>CM061066.1:80036511-81236511 GCA_030762895.1 Sophora flavescens | reverse complement strand
CGGTCGTGGACGTGGTCGTGGACGTGGTCCTATTGGCAGTCTGATACGATTTCGGCAAGTATACCTAGTCGTACAAGTAATACGGTGGTGAGACCGATATCGTTCCCACGAGGATTAGTTGCCAATTGCCAATTACCAATTCACAAATTATACAACTATCTAGACTAAACTGTGGTATAAAGAGAGATTAAAACATAAAATAAAGAAACAAAAGCAATAAAATATTTTTTTGGTCTTTTTGGAATTTTAACAAACACCTGGAATGCATAAAAAGATGTGATAAGAATGTTGGGGTTTGACTACACCAAGCTTCCCTCAATTGCAATAAGATAGTTACTAACACAAGTCCTAATTCATTTATGACAATCAAATCTTCTGAATTACTCAAACCCTAATGTCTTAGGTGGAATGAGCCTAAAACCCCAAAATTAAACCCTAATGTCTTAGGTGGATTAACATGAGATTTTGCATAAAGAACCAAGACTTATAAGATTGCAAGCACCCCAAGACCTATGTCTAGGTTCATGAACTACTTGGCATTTGATTCATGAGCATGCCTTAACATCAATCTTTCAATTGTCTATCAAAGCAACAAATCATTCCAAGGATGATCAAACCTAGGAAAGCAATAAGCATGGAATCAAATACTCATAAAGAAATAGGAATATGGATTACAATCAAATCATGAGACAACCAAGTTCAGAAAAGTCATCATCTAACCCCAACAAAAAGGGGTTTAGCTAGACATACTAAACCCTAAAATTAAATTAAAATAGAGAAAAATAAAGAGAGAGGAAATTTCATGATACTGATAACAAGAGAACACAGCAGATTCCTCATGCTGCTCTCCATCATATTGCAGGCACGGCTCCTTCCTCTCCACTTTACGCTACTGTGCGGCTACCGCTGTCTTTTGTGTTGTGTGTCGCTGTGGCCACACACCCCCAATCGCACCCCTCCTGATTCTCCTCTTATATTGCAATCTCCTGACTTCTAATTTACTTTGCAAATTAATTTGTGGGCCTGCTGTGCGTCCCTCTACTTTTCACTCGGCACATTCAATATTTAGCTTCATGTTGAATACCTGAAGCTTAATCAAGTTTAATCTCCACGTGGGCCCAAGTCAATTTTTGTTCACAATTGGAATTGGAATTACAATGCTTCTGTCCTGTACGTGCTCCATTCTCACATCATGTCTTCTTTCTTTCCTTTAATGGTACGTGGGCCCCACACATGCAATTAACCAACTTCAATTTGAAAAAACATTATATGTGAATTGGAAATTCATTCACCTTACTGTGCTTCCCGTGGCTTTTATATCAGAGTAGCAAAAAAATTCAATTGTGAATTGGAATTTCAAATCCACCCTCTTATACCTTTAATTCAAGCCCACCACATGCCTCCTATAGCTTCACGTTTTGGTCATGTCGGCCATTTCCTAATGGCTTTTTTTATTCACAATACCAATCTTCCTTGATTGGTTTCCAATTTCCTGCCCTCCTTCATTGATTCACGTGGGCTTCTTAAATGCCCCACAATTATTTGGCCCACTTTCAAGTTCTTGACGGGTTCTGTCATGGGCGCGCTTTCAAATTTTGGAGCATCACGGCTAGGCCGTGATGCTCTCTGCTTTATTTGTCCTTCTTGCTCTTCCTTAACCTGAAAATACAAAATAGCATTAAATGCTTTATTTGACTCAAAATTAACTAAAATATCCTAAAAACTACTTAAGAGACTCAAAATGTTGCTTGAGGACAGTTAAATCCAAATTTGGGCGAAAACGAGATTAAACTCGAATAATTAGCATAAAAACCATGGTCTTACTAGTTATAAAACTAGATAGGCCAGAGGCTTATCACGGTCGTGCCGACATGAATGAGAATTATAACGATGGGATGGACTTCGCTGCCCAAGCTTAGGCTGATGTTGCTACTGCCATAGCTCTCCAGACAGCCAACGCGGCTGCCCAGAATCAGCAGGAGCAGCAAAGAGCTAAACAGGTTACAGAAGGGAAGAATCTGAATGCCTTCCGATGCCAGAATCCGTCGCAGTTTGACGGGGACATAGACCCGACTAAAGCCGATCTTTGGATCCAAGAGCTGGAAAAGATCTTTGAGCTGGTACACACCCCAGAGGAAGCAAAGGTGCCTTACACAACATTCCAACTAATTGGAGATGCTGAATACTGGTGGAAGGGCACCAAACAACTGCTAGTAGCTGAACATCAGGCAATCACCTGGGGAGTATTTCGCAACAAATTTCTGGACAAATATTTGTCCCGAAGTGCTCGGACAGAGAAGGAGCAGGAATTCCTGAGGCTGAGTTAGCGGGACATGATGGTGGGGGAATATGCAGCAAGGTTTGAGTCCTTTGCCAAATATTTTCACATTTTCCAGAACAGCCCCGATGAGGAGTGGAAGTGTGAAAAGTTTGAAGCCGGTCTGCGCTTCGAGATCAGGGAATCTGTGATGCCATTGGAAATCCGAAATTTCCAAGCCTTAGTAGAGAAGTGTAGAAAAGTGGAACTAATGAGGAAGGAAAGAGGCAATGGAGAAACTGTTGGAGGACCCACTCGTTCCAAAGACCAATATCAAAATCAGAATCAGCAAGGGAAGCAGCATCTGAGGGAACCTTATTTCCGACCACAAGGAAATGACCGGAATCAACAACAGCATCGTTCTGATAATTCTGAATCGGGAGGTGGAGGCCAAGAAAACTAAAACTGAGGCCAATTTAGAAGATGTTACAAGTGTGGAAACCCAGATCACATGGCTTATGTTTGCCCACACAAGGGAACGAAATGTTACAACTGTGGACAAATAGGACACTTGTCAAGGGATTGCAATGCACCAAGGTTTGAAAGGGTTGTCAACACCATAGGGATTCATAGATCCACAGCAAGGGGAAGAGTTTACACCATGGCTGACGCTGGAGCTTAACAATCTGATGATCTTTTACGACAGAAGTAGTGTGCGATTTGAAGGTCTTATGGCAGTGGTCTATAACTCTAAGTTGTAATAGGATTCTAAGTATAATCATGTTTTGACGCCCTTAAGTATTTGACTCTCTAGGGTCTCCTATGTTACTAGTCGTTCCAGTGAGTGTATGTTTCTTATGACTTTTGGAAATAAAAGTCTCTTTAAGAAATTTATTCCAGTTCCTTTCTCGTTTTGATTGTTGTGGTCAGTTTAGACTTTGGATCCAATCTTTCTTTTCCTAGAGTTGTGAATTGCCTTGTTGTTGCACGGGATGGGTATGTTTATTTTAAAAAAAAAAGTTTCTTGATGAAACTTAATCTAATCACTTTTACTTTTGGTGGAAGTGATTCAATTTGAATTCTTATCGAACTGTTGCTCTTTTAAATTTTTGACCAGGAAATTCTAGTGAAAGGAGAAACTTTTTAGATTCATGATTGTAAACGTGTACCGATCATACATTTTTACCTCCCTGAACCTACTAAAGGATCTTCATACACTGGATGTTTCTGTATTCTTTTGGATTGATGAAGTTCTTTTAGATACTTTCTTCTGATATTATGATCTTGATAGTGAGAGATCCTGTTTAGTTTCAAGTTACGTAATTTCGAGGACGAAATTATTTTTAGAGGGGTAGTATTGTAACACCCTGTTTTTCCTATGCTTTCTGTAGCAGTAAATACATATTTAAATGTGTTTATTTTAGATTAAACTCAGAGGATGATTTTAATTAAACTAAAATCATTTTCTAGTGTTGTTATATCACATGAAGTCATGGTAAAATTTTCAGTTGAAAATTCAGACGGAAGTCGGTCTGCGTTTTCACTGTTGGTACAAGTTTACTATGAGGAAAACCTAATTTTGACCCATGAACGAGACGGTTAGTGCTTATTTTATGTTTCCCTCAACTGTGGTTATTTTGAAAATTTTCGTTCAAAAAATAAAATAATATTTTATTCGGGCGAAAACATCGGAAGAATTACGATCGGAAATGCAACCGGATACGAAATGGAGCAGATTAGGGAGCATAAAAGAAGCGAGGAGAGATGATGGAAGAGGCTATGACACACTCTAAAAGTGTAATCATCACACTTTTCAAATTATAATACTATTCTAATCCAAAAGTTATTTCTCTCTCTTCTTCCATCCAATCAAGCATTAAATCACCAAGCTTGCTCAACAAGCCCTCCCTCACTCCCCTTGGCTGTGAGCTTTCTCCCTTTCTCTATATATATCCCTCTCATTTTCACTTCATCATCTTCCTTCTTCAAACTCCATTAAACCTCCATCTTCTTCCTTTCTTCTAAAAGTTCAAGTTCTTAAAGCTTTAGTTTTTATTCATCTTTTCTACTTAAGTTCTTCATTAAAGTTCTTCCTTATACTAAGGGTAATGCTCTCATATGAATCTTTTTGCAAGTTTCATATTTTATTTCTCAGTTTACTTTATGTGTTCTTTATATGCTTTAAACTTCTAAAATCTCTCTAAAATGGTAGAAACTCCTTTTGAGTTGAAACCACTTTCTATAGTCTTGTATTAACTTATGTTTTCACATACTAAGAGGTTGTGTAAAACAAAAATATCTACTCATCTCTTCCAATGAAGGCCGAATGCTTGCATTTGTGACCTAGGAAGTTTTTGTTTCAACTTTTGGAATATGATCATGTGTTTGAGTCTATAACTATCCCTTGATCTTGAATCTATAAATCTTGGAAGTTTTGATAGCTTGTTCCTATGATGGCCGAAAAATATGAATAAGTAGGCCTAGGATACTATGTTTCAACTTTCCAAGTATTGATCATGGATTTAGAACTCTTAATAACTTGTGATTCTAAACCTAAGAGTTATTGTTAAACAAAGAATATTTTCCTCATCATCCTATGATGGCCAAAACTTAGAGTTTAGGTGCTAGGATGTTTGAGTTTTTATTTTTCCAAAATGATCATGGACTTGAGCTCCATAAGATATTTGGATGCTAAGTCTAAGATATTGGAATGTTTAAGTTTCCATTGTTTTCCAAGATGATCATGGACTTGAGCTCCATAAGATATTTGGATGCTAAGTCTAAGAGATTGGAATGTTTAAGTTTCCATTGTTTTACAAGATGATCATGGACTTGAGCTCCATAAGATATTTGGATGCTAAGTCTAAGATATTGGAAAGTTTAAAGATTTCTAGCCTATAAATCCTATGAAGGCCGAACCTAGAAGGTTATGGACCTAGGATACTTTGTTCTTATTTTTCCAAAATGATCATGGTTTTGAGCTCCTTAATACATATGGATGCTAAACCTAAGAGATTGGAAAGTTTAGTGAATGCTAGCCTATTTTACTAGCCTTGGCTGAATACCCTAACTTTATAACTTAGTGGGATTTTAATTCAACTTTGTTAAATGATCATTGTTTATGAACTCTTAACACTTAAGGATCATAAATCCATGAGTTGTATAATTTTCGGGAATCTCTAACCCTAAGAACTAGTCTTGGCCGAACCTATACCTTGTGGTTTAGTGTTCTTGTTTGATTTTAACTTGTGATTTTGTGTTCATAACCTTAGACTTCAATCGCAGAGGAAACGAGGACGTTCGTGACATACCTCTTCGAGCATCTAATCTTCTTACCTTCACAGAAAGTGAGAGGGGATTGCCTAGGGATATTCAATGACTATATGCATGTGTGTATGTGTTTACTTGAATGATTTGAATATTATAATGATGTGGAGCAAACACTTGAATGACTTGTTTACTTGAACTATTGTGAATATTACTTGAAGTTGATTATTACTTGCCTTAAAGTGTTGAGTTGTATATATGTAATGAAATGTCATTAACTGTGATATTATTGTTGAGAATATATTACTGTTGATTGAAGTTTGAGAAGCCAGACTTGAGTCTGTGCTCAATGATTCTAAGGAGTAAAAGCCTTAATAAGCCTTGAATATAACTTTGAAAGTACTGGTTTCATTTATAAAAGTTCCTTGTTTAAAACGCTTACTTCAAGAGAATAAGATTTTTGTTTTGAAAGGAATGTTGAAGTATTTTTAAGTCAAAAGAAACTACCTTTTTATGATCCAAAGTTTGTACGAGAGAAAACCTTTTTCGAACTATGTGTTTCATGAAGGAAAAACCCATTTGAAAATATTTAACCTTACCCCATCAAGGATTTTAAAAGCAAACGAATTTCCAAATGTTTTATAAAAGAATTTGTAAAGGAAAAGATATTCTCCTAAATGATTTAAAAACGTTCCGGTCACTTGGATAGGTGACCGAGATTTTTGTTTTGGTTTTTGATTTTCACTGAACAAAAAGTAAGCACATATGAAAGAGAATCCAGTTCGCGAGACGTCGCCTCTAGTATTCAGTTATAAGCACGCGATCTGGGATCCGTGTCAAGAATTATGGACCAAGGGTCCAAGTTGTGATATTATGGGATAGGAGTCCAAATCTTGGAATTGAGGACTGTGTGTTCTAGTTTCATTGTTATGGACTATGAGTCTTTATCATGTTGAAATAAAACATGGATAAAATTATAATTGTTTCTATGACCACAGCCTTGGACTGTGGCCTCGGTCTAAGGTGTTGTGATTGAGCACTCGGACTGTGCGTCCTGTGTTATTAATTTTCAAGTGATGGAAATTGTGAATAGTCGTTAGGTTTGGGTTTCGACAAACGTAAAAGAGTGAACACAATGAAAAGTCTCGTTAATGAAAAGTCTTTTATTCATATGCATTTCCCCTTGGCAGACGTGCTTGTGTTACCGAATATCCTCTTAAGATGAGGTATTTGATGATGTATACATCCGAATGGCCATTATAAGGGATTCGTGATGGTGTTGATCCGGGTACATGAGGTGACGAAGACAACTTGCCAAACATGGTGTATGAGCCTGATCAACTCTTTCTTTCTTAATGGTAAAACGGTGATGGTATCTCATGAGATTAAGATTAGAGCCTGATGATTGAAGTGTCATGCATTATCTTTATAAAATAAATTGATTCGGGTATGAGACCCACTGAACTAATACTTGTTGTTTACCTATGAGTAATGTTTAAAATGTTAATATGCCAAGGTGTTGTATGTATCATGTGTATGGTTGTTGTGCGATATATCCGTTGTCGGTGTCTCACTCTTTCATTTCTACTTGTTATTCTCTCTTCCTTTTTGGTATCGCCGTGCGTATATGAGTTCAGATGGATCCCAATATCCCACTTGTGCCGACAACGTCGAAGACTGAGGTCTTCGACGATGCAGGGAATGCTGGGGCATGGCTGATACATCCAGGGGCGACATCTGCCACATACCATGCAGCAATCACCACAACTGATTTAAATGCTGACGGAGACCCAATCCGTAGGAGCCATACCGTGGAGACTAGGAGGGTAGCTGCCTCCAACTTGGTATTACCTTCACACACCGCGAGCTAACGGACTGCTACATAAGCCACCACCTCTAGACGTAGAGCCGGCAGCACCGATTGAGGAGGACCCTGAGGAAGACTTCTATGAGGTCATGGAAAAGGATGAGCCGGAGGATCACGTTATGGATCATGACGACGACAACGATTCCGTAGATGAGGGCGGCGACGTCATAGATCCAATACCCGATGTCTCGTCTCGTGGGAGCATTTGTGGGGACCCTGCTTGCAGCCAGTGTTAGTAACTAGTTCGGAGCGTTTTGTGGATAGTCTTCCGTCATCTGACTTTTGAGAGTTACCTTTTTGGATGTGGTTACGAACCCTCTTTCCCTGTGTCTTTACTTACTCTCTTTTAAGTTGTATCTTCTAGATGTCTGATTCTGTTGCAATGGCCGTTGATAAGACCCTATCTTATGTACTGGAACTTGGCTCTCATTGGGTAACCAGTATTGTAAAACAGAAATATTTCCGCAATTTGGTAACCATGTGATGCCGGGTTTAGGGTGTCACACTGCGTAATAACTTCAAATGATTGAAGAATACAGAATGAAAGAATGAAGATATTAATGGGCAGAGTAATTAATGCTATGTGTATTCTTTATGCTTCATCTTCAATGAATTCTGTATTTATAGTCTTTAAGCATGTAGGATCTGTTAGAGACATTCCATCAGATGTTGGCTTCAAGTAGAACTTCATTAAATGCAATAGAGCCATTCTGGGCAGCCAGTAATGTAATAGAAATGTTGGTTGTACTCTAACATGAAGGATCATGGCTTTATGCATCGTGATACAGCCATATCAGAGTTGTGCAGAGAGCTTTTTGTACTTTGCTGAGTACAATTCCCTTTTCGTTTAAGGACCAGAGGTACTAGGGAATAAAGCATGTTGGAAGCATTCTTTAACTGGTCTTTGATTCTGATAACCGAGGTTGCTTGAGAGAGTAACTTCTGACTTTTCTTGATAGGCGTGACACTGAGTAGGAGAGAAGGCTTCAAGTCGCTTTCTGATGGGACAGCCAACAAAACCTTGTTTGGTCCTTGATTCTTCAACGAGTAACCTCATACAAGTGTAGGAACTCGTGGGGAGATAGGTTGAAGAGTCAACAAATAGGGTAACTTTCGCTTATCCAAACAGGTAGTCACTTATGCGCAGATAGATGATTTTTACAGTTTTAATCTACACACTAGATAGACAGGTTAGCAACCAATATGAAGATTAATTAAATCATTAACAAATGTTTAGTTCTCATTAAAACTTAGGGAAATGTACATCAGACATTTTAGAGACTTAACAGCTCTTACATGGAGAAAACACACTGGTTGGGAAGGTTTTTAAGAGCAGATATTATCCAAGGGGGTCGGTCATGGAGGGATCAACAAGCTATCTTCCGAGTTATGCTTGGAGAAGTATTTTGCATGCCAGAGACATTGTGTCAAAAGGATCTAGGTGGTTGATTGAAAATAGGCAGAAGATCAGAATTTGGAAAGACAATTGGATACCTGCTCAAAGTTGTTTTAAAGTCATCAGTCCAGTTTGCAACTTGGATCCAGAAGCTATGGTGTGTGATCTGATGGATCCCCACTTAAATCAATGGAATAGGGAGTTGATCTTCGCCGGTTTTACTCCTTTCGAGGTTCAGCAGATAGTCAGCATTCCAATCTCTTATAGACTCCCTGAGGACAAGCTGATTTGGCACCAGGAGAAGGATGGTGATTACACAGTGAGGTCGGCCTATCATTTGCTATGTGATGAGAAAAGGAAGTTTCAACCGGGCCCATCAATTGATTAGAATAAAAAGCTTTGGAAAGAGATTTGGCATTCTCCTATTCCCAACAGAGTTAAGAATTTTCTGTGGAGGTTAGCAAAGAACATTCTCCTAACCAGAAGCAATTTGGCAAAAAAAGGTTTGAATTTAGACTCAAACTGCCCCTTTTGTTGTATGACTTATGAAACTTCTGAGCACCTTTTTATGCACTGCCACTATGCTAAAAGGGTCTGGTTCTCTTCCCCCTTTGGGCTTCATGCACTGCCACTAGACTCGTCGGTCGCCAATCTGTCCAACCGTCCAAACCGCACCGTCGTTCGCCTTTCGACGCGCCGAACTTGCCGTCCTATGCTATTTTCGGATCTGTTCTCACCTCCCTCTACGGACCACTTTTCAGCAACCACCTTGATGTGTTTGGTTCCCTTAGGTTATGTTTTGCTGTGTTCGAAAGCTCAAATCTTTGGTCTACTGTTTGCTTCTCTAGTGTTTGTCATACAATTCTTATCCACTGATGGATCATACCAGTGGCTTCTCTTCCCACCGACGATAATTCCGATGGTGACTCCTTTCCCATTGATGGATCATACCAGTGACTCCTTCTCTTATCCACTGATGGATCGTACCAGTGACTTCTCTTCCCACCGACGATCATTCTGATGGAGACTCTTTCCCACTGATGGATCATACTAGTGACTCCTTCTCTTATCCACTGATGGATGAAACCAGTGGCTTCTCTTCCCACCGACGATCATTCCGGTGGTGAATCCTTTTCCAATAAAGGATCATACCAGTGACTCCTTCTCTTATCCACTGATGGATCGTACTATTAGACTCAATGACTTAGAGATTTTGATATATGACAAATACAATTTAATGTGTGTGCAAATGTTTTAGTGTCAAATTGCGAAGACAGGTATCAAGCAGTGATCAACAAGTTCATTAAGCAAATTCAAGGAAAACATTCAAGGAAGAACTTGAAGGAATCAAGGAGCTGCATGTAGGAATCAAAAAGCAAAGACAAAGATCAAGGAATCATCAAGACAAAAGCTTAACGGAGAATTTTAGATTTAAGTCTTAGATGATTTGTAAGAGAAAGAAATCTCTTAGTCACAAAATAGCTCAACTTAAAAGATGCATGAAGAAAATCAATTTTCATAACCTGCATTAAAAGGAATAAGTTTTTCGTTAATGAAAATGATTTTTGGAAATAAGAATAGAAATGCTCGTTCACTAAAGTGACAGAAGCGCTCGTCCACTAAAGTGACACAAGCGCTCGTCCACTAAAGTGATACAAGCGCTCGTCCACTAAAGTGACACAAGCACTCGTTCACTAAAGTGATACAAGCGCTCGTCCACTAAAGTGATAGAAGTGCTCGTCCATTAAAGTGACAGAAGCGCTCGTCCACACAAGTCTTTCAACTTGCTAAGTCCTTAATGAGGAGTATCCATCCAATGATGCAGCATATGTAGCTCGTCTACTATCAACTACGAGCCCTGAGGATTGAAGATGTCGCCTATGTAGAATCTTATTTCAAGAACCAGAATCAAGAAAACATATTTTGTTATCACATCCAAATCTGTTTTAATTATCCCAGTGACTATAACTTGTTTTCTATATATAGAGGGATCAAAGGAACAATTTAAGTCTAAGAAAATCATCACATGCCTAGAAGAGAAAAATTTTGTTTTAAAGAAAGAGCTAGGTGAATTAAAAATAGATTGTGCTGTAAAAGAAAGATTGGCTACTGTTTTGGAACCACCTATATGTGATAATTGTCCTAAGTTGGAGAAACGTATAAATCATTTGAATGGTGATCTATCTAGAATTACTAGTGATAAAGACAACTTGAATGCCTTACTCGGACAACAAAAAGAAATGAAAAACCAAGTTGATTTAGCGTACAAAATTGAGAGAAAGGCAAAAACCTTTGGAAAATTTCATGTTTCTCATTATGCTAATACATCACAATATGCTAAATGTCATTATTGCAATAGAAAAGGTGCTTTCTGCAATTTTAGAAATAATTATTCATTGCAGATAAGGCAAAGATGGGTTCCAAAAGGAACTTTATCATACTCTAACCATGAAGGACCCAAGAAGATTTGGGTACCTATAGCACAAACATGAAATTCTGTTTTGTAGGTGTGGTGGAAGGTCAAGAGCAAAAATTGGAATCATGGCATAGAGCCTTCACCAAACACAAAATGGGTAACAATAAAGAAAGAATCTGATTGAATATGTTTTCAAATTATCATTATTAATGTGTGATTGTGAATCTTTGTGTTGACCTATATATCATTGTATAATATGTCTACATTGTTCTATTAAAGTTATTTGATCTATCTTGGAATAATCAAATGGAATTTGTGTCTCAAGTAGAACCTAAGAACATAGATGATGCTATAATTGATGAACATTGGATGATGGCTATGCAAGATGAGTTAAACCAGTTTGAAAGAAACCAAGTTTGGAAACTAGTGCCTAAACCCAAGAACTGTCAAGTAAGAGGTACAAAATGGGTTTTTAGGAATAAACTAGATTAAAATGGTATAATTGTAAGAAACAAGGCTAGATTGGTAGCCAAAGGGTATAACCAAGAAGAAGGCATAGATTATGATGAAACATATGCACCAGTAGCAAGATTAGAAGCTATAAGAATGCTACTTGCTTATGCTTGCATAATGGGATTTAAATTGTATCAAATGGATTTATACAAGAGGAAGTGTATGTTGGTCAACCACCTAGTTTTGAGAATAATGAATTGCCTAACCATGTTTATAAACTGTCTAAAGCACTATATGGCTTAAAGCAAGCTCCTAGAGCTTGGTATGAAAGGTTAAGTAATTTTCTCATTGAAAAAGGATTTAAAAGAGGTAAAGTTGACATAACTTTGTTCACTAAGAAAAAGGCACACAATATTTTACTTGTACAAATATATGTGGATGATATAATTTTTGGTGCCACTAATGAGCATTTGTGCAATGAGTTTGCAAGTCTTATGCAAAGTGAGTTTGAAATGTCAATGATGGGTGAGCTGAACTTTTTCCTTGGACTGCAAATAAAGCAAATTGAAAATGGAATCTTTGTTAGCCAAACCAAGTACTACAATGAGTTGATCAAGAAGTTTGGCATGGAAAATGCTAAGGAGATGGCTACTCCAATGAGTACCTCCTGTCATCTGGACAAGGATGAGCAAGGTAAACCTGTTGATGTTTCTAAATTCAGAGGTATGATAGGCTCACTACTTTATTATACTGCTAGTAGGCCAGATATCATGTTTAGTGTATGCATGTGTGCTAGGTATCAAGCAAATCCAAAAGAATCACACATAACAGCAGTTAAAAGGATAATTAAGTATCTGTTAGGAGCAAAAAACATGGGATTATGGTATCCCAAGGGAGCTACATGTACTTTAATCAGCTATTCAGACTCTGATTTTGCTGGTTGTAAACTAGATAGAAAGAGTACTAATGGAACTTGCCATTTACTAGGAAACTCATTAGTATCATGGTTCAGTAAGAAACAATCTAGTGTGGCTATATCCACTGCAGAGGCTGAATATGTAGCAGCTGGTAGTCATTGCAGTACAGTGTTTTATGGATGAAACAACAATTAGTTGATTATGGTGTGCAACTAAACCAAGTTACTATTAGATGTGACAATACAAGTGCAATTAACCTAACTAAGAATCCCATAATGCACTCTAGAACTAAACACATAGAAATCAGACATCATTTCATTAGAGATCATATTCAAAGTAGAGAAATTAAGATTGAATATGTTGATACAACTAAACAACTTGCTGATATTTTTACCAAGCCCTTAAACAAGGAAAGCTTCTTTTTCATTAGAAGAGAATTGGACATAATTGATCAATCCTATATCTAATCTCTAAAGAAACAAAAGAAAATAAAAAAGGAACAATTTTAGATGGACGTGCTTACTTTCAAAAGGAATAATTTTAGATGGACGCGTTTTTTTTAATTTATCCTTGCACCTATCCCTCTATCATGAACAATTTTATATGCTATGTTTGAATGTTTAAATGCTTGCCTTCTCTATTGCTTTGAATGTTTCTTTTCTTTACCTTTTTGATAATGCCAAAAGGGGGAGGAAAAAGTATGATATATAGAAAGGGGATAATAACAAATTATACATGCATATGTTGAGGGAGAGCTTATAAGCTTACATGATTAAGGGGGAGTAAATCAAATTCTGCTCTGATAATATTTTTTTTGCTCTGATATACTTCTGCTCTGATACCATGATATAAATATGTCAAAAACACTTAGCTTCTGCTACACTTATACTCTGATCTTATAATTTGTTAGAAGATTTGTCATAATCAAAAAGGGGGAGTTTGTTAGACTCAATGACTTAGAGATTTTGATATATGACAAATACAATTTAATGTGTGTGCAAGTGTTTTAGAGTCAAATTGCGAAGAAAGGTATCAAGCAGTGATCGACAAGTTCATTTAGAAAATTCAAGGAAAACATTCAAGGAAGAACTTGAAGGAATCAAGGAGCTGCATGTAGGAATCAAAAAGCAAAGACAAAGATCAAGGAATCATCAAGACAAAAGCTTAACGGAGAATTTTAGATTTAAATCTTAGATGATTTGTAAGAGAAAGAAATCTCTTAGTCACAAAATAGCTCAACTTAAAAGATGCATGAAGAAAATCATTTTTCATAACCTGCATTAAAAGGAATAAGTTTTTCGTTAATGAAAATGATTTTTGGAAATAAGAATAGAAGTGCTCGTCCACTAAAGTGACAGAAGCGCTCATCCACTAAAGTGACACAAGCGCTCGTCCACTAAAGTGACACAAGCGCTCGTCCACTAAAGTGACAGAAGTGCTCGTCCACTAAAGTGATAGAAGCGCTCGTCCACTAAAATGACAGAAGCGCTCGTCCACACAAGTCTTTCGACTTGGTAAGTCCTTAATGAGGAGTATCCGTCCAATGACGCAGCATATGGAGCTCGTCTACTATCAACTACGATCCCTGAGGATTGAAGACGATGCCTATGTAGAATCTTATTTCAAGAACCAGAATCAAGAAAACAGATTCTGTTATCAGATCCAAATTTGTTTTAATTGATCCCAACGACTATAACTTGTTTTCTATATATAGAGGGATCAAAGGAACACTTTAATCAATAATCGAAAATCACAGCCAGATCAGAAATTTTATACGAAAATCAATTGTGAAAATCATTCATCTTCTTGCTTGAGCTTATTGTGAAAAGAGTGTTTCATTCTCATAAGTGCTTCAATTTGTTTATCTGACTATTGAGAGTTAGGAATCAATTTTTCGTTTTATTTTGTGATTGTAAAGAGAGAGGGAGTCTCTCTGAGTGATTAGGGTGAGGTATCCCTAAGGAAGAACATTGAGGCTCTTCACAAGAGTGTGATATCTCGAGGTGAATGAGTGCTTTGTGGTGTAAAGGTTTTTCAATCTACCTGGCTAAAGCTTGTTGTGTTAGTGTGTGAAAACCCACAGGTGGAGTGGGGACTGGATGTAGGTCACAGTGGTGGTGACTGAACCAGGATAAATCTGGTTGTGTGGTATCTCTAAACTCAAACTCTTTTACTTTCTGTTTATGTTCAAGAACCTACGATTTTGATGTTTAAAGTTCAATATAATCTATGTTCTTGATCTGTATAAACTGTATTGAAACCTGAGTCTGATTGTAATCAAGTCGGTGTTATATGTGTTCAAAACTGAGTTGATCAAAAGCATTCTTGATTGCTGAAACTGAACTAATTACCGAAACTGAAATCAGCAAGTTTGTTCTTGATTGTTAATGCTTGTATCTGAAACTTGCATAACTTGTTCTTAATCTTTAAATGTTTAATCAGTTTCTATATTTTATTATCATTGAGTTTTGAACCTGAATCTATTCTATGATCTATTAATTCTGAATCAATCTTTCTTATCCTCATACCTTCTATTCAAGATTTTATATAAACCCTTCATTGATTTTGTAAAAGATCATGAGGCCTCAAATCCGGAAACTAAAGTTTTGTGAAAAAGTTTTTAAGAGGGAAATATTTTAAGAAAACTCAATTCACCCCCCTCTTGGGTCTCCAATATTGTTGTTGAAGCTTCCAAATGCAATTTTGAGAAGTTCGGACCTTACTGCTAGATTGCTTGCCAATAAATTTCTGTCAGGCTGATGATCATTCCAGCTATCTTGCTAAGTTATCTTTCCAGCAATTGTCTCCAGTCTCTCCAACATCCTTTCCCACTTAAGTTGGTTGTTTCGGTAGTCCCGTCGTCTGACTATCGTCAAGGTTGAGCCGTCGGCACCAGTCACATAAAACTTTGTGACCTCTCCCATTCTTCAGTTGGTTGTTTCAGGCTAAGGACAACGTCTGGCCCAATATCATTTAAGTTTGGTTTGATTGATGTTCGTGAAAATCAGGAATGATTACTTCAATTGGTTGATTGATGGTTTGTTCTTGGGCACAAACATTATTGGTTGATGGTTCTGGTATTTCTCGGTTTATTCAAGATATCTTTATGGGTCTGGTTACCTCTGGTTGTTAAATTTTCTCTTTTAAATGGTATATTTGTAACAAGCTTAAAGGTTAAAGCTTAATAAGCTTTAGCTTGAGGGGGAGTGTTAGAATATATGATCTTATTTAATCTTATCTTAGAGTACATCATATCTTATAAGAGTATCTTGAATTATCTCATAGGATTAGGTTGTTATCAGTTAGTTATTATCATAATTAGTTTCCCTTTTCAATTAGGATTAGGAGTCTTGTATCTCTATAAATAGGGGTTAGTGCTTAAGTTTTTTGTACCCAACATCATAATCAATGATAATCATATTTTGAGTTTTCATTCTTTTTCTTCCCTTTCTTTATCTAAACCCATAACTTCAACAAAATTATATTCATATTTACTTTAAATGTTATTTCATTTCTATTTCTGGAAAAATTATTTACAAGTGACTTGTAATACAATTTTCCTTGTTTTTATAAAAAAAATTTTAGAAGTTCAAATATACTAAGATTATATTGAATTGTTGGTCTATATATTGTCAGGAGCTTGCTAATATTATACCAAAGGCTCTTCTTTAGGAGTTGAAACTTATAAGATAAGCTGCTTCATATGCTAATGTGTCTCTCCATGTTAAGTATAGTATTAAAAATACAACATGTATAGTATTAAAAAAAAATTACAACATAATAAGAATCTAGCAAGCACAAGCACGAGATATTATCTCAAAAAATATATTTAAGTTATTTTGCATAATTTTTTTAAAAATATATAAAACGAGTTAAAAATTACAAATCATAAATTGAGGTTAAAAATTACAAATCAAGTTCTTTGTTTTTTCTTTAAAAACATGCTCACAAAAAAATTTTACCAAATGATTTTTTTTAATTTTCAAAATTATTTCTAAAATAGTATTATCAAACAAATTTTTTTCTTTCTCTCTTATCAAAAATAGTTTTTAGAAATTATTTTAAAAAACAATTTTTGAAAAAAAAAAACTAAAACACAATCAAACACCCCCATAGTTTTTTATTTCATTACCTTTTTTTCTCTTTGTTGTTTGTACAAAAAAATAATTCTTACTTAACCTATTAACAAGTATTTCTTTTTGGGTTCGAACTAATGACGTTAGACTTTCAATTGTTACAATCAAATTTATTCAACCATTCCTTAATGATGTGTTTGGTGTAGCTGATTTTGAAAAGAGAGAAACAAGATAGAGAGAAAAAGAGGAGAAAGAAGCATCTCCACCCTGTTTGGTATTGTGCAGAAACAGGAAAGAGAGAAAGAAATACATGGGACGCATTTTTCATTCTCCGCAAAACTGGAAGAAAGTGCGAAGAAAGGACGCTTGCATTTTTTCACATTGACTACCCTTATCTTCTCACGATTTTTGTCCCTCCGTCTCGCCATATTTGCTCAGCACCACTAGTCCACCTTCACCACCCCACCATTTTCGACCGCACCATTTATACTTGCCCACATCAAATCCAAGTGAAGACAACAAACAACAAGGGAGAAAGATCATAGTTTTGATTCTTGGGTAGAAAGATTGGCCAAGCAAAGCAAGGGCCTCATCTTTATTCAAGATTAATTAAATAAAGCAGCTGAAGAGGCTGTGGGAGGTGGAGGAGATGAAACTGGAAACAATAATATTATTTGAATAACTTGATTTTGACAATTGGGCGATAAATGCAATATCTGATTAATACAGTTTAAATATATGATTAATTATGTTCGATAATTGATTAATCAGTTGTAACACTTTATTACATCCATTAACTATCCACTGAATGTAGTTAACCATATAATTGAACAACTTTAACCACGAATTGAAAATCATGGTTAAAGTAGTTCAAATATGTGGTTAATCACGTTCAGTGGATAGTTAATGAATGTAACAAGATGTCACAACTCATTAACCAATTAATGAATATAATTAACCACATATTTGAACTGCATTAATCAGATATCGCAGTTATCGCTCCAGTTGTCAAAATCCAGTTGTAAAAGTTGTTGGCTTTATTTTTTTGTTTATTACATGTGGTCTTTAATTAACTACTTAATTAAGTAAATAAAATAAAAATAAAAGATTGAATGTCCAAATTGGTCCCTAAAAAATTTTGGGGACCAATTTCTAGTTCCTGAAAAAAAATTAATCATTTAATCCCTCAAATTTTCAAATGAATCTCATATTTGAAAATTTGAGAAGTAAATAATTAATTTATTTTTTTCGAGAACTAAACGTGGGTCCCAGAATTTTAATGATCCAATTTGGATCTTCACTAAATAAAAAAATCACGGGGAAGGGAAATAATACTACAATAGTGGGGCTTTATAGAAAAATTAACTGATTAATTTATTAAATTTAAAAACTAAATTAATTATGTACTTAAATAAATTGTTTAACTTATTAAGTTAAAATTAAATCAATTAATCGAAGATTTAATTGCATCGCTCCAAGACTTGCTTACATCTGGTAAGCCTTCATGACCATGATCCCTGAGTGTAAGGCGGTTGCTGCCGTCCGCCCCCCTCCCCTTCCTCAAGAAAAAGACTTCCTGCAACAAAACAAATTGAAGCATCAAAAGGTTGGAGAAAAGAATGAAAAATTTTCCGGAACTTCTTCTTCTAATGTTCCCAAGGAAGAACAATGGATAAAGGACAATCAGGAAGTTTCAGGTAATGAAATCTCAAAAAAAAAAAATCGTATCTGCCTTCTCTGGTTGGAGATTCTGTAGAAGTCTCCATTGTTGATTCAGAGAATGAGAAAGAAGAAAGTGATGACGATGAAATTGGGGAAGATGTGCCTGACTATGTGATAGAGGAAGATGAATCCAAAGGACCCAATTTAATTCCAAGTAAAGCTGAGAAGAAAAGGATGTGCAGGCCCTGGAGGAAGACCCTAATTATCAAACTTCTTGGTAAAAAGATAGGGTATGGATACTTAAAGAAAAAGCTTGATGCTATCTTGGCTCGGCATGGCTCTCTGCAACTTATTGATCTAGGGAATGAATACTTCTTGGCCAAATTCAGTTCTGATGAAGATTACGAATTTGTCCTAACAGGGGGTCCTTGGATGATCTTTGATCATTACCTTACTGTTAGACAATGGCAAGAAGGATTCAACCCACATACTGCTGAAATTCTTCGCATTGCTGCTTGGGTTCGTCTTCCAAATGTTCCTATAGAATGCTACAATGAAAAATTCCTGAAGCTAATTGGGAATAGGATTGGCAAGATTCTACATATTGATCAAAATACAAATTTGCAAGCCAGGGGCAAGTTTGCTAGGCTTTGTTTAGAAGTGGATCTCAACAAACCCCTCTTGGCCAAGTATCATTGGGAAGAAAGCCCTATGAAAATTGAATATGAAGGCATACACCTTATATGCTTTGACTGTGGAAGATATAGACACCAAAAGGATTCTTGCATCTACACGATTAGGCCTATGCCAAAACCTCAGGACCTAAGGCTTGAACAAAATCCTAATAACAAATATGCTACACACACAAATGCTCATACTAATGAAGAAGCTACCCAAGATGATCGTTTTGGTCCATGGATGGTAGTTACAAAACCAAGAAGACCTCCAAGAAGAAACCCCACTAACAATTCGAACAAGAATTCCTCTAAGGAACATAGTCATATCCAAGGTGCTCAATCAGGCCTAAAGGATTCATCAGAAGTAAACCTGAAGCACACTACTTCTCCCTGTGGAAATCATCAAGAGGTTTTATCTGCAGCTGAGACACCCCACCGTATCCCTTTGTGTCATTAGATTAAAACCTCACTATTTAATTATTTAATCATATGCTTAACGTAAAAAAAATACGTAAAAATTAAAAACTTAACTTATAAAAAATACAACTTCATATAGAATGGCATATCACAATATAAGTATATTATGCATGTTACAAAACACTGTTGAGGATATCCTATTAGTAGGATCCCTCACAGGCATATACTTAGACAAAGTGTTAAATAGCGGAAAACATAATAAAAATACGCATCACGAGACGCACTGGCCATAACTAACTAGACCCTAATCACCATGGATCACAGCTCGTCCTCCAGCCTCCGGATCGTAGGGAGTTCCATCCAACACTTTCTGGTTACGCTCATCCGTAGGATCTTCTCGTACGATTCCACAAGGAGATAAAATACAACATACAGAAACATACAGGGGATAAGAAACAGTTCTATCATCAAAAAGCGGAAAAGAGTGATAGTAAATTATACAATAATTGTCACAGACAATCAACACACATAACTAACGAATCATCCTCAAGTTAATATATATCATCCTCTACCCTTACTCTCAGATAATCTAACACTTTATTTTAACGTAACCTCTCTAATCCCGTCACCATGTCTTTACGTTATCGTGGTCACTACCACTCCTGTCACCATCCCTCATTTGCATCGGGGCACACCCTCATTCTCGTTAGGATGTTCCACCCAGTGCACACCTCCATTGCCGTTAAGGTGTTCCACCCCCATTCCTTAAGGTGGAAGTGGTCTCACGAGAACTCTTGATTTTACGTGTATTATATTACCAATATACGGTGTATTATATTACCAATACACAGATGTCCTTGTGTATTATATCACCAATACACTTTTGTCTTTGTGTATTATATTATCAATACACTTTTGTCCTTGTGTATTATATTACCAATACACGGTTGTGGACAACAACACCTATATTTGAATCTCACCAACCCGTTTTAACAACATCCTAGTGCCTTAACCTTCCATTAGAACTTGACACATATTCTATGCCATAACACCTCTTTAACATACATCATCTAGGTTAGGCACTTCTAAATCATCATTATCCTCACACCCAAAACAATCATCTCTTAGACAACATATATATTTTTGCTTAAAATTCACTAAGCATAATAATAAAAACCAGGCAGATCATGCATAACACAATATCAATCAAAATATTCCCATATCACCAACATAGCACAAAATCAATTCAATAAATGTAATAAAATCAAATCAACCATCAACAATATAAAATCAACCTAATATCGATAAACCTATAATCCCCAAATCACCATTGATTTTTCAGAAAAGGTTTCCAATGTGATTTTGGTCTTATCGATTACTCGACTACTAGTAGGGTTTAGGTCGTCCTACACAATTATTATATAATCTATTACTTATCCATTCCGACGATATGTTGGTTCTTCCCCCACCTGGGTTATCACCAAACTCCCGAACTTGAAGCTCCTCATTGTCACACCACAAAGTACTAACTCCACCTTCAACCAATCAACATAATAACCAATAAATCAAACAAACTCATCTATGTTCTCTTTAGGCTAGGTTTGGCCATTTAATTCAAATTAGAGTTAGGATTTTTTTCTCAACATAAGCCTTTGGATACTTATCACTTAGGTTCTAGGTAACTTAGATAAAATGCTATAACTTGAAAATATGGAATAAAAATCATCCAACCACTTAGGGTAGGTTTCGGCCTTGTATTACAAAATAGGCTAGAAATATTTAAACTTTTCAATCTCTTAGACTTAGCATCCAAATGTATTAAGGAGCTCAAGTCCATGATCATATTGGAAAATAAAAAACAAAACATCCTAGGTGCACAACCATCATAGGTTCGGCCATCATAGGATAAATAGGCTAGAAATCTTTAAACTTTCCAATCTCTTAGACTTAGCATCCAAATGTATTAAAGAGCTCAAGTCCATGATCATATTGAAAAATGAAAACAAAACATCCTAGGTCCACAACCATCATAGGTTCGGCCATCATAGGATAAATAGGCCAGAAATCTTTAAACTTTCCAATCTCTTAGACTTAGCATCCAAATGTATTAAGGAGCTCAAGTCCATGATCATATTGAAAAATGAAAAATAAAAACATCCTAGGTCCACAACCATCATAGGTTCGGCCATCATAGGATAAATAGGCTAGAAATCTTTAAACTTTCCAATCTCTTACACTTAGCATCCAAATGTATTAAGGAGCTCAAGTCCATGATCATATTGGAAAATGAAAACAAAACATCCTAGGTCCACAACCTACTAGGTTCGGCCATCATAGGATAAATAGGCTAGAAATCTTTAAACTTTCCAATCTCTTAGACTTAGCTTCCAAATGTATTAAGGAGCTCAAGTCCATGATCATATTGGAAAATGAAAACAAAACATCATAGGTCCACAACCTACTAGGTTCGGCCATCATGGGATCAACAAGCTAGGAATTTCCAAACTTTCCAAGACTTTAGATTTAAGATCAAGCGGTATTTAAAAGCTCAAATATATGATCATCTTTAAAAAAGTTGAACCAAAACTTCCTAGGCCACTAATACATAGTTTCGGCCATCCTTGTAAAAATAGGTTAGAGATGTTTGTTTGATACAAGCTCTTAGAATATGAAAGTAGCGATTAATAGAAGTCCATAGAAATTGGTTTCAACTCAAATGGAGTTTTCTACCACTTTCTAGAGATTTTAGAAGTTAAAAGAGCTTTAAGAACACTTTAAGAAGACATAAAGTAAACTCATGAAATAAGTGTAAAACTTGAAATAGAAGAGTATGAGAGGGTTACCCTTGAAACTAGAAAGAAAAAGTATGAAGAACTTGAAGCTTGAAACTAAGTAAAAAAAGGAAACTTTAAGTGTTAGAAACTAAAAAAATGAGAAAGTGATGAAGTAGGAAAGTGATGAAGAGAAAATGAAATGGGTATTTATAGAGGGAGGGGTGAGAGTGTCATGAAAGAGAGAGGGAGAAGCAAGTCTTGATGGCCAAGTTTTGGCTTATGCCTTGTTTGGTTGAAGAAAAGAGAAAAATAAGTTTTTAGCATATAATATGTTATAATTCAAAAAGTGTCATCATAGCCACTTTTTAGGATGTGACTTAGGCAATCCCCTAATAAGTCACCTCACTCTCACATGTCACCTCATCACTTTTGTGCTTCCTACTCTGCTCCATTACGTATCCGGTTCAAATTTCCGATCGTATTTCACCCGAAATAAATATTATATTTTATTTCCGAACTCAAATTTTCTAAAATTTCCAATATCATACAAAACATCACAAAAACACTAACCGTTTTGTTCACGGTTCAAAATTAGGTTTTCTGCTTAATAAACTTTTACTGTCAGTGAAAACGCAGACCGGATTTCGTCTGAATTTTCAACCCAAAATTTTACCGTAAGCCTCTACCATAAAGTAGACTATGAATATGATTTTGTTTTATTCAAAAACACTTTCTAACTCTCAGATTAAACCAGTTGAACAAAATAATTAAAATAAGGCCCATCCCCAAAGAATAACCCATCGGAAAATAATAGAGTTTTTCTGACAGGTAGCCAAATGCACAAGGAAATGGCAGCAACGAAACAGAACCAGGAAATCAACAATGATACTTCTCAAAGCTCCCTATAGGATGCATCTCTAAAAGGCCAAGCCCGCTCTAAAAATCAGAATCATAATCTTAATCAAACTCCTAAGGGTCATTCCACCTCTCCTTTAGACATTAAGCCTTCTTTTGTGGAAGAGACCCCTCTTTATATGGAAATTGATAATGGTCAACATTCCCATCAACCTCTCTCCCAAGTGATTGAGAATAATGGGAATGAAAGGATTGATCCAGTTCCTCCATATATAAATCAACAAAATTCATATCAGAAGGATGAAGCTATGAATATAGATCTTGTTCAGATCTGCAATGACAAGCTTGTTGCCAGTGAAGGCAATGACTTGGAGAATATGCAATCTTAAGTCTTAGTTCCTGGTTTTCTCTCCATTATCATTTATTATGATAATCTTCAATTGGAATGTTCTTGGAGCTTTGGGGAAAAGTTTCTCTAGAGCCCTTAAAGCATATGTCAGAGTCCGTAAGCCGGACATTCTAACTCTTCAAGAGCCACGTTGCAGTGGAGATTAAGCAAAGAAGGTTATTAGAAGCCTTGGTTTCATTCACTCTATTATGGTTGAAGAAAGGGGATTCTCAGGAGGGATTTGGATTTTGTGGAATGATGATAATATTAGAATAAATGTTTTAGGAATGGAAGATCAATTTCTTCATACTGGGATTTTCTATCATAATGAGGATCCTTGGCTCTTAACTATGGTTTATGCTAGCCCCAGAAGTGGAGAGAGGGTGTCTCTTTAAACCAATTTAGACCCATACACTACAAGAAAAAATGAATTTAGCGAGGGCCAAAGGCCATCGCAAAAAGCTTAAATCCGTCGCAAAACACATGTTTCTGACGGATTTGCGACGGCCATAAATCCGTCACATGTTGGGTCGTCGCAAAAGTTTTCTGACGGTTTTTTAAATGATCGTCGCTAATTAGCGACGGCTTATTCCGTCGCTAACTTATGTTGATTTATGAGAAATTAGCGACGGCATAACCGTCGCAAATTATACAAATTAGCGACGGCCTAACCGTCGCAAATCAACGTAAATTAGCGACGGAATAGTCGTCGCAAATTGCAACACATTTTTATAAAACTAAATAATTTAATTAAGTAATTTTTTATTAATTAATTATTTAAAATATGAAGTATTTTTAATTAATTATTTAATATTTAATATAAAATTCAAAATTAATATAAACATTAGTTATTTTGTATATTAATTAGAATTTAGACTATATTATGATAAATGAATAATAATTTTAAACAATAAATAAAATTCATAAATAAAAGCAAATTGTTTTGACAGAGTGCGTACATCATACAAAATAAAATATAATATCAAAGAAACTAATAACCCTCTCTATAGCCCCGCATTAACAAATCAGAAAGGATTGATCATCCTCACATCACGGTCTCTTTGATGACCCTCAGCCGGGACGGTGGTGGGCTGGTGGGCGTGGGCGTGGGCCGAGGGGTGTTGTGAAGGTGTTGGTCCTGCTGCGATCGTGGGCCGAGGGGTCTTTGGTTCCTAAACGCAACATGAGCTCTCTCTCTCGTGTAGCTGCCATCATCTCTATTCGCCCCATCATCTGTGTTTGTTGAGTAAGCAGTGCCGATTGATCTCATCCTCGAGCCGCGTTTCTGTCGCATCTTGACCATCTCTGCAGACTCATGAGATCAAGGGGCCTAGTACTAGACGATGCTCGACTCTGCTGAGTGAAGATGCTTTGGAGCACCGCGTCGATAGTTACCGGCCAGGTCTCCCATACCATATATGCGACCCTTGTTCTTACCGCCAAAGAACCTCGACCCATGCCTCGCAACTCCAATTGGGCTTCCACCTCTGGGTCAAGTGTGGTGGAAGAAGGGGAAGATGAGGCTGCCCGAGACCGAACTCCGAGATAACTTATCACGATAGTCCTCCTGTCATTAAAATTGATACACATAATCATACAAAATGACCATAATTATTAAATATAAAATAAAAATAATTTCCAACAAAGAGACATGTAAATCACCCGAGGTGCGTCTAGAACGCTCATCTACATACTCGCCGGTACCTTTCCTAGTATGAGTTCGGGCATGAAGCTCAACCCGCTTGACGCTACGGCCAAGCTCCCTAGCCTGCACAAAAAAAACTTGTTCATATTTGAAGTTACACTACCTTAATAGCCGACATCTAATGAATTAACAAAATATGATGTTGGAACTTACAAGGCGTCGAGCATGCTCCCGATCACGATCTGCCGCGGTGTGCGTGCTCCCACCCTTTTCCGAGGCCCTGTTGAGCTTTGCACAGGCGGATTTTTTCTTAAATTCAGGTGTAGCCCAAGTAAGCACATAGCTCCTCCCAAATGGGTGGGAAACACCATTTTGGACGCTGTCCCTTTTTCCGATATCTAGTCAACAACTCGGAGAGGTGTTTGCTCGCTTTTGATGAAAAATTATCTCTACATCAGCGGAATGCTCTACTCTCCAAGCAGCCTTCTCCTGTAAATAAGGAGAATATAATATTTTTAGGATAATAATAAACTAAAGAAACATTAAAAGTAACTAAAAAATGGAAGTAAATTCAAAAGTATAAAATACCTTAAAAGCCGCAAAGAATCGATCCCGATCCCGATCCTCAAGCTCACTCCAATGCTTCCGAGCCCGATCAAACCGAGATGTAACCGCATATGTGACGGCCCTCTGCATTTTTTCTCGATCAAGGAACCTTATCAATAGAACATGAGAACAATCAATACACATACATATAAAATCTGCACTCAACAATAAAATAACAATATTTGAGATCTTTCTTACCCTTTACCGGTCGGGGTAACAATAACTCGGCCATCGACATAACCTCGATCTCCTCATCATCTCGATGATATAGGCGAGGAATATCCATAAGTCTCCTCGTCGTCACCATGAGACCGATGATCACCGTCCATGGGTAAATCTACCCCCGATGCATCCGGTTGTCCTGGAATTGTCCGCATGGGTCCGAGTCGGAATCCTTGGGGTGGGCATCATCGTGATCCCAATGGAGGTGTCCATGAACCGAGTGGCTGGAGCAAACAGGTCGGTAGGGAGGTGTCGAACATGTGTAGGCACGGGTATGGGCGATGGACATGGTGTAGGAGCAACGAGGTGGGGGTGCCGGTGCCATATCATGTGGAGGCATGGGTGTGGGCGGTGGGCGTAGTGTAACAGATGTAGATGGGAGGGACACGAATCTGTCATCGATTGTCCGTGTCACAAAGCGAGGTCGACCACGACGACGTGCCCCTCCAAAGCAGTGCCTTACCCTTTCCCCTTACCATCGCCCATGTCTATAGTGAAAAATGATGCTAATAATAATTAATTAAAAGTAACCAAAACACAAATTTGCAAATAATGGAAATTGATGGTGATAATAATTATCTTAAAGTAAGCACAAACACACATTTGTAAATAATGGAAAATGATGGTGATAATAATTAACTTAAAGTAAGCACAAACACACATTTGTAAATAATGGAAAATGATGCTAATCATAATGAACTTAAAGTTATGACAATGACAATACTACCTAATACAAAATACATCACTAAAATAAATAAAGTAATTGTTATTCAGAATTTGAGCCAGTGTCATATTCATAGCCATCTTCATCTTCTTCATCTTCTGTTGATTCTGCTTCTTCAACATCTTCATCCGGAATGACTTGATTTGATGTCAAGCTGGAGGTATCCACTTCTTCCCCTACAACTTGTGTGTCTTGTAAACATGAGATTGGTTCTACTTCAATGACCTCATTTGCATGTGACATTTCATCCGTTTGATATGGCTCATCCAACTCTGAAACATCTATTTCAATGCGACCCCTTGGTTTTGTCTTGATTGCAACACACCAACCTCGTTTTTCTGTTTGAGTTGCTGGATAAGGAACGTAATATACTTGTCTCACATTATGTGCCATGATAAACGGATCAAACATATGATATCTTCTACTCATTTGGATGTCCACAATATTATATTTTTATTCAAATTAGTGCCTCTACTAGATGGATCGAACCAATTACAATAAAACAACACTATTCTCTTAGGGTAGTCTAAATAACGATATGACAACTCATATATGTGTTGTATGACACCATAAAAGTCATCTGCAACTCCGCCTTTGGCTCACCCTTTACGTAAACACCACTATTTATTGTTGTTTTGTCTTCCGTCCATGATTGAGTATGAAATTTGTACCCATTCACGAAGTATGTGTGCCATTCTTTGACTTGTGTCGAGGACCGTCACCAAGTTTCGTAAATGTTGATTAATGACAGTAGGTGCCTCATTGTAAACCTATTCACAAAGTTTAACGACATATGTTTTTATCCGCATACATTATAGTGAATAACAGAATGATAAATGGGGAGATACTTACTTGTTGCTTAAACCATTTTGGAAAATCTTCATGAGTACGAGCAGATGCATCACGAGAAGACAAGAATGAACTGAACATATATGGATAACATCAATGAAAATTGACATATGCTATCGAAGGAATAAAAATTATAAGCTCATACTTACTCATGGTATGGTTTAACCTCGGCGCAATTGATCAATACATGAACATGAGCTAAGTTCCACTCTGCCTCCGTTAAATAATGTGTCAACTCCTTTCCGGAATGACGACCGGGAAGACAAAAATAATGTGTCAACTCCTCCGTTAAATAATGGTTTAACCTCGGCGCAATTGATCAATACATGAACATGAGCTGAGTTCCACTCTGCCCGTAACCATCTAATTTGGAAACCCCAGCTTCAGTCACTTTTGGCAAGTCCCTGATTCTTATCCAAATTTGTTCTGGTGTTAACCTCGGAGGCGGTCCATCCATTTCAACAACCCCCTTCTTGAAGGCATTCTTATTCCTTCTAAATTGATGATCGTTCGGTAAGAACCTGCGATGGGAATCAAACCAGGACGACTTCCCCCCGTATTTTAAGGTAAATGCCTTTGTATGCTCCATACAATGCGGGCATGCAAGCTTCCCATGCATCCCCCAACCAGACAACATGCCATACGCAGGGAAGTCATTAATTGTCCACATCAACGCTGCCTTCATTTTAAAATTTTGTTTTCGAGAAATATCGTACGTCATAACACCATTCCACAACCTCTTCAAATCATCAATCAAAGGTTGCAAGTATACATCAATGCCTGCCTTTGGATTAGATGGACCCGGAATCAGGCAAGTCAAGAACATATATGACTTTGACATACACATTTCGGGAGGAAGATTGTAAGGGGTAACAACAACGGTCCAACATGAATAAGGTGATGCCGAGGCTTGGATATATGGGGTAAAGCCATCCGAGCATAACCCAAGTCGTACATTACGAGGATCAACGGCAAAATCCGGATGCACCCGATCAAAGTGCTTCCATGCTTCACCATCAGAAGGATGGCGTAACACTCCTGCATTCCTCCTATTCTCATGGTGCCATGTCATTTTTCCTGCAGTCTGCATCGATGGAAACATCCTCTGTAATCTAGGAATGATTGACAAGTAGAACATCGACTTTACCGGAACTGGTTTTAGATTACTTCTACTTGCGTTGCGCCGACGATACCTTGGTGCGTGACAAAACCTGCACTCAACCAATGCGCCATCATTTTTGTCGAATTCATTATCGTAAAAGAGCATGCACCCATTCTGGAAACAGTCAATCCTCTTGGACTCCAATCCTAACTTGGACATTAACCTCTTCGCATCATAATAATTGTTGGGTAATCCTCCTTTGAAAGGCGTCCCGGCCAAAACCATTTTGGCAATGAAATCCAAGCCTAACTCGGGTATGCTCCAATTGGACTTGGCAGACAACAGTAGAACACACATCGATAACGTCGAGTCGGGGGACCCTTCCCACAAAGGCTTATTTGCCTCTGTTAGGAGATTATAAAATTTTTGTGCATCTGCATTAGGAGGCTCTTCTGTATTATTGGACTCAAACGACCCGAACATCATAAGAGCGTCACACACCATCTCCTCCATGGAAACAATATGATCTCCATATCCAACCTTTCCGCACCACTACTTGAACCACCTGTGCAATTCTGGTCAATGCCAAAATCAAATTGCGGCATTTCTTCTCCATGATTTGTCCAAATCCAGTAATTAGGCCTAAACTCAACTTTATACAGGTCGACCCTCACATCGTCTACATTCTTAATTCGGGTACAGTCACACTTCACACAAGGACATCTAATCAACCCCCCATTGTTATAAGTATCTTGCTGACTTGCCTTGGTAATAAATTCTTCAACACCATCTAAGAAAGATTGTTTTAATCCCCCTCTACGCGGATAAACCCTATCATACATCCAAGTACGATTCAAAGGAACAAATTCCATCCTCCGCATTTGCGCCAAAAAAAAGATAACTATAATGAAATTCCAAATAGAGGAAGTATCCTCTTCAAAAATTAAATTCAACGGTTATATTCAAGAGAGCATCACATTCACACATTATTTATCATAAAAAAAAATACAACATACACTTGCATTGCCATTAAATCGAGCAATGGTTTGATAGCAATGAAAGAAAAATAAACCAAATAGGATAGTCATTGTCTATATAATTTATCACATAGTTTATTGCAAGCTACTAACCATATAGTGAATAAGGAAAAACAAAGCATATGGTGTAGTTTATAAACGATAGCACAAGCATATAAAAAATTGTCGGTTACATGCATAGTTGATTGTGTAATATTCTTATCATGCTCATGTTTATCCTCATTTATCTTATTTGTTAATGTTACATAATAGTTCATTTTTAAAGAGCAAAAAGACAGCATCAATAGTAACCACTTAATAGACTACATTAAACCACAAGGAAAAAGTAATTAAAATCACTTACCAATTAGAATGAGAGCAACACTAGCACAACTAGAAATGTATATAACTTTCACAAATCAAGAACCCGCCTAATGTAAATTGAATATAATCATAAATATAAAGTCTGTAAGAATCTATATATAAAAAGAACTTAAAAGCTAGACAAGACTCAACAGGGAAATCATATATGGACATAACATAGCGAGACCGAGAAGTTCAAATCATTTTACAATACACTCAAAAACCGATTTCATCAACTCGGGGATTGCTTCTTGGCACCCTAGAAGCCTACATTGACAACCAACAAAGATTCTTCCTGTAAATTTAATACACTCAAAAAGTGATTTCACCAACCTCCTAGGTTTTCTAGGGGTTGCTTCTTGGAATCCAAGAATCACATCTAGACAACCAAAAGTGATTCCTCCTGTAATTGGGTGTTATAAATATTTTGGCCATTACACAATCAGATTCGGATTCTGGAAAACATAGAAAAATTAGATTTTGGCAAAAGCATATTCGCTTCTTGTCTTTGCCAAAAGAAATGGTTCTTATATTTAGTTTTCAAACACAAGACATCACTTACATTTCCCTACACTAAACAATGTTCCAAAACACAGTTGTTTCAATCAAAACACCCTTTTTCTGGACAAGTGATTCTCTTCAAAATATGAAATCGCGAGAAACCATGAATACAAACTTGGCTCATATTTCAAAAAGTTTGGGAGATGAGAATGATAAATGCATCAAGTTAATGAATGAATGCATTGCGGAGCACCTACCACTAACAACACTATAGCAATATAACAGATAAATAAGTTGATAAGCCTAATAGTTAAACCTTTATACCATAAATAAATAAACAATGAACAATAATCAAACTTTCATTACTCAATTTATGACGCATTTATCAAATATCTTGGTCCAAGCATTACAAAAAAATTCAATACCGATGGAAAAAGTCTAACAAGCATAAATAAATAAATAAATTAATTAATTAATAAAAAGACATTTGTTACCTTAAAAAGGGCAATGCTGCCAATTACCAAAACCATAAAGACAGATGTAATTTACCAAAGTATTTCACTCACCAAACATTCAAGTTTCTAGCCCTCTGGAATGTTATTAACTACTATAATGTCTTCTATTATACAGTTAGCTCTCAGTTTGTTAGTTCATGTTCTATTGCTTTTTTGTTTCTTCTTCATGCTAACATTTACAAACACCTATTGAATTGTTTAACAAAATATATTGGTTTTTCAGGTAGACAAACATTAGAGTTAACTATAAAAAAATATATTCTTCAAATACTCAATAAATGTCTTGAAAGCAGAGATCACCCGAGCAGAGAGCACTCCTAAACTTATACCAAATTCATGTCAGCTGAAAAACTTGTCCATGAGAATCTGCACATTTCAAATTTTAAATGTATAACAACAACACCTGAAACATAAAGATGTCATATTTTAACATTTTCTGGGTTCACAAAACTACATGAGACTCGTTTCATTGACAAAATAAAAACACACATCACCTAAATCACATACAGACTAAATATGGTGGAAGAAGCACATAAAACATGACTACATAACTGCATGGTAGAAACATACATACAAAGGAAAGGTTATTTATGACTTAAACAAAAGAGAATTTGGTCTTGGAAATTTTCTTGTCGGCTAACAACTCCTTCTCAATTGCATTTTGAGCAGTTTAATAGAACACGATGAATAGTTAGTCACCCTATCACTTACACCACAATGTAAGGCTCTATGAATGGACTTAATAAATTGATGACTTATACTATGAAACCATTGGACTTAATAAATTGAGGACTAATACTATGAAACCATTTCACATGCTCTAAATTTGTGGGCAATATAACTTCAAGGCATAAATGGATAGGCTTTATAATATATAACTTCAGAGTAGCCTTAGAGCAACTTTTAGAAGCTTATAGATTTTGCACTGTCATCGGTTCATGGCTATTACAAAAAGACACAATTTTTTTTTATTTACATTTTTATTACATATCCAGAAAACTACAAACCTGCCAAGTAGGAAAAGAATGTTGATCTGTTGAGCAAAACAATCACGCAGAGAAAGCACAACAGGAATTTCCCATCAAGAGTCAATATATTGTATATCTGCTGGTAACAATTATCCTTGACCCTGTTAAAACATGGATATGAAAACCCATTACATAGGGCCATCTTCTAACTAAAATGAAACATATTTATTGATATAAATTTCTAAATCAGTTGTCATTTTTATCCCCATATTGTGCAAATGATGTTCCAAAACTCAGACAAATCACAGTAATACACATGCAAATCGGCTTATACAGTGATGCAAAGGCAAGTTTTTCATCCTAATAGTGTCTTTTTCTCGAAGTTCTGGACCAAAGTGACTTTTTCAAAATGGTAGCATTTGCTCAGAAAGTGGTTGTTGATAGAACAAAACAACAAAACAACAAAACAAATTTTAAATGACCAAGACGCGAGGGATAGAAGAAAGTGCTGTGAAAGGGGTAGTAGAAAAAACAAAGCGAAATAAAAGAAGTATAATAATGCGACAGAGACTTGTATGTTCTGACCTGAATGAGCTTTTCACAAGCTAAACAGTATTCATGTTTACAATTCCAATGGGGGAGAGGGTATGCATGAAGTAAACAGATTTGAATTCAAATCTCAAATTAAGGGCAATCTTAAAAGAAACTATTAATCAAATGAAAAAGACTTCACATGGATAAATGAAATCAAGCATGAACTCCTAAATGGTTCTCGGGATGGCGAGTCAGGTCCCACCACCATGTTCTTAATTGGGGACATGTAGACACTGTTAGTGGCCTCAACCGAAGATTGAGGACCATTTCAAACCGAAAAGTATAATCTTTGAAATTACCACCATAATTGCAGGCCTAACTTTAATTTAATTATATTGTATAAAAATATAAATAAAAACATTCAACCTATCTTACAGATTCCCTGCTCTCCGCGGATGTTTCAATTGCACGTAAAGGTATTAGTATATTATCAATAATTTTACCAATAGATCATTACATTCTGCAAAGCCAATGGATTCTGATAAAATAAAAATTTTTCTAAAACCACATTAACACAGAGTCACAAACGTGGTAATGGGAGTTCCCAACTACACAGGCATGTCAATAGACAAATTAGATTAGACCATTCCTCTGAAAGGCGCAAAGATAAAAGCATATAATCGTGTATCATGGGAGAAATATAAAGTTTCATATTAACCACCCTTTCATGACTCAGATATATGACGGATACACAGATGAAGAACGTTAATGCAGATTGATTGGCATGTGAATAAAAAAACCACACTAACATTCTCATAGCAGAGACAGATTGGAGACAGTGATAAGAGAAAGGAATTACCTCAATTCAGAAAATCAATACAGGTGAAATGTTCATAAATTATACTATAAGCTACAATGCAAAAGTAACAGAATTAAAAAAATAAAATAAAATAAAAGTATGATATATGAGAGACATAACAATAACCCCACAAACAAGCAGACCACAGATGATGAGAGAAAAGTGCTACTGTCTTTTGCGACCTTAGAGGATTACAAGCGGGAACAACGAAAAAGGAAAACAAAAAGAGGAGTTGCCATTCAAATTTATTTAAATAGGAAAATTTTGAAAAAACCTTTTTATACGGAGGACTGATGAAAATGAGGTTGAGCACGAGAATAAAAAAAAATTAGCGTCATACACCATTCATGTAGTTGTGCAAAACTTTTAACTTCAAAACTATCTATTTTACTTTTTGATATTTGCAAAAAAAAAGACAACATAAAAAAAACGATTGATTTTCATTTGTGATTTTTTTATTTTTATAGCCTTAAAAATATTTATATTGCCTACTTTAATATTTACCAGAATATAAAAGGCTATGAATTAAGAGTAAACAGAATTCTAAAAAAGGGGGGGAAATTGATTTTTGTTTTGTTAATACACTAGAATCAAAGAATATGACCATTTAACCACAAATATAAATCAAACACTGTAAGAAATAAACAATAGATATACTTGTTCACTATCATCATTCTTTTTTAAATCAAATACATCTACAAGACGCCTAAAAAATTGCAGTATGTAAAGATTAGTACATTAAGGAAAGCGTGAAAAAGGAAACGAATTCCTTCGGTGCAACATGGACATGTACATGGATTTACATCAACTAAAGGTTGTGCCTCCACCTAAAAAGGGGGTTATACCGCTAATGTTTACAGGAACTAGGGGTATTTGTATTTTGAAATGGAAAATGAACAAAGTATGAATAATATTGTATGAATAATATTCGGAAAAGTTGTCAAAACTTGTTGTATGAATAATATTTCACACCTATTCCGGAGCTATCCAATTGTACTGTGAAGCATAAGTAACAATCCTTAGTATTTTACGCCCGCAATCGTAAAGAGAAGATGAACAAATTAGAAAGAAAAAATGAGAGAAGGTAGTGTAATATTTTGAAAGAAAAATGAACAAAGTAGAAATAAGAAGTGAACAAACTCGCCATTTTTATCAACTCCAGAGCTGCAGAAGTGAATTGGAAACGCGCGGCGAAGATGACAACTGAGGGAGGAAGAAAACTGTTCGAGTTACTTATTGGAAATTAGCGACGGCCTTTTAATATTAGCGACGGCTAGGCCGTCGCAAATTACGATTCCGTCGCAAATTGTGAATGACCGTTGTAAAATTACCATCCGTCGCACATTAGCGACGGCCATGCCCGTCGCAAATTGGCGCCAACATTTCGCGTAAAATGGCGGGAACGTTACTGACAGATTTGCGACGGAACTTCCGTCAGTAATTTCCTCTACCATTTGCGACGGCTTAAGCCGTCGCAAAACATAAAATTAGCGACGGATTTGAGGCCGTCGCAAAATTTCCGTCGCTAATTAACCTTATTCTTGTAGTGATAGCCCTATGCAATGTTATATATAAGTGTATTACTAAAATCATAGTGGACAAAACAAAACCTATCCTTGATCCTATTGTTTCCCCTTTTCAAGGTAGTTTTATTTCGGGTCGCAACATTCAGCATAATATCATTATTGCTAAAGAGATGTTACATTCTATGAATAAAATGAAAGGTAATAGAAAATCTATGGCTATCAAGATTGACCTAGCTAAAGCCTAAGATAGACTTAGGGTGCGTTTGGGTAAACAATTTAATTAAGAGCTTATCACATAAAACCTTATCACATGAGAGTTTATGCCATAAGCACTTAAAGAAAGAAAAAGCAAGAAAGGGGCATGAGATGATTCGAATAGTGAAAAACACGGAAATGGTGTTTAGTGCATAAGCTCTTATGATAATTCCATAAGCTTCTCCCAGTGACTTATGAAAATAAGTCAAAAACTCCTTATGGGATGACATAAGTTATTTTTATAAGCTCTGCCAAACACACTGCATAAGAGTTTAAGTCATCAGATAAGTCAAAAGGAGCTTAAATAAGCTCTTCCAAACACCACCTTAATTGGAACTTTATTCTTGATAGCTTAATGGCTGTTGGTTTCTGTGAAAATTTTATTGATCTTATTATGGCATGCATTATCTCTACTTCTTATAAAGTTCTTTGGAATGGAGTCAAATCTGATTCCTTTAGTCCTACTCGAGGAATTCGATAAGGAGATCCTCTTTCTCCATATATTTTTGTTATTTGCATGGATATCTTATCTCATAGCATAACTAATTGTGTTAATAATAATAGATGGAAACCTATGAGAGCTGGCTCTCAAGGTCCAAAAATCTCTCATCTCATTTTTGCGGATGACCTTCTTGACTGTATTAATCATTTTTGCTCTTCTTCGGGACAACAACTTAACCCTAAACAAACCAACATAGTTTTCTCCAAAAACGTCAATGTCCAAGAAGCCAAAAGTATAGTTGATATGGGAGGTTTTACTATAACTAAAAACTTAGGTAGATATCTGGGAGCCCATATTTATTAGGGCAGAACCACTAATAATCAGTACAGGTTCTTAACAGATAAGATTAACTCTAAATTAGGTGGTTGGAAAAGACAATGTTTGTCTTTTGCAGGAAGGATGACCCTTGCTAATTCAGTAATAGGAGCTGCTGCATCTTTCCATATGCAGCATGACAAAATCCCCAAGACAATTCTTCTTGACATTGAGAAGAGTCACAGAAATTTCATTTGGGGTAGTGAACCTAACCACAGAAAGGTTCATTTAGTTAATTGGAACATTATGTGTCGATCTAGGAAGGATGGAGGCATGAATTTTAAGAACTTATCTTATATGAATGAGGCCTTCATTCTTAAACTAGCCTGCGGTGTCCTAACTGATGACAATTCTCTGTGGGTTAAAGTCATGAAAGGTAGATATGATAGAGATAATTGTTGAATATAATTAATATATGGACGGTGGATTTATGTGGACGGTGTGGACGGTTGTTGAATATAATTAATATATGGACGGTTGTTGTATCTTATCATAGACCAAATCAATACAGCTCTGCCTGAAGAATCTCATCACCGAAGAACAACAATGGTCAAGGAAGTTGCTTTGGAATTACCTCCTCAGGGTTGGACAAAACTCAACACAGATGGGTGCTCAAAAGGCAACCCAGGAGACACGGGTTGTGGGGGAATTCTGAGAGATGATAAAGGCCATTGGATCAAAGGTTTTTGCTATCATATAGGGGAATGCGATGCCCTTACTGTGGAACTATGGGGCATATATACGGGTCTGTACAATGGCTTGGAGCTCAGGCATCAAAAAACTGATTGTTGAAAGTGATTCTCTAATTGCTATTGAAGCAGTGAAGAATGGGAAAGAGCATAGAAGGACGCACAGCTTATTGGGAGAATAAAGAAAATGACTCTGCTCCATTGGGAAATAGAATTCAAACACATTTGGAGGGAAAGCAATCAATGTGCTGATTGGCTTGCTAATGCTAGTCTTGTAAGAGAATATGGAGTAGATGAAATCCTTAATCCTAATGGAAACCTTTCTTTGCTTATCTTGGTGATTTGTCTGGGCTTCTCTACCCCATATAGTCTACGGTAGTTAATTTTCTCTCTCTTGGGCTTAGCCCCTTCTTGTACCAAAAAAAACATTAATTTAATAAATTGATGTATTCAATATAAAATTATATATTAGTTTTTAATTGAAGGACATTATTGTCATTTCAATAATATTATCACTTGTTTCTTCTCACTTTTCTATCCAACCAAACAAAGAAAGAGAACTCAACAATTTTTTATCTTTTATTTCTTTCCCATTTCTTTCATTCCAAACAATATCGAAAATCTACTCTCTTTCTCACCTCTTTCTTTCTTCTCACCTCCTACTTTCTTCACACTTTCTTCTCTGAACCAAACAGATCATAAATGTTTTTCAATTTATTTTTTTTGGATGCTTTTCTGTAGAAAATAATAACTTTATTTACTTTTACTTAAAAAAATAGAAAATGATATACAAATCTCTCAACTCATTTAAAGTTTACATGAATCACACACATGTTATATATGCAAAATATTAATTAATCTTGATTGTGTAATATTTTTTTTCTTTTTCAAGTAGATATGAAAGTTTATTAAAAAAAATTGTTTCAAGATATAAGCTAAAAAAATAAAAATTTCTATCTAAAGTCTTGTCCTCTGATGTCTTGACCAAAGACCAATTGACCCCTTTATTTCATCACACGATACCATCTAGGGGTGTTCATCAACCGATCCAATCCAATGCCAACCACACTAACCGAATCGAAAAACCGACAACCGAAATAACGGACAACCGAAATAACCGCAAACTGAAAAAAGCCGAAATTTTTCATTGGATTGATCGGATTTCGGATCCTATATATAAAATCGATCCAATCCAAACCGAACCGAAATTATTTAGTTCAATGAAAATAATTTGATCTTTATATTATAAAAGTAATTATTAGTCTTTATATTTTTATAAGTTACCATCTAGTCCTTATATTAGAGAGTTTAATTGGTATGTAAATGTAATGTTAGTGTAAAAACTTATACATTGTTAACCAATTATAAATCATGTTATGAGTGACTTTTAATATATTTAGGGCAATAATCAAACATTTATAATGATTTAACAATTTATAATTAGGTGATAGTGTAAAATATCCTTACGTATGAGAGTGTATATCAATTCATGTATATCCCGTTAAAACACTTATTAGAAATTGTCAAATGTCAATATAATATTTTAAAATTAATTTTTATTTTAAATAAGTAACAAATTCATATGACTATTTAAATACTCGATCAAATCCAAATCAAACTGAAATACTGGATGTTCTTTGATGTATATAACTATGCAAATATGTATCGATAAAAACCGAATTATCTAATCCAATCCAAACCGCATTTGATTGGATCGGATCGGATCGGATTTTTTGAAGGAAGCAAACCGATCCAATCCAAACCGCATGTTGTTTTTATCATTGGATCGGATGACTTTTTTACTCAAAACCGATCCAATCCAATCCAGGAACACCCCTAAATAATAACTTTATTTACTTTTACTTAAAAAAAATAGAAAATGATATACAAATCTCTCAACTCATTTAAAGTTTACATGAATCACACACATGTTATATATGCAAAATATTAATTAATCTTGATTGTGTAATATTTTTTTCTTTTTCAAGTAGATATGAAAGTTTATTAAAAAAAAAATTGTTTCAAGAAATAAGCTAAAAAAATAAAAATTTCTATCTAAAGTCTTGTCCCCTGATGTCTTGACCAAAGACCAATTGACCCCTTTATTTCATCACACGATACCATCTCGGTCATAAATGAATGAGGGGGTTAGGAAGTTTCAGTAACTCCCGTCACATGGTTTTTTCTTCGGAATGAGATTAAAAAAACAGAGGGTTTAGGTTGATGGAGTGGCATCGAAGTCTTTGCATTTCTAGAGCGTGAAGTTCAAAGTGTCACACACTCCATCCGAAAATCAAACCCCTGAAAAGGGAAAACCCCACTTTTGAAGACTTTAATATGCTTCCCTTCGCACTAACACCATAATAATACCTTGCACCCTTCGCTTCGTAATTCCTCACTTTCACCGTTTCACGCACTTCATTGCACTCTCTCTCTCTCTGTTTCCGAGATCTGAAGGAAGAGGAAGATCGAAAATTCTCGAACCATCTCAGATCGAAGTTCGTTCCTCTCCGTGATCCCATACGGTTACTTCTTATTACTTTCTTATGTTCTGCTTCATATTTTGCCTTTTCTTTTAATTGCTTGATAAAACGGGAGGAGAATAATCGTTAATTAAACACACCTTGAATTCACTGAAAATGCTTGTAGAAATGCGGCTTTTAGTAGAGTAGAAATTAACATTAACGATAAAGATTTTTTGTTTACCTTTTAGCATAGCAATTTAGGTTTTTTTCTTCTTGTGAGTGTGGTTAGCGGTTACTGATTATTGATTCTGCTATGAATTAAACGTGTTTTTAGGGAATTGAAGGGGATTGATTGATTGATGGCTGATGAAAAAGCAGTTGAGGGTGGTGAAAAGAAAGAGACGAGTAGCACTACTACTAATGGGAATGGAGGGAGGAAGAAGAAGGGCAAGGGGATTATTTCCCGAATTTGGAATGGGATATTTAGGTCACGCCGCGATGATTTTGAGAAGAGACTACAATATATTTCTAAAGAAGAGGCTTCTGTCATGGCTAGAGTGAGCCGGAGATCTCGCTCGTGGAGGCGAACATCATGGCAGCTTATTGCATTTTCTGTTTTATTTGAGGTACATTTCATTGTAAGATGGATATGCATTCCCTTTCAGTTTGTTGAGCTTGAATCCTTTAAACATGCTCTTTTGTTGATTTCGGTTATATTTGATGTTTGCTTGCTTGCATTTCATGGTAAGATGGATATGTATTTCAGGTTGTAGAATCCTTTAAACATGGTATTTTATTGTTTTCTGGAAACAAGTTTTCTTTTCAGTGTTCATTTGCCACTTCGATTTATTCAGAGGAATTAAAATTCTAAAATTCTTCACTAAGAAATTGATAGCAAACTACTGTGAGGATTTTTCTTTTTGCCATTGTTATAAAAAAAAACAAGGATTTTCCTTAAAATGGTTTCATCTTTCAGGTCATTGCTGTAGGTTATGCTATTATGACCACAAGATCAGTGGATATGAATTGGAAAATGAGGGCAATCCGGGTTTTGCCTATGTTTCTTTTGCCCGCCTTATCGTCTGCTGCTTATTCAACATTCGTCAGCTTCATAAGGATGTGTAAGTGTCAAATGTCTTACAATTAACACACGTTTGTGGAAGCTAGTTGTTTTTTTTTCTTCTTTCTTTTTTATTTTTGTTTTGTGAATCAGAGCACTATATATTTATTTGTCTGTTCTACTGTGATTGAGTTTGTTTAAGTATTGCTGAATATGCAGTTGATGTCTAGGCGAATAGAACCTTATATTTTATTTGTTTTCCCATTGTTATTCTTAAACTTGATGTCGTCAGTGGTCTTAGTGATCCTGTTAATGATACAGTTTACAATTGGAAAGAGTTCTGACTTCTGACTCCATTGCCTTTCATTAGAATTTCTGCCGTTTTTCTTTATTTTTTTTTGCTTCCAATGAGTTTGCCTGGAAAGCTTCACAGGTGACTTTTTGCCAATAATTTCAAAGCAACTTCTCACACCAATTAAATGCCTTAAATAAGTTAGTGGCTGTGGGAAGTCTGTAGTTTAGTATGCTGGTAAATGAATGCTTATTGTGAAAGAATTTTCACCATGCATCCAATTGATAGCCTTTGTGTAGTCTTGCAGCAAATGCTCATAAAAATGCTTGATCTTAATGTCTTAATATTTATTAGAAGTCCATAAAGTTCGTGCATTCTTGTACCAATACCTCAAATGAAACTTCTGTAGAGAGAAAAACGTGCTTGAAGGAGCAGCATTTGATATTCAGTTTGGTTTAAGAAATGTGGTACCATCAATCATAAATTATAAAAGCTATGCTTCATAAATCTGATGATTGTAACATCCGATCTAAATGCTCATAAAAATGCTTGATCTTAATGTCTTAATATTTATTAGAAGTCCATAAAGTTCGTGCATTCTTGTACCAATACCTCAAATGAAACTTCTGTAGAGAGAAAAACGTGCTTGAAGGAGCAGCATTTGATATTCAGTTTGGTTTAAGAAATGTGGTACCATCAATCATAAATTATAAAAGCTATGCTTCATAAATCTGATGATTGTAACATCCGATCTAATTTAATGATGCAGTTTTTGGACTGGAAGCTTGTGTTTCAAATTTGATATGCCAAGTGCAAATAATCTTAATTGAATTTTAAATATTATGTGATTTTATAGGTGATCGCAGGGACCAGAAAATTCTTGAAAGGCTTAGAGCTGAAAGACAGGCAAAAATTGATGAGCTCAAAGAGAAGACAAATTATTACACTACCCAACAACTCATTCAGGTGATTGTTTGAAGCAAGGCTTGGTTTTCAGTATCACCTTTATTCCATGTTGTTCGGGTCAGGCAAAATATATTTGGGGTTGCATTGGTCTAGTCATGTTCCTTAGTATCACAATCTTGAGGCCGCATTTGGTGTCTTGTATAAGGATGATCTTATAGTATAGGTAAATACTGTCAGGTTTTACTAGTTGCTTGGTGCATCTTTGTAATCTAATAGTGTTTTCAAATCTGGTCAAGCATTTGATCCCGTTATAATTTGTTAGGAACTGGTATTAATAAGAGAAATAGTGGGAAAATAATAAGGAGCAAGCTCCAATTACAGAGAAGCTAAAATGCAGAAAACAGTATGGAAAAAGACAGAAAATATCAGAGAAGCAATGCAATCTCTGACCTGTGGCATTGCCACCCCAAAACTAGCCAAATGATGACCTCCCCTCCCTCACACCACTCCATTTGCTTCATATATACATCTCCTTCCATGATTCCTGCACCAACTGCAAATTTCCTGCTGCCACCTGTCCATTCAGTTAGATTGCATAAGAGACTCCTCCATACCTTCCAGCTCATTCCCTAATCTACCACCTGTGTTGGAGGCCCTTGATTTTGAGGCCCATTATAATTGCTTTCCCAACACTTGATAAGTAAAAAAGAATTGGCTTCCTTTCTTGCTCCAACGCGAAGCCTACCATAGCAGCCACCACGACTTCAACCACCAATGTGCAAATGCCACCACAAGTACTCAATTCAACATACCAGACGGGGGCGTTCAAGAAAACAAGCACCAGAGGGAGTTAATAATCAAGCACTAACTCCTAAAATTAAATCTTTATTAAAATAAGATAAATCCCTAAATTGACAGTAATAAAAATGTGATAGTTATCCTTAGAAATAGCATAATAGTTACTAACCATTCTACATCATCCACTTTCTCTGTAATTGCCTGACAACTAACATCTATAGCATTATACTATCAGTTTGCTTTTACAAATGTGGACCAAACTCTGATGATATAAGAGCTTATTAACCTCTTTAATCTATCAGGCCTTGTCCTAGTACCTGTAATCCGGCCTTATACTATCAGGCACACTAAATGGGCCTCAGATGCAAGACATTGCATTATTTACGTTCAGACTCATTCTAGAGTTCAATGAACTTTGTTGTGCTTGACATTCTTTGTCAACACTTCTTTTAGGAAGGATGAATGATATGAGCCTGTCCATTATGTTAGTTTTTTTTTTTTGGGCTGGGCGTCCATTATGTTAGTTAATGTTAAGAACTTTTGCCTTAGGGGAGAAAATGGATGAAATCACATATGACCATTTCTAGAACTAGATTCCAAGTTGCTTTATTTCTTTATGGGCGTACTATGGTCTTGTGCTTTGAAGTGCATTGTTGGAAGACAACTTCTGTGGTGTTCGTTTGCAAATGCTTTCATATTATTGTGTATTATACTTAGCCTGTGATCTACAGAGATACGACACAGACCCAGCAGCAAAAGCAGCTGCTGCAACTGTTCTGGCATCCAAGTTGGGTGCTGATTCAGGTTTGAAACTGTATGTGGGCGATGAATCAAAGTCTGGTGCTCCAACAGGGAAGAATGATGATGCTGAACTTGTGCAGTCTAGTGGACTTCGAAATCGCAAGCAAGTGCAATCTAGATCCACTAGTCCAGGGATAACTACACCAAATTATTCTGATCAACAATTGGTTGGTTCTAGGGGAATTGATCAAACTCAGACTTCTGAGCATAATCAACTTGTAGTTGTTGAACATCACCAACCTCAAAGTTCAACAACAAATGATGGAGGATGGGTTTCTCGAATTGCAGCATTGCTTGTGGGTGAGGATCCAACACAGTCATATGCGCTCATATGCGGTAACTGCCATATGCATAATGGTAAGTGGATTGGGTTTGAGATCTTGCATCTATGGCAGTGTGTGTGTATATATATATATATATATATATATAAGTGTCTTATCGTGAGAGTGAGAGGAATAAATCTGGGCCATTAAACCATACATGGATGGTCAGGATTAGAAGTTAGTTGGTGGTCATGTGATCACTTAAAAAAGTCACATGACTTTATGTTTTAATCTTGATCATTCATGTGTGATCTAAATGTCAGATTTACTCCTCTCATATATATATACTCTCCATTTTGTGAAGGAGCAAGTTAACAACATACACCACTTTTTTTTGAACCAAAAAACCCTCTTTTAAGCAATTTAAACTTTTCATTTTTAGTTATTTACATTCTAACTCATTCAGAGGAGAAAAGTAAAATATGGTTTTAATGAAGAAAGAGGAGACTTGTATTTTGTTTTAATAAGGAGAATAAATTTTATGATTATTTATTAATATTTTATCTAAATTATTAGTTTTCTATTTAAATCATAAATAATAATTTCAATATATATATATATACAAAAATAAGAAATGGAAAGCTCATCTTTCATATCCCAACTATTCCTTATCACGGCAGCCTTGGCTGGAATTGGAACATTTTTTTCCATAAATTATGAAGCAATTCAGATTAAATTATTAAAATTACTTAATGGGTATAACAAGATTTAAATAAAATACTAATAATTTAGATTAATTAATAATAAATAAAGTTAATAATAATCATAAAATTGTATCCTCTCATTAAAATTAAATATAAGTACTCTTTTTCTTCATTAAAATTAAGGATTTTTTGGTCCAAAAGTTTTGGTGTAGACTACAAACTTCTTCACGAATTGAATTTGGGAGTATATTAGCAACCCACATATAAGAGGGCTATTTTAATGTGAGTAGAATAAATCTAGGCCTTTATATTATACATAAATCTAGGCCTTTAGATCTACATGAATGGCTTATTTAGTGAGAGCATTGTTTTATTGTGAGAGGTGAGAGCTACAAATTTGGGCCTTTAAACTATACATGGATGGTCAGGATTAGAAGTTAGTGGTCATGTGATTACATAAAAATGTTACATGACTTTATGTTTAAATCTTGATCATTCATGTGCGATCCAAAGGTTCGGATTTGCTCCTCTCATATGCAATGGCAGAGTGTGTTTTTACCTACTTATTTTTCTTTCAGGTCTTGCTCGGAAGGAGGATTTCCCATTTATCACTTACTACTGCCCACACTGTCACGCCCTGAACAAACCAAAGCAGTTGGATGAGCATATATCTGGTTTTAATTCCCCAAACATGGGGTTGCCAAAAACACATGTTGGTGAGGTAGTGAAAAATGCCACTGCTTCTGCAATTGACAGCATAAATAGAAGCAACAATCCCATAAATGCTAGCCCTGAGATTGAGGAAGTATCTGAAAGGGCTAGTTTGGAGGAGAAAGCTAGTTAAAGAGACTTCATTTGGGGATGGGCTGTTTGGATGACTTGTCTAGTCCCTTGTTTCAGGACACGGTCCTACTATAAGGAGAGCAAGTTTGCAATTGATTTTCTTGGTTAGATATGTAACAGGAAGAGTGTTTTTTTTTTTTTTTGATAAACTGTAACAGGAAGAGTGTTGATATGTTACTTTGAAACTTCTTGCGATTCATACAGATTACATGTATTACTTGTGAGCTACGGCAATTTTGGTATTTTTATTTTTCTTCTTTTTAATATTTTTTTATAGGGTTTAGACAGCCTTTAATTTTAAAATTAAAACTTGGACTGTATCTAAGAGAAACTTCGTAAACAATTTATATCGATTTTGTTTAAGGGGTTTTTATGTATCGGTTTAAAACTTGGACTGAATCGGTTTCACAGCTTATTTTGATTTTCATTTTTGCATGTTTGATTCCCTCTCTATCTTTTCTATTTTGGCATTCTCCTCTCTAAGTGATAAATTTTTTTTATCTGGATATTTGATTCTTGGATTTTCTAATCGGGAAAAGTGCATATACATTTCCTGAATTTTAGCTCATTTGCAAATAGGTATTAGGAATAATTATTTTTTCTCAATTAATCCTTAAACTTTAATAACTAGTGAAATTAATCATTATTTTGCTCTTAAGTTAGATTATTAATGATAATTGAATCCAACCGTTCATTTTGCTTTAATCTAAACCGTTGATTTAATTTATTATTTTAAATTTTTAACTTTTATTTAAAAAAGAAAGCAAAAAAGAAATGGATAATGTTGAAGTTACTCTGTGCGAGAGGAAAGACATGGACAGGAGAAAAAGATTACAGAAGATGATAGATGGGTCTTTCTCCCTTTTTTTTTCTTTCCCTTTTTTCAAAATAATAATAATAATAATAATAATAATAATTCATTGAACAATTCAGATTAAATCGAAATCAATGGTTGGATTTGATTATTGTGGATGATATAACTTTGGGTTAAAAGAATGACTACTTTCACTAATTGTCAAAGTTTGAGGATTAATCAGAAAGAATTAATAGTTTAATGTATCTATTTACAAATGGGCCAAAGTTCAAGGGATGTATATGCACTTTTCCCTTTCTAATATGGTGGGATGTTTTTATCGTTCTATAGTTGTAATGTATACTTATGTGACTAGTTGACTTTTTCTGTGTCATTAAGCAGTTTGTTTAAGTTAAAATTGCCCCTTGGTTGCAAGGGCGTTTCAAGAAAAAAAGTCTCTAAACATTTTCTCATTAAGGGATATTAAAACATTAGTTTTTCAAATTATGAACCCAATTACGTCTAACAATATTATTTACCTTGTACAACAACCATGTTATTAATTATCTTTTTGCCCACGTTCCATTCATCAGTGTGGAATTTGTACCCATTGAATGAAGTACATATGCCATGATCTAACACGGCTATAAGGCTTGTACCTAAATCTCTGAATTGTTGATTTGTCACACTTAATGGTTCTTTGATACACCTACGAATATGTAAGTCATATTAAATAATTACTTTTCAATTAGCAATAAAGCTTGGTAATGTTTGCTAAGTTATATGACACTTACTTGTTGCTTGAACAATTGAGGAAAATTTGCATGTGTACGAGCGAAGCATCTTGTTCACTTATTTGATTAATTTGTAGGATCACACTGACAAATAATATGTGTACGATGTGTTAAGAGAGAAATTGATATAGCATATGATAGATTATTTCAAAAATAAGTCGTTGAAAGTTACTCATGGTATGATTTCACCTCAGTGCAATTTATCAAGACATGAACATGGGCCGATGCATACTCCTCATCACTTAACCAATAAGTAAGCTCCTTGCCAGCATGACGGTCAAGAAGGTTAAATAAGGATAGCATATAAGGAAACATTGCATTATCAACATCTACCTCGTTCCTAATATTTCTTGGTGCCAACATGAAGTTGTTGAAATAGTGGGAACATAAAGATTGATCCTTCAACCCTAGCCTTGTTTTTAACATATCGTTTAGAGTCGCCATGAATCTAAGTAAAAAAAAAAAACATCAGCGACAAGTCATTATTCAAGGGACGCTAATTATTTAAATGTGCAAATGTAATAATATTACCTTTCAAATGGATATATCCACCTATATTGTACTGATCCACCAAGCCTTGCTTCATATGCAAGATGGACAGGGAGATGTTCCATTGAATAAAAAAAACCTGGGGGAAATACCCTCTCCAACTTGCACAGAATTATTAGAATGTTTTCTTCCATCCTCCTCAGACCATCCATCCGTAAAGTTGTAGAGCATAGATCTTTGAAGAAATGACTGATTTCTATAAGGGGGTTCAAAACATGCGGGCAATGAACTAAAAGCAATAGGAAGAAAACACTCCATGAATACATGACAATCATGACTTTTCATCCCATTAAGCCTCCCCGTTTTTACATCATCATATCGTGCCAAATTAGAGGAATAACCATCGAGCGTCCTAAGCTCTTTTAATCACTGATAAATAGACTTTGCTTCATCGGTGTTTAGAGTGTAACAAGCTTTTGGTTTGACCATTTTTCCATTTGGCTGCGGCTTCAGCTCCAAACCCTTTCGTCTACAGTACAGAGCTATGTCCATCCTTGCCTTCTCATTGTCCTATGTCTTGCCAGGCACATTGATAACCATGTTAAAAATGTTCTCAAAGAAATTCTTCTCAATGTGCATCACATCAAGGTTATGTCTTAACAGATTTTCCTTCCAGTACAGTAGTTCCCAAAAAATACTTTGTTTTGTCCAGTTTTGCCATGCTTTATACCCCGGTAATTTTAAGACACCAGCATCAGTGACTTTTGGAGGATCGCTAACCCAACCCCAAATTTGTTCAGGAGTCAACAAAGGTGGTGGACCTTCTTCTTCTATCTGATTTTTTTTGAAAGCTCGGATATTCCTTCTGAAGGGATGATCATGATCTAAGAACTGACGATGAGAATCAAACCATGAACTTATACCACCATATCTTAGGATAAAAGCCTTTCCATGTTCCATGCAATATGGGCATGCCAATTTACTGTGAGTCCCCCAAACAGAGAGCATGCCATATGCAGGAAAATAATTGATAGTCCACATCAGTGCCGCCCTCATCATAAAGTCTTGCTTCTTTGAAACATCATACGTCAACACACCAGCCCACAACTTCTTCAGATTATTGATCAGAGGCTATAAATATACATCAACCCCGACCTTCGGATTAGATGGCCCCTATATGAGACAAGTCAGAAACATATACGATTTTGACGTGCTCATATCGGGAGGAAGATTGTACGGTGTAACAATTACTGGCCAACATGAATATGACGAGGCTGACACCTGAATGTACGAGGTAAAACCATCTGAGCACAGCCCAAGTCGTACTTTGCGAGGATTTGATGCAAATTCAGGGTGTACCTGTTCGAAGTGCTTCCAGGCTTCAACATCAGAAGGGTGGCGTAAAATGCCCGTACTTCTTTTATTTTCATTGCCACCTCATCTGTCCCGCATTTTGTGTTGATGCAAATAGTCTCTACAACCTTGGAATTATTAGCAGATAGAACATTGCCTTCACAATAACTGGTTTGTTCTTACTACGATCACTATTTTGAACATGGTACCTGAGTGTCTGACAAAATTTACATTCTTCAAGTGCGCTGTCATTTGTGCCCGAATTACTGTCATAATAAAGCATGCACCCGTTCGAACAACAATCAATCCTCTTAGCCCCCAACCCCAGTTTCGACACCAACCACTTCGCATCATAATAACTTTTTGGCAACATCTCTTTGAATGGTGTCACATGTTGAAGCATTTTACAAAAAAAATTCCAAACACTGCTCGGGGTCATTCCAATTGGACTTGCAAGCTAAAAGTCTAAGACAAATTGATAATTTTGAATTTGACGCCCCTTCAAACAATGGCTTATTTGTCTCTAACAATAGATTTTAGAATCTTGTGCCGATTCATTAGGAGGCTCTTCCATGTCATAAGACTCATTCGCCTCAAAAGTCCCACGTTACCAGAGACAATCATCCACCATCCACTGCATTGACTGGAGTTGATCGACGTAGTCGTCGTGTAATCTAATGCCTGATGCACCCATGTCGTGATCGTCACCACCCACTTCATTTAGATCGATATTCGGAAACTCCTCACCATGATTAGTGAGACACCCCAATGTCCCATTAAAGAAAAACCTAATTAACTAACCTTAATCGCGATATAAATGTTAAACATACATATCAGAAAAGCAGGATATATTAAAACTTTTAAAATAAAAGACATGAACTTAAACCATCACATTATATATACATACATAAACTCAAAGGTACAACATAGATGTCTAGGGTACCACATCATAGTAGGGCCCCATAAGTACGACCGTTATAAGAACTAAAAATACAACATCCAAAAGAGATGCACTGGCCATAGACTCGATACTCAACCATGAGGATCCGTTGCTTATTCTCCAGCATCTGGCTCATAAGGGATCCCATCAAGCTCCTCAATAGCTGTATCCTCCACAAGATCTTCTCACGACGATCACATAATAAAACATACACAATATAAAAGAATAGGAGATAAGAAACTATTCTATCATCATATACGGAAAAGGAATACATAGTGCAACACCATATTTTAAAAGAAACTAATTAATTTAATAAGATAAGAATTTTTGAAATATTTTTGAAATGACCTCTTTAAAAAAAATCTTTACATGACGTCAAAATAAGACCTGATAAACATTTTATAAATTTCAAAAGATGTACAACCCAAAGCTTTAACTCACTGGTCTTAGGTCAATGACCATGAGAGGAAAGTTTTAAGTTCTAAACGTAAACTAGAAACTTAAGATAATATAGTACAATAATCCCAAAATAAGAACTATTTGTAACCTTCTCAGGATAAACCATACATTTGAGTTTTCAAAAATTTATATATAAGCTTAAAAACTTTTCCACAACCACCAGAAATTAAAACAACATTTTAATAAAATACTTTAGACAATAATAACTCTAAACACATATAAACAATTACAAGTGACGTCTAAACTCTGATATCTTAATATTTCTCTTCCGTCACTTCTTCAGCATCATCTAGCCTCTCCTCATCTCGTCTCCGCTCATCGGATGAAACTAATCGTTGTCAACAAGAAATGAAGGAGGAAAGAAATACAAATAGAAGAGGTAAGATTCTACAATAGGCTAGCAATGTAGATATGGGCAAGCAGGTAAACAAACAAACATTCAAGTCGATACATATACATATATACATCAAGGGATATATTTATGAAATACATATATTGTTTCAAAAAAGGTTGAGAATCGATGCATGCCTAGATCTAGACCTAACTTTGCACACAGGAGGTTATTGTTGTCAAAATTTTCCATCGATATAGCATTCAGGAAATATGCGTAAACAACTTGGTGCACAAGCCCCAAATTGGAGTACGCTAATAGCCATCTCCACGGCACTTTCACACGAGAGTACTTAACATCCGAATAACAGTTAGTTCAGTGGAGTGTCAAGATAGCCCTGCTGTCCAGGTCTCCATTGGAGCAGTGCAGCTGTACACTGAACCATTGGCAGGATCCACGGTTGACTATCCACAAGGTCTCCGTGGCCCCACACAATCCCCTAATCGCCAATAAATAGGCATCTATACTTTCGGAACGACAACGACTATGATTAGGTTGGAATGTTGTCCGAAAACAAACAAAGAAGGAACTAAAAGTTCCATAGCGCCAGTATCAATTTTAAAAAGAGTTATTATTAAGAATTTGGCTCGAATATACCATTAACTAAAATCATTCTTCTCAACACAAATTCATTTGAACACTTAAAATTAATTAAAGCATACTTAGGCTAAAATTAATTAAATAGTAATAGTTAAAATTAACATTTGATACTGAAAATTAAGTACAAACCATAGATTTAAAATTGTCATAAGAGTAAGATTTGAAAGCCTTTAACTTTCCAATATTTGGTCTATTCATTTCATTCCAACATTCTACAATTCCTAACCCCCCCCCCCCAAAAAAAATTATTTTCTTATTTGTATTCTTTTCTCTTTATTAATAAATTCAGGGTACTCTTTTTTCCTTCATGATATTTTTATCCCTAAGGAGGGTTTTGCGTCATAAGGTTTTAATGAGGCCCTTTTCTTGAAGAAAAAAAAAGCCCATGACTTAGCGAAATATAAATAAGGATGAACCTTGAAATTGAATTCATAAATTCACTAAATAAGAAATTGATACCAACTAATAATAACATTCTAACACCTCCCGAATCTAAGTTCGGGAACAAATGCACTTCACAAAAGTCTCTAAACGACTTAACGATTGTACCGATAGGCTTATACTTAGAGCCCAATTATAACGAGATCGAATTGACGCTCAACGTCCGGAAATTCAAGAATAGGTAAGGTTTTCAGATTCAATCCTTACACCAAAATCAACACTTTAAATTTAGCAATTGGCTAAATAGGAATTAAAATTGTTCAACCACAATATAAAAAATGAAGGTCTTAATTCACAAATAATCAAACAATTAAGAGCAAGCAATCATACCAAGAATTTGCTAAAAATAAAATCTTAAGCAATTATACTAAAATTATCTTCCTACTTATAAACCATATACATGAACTTCCTCGTTTAACCTTTAAGCATTCAAAATTCCACTAGAAACAATTTAGAATAGAGGAGTGCTGGTAACACACTCTCTAACACACTCTTTCCAACACACTCCCTTCTATTGGTTGAATTCATGTGAGTCCCACTATTTTGGCAATGGGTCCCATTAATTGATGTGGGTCCCACTTAAATTTTGTCGGACAAACATGAATTTCAACCAATATGAGGGAGTATGTTGGAAAGTTTGTGTTAGAGAGTGTGTTGCTAACATTTCTCTTGAAGGATATGCACAATGAAGAGTTACGAAAGGGTGGAATCAACTCACAACTGAAAGAGGAAGAGAATGATGGTGGTGGCAGCAGCTCCGGCAGAGCTCCGGCACGGCGGTGACAGCGGTTCACCGCTGCTGTCACACCAAAAGCTGAGTTATGTTCTGAACACCATGGGGATTAAAACCCACCAAGCAGAAATCCGAAAAGAGCAATAGGGTGGTCGAAAAATGGTGCTTATCGTGGTGGTCCAAAAATGAATGTTCTCCAATCTTAAAATTTCTAGAGGGGTTTTGTAGAGGAAGATGAGAGGAGCAGAGTTATGGTGTTTGTTTGGTGAAAGGCTGTCGGACGGTGCCCGGAAATGGCCGAACATTGACGGTGGTGGCGGAGCAATGATTAAAGTTGATACATGCAAACACAAGAAGGGGAAGGGGTAGGGGGTGGGTGTTGGGGGGGGGGGGGGGGTTGAATTGTATTTGTTAATAATTTTTGAAAACAACCTTTAAAAAATTTTTTGCACACAAGGAGATTAGAAACAGAAGCAAGCACAAAGAAAAAGATTTTTTTGAAAAAGACTTTAACAAAAGCAATATCAAAACCCCTCGGTTAGTAAGAAACAAATAAAGCTGTAAGAGTTAAGAGATAGAAGAATCACACAAGATGTTTTATTCTGGTTCACTCTCTTCCAACCAAGAGCTACATCCAGTCCCTTCTACTTGAAGGATTTTCTCCATTATTATCAAAATAGATTACAACCAAGTATTCAACACCTCTCCAGGCTACACGTATTTTTTTCTTACCAAGCCTCTTCAGGCTCTAACTCTAACAAAGAGATTTAATGTTTGATCTTCTTAACTCACTATGTGTCAGGATATGACAGTTTTAAGATCAGATGAATGTTTTCACAATATTCAAACTAAGAATACAGACTCTTGCTTTTGAAAGAATATAAGAATGAGTAATTATCGATTGGCAAAAGTTGAGCTCGCAAGGTTGTGCCGTCAAGAGTTTTTTTCTTCAGTATCTCAGGTCTTCTATTTATAGTGGCCTTCTTCTTCACTTGTCTTTCTTCAACGGTTATTTTGAATAATCCCGTTTAGAAATAGCATTTAATGCATGATATCCGTTGTGACTGATAGCTTGATTGTGGCACACTAAACAGTACTCTTGGTTATCGAAGTAGCATGAAATTGGAGGCTTACTGCTCTGAGTATTGCAGCCTGAGAACTTGTTGTTCCTCCTTTGTGTATAATCCAGCTTTTTCAGCCATAAAGATGTCATCGTACAGATCATTTTGCTATATCTTATTGTACGATTCTGCTTTTTGCATTTCTTGATGGTACTATGTTTCTTTTACAACAAGGTAAAATATTAAAGCAGATAGGACAATAGTGAAGTACAAATATTCTATTGAAATAAATATCAATCATTTGAAATAAATTCAAGAGATTCGGATTGCATTTAATTCATTCAAAGATGGAGCTCGTCTAAAAAAAAACTCCGTCTACTTAGTTATATGAGAGACTAAGTCTGTTCAATATTTTATTTTGCTCGTCTGATGACGTGGCATATCCTCTTATCTATCAAGTCTTTGGACTTGCTATTTCTCAAGGATCTCCGTCTAGTGATGTGGCAGTTAGAGCTCGTCTACTAGATTACTTTATTTTTCATTTCATTTACTTCTACTAATTACTTCCGTCTGCTTACGTGGTTAGATGGATACGCTTATTATCAAGTCTTTGGACTTGCTGTATCTAACACGTTATTTTGGTATTCGTCTAGCAAACACTTAGAGCCTCGTCTACTTAAGTAAACTACTCTACTCAATTAAATAAATAAGTAACTTTACCAAAATATTTGAGCAGCCCGTCTACAAGGGTGGATGCGTATTTTTCAATGAGAACTTATCCCATGTTTCTTTTACTTATATGTAAACATTCCTGCATAGCTGAAAGCACATGTTAGATCTCAACTAACACTTTGCCAAACAAATTTAATCCTTTTGTTAGCATCAAAACTTAGAGATTATTTAATCCAAAACCACTTTGGTTCCAACAATCTCCCTCCTTTTGATGATGACAAAACTAATTAAATTTGAAAAGTAAAGTCTAACAGAGCTTGCAGGGCTCCCCCTAAGACAAAGCATTCAAATATTTAAGCAGAAAAAGCATATGAAGAACAACTGCATATAAGCTAACAGATAGGTGCAACAGTTTATCATACTTAGAGTATATATAAAGGAATAAATAAGCATAGTCAACAGATATCAAAGCAAATAAGCAAACATAAGTATCAGAGCAGTTAGCAAGTAGAAAAGATTATGCAGACAAATATAAGCTTTTCAATACTGACTTTTTTTATATATAAACAAATCTCTTTTCTTTCATTTCTCCCCCCTTTTGTCATCAGCCAAAAAGGTAAAAGGAGATGACCATCATTGTCAGTATAAGAGAAAAAATATAAAATGTAAAGGTTAAGCAGGAGGAGGTGGTGGAGGTGGAGGGTTTTGAGTCTAACTTTTCTTGAAGTCCATGAGGAATTCCAGCATTTTATTCACGACCTCGAAGGTTGGAGCCATTGAAGTTTGAACTTGTTGTTGGACATCCTCCTTTATTTTCTCAGTCATCTTCTCAACCTTCTCATCAACTATCTTGCCAGCTTTGTCATCAACTATTTTTCCAAGAACCTCTTCAAGATTAGGTGGCAGAGCCTGTTGCCTTAAGCTTTCAGCAGACTCTTGAAATGTGCTTAGTGTTCTTGAATGATCTGAAGGGTGCATCACAACTAGAGCTAATGGTTGAGAAGAGTGTTTTTCTGATGAGCTCTGATTGTGAATGGATTCAGATGTATCTTCTAAGCCAACAACAGTGGCATTTTGATCAGGTTCTTCAACAACAGGTTCATCTGCGATAGGCTTTGAAGTAGGTGGAGGGATCACTGAGACTTCTTTTGCCCATCTAATAGGGTAGATGAATTCCACATTTTTACTATTTATAGGAAGTCCCCAAAGGTCCTTATAGATCATATATCTAAAATTTGAAAGACCACACTTCCCTCTGACCTAGGAATTTCCTTCTTCTCTTCTTCAGTCAGTCCAGAGGAAGATGCCTCTCTTGTGCAGTGAATAATATGAGATTTCCAGAAATCTGCAGCTCGATGTTCGTTGATCAACTCAATGGATTCAGTATGCAAAAAGAAATCCAGCATTGAGTAGTCAAAAGTTTCTTGGTTCAGATCAAGCATTGCTGATTCAGCTTCAGGCATGACTCCTTTATATCTTCTGTTTTTCTTGTCTTTGTCCTTATTCAGATCTACCATTGGCAGTCTTGGACAGATCCTGTAAGGCATGATTCCAACTTTGGTTGCTTCATTATGTCTCAGCCAGGATGGAGGGACAAAATGCGCTGCTCTATCAACTCTGAAATGACTGAATTCCCACTTCAACATTTTATAGATGAGCTGATCCAGGAAGAAATCAGAGGCCCTCCCATAGACTCTGGGATGCTCAAAAGACACCCATTTTGTGTCCCTTGGCATGATCATGGGAACATGCTTTGAGGATCTTGTTCTTCGCTCAGGGATGGTAGGAAGATTTTTTCTATTGGGGTCAGTCTCCCAAATAGGTATGATATGTCTCTCAACTCCATCAGTGAGGGGTATGAACGGAGCAGTTTTGACAAGGTTAGGGTAAATTTTTCTTGGGGGGAATTGTTTAGGGGTAGTTGAGTGACTAATGGTCCTAAGTTGTTGTGCAGTTGTGAAGGCACATTTTTGATTAATTTACAGTCAGGATGAGGTAGGTAAAGGGGTTCAACATGTGGACTGACTTCTTCCTCATACTCAGGTAGAGGATACCATCTGTTGGGAATGTGTTTGGGTTCAGGTTGGTGAGAGTGAAATAGAACTTTCCATTCTCTTTTTATCTTGGCCCAATCCTCAGGTTTGCCATCATAAAGAACAGAAGTGTGGGTGAAGGGAAATAAGGTTCTCAAGGGTTTGGGGAAATGAGCACCAGGGGAAATGCCATCATCTGGTTGATTGAACCAGGGAACATCGACAGGGATAATAGGTTGAAATTGTAGAGTGGCTATTTGTGTTGGTTGGGGTGAAAGGGGTGTGGGAATGTACACATCATCTGGAGTTGAGACATCAATGTTATCATTAATAGGCACATAATCAATTCTAGTTTCTAAACTAGACATTAAGGCATCTACTGCTATTTGAACAGGATCACTACCAGAGATGGTTACCTTAGAAGTCTTATTTGTTCTGGATTTTCTTGCTGGTTGCCTTCTAGGTTTTGTTGTAACAGGCACCACGGCCTCAGCAGCAGCAACAGAAGTCTTCTGCTTCTTCAGGATTGTATTGATAGGAATGCTGTCCTCATCAGCTTCCTCATCTTCATTGTGTGAGAAGATAACTTTTCTTTGCTTCTTTGCAGCAGCAGCGTCAGAAGGTTCCCTAATAACAATGTCACCTGCTGGTCTCTTGGGAGCAGGCTTCCTTGTTGCAGTGGTCTTTTGCCTAGTCACTCTTTTTACTCCTAGGACTTCAGCATTGTTTTGTTCCACCATTTCTTCTTTAGTTTTCATTAACTCCTCAGTCTTGGTCATTACAGTAGCAACATAGGTATCGAGGTTCATATTAGCTATATTCATTTTACCAAAGTCTGCAGCTGACAAAATTCTTGGAAGATTGATCTTCGTTTCCGTGAGAAGATGGCAGAGGCAGAATTTGTGCAGGGAGGAAAGGTTGTCTTTGGATCCAACCTTATGAAGAACCACCTTATTAAGGAGCCGATGAAGGATGCGAACAATGTCCTTCTTTTCAACAACTTTCCAGGTGTGAGTTATGACTGTATCTTATTTCATGAGACAGACTTCAATGGTCTCAGAGTCACCCAAATCAGCATCCCCTGACTCAGTAAAAACTAAACCCTCCCGAGCATAGAAAATGGCATCAACAATAGTCTTCTCCGAGACTACAATCTTCTTTCTTAACACCGTAGAGAAGAAGTCAGTATCAGTCACTTGAACATTTCTCCAGAAATCCCTAATCAGGTTGGGAAAGACAAACCTTCTCAGTGAAGAGTCCTCCCCACCCGGTTGCATTAACATATTTGCTTATGTCTAAGTTATAGTCTTGCAGCACTCCAAGGTTGAAATGATGCTCAATTGGCAAGTTGAGCTTCTCCACGTTAAAGGTTGAAGAAGAAGCCATTTTAGGTGATCAGAGAGCTTAGGGTTGAAAGCAGAGAGAGAGGGAGAGATAGCTCAAGAGGTTAGAGAAGTGTAAAGTTTTTATCAGAGGGAAAAATATTACTTATAAAGGAATTTTGAATCTCAAAGGTTAAAAAAAACTTTTGACATGACATGTCATTATCATAAAAAGGCGTTGGTAACTTGGAACTATAAAATGGTCTTGATGGGATTGGTGGAAGTACTGACTCAGCAAAGAGAATAAAGGATAAATTTGTCATTGAGACAAAATAAATGCATTTATTAACACATGCTTAAACATAGGCAGATGTGGACTCGTCTGAAACTATACAATGGATGCGGTAACCAGTAACATTGGATGCATCATATGGACGTGAAACACAATAGACACACAACTTTTAATAGGTATTAGACATGCATAGGTAGTAGACGCAAGATTAACAAAACAAAATTTTTCAAGACTGGATGCCTAAATTAATCCACACATATCATATTAAGATGCTTCCTAATAAAGATAAATCTGTCCTCTGCAAGAGGTTTAGTAAAGATATCTGCCCATTGATGGTCAGTATCTACAAATTGAATATCAAACACACCTTTTTGCACATAATCCCTGATAAAATGATGTTTAATCTCTACGTGCTTAGCTCTAGAATGCAAAATTGGATTTTTAGATAGATTTATTGCAACAGTATTATCACATATAAGCGGAATACTACTTACAAACATATTGTAGTCCTCCAATTGATGTTTGATCCAGAGAAGTTATGAGCAGCAACTTGCAGCTGATATATACTCAGCTTCAGCAGTTAATAAGGCAATGATACTTTGTCTTTTGTTTGACCATGAGACAAGATTAGCTCCAATGAAGTGACATCCCCCACTAGTGCTTTTTCTTTCTATTCTATCTCCAGCATAGTCAGCATCATAGAAACCAACTAATCTGTAATCTTCATTTTTCTTAAAGCATAAACCAAGATTAGTAGTGCCTTTTAAATATCTAAAAATTCTCTTAACTACTGATAAGTGAGATTCTCTAGGATCTGATTGAAATCGAGCACATGAATATACACTAAACATAATATCATGCCTAGACGCAGTAAGATATAAGTGAGATCCTATCATACCTCTGTATACCTTTTGGTCTACCTTTTTCTCTTTATCATCTTTGTTCAGTATGGAAGTGGGGTGCATAGGAGTATTCATTGGTTTACAATCATCCATCTTAAACTTCTTCATAAGCTCTTTTGTATACTTGGTTTGGTGGATGAGTACCTCGTCCAAAGTTTGTTTTACTTGAAGTCCAAGGAAGAATTTGAGTTCTCCCATCATGCTCATTTCAAACTCTTTCTGCATTAACTTAGAGAATTCTTTGCATAGAGACTCATTAGTACCACCAAAAATAATATCATCAACATATATATGTACAACTATGAAATTAAACTTAATGGATTTTCTAAATAAGGTTGTGTCAACCTTTCCTCTATTGAATCCAGTTTCCATAAGAAGGGAACTTAGTCTGTCATACCAAGGTCTAGGAGCTTGCTTAAGACCGTACAAAGCTTTCTTAAGCTTATATACATGTTCAGGATGGGTTTCACACTCAAAACCCAGAGGTTGCATGACACGGACTCGGCAAGTGTACCGGTTCGTTGCAAGTAATAAAACGGTAAGACCGGATATCGTTCTCAGGGATCGTGGACAATTACCACTTCGCAAATTTGACTACTATCTAGGCGATCGAATCTTGGAGTGAAGGTTGTTCTAACATCTAACAAGCAAACAAGAAGAAAATGTTTTTGTTCTTTTTGGATTTTTTTCAACCAGTTAATGTGAAAACAGAAAGATGAATAACAATGAGATAGAATTGCTGGGGTTAAACTAAGCTAATCCTCCCTTGATTGTTATGAAATGATAACTAACACAGTTCCTAGTTCTATTATGACAATCAAGTCTTTTCAGAGATACTCAAGCCTAATTCCTTAGGTGCATTGAGCCTAAAATCCCAAGTTAAACCCTAATTCCTTAGGTGGATTAACCTGAGATTTTGCTTTAAGTAAAGACTTATAAGATTGCAAGCACCTCAAGACCTATTCCTAGGCTCATGAACTACCCGGCATTTGATTCATGAGCAAGCTCTAACACCAACCTTCCAGTTATCTATTAAAGCAACTAATCATTCATAGGGTGATCAAGCCTAAGAAAGCATTAAGCATGGAATCAAACACTCATAAAGAACAAAGAAACTGCATTAATAATCAAGTCATTTTACAACCAAGTTCAGATAGCAATAGTCTAACCCCAACAAAAGGGAGTTTAGCTACACATAATTGAAGATAAAACAAAAGAAATAATTACAGAGATGAACAAAGGAGAGAGCTCCATGAAAATGATGCACAGCAGCCACAGCAGCAGAGGATTTTTCTTTAGGGTTTTCTGAATGAATCTTCTTCTGTTCTGCTCAGTTCTTTTATTACTCGTGGCCGGTCACGGCCGTGACAGCCATCACGGCCAGGCCGTGATGGTTTCTGACTTGGCACCGCTTCATTTACTGATTCATCACGGCCGTGATAGTCATCACGGCTAGGCCGTGATCGTTTCTGACTTTTCCAACTGATTCATCACGGCCGTAATAGTAATCACGGCTAGGCCGTGATCGTTTCTGACTTTTCCAACTGATTCATCACGGCCGTAATAGCCATCACGGCTAGGCCGTGATCGTCTCTGACTTTTGGAGATCTGGCACAGCTGACACGTCACGGCCGTGATAGCCATCACGGCTAGGCCATGATGACTTCGACTTTTGGCTCAATTCTTTCTTGACATCTTTGCTCCCTCACGGTAGTGAGGGCCATCTGACTAGGCCGTGATACTCTCTGCTTGGCTCAATTTCTTATCTTTCAAAGCTCTAAGTCATCCAAGCTTCATACTTGCTAATTCTTGGGTATTTAACCATGAATATCTGCAAAACAACACACAATACCACCTTATCCGTTCCAAAGGAAAAACTAAACAAAATAAACACTAAAATGGCCTAACTATATGCAAATGCATGCAGAAATGTACATGGAAAATGAGGTGAAATCACACTCATCAAATCACCCCAAGCTTAAGACTTTGCTTGTCCTCAAGCAAAAACCAAGGCCATAAGATGAAAACAACCAGGACAATGATAGTGAACTAAGAACCCGAATAAAATGATCCAAGCAACAGGCAGTCAATTATTTCAGCAAGAGACAATCAATTCAAGTCCAATTAGGGGCTTAGTTTCCCTAGACTCACATTCTCACTAATTCGGGCACTCTATCTCACTTGCAGCTCACCCCAAGCTTGTTCATTTGCTTGGCTCTCTTTCTTGCCTCACTCACTCAAGTGTTAAGGGAATATGACATTTCACTCCATTTTCCTCAAAGAATGATTCCTACCATAAGCTTGACTATCAACCGAATCTTCACTTTATTAATGAAAAACATCTAAGATTCAAGAGGTCTTATTCTTTGGTGTAATGGGGCCATGGGATCAATTTTCAGGTGGGGATTTCAAGAACAGGAAATTTCAAAAGGCAATACAAACAACCAAGCATTGCAAGGCACGACCTTCTAAAATACCTTTCTTTGGGTTTCAGTTTGCTCTTCCACCATTCTTTCATTTTTTTTTCTTTTTACTTCTCATTCCTTTTTGTCATCCCCTTCCCCATTTTTATTTCTTTTTCTCTTCTCTTTTTTTTTTTTTGGATAAGGGGAGATTTTGCAATTCAAGAGAAGTAAAATTTTTTCAGATTCATTTTTTTCTTTTCATCATCCCAAACTTTCAACTACATTTTCCAACCCATTTTTGCACAGTACTTTAGAAGGTCCCTCATAAGCATATTTAACACAACATTTCAGGGAACCAAGAAAAGCATGTTATTCATTCAGGCTCAAAATTGGGCAACTAAGGGTAGCATTTACACATTCAAATCTCAGAAGGCCGGAAAAAATACCTATTGCCTCAATCATTTTCAAAAATGTTTCCAAAAATTTTCTAGTTTCGAAATGGTTTCAAGTCAAGTTCTAGAGAAAAACAATCCAAGAGGAAAACACTCTACACAAAGAACGGGGGCAGATTTAGTGAGTACCCCCTAATGGCTCAAAAGCTCACATTCGTCAGTTCAAGAACCAGTGAGAACACAAATCCATAGAAACACATGCTAATCATCAACTATCCAAGAACATCTCAAGCATATTTAATGAAGCCATATCACAAGAATATAAAATCAGGGTCCAAAAATTCACTATCACAGACAAATTGGCACTTAGCTCTCACAATCAGTGTGCTCAATCTAAGCAGGGGCAATTAATTCATGTGATAATGCAAGACTAGAGCCTATATGAATGCAATATTTACAATGCAAGCTAAAAGATTACCCCTACCCCAAGCTTAAAGACTTACATTGTCCTCAATGTAAATAATTAAGTTTAGAGAGGGGAGAAAATTGGAACAACTCACCAAAGTGGTAGTGGTGCTGAATCACATGCTTTCTGGTTTTGTTTCCTTCTGCCCTTCTTCTCCTCCTTCCTTCAAAATCTGGAATCACTCAACAAACTATTAACAAACCTCTTGAGCTTCTCAAATTATTCAAGAGGGGAATTCAAAAACAAAAGAGAAGATGAAGATAAAAAAGAAAAAAATAAAAATTGGGTTGCCTCCCAATAAGCGCTTCTTTAACGTCACTAGCTTGACGGATGGTTTCTAAGATGGTGCCTCAAGAGGGATGGAGACTGCCTGACGATTAAAATCTCCTCCAAGGTAGTGCTTGAGCCTGTGCCCATTGACAGTGAAAGTATTTCCTGATGATGGATTTTCCAATTCAACTGAACCAAACGGAGAAACTGACTTGACATAAAATGGGCCTGACCATCTTGATCTCAATTTGCCCGGGAAAAACTTGAGTCTTGAGTTGAACAGCAAAACTGACTGGCCTTCTTCAAATTGCTTGGGAAGAATGTACTTATCATGCCAGAACTTGGTTCTTTCCTTGTATATCCTGGCACTCTCATAAGCCAAGAGTCGGAACTCATCTAACTCATTCAATTGAAGCATCCTCTTGTCCATGGCCAGCCTTGCATCAAAGTTTAGGGCCTTCATTGCCCAAAAAGCACGGTGTTGTAGCTCTACCTAGGAAGATGACATGATTTCCGAACACCAATTGGTAAGGTGACATACCAATAGGCGTCTTAGAGGCAGTCCGCTAGGCCCAAAGTGCCTCATCCACGTTCTTCGCCCAATCCTTCCGTGCATTGTTCACAGATTTTTCTACAATCCTCTTCAACTCCCGGTTGGACAATTCCCCTGGCCCACTTGGTTTGGGGATGGTATGGGGTGGTAACTTTGTGGTTCACCCCAAACTTGGCAAGCAACGCATTAAACTCCTTATTGCAAAAGTGGGTACCCCCATCACTAATGATAGCCCTAGGGGTCCCAAACCGGGTAAAAATATTCTTCCTCACAAAACTGATCACAGTTCTTGCATCATCTTTCAGAGTTGGCACGGCTTCCACCCACTTGCTCACATAATCAACTGCCACCAGGATGTACTTGTTGTTGTAAGATGAAGGGAAAGGACCCATGAAGTCAATCCCCCACACATCGAAGAGCTCCACCTCAAGTATACCCTTCAAGGGCATCTCATTTCTCTTAGAAATACTACCAGTCCTCTGACATTTATCACAATTCATTACCCAAGCTCGGGAGTCCTTAAAAATAGTGGGCCAAAACAGCCCGCTTTGCAAAATCTTCATGGCGGTCCTCTCACCACCAAAATGTCCTCCATAGGGAGAGTTGTGGCAGTGGGTCAACACCCCATTAATTTCTTCCTCCGGTATGCACCTCCTCAGAATTCCATCTGAACCTCTTTTGAAAAGATACGGTTCATCCCAAATATAGAACTTGGCCTCATGAATGAGCTTCTTCTTCTGCTGCGCATTGAAGTCCTTAGGAATCTTATTGGCCGCCTTGTAATTTGCAATATCCGCGAACCAAGGTGCCACTTGCACCACAAAAAACTGTTCATCTGGAAATTCCTCTTGAATTGGCAACTTTGCTTCTGCTTGGACATCTGCTTGTGGGAGCCTGGACAAATGGTCTGCTACCACATCCTCCACTCCTTTCTTGTCCTTTATTTCCAAATCAAACTCTTGGAGTAGCAGTATCCACCTAATAAGCCTTGGCTTAGCATCCTGTTTAGTCATAAGATATCTCAAAGCAGAATGATCAGTGTAGACTGTAGTTTTACAACCAATCAAGTAGGATCTAAATTTATCAAAAGCAAATACCACAGCAAGCAATTCTTTTTCAGTCGTAGTGTAATTCAATTGGGCATCATTAAGCACACGACTGGCATAGTAAATGACATGCAACACTTTGTTTTTTTCTTTGGCCCAAAATGGCTCCCACTGCATAGTCACTTGCATCACACATTAGCTCAAAAGGTAAACTCCAATCTGGATGAGCAATGACCGGTGCGGTGGTGAGTTTTTCTTTCAAAATTTTGAAGGCATGCATGCAATCATCATCAAATATAAAAGGAGTATCAGCTACCAAAAGCTTGCATAAGGGTTTCACAATTTTTGAAAAATCTTTTATGAACCTTCTATAAAAACCCGCATGCCCTAGGAAGCTTCTAACACCTTTCACATTTAAGGGAGGAGGAAGTTTTTCAATCACTTCAATTTTGGCTCTATCAACCTCCATCCCTCGTGATGAAATTTTGTGCTTAAGAACTATACCCTCCCTAACCATGAAATGGCATTTTTCCCAATTTAAAACGAGGTTAGTTTCTTGGCACCTTTTTAGGACACAGGCAAGATTATTCAAACAGTTATCAAATGAATCACCAAATACAGAAAAATCGTCCATAAATACCTCAATAAACTTCTCATTCATATCAGAAAATATGGAGAGCATGCACCTTTGAAAAGTGGCGGGTGCATTGCACAACCCGAAAGGCATTCTCCTGTATGCATAGACTCCATAAGGGCAGGTGAAAGCGGTCTTCTCTTGGTCCTCCGGGTCAACCACAATCTGGTTATACCCGGAGTATCCATCAAGGAAACAATAGAAAGCATGGCCCGCCAACCTCTCTAGCATCTGATCAATGAAGGGTAATGGAAAGTGGTCTTTTCTAGTGGCCTCATTCAGTCTTCTGTAGTCAATGCATACTCTCCATCCAGACACGGTCCTAGAGGGAATAAGTTCATTCTTTTCATTAGCTACCACTGTCATCCCCCCTTTCTTCGGCACAACTTGGACCGGACTCACCCATGGACTATCGGAGATGGGATAGATAATGCCCGCATCCAACAACTTCACAATCTCCTTCCTCACAACTTCCTTCATATTCGGGTTGAGTCTTCTTTGCGGTTGCCTAACCGGCTTGAATTTTTCCTCCACACGGATTTTGTGCATGCAGAAGGAGGGGCTTATCCCTTTCAAATCGGACATAGACCATCCAATTGCAGATTTGTGCTCCCTAAGCACCCTCAACAGCTTCTCTTCTTCCAAGGAATTCAACCCACTACTGATGATAACTGGGAATGAAGAATTCATCCCAAGGAAGGCATAACGAAGATGGGATGGCAATTCCTTCAACTCTAGCACCGGTGGGTCACCCTTGTCTTCAATTCTCACATCTTCCACCACTTTGTCTTCATCAGTATTCACAACCAGACAAGCCTCCAGAGATTTAATCATGAGATCAACTTCTTCTGCACATACTTCTTCTTCTACATCCTCTACCATTAGAGCGGCTTCTAACGAATCTTCAAACTTCTGGTGCAAACTCTTGTCAGCTAATGAATCAATGAGGTCCACTATCATGCATGTGTCCTTGTCGCTTGGGTGTTTCATCGCTTCAAACACATTAAAAGTGACCTTTTCGTCTTGTACCCGAAGTACCAATTCCCCTTGGTTGACATCGATCAAGGCTCTACCTGTTGCTAGGAATGGTCTCCCAAGAATCAGAGGAGTATCACCATCTTCAGCCATATCTAACACCACAAAATCTGCTGGAAAAATGAACTTATCTACCTTCACCAACAAATCCACCACAACACCATAGGGATATGTAATTGAGCCGTCCGCCGAGTTGAAGAGAAATACCTGTTGGTTTTACTTCACCAATCCCCAGCTTCTTGAAAATGGAGAGCGGCATCAGATTAATACTTGCCCCTAAATCGCACAATGCTCTCCCTATGTTCAGATGACCTATAGTACATGGGATAGTGAAACTGCCCGGGTCCTTCATTTTTCTTGTGACTTCCTTTGAAGTATAGCGTTGCACTCTTAAGAAGCATAACTGTCTCCTCCTTCCACCTTCTTTTGTTTGTAAGGATTTCCTTCATGAATTTTTGCGTAGGAAGGCATCTGCTGTAGAGCTTCAGCAAACGGGATGTTTATTTGTAGCTTTTTGAATACATCCAGGAACTTAGAAAACTGCTGATCTTTTGCTTCTTTCTTCAACCGTTGGGGGTATGGAATTCTGAAATATGGGGGCAGCTCCTTGGGATTATCAACCTCTTCCAGAATCTGTCTTCTAGTCTTTTTCTTTGCAAATTCTTCATCAACCAATTTCTCCCTCTGCGGTTCTTCAGCTTCTACATTAATAGGATTAGAGGTAGTACCTTGGGAAGTTCCGGGTTCTTCATTGTTTATCTCTTCAAATTGCCCCTTATCAATTCCAGCATCACTTGTCTTCTCTTCCTTCTCTTTTTCTTGTGGATTTAACATTCTCCCACTTCTTGTAACAATGGCCTTACAATCTTCCCTTGGGTTCTTCTCAGTATCCCCAGGCAATTGTCCTGGAGGTCTCTCTGCCATCTGCCTTGCTAGTTGGCCCATTTGATGCTCCAAGTTCTTGATTGAGGCATTCTGATTCTTTATAGTCTCTTGAGTAGCTTGCATGAACTGGCCTAGAAGGTTCTCCAATTTGCTTGAACTCTCTTGAGGAGGCTTTGCTTGAGTATTTGAACTTTGTCCTTGTCTCCAACTAAAGTTGGGATGATTGCGCCACCTCGGGTTGTAGGTGTTGGAGTAGGGATCATTTCTAGGCCCTTGGTTGCCCATATAGTTTACCTCTTCTTGTCCCGAGCTTCCAACCACATTGATCTCACAGTTTCCATTTGCATGGTTGCCTCCACAGAAATCACACACTGAGGCACCTTGAACTTGAACAGCTTGTACTTGAGAGTTCTGCAGTTGAACCGACCCCAGTTGTTTGTTAAGAATAGCCATTTGTGCCTTGAGGGCACCAATTTCATCCAGCTCTAGAACACCTCTACTGACCATTGACCTAGAACTAGGCATTTGATAGTCATTGTTAGCCATGTTCTCAATCAAGTCCTTTGCTTCTTCCGGTGTCTTTTGACTCAATGTACCTCCTGCAGCCGCTTCAATCATACTTCTTGAATTCCTGTTGAGCCCATTAACAAAAGTTGCGACCTGCTGCTATGTCTCTAGTTCATGATTTGGACAAGCTGTGAGTAAAGACTTGAACCTCTCCCAGGCTTCATATAGTGACTCACCATCCCTCTTTGCAAAGGCATTGATCTCTGACCTCAGCTTAATCATTCTTGACGGAGGGAAGAATCGAGATAAAAACTTCTTCGACTAAGTCGTTCCAGGTGATGATGCTTCCATGAGGATGAGATTGAAGCCATGCCTTAGCTCTATCCCTCAAAGAGAAAGGGAAAAGCCTTAACCGAATGGCCTCATCGGAAGCTCCATTTAACTTGATGGTGTCACACAGCTCAATGAAGGTACCAATGTGAGCATGAGGATCTTCACTCTCCAACCCTCCAAATTGGTTTTTCTTTGCACAAGGTGGAGGAGTGAGGCCTTGATTTCGAAATTATTGCAGGCCACTGCAGGTCTCACAATCGGAGTCCCACATCTATCAACTCTAGGGGAAGTGTAGTCCCCCATTGTTCTCCTTGGTGCATTCTCTTCTGCCATGGTGACAGCTGCTATTTCAATTTGTGGTTCTTGCACACTAGGTAACTCAACTTGCTGCTCTTGTCTACTAGAAGATGCTCTTTCTCTGTTCTGTCTTGCCTTGGTTTTCTTTCTATTCCTTCTGCAGAGTCTCTCGATCTCAGGTTCGAATTGGAGTTCACCTGGGTCGATTGTACCTCGCATACACTGAACAAACGGAGTAGCACAGAACAAACAGAAAAACAGCACTTGCAGAAATTCACAGCAGAGATACAGAAATTAAGAACGAAAAACACAGTAGGAAAACAGTAAAAAAATAAAATGCCTAAATTAGGAGTCCCCTTTGGTACTCGTGATATTGGCACACCGATCCCCGGCAACGGCGCCAAAAACTTGACACGGACTCGGCAAGTGTACCGGTTCGTTGCAAGTAATAAAACGGTAAGACCGGATATCGTTCTCAGGGATCGTGGACAATTACCACTTCGCAAATTTGACTACTATCTAGGCGATCGAATCTTGGAGTGAAGGTTGTTCTAACATCTAACAAGCAAACAAGAAGAAAATGTTTTTGTTCTTTTTGGATTTTTTTCAACCAGTTAATGTGAAAACAGAAAGATGAATAACAATGAGATAGAATTGCTGGGGTTAAACTAAGCTAATCCTCCCTTGATTGTTATGAAATGATAACTAACACAGTTCCTAGTTCTATTATGACAATCAAGTCTTTTCAGAGATACTCAAGCCTAATTCCTTAGGTGCATTGAGCCTAAAATCCCAAGTTAAACCCTAATTCCTTAGGTGGATTAACCTGAGATTTTGCTTTAAGTAAAGACTTATAAGATTGCAAGCACCTCAAGACCTATTCCTAGGCTCATGAACTACCCGGCATTTGATTCATGAGCAAGCTCTAACACCAACCTTCCAGTTATCTATTAAAGCAACTAATCATTCATAGGGTGATCAAGCCTAAGAAAGCATTAAGCATGGAATCAAACACTCATAAAGAACAAAGAAACTGCATTAATAATCAAGTCATTTTACAACCAAGTTCAGATAGCAATAGTCTAACCCCAACAAAGGGGAGTTTAGCTACACATAATTGAAGATAAAACAAAAGAAATAATTACAGAGATGAACAAAGGAGAGAGCTCCATGAAAATGATGCACAGCAGCCACAGCAGCAAAGGATTTTTCTTTAGGGTTTTCTGAATGAATCTTCTTCTTCTGCTCGCTCAGTTCTTTTATTACTCGTGGCCGGTCACGGCCGTGACAGCCATCACGGCCAGGCCGTGATGGTTTCTGACTTGGCACCGCTTCATTTACTGATTCATCACGGCCGTGATAGTCATCACGGCTAGGCCGTGATCGTTTCTGACTTTTCCAACTGATTCATCACGGCCGTAATAGTAATCACGGCTAGGCCGTGATCGTTTCTGACTTTTCCAACTGATTCATCACGGCCGTAATAACCATCACGGCTAGGCCGTGATCGTCTCTGACTTTTGGAGATCTGGCACAGCTGACACGTCACGGCCGTGATAGCCATCACGGCTAGGCCGTGACAGCTTCTGACTTTTGGCTCAATTCTTTCTTCAGCTACTGCTCCCTCACGGCCGTGAGGGCCATCACGGCTAGGCCGTGATACTCTCTGCTTGGCTCAATTTCTTATCTTTCAAAGCTCTAAGTCATCCAAGCTTCATACTTGCTAATTCTTGGGTATTTAACCATGAATATCTGCAAAACAACACACAATACCACCTTATCCGTTCCAAAGGAAAAACTAAACAAAATAAACACTAAAATGGCCTAACTATATGCAAATGCATGCAGAAATGTACATGGAAAATGAGGTGAAATCACACTCATCATTGCATAACATAGACTTCTTCATTAATAAAGCCATTTAGAAAAGCACTTTTAACATCCATCTGAAAAAGCATAATACTATGATGTGCAGCGAATGAAAGTAGAATTCTAATAGCTTCTAATCTAGCAACAGGTGCAAAAGTTTCAGTATAATCTATACCTTCTTCTTGAGTGAAACCTTGAGCAACAAGTCTTACTTTGTTTCTTATTACCTTACCATTTTCATCAAGTTTGTTTCTGTAAACTCACTTTGTTCCAATCACTGATTTGTCTTTGGGCAGGGGAACCAGAGTCCAGACATCACTTCTTTCAAACTGATTGAGTTCTTCTTGCATGGCTAGAATCCAACCATCATCTAGCAGAGCCTCGTCTACTATATTTGGTTCCAAGTCAGAGACTAGTGCAGAATTCTCTTGTTCTCTGAAGGTTGATCTGGTTCTTATCTTGTCATTGGGGTTTCCAATGATCTGATCTTATGGATGATAATTCTTGAAGTACCAAGATTTTTGACTGTACCATGTTGAGAAGTGGAAGTTTCTGGTTGTTGAGTGGGGTCATCTGCTTGATCATCAACTTTTATCTTAGGTGAGTCTCCTGGAATGTTTAGATCAAGATCTGCAAAGGTTTCATCTAGCTCTGATAATTTTTTATCAGGCTGTTTGTCATCAAACTTGACATGAATACTTTCCTCTACTATCAGAGTCCTAGAATTATAAACTCTAAAGCCTTTAGATGTTTCATAATATCCTAATAGTATTCCATTATCTATTTTAGCATCAAACTTACCAAGTTGATCTTTAGTATTTAGTATATAGCATTTACAACCAAAAGGGTGAAAATAAGATATGTTGGGTTTTCGTCCTTTCCACAGTTCATAAAGAGTCTTATTCAGGATAGGTCTAATGTATATTCTGTTCTGAATGTAGCAGGCAGTATTAACAGCTTCAGCCCAGAAGTGTCTAGGGACAGAGTTGTCATTGAGCATAGTCCTATCCATCTGTTGAAGAGATATGTTCTTTCTCTCCACCACACCATTTTGCTGTGGTGTTCTGGGTATTGAGAAGTTGTGAAGGATACCATTTTCTTCACAGAACTTATGAAATAGCTTATTTTCAAACTCTCCCCCACAGTCACTTCTGATTGAAGTGATACACATGCCTTTTCATACTGTACACGTTTTCAGAATATAGAAAAGACCTTAAAAGACTCATCCTTGTGAGTTAGGAACATAACCCATGTCCATCTAGTGTAATCGTCTACTATGACAAGACCATATTTCTTACCACTGACAGAGGTAGTCCTTGTTGGACCAAAAAGATCAAGATGTAGCAACTCTAGTGGTCTATTGGTACTAACAACTTTCTTAGATTCAAAAGAACCTTTGACGTGTTTTCCCTTTTGACATGCATCATAGAGAGCATCATATTTGAACTTAAGGTTTGGTAATGCTTGTTTAGCTTTGAAATTAATTTCAATCTTGCATGACCTAGCCTTTTGTGCCAAATCCATCGCTCATCTTCAATGGACACTAGACATGAGACACTTTGTTTTGAGAGGTCCTCCAAGTCAATCTTATAGAGATTGTTTTACCTTTTTGCAGTGAATAAAAATGATCCATCATCTTTGTTGACAGTACACATGTTCTTATCAAACGTAACTGCATATCCACTGTCACATAATTTGCTTATGCTCAGTAGACTGTGCTTCAAGCCATTTACTAAAAGAATATTATCAATGGATGGAAAAGGATGTTTACCAATTTTACATATACCAATGATTTTCCTTTTCTGATTTCCTCCAAATGTGACCCAGCCACCATCTTTGTGCTTAAGGTTTTGGAACATAGACCTTTCTCCCGTCATGTGTCATGAGCAGCCACTGTCCAAGTATCAAGACATCTGTTTTCTTCCTGTTGTTAAGCAGATCTGCAATAGGTATTATCTTATCTTTAGGTACCTAAACTGGCTTGGGTCCTTTCTTGTTAGTTGTCACTGGATGAGTATGCTTATCATGTTTATTGTGTATACATCTAGATGTACCATGCCTATTTTTTCCACACACTTTGCAAAAGGTGTTGGACGAGTTAGACTTAGATTTTGTATATTTATTTGGAACTTTTAAGCTCTATGTTGTGTAAAAGGTTTTGACTTTTTGTGAGATGCATCTTGCTTCTCTTTGTCATAACCAAGACCAGATTTATCATAAGGTGACCTAGAGTACCTTAAAATGAGACTAAGCTTATCTGAGCCACCTACAAGCTTTGACAGAGAATCAGTTAAATATGTTACATCTTGTTTCAGTTTTGCAACTTCACAAGAAACATCAGGTTCACACACCATTTTGTCAGCTAGACTGACATTCACTGATTTTAGTATATCGTTTTCATTTTTGAGGTTTTGTTTCTCATTGCAGACCCTATCATATTCTCTAGTCAGTTTAGAAAACTTCTTTTTGAGACTGTTATATTCTCGTGATAGTATAGATGACTCATGTAACGTTTCATCAAAAGCATTTTGAAGAGTGGACGGGTCAGAATCCATTACCTCAGCATCAGTGTATTCACTTTCTGAAGCAGTGTCTGCCATGAGACAAATATTTTCCTCTTCCTCTGTTTCATTTTCTTCATGTGAAGAAGACAGATCAAGATCCTCCCATGCAACCATTAAGCCTTTCTTCTTTTTGAAGAATTTCTTTTTATCCTTTAGCTCAGGGCAGCCAGCTTTGAAATGACTAGGTTTCTTGCATTCAAAGCACAAGGGTGGACCTTTTTCCTTGGAGTCCGACTTCTCCTTGGAAAACTTTTTGTTGAGTTGCTTCTTTCTGAAACCACCTTTCTTTCTCCACATATGTTGAATCTTCCTGGAGATAAAGGACAATTCATCCTCATCCGATCCTTCATCATTATCAGAAGATTCAGACTCATCTGATGACTCAGCAGCTTTGAGAACTTTTGATGAACTTGTTTTCTTTGCATTTAGGGTAATAGATTTTCCTTTTATGGAATTTTTTTCTTCATTAAGTTCAAGTTCATGAACCTTGAGAGATCAAAGAAGCTCTTCCAGAGAGAGTGTATTCAGGTTTTTGGCTTCCTGAATAGCAGTTACTTTGGGTCTCCATTGCTTGGATAGACTTCTCAGGATTTTTCTGACATGATCTCTATTTTCATAAACTTTTCCAAGAGATCTGAGATTGTTGGTGATGGTTTGGAATCTTCCAAGCATTTGGTCTATTGTTTCATGTTCACCCATCTTGAATAGCTTATACTGATGAACCAGAATGCTGATCTTTGATTCCTTAACTTGTGAGGAACCCTTATGAGCTAGGGCAAGAGTATCCCAGATTTCTTTAGCAGTATTGCAGCTGTGAAATTTGTCATGTTCAGATTTGGTTACAGCATACATGAGATAGTGCTTAGCCTTCAAATTCAGTTAATGTTGTTTTTTCTGCTCTTGAGTCCATTGGCCTCTAGGAACAGCAGCTCCAGTTTCATCTCTTGGTTCAGTGTAGCCGATTTCAATTAGCTACCAAATATCTACATTCTGTACATCTAAGAAGGCCATCATTCTCTTCTTCCAGTAGTCATAAACTGTTCCATCAAAGAGAGGAGGTCTGTTGATAGCTTGTCCATATGCATCCATGGTTGTTGGATCGTACTCCCTCAGCACTTGTTAGATGCTCAACCATTTCAAGGCTGAGCTCTGATACCAATTGAAGTTGACACAGGCAAACATAAGACGCGGGGGGGGGGGGTTGAATTGTGTTTGTTAATAATTTTCGAAAATAACTTTTAAAACAAATTTGGCACACAAGGAGATTAGAAACAGAAGCAAGCACAAAGAATTTTTTTTTAAAAGACTTTAACAAAAGCAATATCAAAACCCCTCAGTTAGTAAGAAACAAATAAAGCTGTAAGAGTTAAGAGATAGAAGAATCACACAAGATGTTTTATCATTGTTCACTCTCTTCCAACCTTCCAACCAAGAGCTACGTCCAGTCCCTTCTACTTGAAGGATTTTCTCCACTATTATCAAAATAGATTACAGCCAAGTATTCAACACCTCTCCAGGATACAAGTATTTCTTTCTTACCAAGCCTGTTCAGGCTCTAACTCTAACAAAGAGATTTAATGTTTGATCTTCTTAACTCACTATGTGTGAGGATATGACAGTTTAAAGATCAGATGAATATTTTCACAATGTTCATACTAAGAATACAGACTCTTGATTTTGAAAGAATATAAGAATGAGTGATTATCGATTGGCAAAAGTTGAGCTCACAAGGTTATGTCGTCAAGAGTTTTTTTCTTCAGTATCTCAGGCCTTCTATTTATAGCGACCTTCTTCTTCACTTGTCTTTCTTCAACGGTTATTGTGAATAATCCCGTTTAGCAATAGCATTTAATGCATGATATCCGTTGTGACTGATAGCTTGATTGTGGCACGCTAAACAGTACTCTTGGTTATCGAGGTAGCATGAAATTGGAGGCTCACTGCCTTGAGTATTGTAGCCTGAGAACTTGTTGTTCCTCCTTTTTGTATAATCCAGCTTTTTCAGCCATAAAGATGTCATCGGACAGATCGTTTTACAGTATCTTATTATACGATTATGCTTTTTGCATTTCTTGATGGTACTATGTTTCTTTTACAACAAGGTAAAATATTAAAGCAGATAGGACAATAGTGAAGATCAAATATTCTATTGAAATAAATATCAATCATTTGAAATAAATTCAAGAGATTCGGATTGCATTTAATTCATTCATAGATGGAGCTCGTCTAAAAAAAAAACTCCGTCTACTTAGTTATATGAGAGACTAAGTCTGTTCAATATTTTATTTTGCTCATCTGATGACGTGACATATCCTCTTGTCTATCAAGTCTTTGGACTTGCTATTTCTCAAGGATCTCTGTCTAGTGACGTGGCAGTTAGAGCTCGTCTACTAGATTACTTTATTTTTCAGTTCATTTACTTCTACTAATTACTTCTGTCTACTTACGTGGCAAGATGGACACTCTTATTATCAAGTCTTTGGACTTGATGTATCTAACACGTTATTTTGGTAATCGTCTAGTAAACACTTAGATCCTCGTCTACTTAAGTAAACTAGTCTTCTCAATTAAATAAATAAGTAACTTTACCAAAATATTTCAGCTGCCCATCTACAAGGGTGGACGTGTATTTTTCAATGAGAACTTATCCCACGTTTCTTTTACTTATATGTAAATATCCCTGCATAGCTGAAAGCACATGTTAGATCTCAACTAATACTTTGCCAAACAAATTTAATCCTTTTTTTAGCATCAAAACTTAGAGATTATTTAATTCAAAACCACTTTGGTTCCAACAATGATGGCCTAATGAAAAACTAAATAGAGTAGAAGAAAGAGGATGGCGACGAGAGCCCGGATCTAGTCTTCTTTTCGCCAACTGTGGCCGAACGGTGGCCAAAATCTAGAGAGAAGGAGGAGAAAGAAGAGATAAAGGAGAGAAGGAGTTTTCAGAAACGTAAAAAAAAATAAGAAAGAAGAAAGAGAAAAAAGAAATAAAAGAAAGAAAGAAAAAAGAGAAAAAAGAAGAAGGGAGAGGGAGACGTGGCCTTTTTGGCACCAGGAAAGGAAGGAAACAAATTTTCTTTTACTTCTGGTGTGAGTGAAAATTTGAGTGATTAAAATTGAGTCTAGAAAAAGGATATATTTTTGGAGCTTGGATATAAAAATAAAGAGCGATAAATCTAAAAGTTAAAAATTTAAATTAGAGTAGAGATTGGTGGTTGAATTAATCTATCAAGAAATTCAATGATTCAAAATTAATCCCCACTTAATTTTAAACCAAAATATTTTCAAATCTAAAATTAAATAGAGTAAAATATGGAAATAAATTTCTTTCACTTACATTTTTTAAAATATTTTTTTAACAAATAATAATAGTGATAATAACATAATATTATTGTCTTGCAAGCGTACATACACTTCAATAATGCAGTGCTAATGCACCCAATAAAATACTATAAAATAAGAATAAAATCAAATAAGCCAAATCACATAAAAATAAATATGTGTGACCAATTAATAAATATAGTTATCAGATAAGGACATATATATGCTTATCGGGATGTTACACATAACATATATACAATAATAGCACACAGACATGCATCACGGAATAAGCACATATAAATAACTATCATCCTACATATATGTTATCCTCTGCCCTTCACACTCATGCAACTGGTCCTATATGCTGGCGTGGCCACCACACAATCATGTCACACATCCCTTGTCTGATTAGGGATACTAGTCTGTCGTCCAAGAGGTGTGTCCATGTACATCGGTGCACACCCCAGTTCCCGCTAGGGTGCTCATTCAGCAAATGAAATTAATTCCCCATCCCCGGTGGAGAATAGTCGCATTGTCCTCTTGTTGGAGCAGCTCAGAAAGGACTACGAGAGTATCACAGCAGTCTTCCTAAAAGCCTCAACATGAGGGCACTCACCCGTGAATCTGGTATCCGCAATCAGATACTCTGACCTCGTGTGTTGCTTCCACACGGCTGTGAATAACACAATGCATCTATATGAGGCTTGCCGACTTGTATCGGGTAATAACCTAGTGCCTCAACCTTTCATCCTCATCTCATATCATGCCTCAAGTCACATCACATAAACTCATCATGAATAAAATATTATTTAACTAGGTTAGGCACGACTAAGTCTCATATCATACGCTCCCCAACATGTATCTCTCAAAAATATCAAATATCAATGCCTAGAAGCAAACTAAGCACATACCGACAAATACTGCATGTTATCACAGAGCATATTATCAAAAATAATATAATAATAAAATATTCATATATCACAGATAAGCATCCCAAGCATGTTAACACAAGCACACATAGTATGCAGCTCAACAGGAAAAATCATACAACCTCAATAATCATAACATCAACATAACGGCGATAAATCTACAATCTCCATATCATCATTGGAACCACAGGGTAGTCGCCAATGTGATATTGATATTGTCAATTACTTGCCCACTAGTAGGGCTTAAGTTGCCCTATGCCATTATCATAAAATATACTAATTAGCCATTTCCGACGATAGGTGGCTTCTTTCTCGCATCTGAGGTGCGTGTAGCTAGCACTGGGACCACGAAACGAACACACTCCTTCTGTGACACCCTAATCTCAGGTCATCACATGGTTACCCATTTGTGGAAATAAAACTTAATTTGCTGGTTGCTTTCGGAAAATCATATTTTCTCAACGTTTATCTTTTCAAAATATGGTGATAAAAATTTTTCTTTTCCTCCTTCTTTTAACCTCATAACCACAACAACGTATTCAAATCACACTTAACTACATAATGTATATAAGTCCTCTAACTATACTGCCTCATATGTTTTCTCACATAAAACATCATCAGCTTAATTCTAACAACATAATATAACATAATCGTACCTACGCTGGTCGTAACTAACAGACACTACACCCCTTAAAAACAGCAACAACATGCCTCGAACTAGACAGCCTTCATCTCCTTGTAGAGATCATACCCCTCGTACGATTCTGATATGTTTGTAAGGGTGAGCCGCCAATATATGGATTTACCACGATAACTAAATGCGCAAAATAAAAGAAGGCACACACACATACACATGTCTATAACAACATACTCATTCATATCATAATATCTCGTTTATCAATGGGTTTCACACCCCAAACATCAACATTGGAAAAACTATGCATGAACACTTCAATACATCATCTAAACATTCATACTTAATCTCATGAGATATCTCCAACCTCTTGATGAGTTGATCAGACTCGATTGGCATAGGCACACCGCCACAGGCACTCCCATCGCACACTGTCCAACATCGTGGCACAGTGATAACACTCTGAGATGGGGCCTCATTGTCCAAACCCCGGGCACAATGAGAACATCTTTGTATGATCTACCCTGACGCCGCAAGGTAATCCCTCTTCTAATCATGGCACGTCTGCCAAATGCATGCAAGAAAACATTTTGTTCAACACTTTTCTTTGTGCTATATCTTTATTTGTCAAAGCTCTTAAAAGCTTACGACTTAACATCTTTTGAAACATTTTTACATCTTTTATTAACAACACAGGACCTCAAAGTCCGAGTGCTCAATCACGAATCCCCTAGACCTTGCAATCAGTCTTAGGTTCGTGGTAGCAGAAAACATCTTACAATGTGTTAACTTCTTTTAGTAGATACCTAGTCTACAACACAACTAACCTTAATACCCCGACGTCTCGGTTATTAAGTTCCATAACATCATTTTACATCATTTTTACATCTTTTTACATCTTCTTACATCTTACATCGTTCTACATCTTTTTACATCTTTTTACAAAATAACGTCAAATCATCAATAACTTATTTTTATAGAAACTTCAACTCTAATAAATCAATTCAGATTAAATCTCTTTTTAAATTAAGTACTGCTGTTTTCAAACTTTCCTCTTCAATAATTACAAAACTTGCAGTCGTTTAGCATTTTCAAAGAAAATGTCCTTAAAGTCAAACTTTGACATTTCTTCTAAAATAATTTTCTTATATAATAAATAAGGTCTTTTCGAATATTAATTTCACAAAATCACTTTTTATAATATTTCGGAATTTCTTGTGTAAAAATTAGCAGTACTAAAAAAAAATTCACGGTTACGCTCTCACCGTGACTCATAAATTTCTTTTCCACTAATAAATCATTAAAATAATAATATTTCTCACAACTCATTATTTTTCCAAAAATCATATTTTCCTCCACTATTATATTCCAACATTTCCCATAAAACGTGGAATACAACTTTCACAACTTATTAAATCTTTTATCTGATTAATCGGTTGTGCGCTGACCACTGTCAGGCCTCTCAAACAACACTCACAAACAACATTCAACAACATCATCATAATTATATCCCCAGGCAGATCATGCATCATAACAACTTAATATACTACTGCAGATAATTAAAAGCAGATCAATCACCGATACACAGATAAACAACACATCGTAAACAACATAAACAATTAATCACAAACCACATATAAATCATATAAGCCACACTAAAAGTAAATAGTTATAGAGAAAATCCCTCAGGTAAGCTCCCCTTACCTCTTGAAGACTCAACTAACGTTTTCAAACAACCTCCCAATTTAATCCGGTTTCCTCCGTCGGCTTTAGGTCAAACCAACCCGATTGATTCCTTCAAACGAATTGCAATCAAATCAAACCACAACATACTTAACTCATGAGGGTTAGGTTTCGGCCAAGGGCTGACTTTTAGGGTTCAAAATTCTTAAAATTTCTAATCATGATTAAGTCATAGATTAATGGTCCTTAATTAACCTAAATCATAGATTAGTGACTAAATAACTAAGTTTAAAACTCAAAACTTCCTAACTCTTTTGTACATAGATTCGGCCTTAATAGGTTCATAGAGCTAGGGTTCTTAGTTTAATAAACCAACTTGGATTTTTAAGGCATACATACTAAGAGATTGATTTCTAAGATCATTTATGAAAACCATGAACAAAACTCAACAAAACTCACCCACTTAGGGTTCGGCCAACATAAAGATTTTTGAGAAAAATATTCATTTTAAGAGACTAACATGGATTAGAGTGTGTAGTCATACATGCCACATAGAATACATGATCATACATGAAAACACATGAACAAAACTCTACCAACCCTAAGGTGATAGATTCGGCCAAGGCTAGGTTTTCAAGAAATAAATTTTTGATTACATCATGCTCTTGGATTTAGATAATATGCATGATATCAAGAAGATAGAAAGTAGTTTCATAATCATTAGATTTTTCTAGAATTTATTATGACTTTTCAAAGTTCTAGGGTTAGAAACTTTAAAGTGATGAACAACTATGATATAAGCCTTGAATCAAGAAACTTGCTAAAGAACATTGGCATGATTAAGAATGAAGATTAGAATTTACCTCTTGAAGATCAATGACAAAGGAAATCCGAGAACTTGTTTTACAAACTTAGAACTAAGAGACTTGTGAACTTTAGGGTTTTTGGAAACAAATGGCAAAAGAAACTAAATGAAAAGTGAGAGTATGGTATTTATAGTGATAGTGGAGCCATCTTAAGTAGACTCTAGATGATGATGAGTTGTCTTGCTAAAGGATTCAAATGCAATTAAGTTCTAAGGACCACTTTGCAAAGATTCCATAAGTTGAAGGACTAGTTTGCAAATTGTCAAGAAAGTGTCATGATGATGATTTTGCCACATTAAATGACAGCTTATCTTGATTTTTTTGGCTGAATTTATGAGTCAAAGATAGGTTAAGATAATTCAAGAATTTGAGAAGAATCAAGAACATTGTGGAAAAATCAAGGATAATGTAGGATAATGTAGAAAAATGTGGAACCTTGTGGAAAACTCTAGAAAATTGATTCAACAACAAATGAGGCAGCCATAAATCCTCATGGGCTTACGCATGGGCTGGGTAATTTTGGGCTTGGGTTCATTCTTGTGGGGCCCACTTGAAAATTTAAGCATTAGACTTAAGATAGGAAACTTATATAGTTTCAATTAGGCTTTATGGACTCAAACCATGAACTAGAAAATTTTGGGCTTCTAAGCCACGACCATTTGAGATTGGAAACAAGGATTCTAGACCAATTACCTTGAAAAAAACTTAAAAACTAATTTAGGGACAAAAGGGTAATTTACAGAAAGTTCAGGGGCTTAAGTGTAAAATTCCCAAATTTTCACTTTAACCCTGAAAAACCTTCTAAACTTAGAAATGTGATTCATCCCCTTGAATAATCTCAAAATCCTAAGATAAACTCTTCATCTGCTCTTGGAAACTCCGAAATCCACTCTGTCGTCTACCCGATTACGTATTCCGCCCGTAAAACGTCAATTATTTTATTTTATTTTTTCCAAAATTTTCAAAACTTCCTGTATTGTAGCAAATACGATAAAAACATTTTTCATCTCGTTCACGAATTAAAATTAGGTCTTCTGAGCAGTAAACTTTTACAGTCAGTGAAAATGTAGAAAACGGCAGACCGGCTTCCGTCTGAATTTTCAAACAAAAACTTCCCCGTAACCTTATTAAAATAAGTACAACAAGGAAATGACCTTGGTTTATCCAAAATCATTTTCTAAGTCTCGGATAAAAATATATATTTATATATTTCTTACCGATATTACAGAGCAGCGAAAATCGGGGTGTTACACCTTCCTCCAAGGTTGCTTCTATGTGAAGAACTAGCATCCCCATGCTCCAAAAATTCACCTGAATGCATCAATATGAAGCACACGACACAGGTAACCCTAATCTGAAAACGAAACTTGAAACCGATAACCGAGTAAGAAGAAAACCTCAATACCGTCATCGACGGCATGTTGGCATAAAAAGAGCATAGGATTAACTTAGCCTAAGCAAGAAAAGAGATATAGGGTTAGGAAGCAGACGTTGCCACGAACACAGGGATGTATTCGGAATTTCAATAGGACGAACGTAGTGACTGGAATCGAAGCCAGAAGTTCCTCTTTCTCTTTGCCTTCTCTCTACCTCACTCTCTGTTTCTCCTTGTTTTTACGAAGGTAACTTATGTTACCTTTAATCCTCCAGTTTTTTTTTTCTTGCAAGTTTTCATGCCAACGCTCGAGCATGAAAACACAAACCGCTTCGCTTTGAAGGAAGCTGACACGTGTTTGTCAAATTTTGGTGCATGTCTGGCCACTCAACACTCCAGGAGCAAGAACGTGGTTCTCCGAACGCTCGACCGTTGACCAGGTTGGCCAGCAAACCCTGATTCACGCATTTCATCGCGTTCTGAGCTCGCTTGAAGTCCGGTTGACCTTAAATTTGAAACATAGACTCCTCAACACCTAAGGAATAAGGTCAAGTCCTCAAACAAGCACAATCTCTTTCTCAAACATAAATTTCCTACCCTGCACGCTTGAGCGTTCCAAGTTGGGTAGGAAACTCTAGCTTATGTTCTTGCTCGTTTCGAAGCCCATCGTCTGCGTACTTTTCAAATAAACTTACAAACACATAGACATGCATCTTAAACACATAAAAAAGATCTTAAAACATGGATGTTACAATCAGTCAATATCCAATAGTTAGGCTTGAACCCACGTCGGTATACGTGTACCTTCACTTCATCATCAGTCAAAACCTTTGAACAATTTCACTTTATGCATGAAAATCTAATCCCCCATCCTCTGCATAATCACAATGTTGCTTAGCTTTGGATATAAACTCCTCAACTCCAACAATAAATGATTGTTTCAGACACCGTCTTCCAAACTCGTTCCTATCATACACCCAACTACGACTCGAGGGATAATATTCCATCATTCTGCATTTTCAGATAAATTGACGTATATTTAAACATAATTCTATAACACCGAATTTCTCCCTTACTTTAAAAGGTATGACCCTATCCCATTCGAGAAGAAACTTTTTCACCACTGTATTATACTACTTACTCATTACTTCTCATGTCTTATAGCTGACTAAATTTCGGCAGCATTTCCCATCGGTCTCCAAGTATACGACTTGACTGCGGTAAGATACCACAATCAAGTATGGACCTAGAGAACAAAAGGAATTGTATCGAACCGAAATTTCATCAACTATTTAACATATGAGAATCAACGAGTAATTAGTATATCAGTGGACAAAAAGTTTCTTCCAAACGGTCCCAATTGGACAACTCAAGATTTAATAGAATGAGCGATACCATGATCACGAGTACACATGTTCAATAATATTGAACTTTGAACGGGAAACTAAGGTTTTTCTTGATTACGTACTAATTATACTCTAAAATAAAATAAAACTTTAAGTAACGGAGACATTTTATATAAAGTTTGACATTGTTGGCAAACAATGAACACACATAAGCAACTATCACACAAAGTATTCGTCTAAAAAATAAATCGCATAATTATTCGTCTAACTTTATATTAAATCATTTATTTTTAAATTAATTTAATTATTAAATCATTATTTATTATTTATTTAATTTTATATTTAATGTTATGTAAGTATTTAGTTATTTACATATGTTTAATTTTATTACTCTTATATAAAATTAATTTTATTTAGATTAAAATGTTTTGTACGCACCTCCGTTTTAATCACAGTCGACTCGTCAATGTTTCCCGATGCGCGTCATTTTTTTAATATTATTTTAATTTTTTAATAATTTTTTATTTACTTCTTTAATCTGATTTACTGTTATGTAATTATTTATTTATTTAGAATTTTAATCTTAATTAATTTTACTTCTATTGTTATGTAAGCATGCAACTTTTTTTACTTAATCACGACCGCCACCTCGTCTACGCTCTCCGATGCACCATGAGTAGTTTTTTTTTGAAAGAGTCGTGAGTAGCTAATCATCTCACTTTTGATTAATATTTATTTAATTACCTTTACACGTAATTTATATTAATTGTCACAAAATTTAATACAAATAACTATGTGTGATACTCTCATTCTCACTAACACCTAGACATCGATTCCATTCGCCACCACGAAGTAATGCCACGTCAATTGTATCGCCACTATAATACTTTGGATGGAAATTCTTTATTGATCATTTAATTGATTGCTTCAAATCATCATTTAATTAGATGGATGCTTCATTATTCTGCCAGTTATTTAATTAATTCATTATTTCAATTAATTAATTTTATTAATTGAAATATAATTGCATCAATTTATATGTTAGCTAAATATTAGCTACAATAATAATTAAAATCCTTCAATTGTAAATCAAAATCAGAACATCCCACAAAATCCTACATATATATTTTTTTTAAAGCAAAATAGGTATGCAATGACATCACTATAATGCAAGACATCCCAACTATGTTGGCACCTCAAACATTATCATTCATTTGCAGCATACCAAAAGTATTATTAAAAAAAGGAAAGTAAAAGAATACAAAAACATGGGGGGACATGAACCTAACCCATGAAAGAATTATCTAAATCTATAATTGGGAAAACCGATTCTATTTCTAAAGAAATCCTCTTTCAAAAAAAGGAGGAATAGAATCCCACCAAAGTAAACCCAATGTGGAAATGGCATGATTAGCTAATAAATCCACACAAGTGTTCCCTTCTCTAAAAACATGAGAAAAAACAAAATCAACATATACAATTGTATAACCAGTCCAAAAAATCATATCATTACACACTTAACAAAATAGACAATTTCAAACAAATTAAAAAAATTAATAAAATAGAAACCTGACAGTACAGACAGTGGTGGCTCCTCTGCAGCGGTAGTGGCGGTGAGACAGCTTAACAGTAAAGCACCGAAAAAGATGTTGGTGTAAGCCCTAGAGGCCAATGTATTTCTTTAGACTTACATTTGTATCTTGCTATTATATATATATGATATGAGGCATTCCAGTTTATTGTGTTACTTGTTTAAACATAATAAAGTCCTTAGAATGGAAATTTCAGTTTAATAGAATATCAAGTATATAACTTGATTGTGAGACACTATTGAACAATGAAATCCTATTCTTAAATATCCGTAGTCAAGTATTTTATTAATAAGGACAATAATAATACAATTGAGACTATTATGTGTGCAGACTGATGACCATATCTCACGGGTCATGGATATGAGATATCGAGTCGACACATATGTACACATTAGAGTAATGATGTACTGGATTGACCCGCCATGAGAACACTACATGGAGCGTTATGTGAGTGTCATAAGTAGTTCTCATAGTGACAATGGTGCATACAATCCTTCGACCTGAAATCACTACGATCCCTACATGAGGAGTCGTGTGCTTTAATATCGTCAAACGTCATCTGTAATAGGATGATTATAAAGACGGTCATTGGGCATACCACGAGCCATGCAGAGGGATGTGAGTGACCTAGATGGAATTTGTCCCTCCTACATGACAGGAGTAATATCTGTGGGCCCCCGATAGAATGAGATCAGTAAAATGCATGGCCATCTTTGAAATGAGTCAATATGAGATATTGACCTCATTTGTTGTTAAGTCTACTCGGGTATCAGGGAACATAATATTGAACCATACAAGGGTGACACATTCTATGCCTTGTGTTCAATATAGATATATGGACAAAGGGATAATAATGCACATGAATATTTGTCACAGAAAGGTTTCGTCAAATCATTGACTTTCTCACTACTTAGGTAGCAGTGATGTATTGCTAGATACCGCTCACTGTTTGTAATATTAAATGGGATTTAATGTTACTACTAACGTTTTGGGAACCTATAGGGTCACACACATAAGAACGGATTAAAAGAAGCATTAAAAGGAGAGTTGGACTTTCCTATTGGGCCTAGCGCATAGTACATGGGCTTAGGTCAAGTGCTGCTCACTAACTCACTTAAGGAGGCGCTACTATAAGTAGAACACTTAAGTTGTTGTGCACACAAGGTTGATACCCTAGCCGCACAGAGAGAGTAAGAGTGAACAGTAAGCCTCGGTTTTGAAGCTAGCACTGCAAGACAAAGGCGCTTTAGGTTCGTGACGTTGGACGTTCACGGAGTCCGCTCGTGTGGATACCTCTAGAGACACCGTTCGTGCGGTGTTCGTGATAGACGAATTTCAACCAACAGCCATCGCTTCAAGAGGTAAACTTTCTAATCATGAATCATGAATCATGACCATTCGCATGGATCCTTCGATGGGAATCTTTCCGTTGCGTTTTATTTTGTTTTAATGGCAAATTCCCAACAGTGGTATCAGAGCCGCTTGCGAAACCATGATTCTGTTACGTGGTTTATCTGTTATGTATGATAACATGTTTATAATGTGAATCATTTTTCTGAAAATTGTTTTTGAAAATCGTTTGCATCTGGTTTGCGAAACCTTGTTTCTGTGATTTTCGTATGTATATGATATATACGTCTATTGCATGTTTGTGTATGTATGCGATATGTACGTTGGTTCTGAATCCTTATTATGTTCTGCGATGGCGTCAAATTTTGATGTTAAACATGATTGTTTTCAGTTCTGTGTTGGCGGTGTTAAGGGGTTTCAGACATGAAAAGTTCATGTTGTTGCGGCTGAGGTTCCAAGTGTTGAAACCGTAGCCGCCGTTCCTTGCAACGTGAAGTGTTCACGGGCCGTGCTACCTCTGCGTAGTGTGTAATTTCGAAATTCAAATTTTGAAAATTTTATGTCACCATTTAATAATTATATCAATTACAATAAATGTGATTTATGTTACAATAAATGTGATTTATGTAAATGTGATTTATATCAATTACAATAAATGTGATTTGTTACAATAAATGTGATTTATATCAATTACAATAAATGTGATTTGTAGTAACAACAATTGTAATAAATGTGATTTATAGTAACATCAATTATAATAAATGTGATTTGTTATATATATGTTACGTTTTCAAAATTCAGATTTTGAAATCTATAATTAATGAAATTAATAATAATAATAATTGTGTATTATTATTGGTTGTTATTATTTATTTGGTGATGTATGGTGAATGGTTATGGCCTTAGTCCTTTTATCTTTTGGTTTATATTTTGAAATACGGCCTGCGTGCCATGCCTTTCTCTTATATTCCATATGTATATTCTTTTCTCATCTCACTCCCCTCATATGAAAATGAGGTTTCTGTTTATGTAATGTAATGATGGGGACAAGAAGACGTTATCACGTGGGAGATCTTGCTTGGAGAAGCTTGGACGCTCCTAGGTTTTAGTTTAGATTCTCTCATTGGCTTGGGAGAATCAATGCGTTAGGGGCCATAACCATATCACATTTATTTGCCTTATATATGTATGAGATGCATGTATGTATATAGTATGTTAAAAGAGTTTAACTAATATATGTATGAGATGCATATATGTAAATAATAAGTTAAAGAGTTTAACAAATGATGAGATCAAACTTTAAACAAATCCCTCAAAAGGAAATATTAAGTCACACTTAAAGGCCTTCCGATGCATGGCACTCGTCAAGACTATGATCGATTAAGTGTGGGTCCGCCAAAGCGGGGTACCTTTATCTATAATAGTAAGGCACGATGGGACAAATGTAATGTTCAACTGCTATCCATTGGGTCTGACTTAACTAAGCCAACTTCAATAGGATTGAAAGGCTTAGAGGCTCATAAGTTGGGCTTTAGTCCATGTGATGGATTAGAATAAGAGTTATTCACCCAACTATCCAAGAGTTGCATGAGATGCAATCGGAAAGTGTTTCCTACCTAAATAACCGAATTTTAAGTGATCATCCAAAGCTGACTTAAAGCTAGGTGAAATATGGATCTTGGCCCACTAGAAAATCTTCCAACGGGATTTTCCGAATCAATGATGAGGGTCATTGTTTTGAGTAAAATAGTGGGAGGCGTATTTAATTAAAGACCTAATTAAATAACTTCATGGCATGATACTTATATTTTGCATATTTATCTCTGTAGATTACCATGGCATCAAACACATCAAGTAACCTGTCATTGCGATCCGTCCTTGAGAAGGACAAACTATCCGGAACAAATTTTCTGGACTGGTACAGAAACTTGAGGATTGTCCTCAAACATGAGAAAAAGTTGTATGTTCTTGAGGAGCCTATTCTTGAGGAGCCACCGGCTTCAATCGCTCCTAGAGTTTGACAGAGATGCTTATAAGAAGCATCAGGATGACGCCTTAGACGTCAGCTGTCTTATGCTTGCTACCATGACCTCTGAGCTGCAAAAGCAACATGAGACCATGGAGGCGTACGATATGATCATGCACCTCAAGCTGCTCTACCAAGAGCAAGCAAGGCATGAGCGGTTCGAAGTTTCCAGAGCCCTTTTCCAGTGTAAATTGGCAGAAGGAAGCCCTGTGAGTCCTCATGTACTCCAGATGATCGGGTACATTGAGAATCTCGAGAGACTCGGGATTTCCTTTAGGCCAAGAGTTGGCCACCGACTTAGTTCTGCAATCGTTGCACGAGAGCTATAGTCGGTTTGTCATGAACTTCAATATGAATGATCTTGACAAACCTTTTGCAATTGTTGAGCATGTTGAGAATCTGCTGAACAAAATATTAACAAAGGAAAGGGGAAGGCCATTTTGATGGTCCAGCCGAAATAGCAAGAAGCAGCCCAAGAAGCCCAAGAACAAACAAAAGGGCAAGGGCAAGGGCAAGGCCATCAACAAGATCAAACCCAGTACTTCCGGTTTGAAGCCTGTGGGTGGTGTGGCTAAGGAAGGCAATTGCTTCCACTGTGGTCGGACCAGACATTGGAAGAGGAAGCGCCCAAAATACCGGAAGAGATCAAGAAGAAGAAGGGAAGTGAGACTTCCGCTTCAGGTATGTTTGTTATAGAAGTCAATTTATCTACTTCTGCATCATGGGTATTAGATACTGGATGTGGTTCTCACATTTGTACAAATGTGCAGGACCTAGACATGAGTAGACCATTGACAAAGGGGGAAGTCGATCTACGAGTCGGAAATGGAGCAAAGGTTGCTGCTTTAGCTGTAGGGACTTATGTATTGACTTTGCCCATTGGGCTTACTATTCAGTTAGAGAACTGTTATTTTGTGCCTGCAATTAGCAGGAATATCATTTCCGTTTCTTGTTTGGACAAGATTGGTTTTTCTTTTATAATAAAGAACAAAAGTTGTTCTATTTATTTGGATGATATTTTCTATGCTAGTGCACACATGAGTAATGGACTTTATGTCCTTGATCTTGAAATGCCCATCTATAACATAAATACTAAGAGGTTCAAACCAAATGAGTTGAACCCGTCTTATCTTTGGCATTGTCGTTTAGGCCATATAAATGAGAAGCGCATTTCGAAGCTCCATAAAGATGGACTCTTGGACTCATTTGATTATGAATCATATGAGATATGTGAGTCTTGTTTATTGGGAAAGATGACTAAAGCTCCATTCATCAGCAAAGGTGAAAGAGCCAACGATCTTTTACATAGCGATGTATGCGGACCCCTAAACACATTAGCTAGAGGTGGTTTTTAGTACTTCATCACATTTACTGATGATTTCAGTAGATATGGATTTGTGTATCTTATGAAACATAAATCGGAATCCTTTGAAAAGTTCAAGGAATTCAAAAATGAGGTACAAAACCAACTTGGTAAAAACATTAAAGCTCTTCGATCAGATCGAGGTGGTGAATATTTGAGCCTAGAGTTTGATGATCATTTGAGAGAGTGTGGGATTTTATCTCAACTCACTCCACCTGGAACACCACAATGGAATGGTGTTTCTGAGAGGAGAAATCGAACCTTGTTGGACATGGTTCGGTCTATGATGAGTCATGCAAACCTTCCAAACTCTTTCTGGGGACATGCTCTATTAAAAGCAGCTTTTACACTTAACCGTGTTCTATCCAAAACGGTAGAAAAGACACCATATGAGATATGGGCTGGTAGATGACCCAACATATCTTTTATGAAGATTTGGGGTTATGAAGCATATGTAAAACGTCAAGTTTCTAATAAGCTTGATCCCAAATCTGATAAATGCTTCTTTGTGGGGTATCCCAAAGAAACCAAGGGATACCAATTCTATAATCCTTCCGAAGGCAAAGTGTTTGTCGCACGGACTGGTGTATTCCTAGAAAAGGAGTTTATCTCCATAGGAACCAGTGGGAGGAAGATAGAACTTGAAGAAATTCAAGAATCACAGAGTAGTGACCTACCATTGGTGGAACAGGAGCAACCTTCACGAGAATCTTTGTGGAGGAACAACCCGCTCCAAGAGCACAAGACCAAACGGAGGTCTAACATGATAAGTCACCAGCCTGAGAGATATAGATTTCTCATGACTCCACAAGGTGATGTATTGCTCATGGATCAAGATGAGCCTGTGACCTACCAGGAGGCCATCACTGGCCCAGAATCTGAGAAGTGGCTTGAGGCCATGAAATCTGAGATGGATTCCATGTACACCAACCAGGTATGGACCTTGGTAGAGCCACCTGAAGGGGTAAAACCCATAGGGTGCAAGTGGGTTTTCAAAAAGAAAACTGACATGGATGGTAAGGTACACACCTTTAAGGCGCGATTGGTCGCTAAGGGTTTCAAGCAAATTCATGGTGTCGACTATGATGAGACCTTTTCACCTGTTGCGATGCTTAAATCCGTCCGGATCTTACTTGCCATCGCTGCATACCATGATTATGAGATATGGCAGATGGATGTCAAAACTGCCTTCCTTAATGGAAAGCTTCTTGAGGATGTGTACATGACACAACCTGAAGGCTTTGACATTTCAGAGGATGCCGGAAAGGTATGTAAATTGCAACGATCAATCTATGGATTGAAGCAAGCTTCCAGAAGTTGGAACCTTCGTTTTGATGATCTTTGTAAGACGATGACGGATTCATCAAAAATGAAGATGAACCTTGTGTCTACAAGAAGGTTAGTGGGAGCATTGTTGTTTTTCTGGTGTTATATGTAGATGACATATTACTCATTGGAAATGACATCCCTACACTACAAAATGTAAAGACATGGTTAGGGAATTGCTTCTCTATGAAAGATTTGGGTGAATCTACCTATGTATTGGGGATCAGGATCTATAGGGATAGATCGCTGAAATTGCTTGGCCTAAGTCAGAGTACATACATAGACAAAGTGTTGAGACGCTTTAACATGCATGAATACAAGAAAGGACTATTGCCTATGTCACATGGTATATGCCTATCAAAGGCACAATCCCCTTCCACTTAAGAGGATAGGGATCGCATGAGTAAGATTCCATATGCTTCCGCAATTGGATCTATCATGTATGCCATTTTATGTACTCGACCAGATGTATCGTATGCTTTAAGCATAACGAGCAGGTACCAGTCTGATCCCGGTGAAAGTCACTGGTCTGCTGTCAAGAACATCCTTAAGTACTTGAGAAGAACTAAGGATTCGTTCTTGGTATATGGAGGCGAGGAAGAGCTTGCTGTAATAGGTTACACCGATGCTAGCTTCCAGACCGATAAGGATGATTCCAGATCGCAATCTGGTTATGTGTTCTGCCTGAATGGCGGGGCTGTAAGCTGGAAGAGTTCAAAGCAGGAGACAGTTGCCGATTCTACTACAGAGGCTGAGTATATTGCCGCCTCCAATGCAGCAAAGGAGGCTGTTTGGATCAGGAAGTTCATTACTGAGCTTGGTACAGTTCCTAGTATTGTGGACCCCATTGATCTCTATTGTGATAACAATGGGGCCATTACACAAGCTAAGGAACCTAGATCTCATCAGCGATCCAAACATATACTTAGGCGCTTCCATCTCATTCGAGAGATTATCGATAGAGGAGATGTGAAAATATGCAGAGTACCAACGCTTGATAACGTTGCTGACCCACTTACGAAACCTCTTGCTCAATGAAGCATGAAGGTCACACTAGATCGATGGGCATTAGATTTATGCCTGATTGGCTCTAGTGCTAGTGGGAGATTGTTGGTGTAAGCCCTAGAGGCCAATGTATTTCTTTAGACTTACATTTGTATCTTGCTATTATATATATATGATATGAGGCATTCCAGTTTATTGTGTTACTTGTTTAAACATAATAAAGTCCTTAGAATGGAAATTTCAGTTTAATAGAATATCAAGTATATGACTTGATCGTGAGACACTATTGAACAATGAAATCCTATTCTTAAATATCCGTAGTCAAGTATTTTATTAATAAGGACAATAATAATACAATTGAGACTATTATGTGTGCAGACCGATGACCATATCTCACGGGTCATGGATATGAGATATCGAGTCGACACATAGGTACACATTAGAGTAATGATGTCTTGGATTGACCCGCCATGAGAACACTACATGGAGCGTTATGTGAGTGTCATAAGTAGTTCTCATAGTGACAATGGTGCATACAATCCTTCGACCTGAAATCACTACGATCCCTACATGAGGAGTCGTGTGCTTTAATATCGTCAAACGTCATCTGTAATAGGATGATTATAAAGACGGTCATTGGGCATACCACGAGCCATGCAGAGGGATGTGAGTGACCTAGATGGAATTTGTCCCTCCTACATGACGGGAGTAATATCTGTGGGCCCCCGATAGAGTGAGATCTGTAAAATGCATGGCCATCTTTGAAATGAGTCAATATGAGATATTGACCTCATTTGTTGTTAAGTCTACTCGGGTATCAGGGAACATGATATTGAACCATACAAGGGTGACACATTCTATGCCTTGTGTTCAATATAGATATATGGACAAAGGGATAATAATGCACATGAATATTTGTCACAGAAAGGTTTCGTCAAATCACTGACTTTCTCACTACTTAGGTAGCAGTGATGTATTGCTAGATACCGCTCACTGTTTGTAATATTAAATGGGATTTAATATTACTACTAACTTTTTGGGAACCTATAGGGTCACACACATAAGAGCGGATTAAAAGAAGCATTAAAAGGAGAGTTGGACTTTCCTATTGGGCCTAGCGCATAGTACATGGGCTTAGGTCAAGTGCTGCTCACTAACTCACTTAAGGAGGCGCTACTATAAGTAAAACACTTAAGTTGTTGTGCACACAAGGTTGATACCCTAGCCGCATAGAGAGAGTAAGAGTGAACAGTAAGCCTCGATTTTGAAGCTAGCACTGCAAGACAGAGGCGCTTTAGGTTCGTGACGTTGGACGTTCACGGAGTCCGCTCGTGTGGATACCTCTAGAGACACCGTTCGTGCGGTGTTCGTGATAGACGAATTTCAACCAACAGCCATCGCTTCAAGAGGTAAACTTTCTAATCATGAATCATGAATCATGACCATTCGCATGGATCCTTCGATGGGAATTTTTTTGTTGCGTTTTATTTTGTTTTATACGCAAATTCCCAACAAAAGAAACGTATCAGTAAATGGAAGAGTTTAACACTTGTGAAAAAGCTAACTAAAGTTCATCCCAGCTAACATGTAAGTCCCCTCAAAACCAAAGGGCCAGTATCATAGGGAAGTTTTTTCCAGAGACCCGAGACACTCTATTTCAAAAGACTCCAAGCTTATGATTAAAAGAAGAACCAAAAACAGCTTTTTCCTTTGTATACTACTCAGAAACAATCGCTTAATACCGTGTAAATTATAGATTTCCACCAAGTTACAATACATGAACCACCACCCAATAAATCATGGATAATGTCACATGAAAACAAATCACATAAATCTTAAAAAGGAACCCTAAAATATCAGTAAATGAACAAAAAAATTTATAAGAGATTTGAAGGTGACAATACCTGAGGTGCTCTCTGTATGTTCCTCTGGTGGTGGCTGTGGTGGTTCCTCCGGTGGTGGCATGAACAAATAGTGGGGGAGGGAGACCCGTGCGCTCGCTATCAGAGAGTGGGGAAGTAGGGAGGGGGAGGCCAATCAAGAGAGGAGCGAAGGGGAGGTTGCCTGTGGTTTGTGGTGGTGGGGGGCGGTGGTCGCAGAAGGGGAGAGGAGAGAAATGAGGGAAAGAAGAAGAAAAAGGAAAGTGTGTGTGTGTGTGGGGGGGGGGGGGGGGGGGCTGCTCGGTGATGATTCAATGAAACGTTCTGACGACCTTTTTAAGTTACCGACGAACTTTCCCGTCGGTAATTCAAAAATTCGAATTACCCACGGAAGTTTCCATTGGAAAAACAACACTATATTTCCGACGGACATTCCGTCAGTAAATTCATTCGCAATTACCGACGGAAAAGCCGTCGGTATGGTTTGGTGCCAAAAAATATCACTCCCGCCACCATTACCGACAGGCTTATCTATGGAACGGCCCTCGGTAACATTACAGACGGACTTTCCGTCAGTAAGTTTGGAAACTTTTGGTATCCAGCATTACTGACGATTGGATCCATCGGTAATCTCTTAGTTACCGATGAATCCCGTGTCCATCGGTAATATTCCGTCGGTAAAAAGCCATTTTCTTGTTGCGTGAGTTCCTTCATACTTAGCGAAGCTCCGCAGCGGAATAGTGATGGAACGGGTCATAGAGGATGGTACCTCTCTGATACCATGTTGAATTGGAAGGTTTTACGTAGGGAAGGAGAAAACGAGAGAAATAAACTAATAAATAGTAAGACTAATATTGATATGATGTGATTACAAAAGACAAACCTAATAGTCCTATTTATACTAAAAATAGAACCCTCTTCTGGATCAAATAGAGAATCAAATCATAAAATATAAATAAGAAATAAATCCTAAGAGATCATCTAGAATAATCTAAAATATGAAAAGATATTATCAGATATTTATTTGATTTTCTGACAGTTGCAGCAAACACTTTCCATCATACAACCCACAATGGAAAATCAACACATAAACTTTAATTAAATCACGATAACTTCATTCAAACTGAGTTGTCAGAATGTATTACACTTCATTGTTTCACAATTTAAACAAAATCATCATCATTTAACTCCAATAAATACTTGTTCACATAATCATCAAAATTATCAATTTGAAATACAAGATATATCTTTATCAGGTGTTGTAACAACAACAAAAGTACATATAAACCATTAAATATAAATCAACCGAATGGAAAATAGTTTATAATAGTATTATTCATCTTCAAGATGCTTATAGAAATTAAAATCAAGTTGTTCACAAAATAGAAATAAAATTTCAGCTCCTATTTGTACCCCATTATTTGCTACTTTTTTTTTCTTTGATAGGCACCATTATTTGCTACTATTGTAGAGAAAATTTATTTTAAAAATAATTTACCTCTTCCATATAGAAAATAACTAAATAGAAAATTGCCACTAAGACCAATGGGGTGCTGGTGTAGTGGAAGCAACTAGCTCCATTAAGGAGGAGAACCTGAGGAACCCAGGTTCAAATCCTTGTGGAGTCACCCCCCATTGGGAGGCTGAGAACCAAGGGGTAAAATCCTTTTAAATCAGCCGAACCAGAGATTAGTTCCACAGCGGGGCCGAAGGGCCTAAGCCGTGGGGGTACTCTGGTGGACCCACTCGGCCCAAAGGGCTAATTAGGGTGGGTTCCGAACCAAAAGAAGAATAGAAAATTGTCACTAAGTAGATTAGTTAGTCACAACTACGAAGGACCAACTTGGTCTCTATCAACGCCATCAGGAGGATCCACCAAGGTAATGACTTTTCCATTTTTAATTTGCTACTCCGAGAGCATACTTGAGAGGCATATATGGTAATGCCTCCAATTGTTTAAGTCACTCAAGAAATTCTGCATCATCCAAAAACTCCCCTTCATCTTCTTCTACATGGGATTTTATCAACTCTTTTGCAAGTGATGAACCATGCGCTTCTTGTGTAGCAAGTGACTTCACAATAGGCTCCACCACATCAACATTAAAACAACTAGATTGCTCATTCGGGTGTTTCATTGCTTCAAAAACATTAAAGACCACATTTTCATCTACTTTCCTTGTTGCACATCAATTTGCGCTCTTCTTGTAGCCAAGAAAGGCCCACCTAAAATGAGAGGAATCTCGGCGTCTTCATCCATATTAAGCACCACGAAATTCACCGGAAAAATAAACTTGTCCACCTTCACAAGATAATATTTAACCACCCCATAGGGGTATTTAATTGACCGGTTCGGTAGTTAGAGCGACGTCATCGTTCTTTTGACCTTTTGAATACCAAGCTTCCTCATCATAGATATGGGCATTAGATTGACGCTCGCCCCTAGATCACACAATGCCTTCCTGAAAATCATCTCCCCATTGGTGCATGGAATGCTAAAGGAAACCAGATCCTTCAACTTTGGAAGTAGCTTGCATTGTAAGATTGCACTACACCCCTCGGTCAAAGCAACCATTTCTTCATCAATGATCTTTCGCTTCTTAGAGAGAAGCTCCTTCATAAATTTCGCGTAGGATCACTACGCTAGATTCGGGATTTAGTAGCACACACTTAATAGCGGTTTCGACAAGTGGAGCTCTAAAAAAATGCGCGGAAGTGTTTAATAACACTGACCAATAGAAACATTACTAAATTATAAACCTTTAATAGCGGTTAACCTAGAAAACATTATCTTTACCCTTTAACCAATTTAGAAGAAAAAAAAACGCTCTATACCCCATACATCATTAATAGTGCGTAACGTGGAAGCGCTATCATAATATAACATTTAATAGTGTTTATTTGGACAAACGCCGTGGAAGGGTTAAGTATCATAACGCTTGAATTGGAAAACACTATCTTTTTCTCGAATTAATACTACACTTTTAGGTGACCAACTCTCTGCCCGTAGTCGTTGGACGTTGGCACAGTTCACGGAATTGATGGAAGATAAACTCCCTGCATAGAAAACCCGATATTCAACATTTCAATGCATAGAAATTGTCCGTAATCAATTCTGCCTTAATAGGTTTTGAATAAACACTCCTAAACATAAGCCAATTTCTCCTATAAATAACCCTCCTCTTTGTTCTTATCCCACACTTCAAATTTTATAAAATCTCCTCATCTCCTCATATATTCTTCTCAGTGTTCTTATCATTCCAGAAGAGTCATGCACTCTTATATCTTTTTATCGTGTGTCATGACTAATGTCCAGATGAGTCCCATAAGAAGGCCAATTCTAAATGTCATGACATACGATAAGAAGATATGTGAATGCCTTTATCTCTCCCAAATGCCTGACGAAATGATGGCGCCCAAGTACAGTTCTATCCCTATGAGGATTATCTTTTTTTTTTTTGCATGACAAATGACAAAAAGATATCAAAGTGGGCCATTAAATTTCCACACAAGATGAGAAGCGAGGGCGCCCCAATGGAAGAGTGGAGCTTGCTTCTTGTCACTAACTTATTTTGGATATATGGCATCGTCTCTACCAAATGCCTACGAGCATAATGTGCCAGAACTGAAGGGAGGGATTGAGGGTTTTTTCATGACAGACGACAAAAAGATATGAGAGTGGGCCATAAAATGTCCACATGAGATGAGGAATGGAGGGCGCCCAGTGAACCTATGTGCAGATTCAGACACAGAAGGCTCCTCAAACTCCATTCCGTTTTCTCCTTAGCTTGCCTCGAACATATGGCTGAAAGGCAAGTTCCAAACCAACAAGCTACTTAGTAAACCAGCATATTGTATTCAATTTTTTTTTATTGTGACTATAAAGTGTAAAATCAAAAGATGTATATTTGAAGTGAAATAAATTAGAAATTAGATATTCTGTGAAGGTATTTGTTATCTGTAGCAAGTGCAATCCTTATCTGTATAACAACTTTTGATTGTCATCGATATGAAATGAGAACTCAAAAACAATTTTTTACCATGTGAAAAAGAAAAGAAAAATATCATTATTTGATCTCAACTATTGCATTAAAATTTTAAAGGAATGAAAAAAAATCAAAAAATTGTTTTAATAGCGCTTATTAAAGGAAGCGCTATTAAAAACCTAAGGAATGAAATATATTTATTTTAAAAAATGAAAGAAAATGTTTTACAGAGTGCTTATTTTAGAAAACTCTATTAAAAGCTCCAATATGAATAGCGTGTTATTTCGAAACTGCTATTAAATAGATATTACAGTAGCACTTATTTGAAAATGCGCTATCATTTCCCTATTTTAAAATTCAAACATTTCTCTATGACCACATTGTCACATTTCAAATTTTAAATTACTTTTAAGTTTGTCATACAATTTTGTTACTTTTTGGTTATTGTCATTTTCTATTATAGCTTATGATAAATAGTTTTAACTTCTTACTTAAAATTTCTAAATTAGTCATGCACTTTTCATAACTTTTAAGTTTGTTAATGTATTCAATGTTACATTACTTGTAGATATTGAGAGTTAAAGTTAATTAGAAAGTGATCAAGATAGCATATATATACAAAACAACAAAAAATGCATTGAAAATATAGCTATTTCATTAATAAAAATTTAATAAAATTAACTTATACAAAAGTAGCCCTCACTCCCCTATTCTCCTCTTGACCCTATGATATTCCAAGTTTTGACTGGCCTAATGAGAAGGCTGGTGCATGGGGTAGGCCTCAATAAACTCACCTCTTCTTTTTTATTGAATCTCCTCCATGTCAGATTCAGATAGAGACAGTGGCAAGACAGGCTCTGGATACGTAGATTCTGAAGAAGAATCTATCACGAGAGGAGCCGGTTGAATACCCTTGACCCTAAGGAAGGTGGTGTCGAGGGAATTGGACCATAGTGAGATTGCATCATGCCAATAGGCATTGATGTGCGAATAACTTAATAAAGAGCATTCCGTAAGGGATACTTCCATTATTCGTGCGAATAGTATTTTAGATATTCCATGATGAGGAATGGAAGCTTGATTTTGGATTAGGTGATGAGGTGATAGGCCACAGTTATTTCAGACTTTGATAGAGTGGATTTTCGAATTTCACTATCTACGAGGGGAAGAATGAAATGACGGCAACACTAGAGCAAGAACTTAGCCTTGTTGGTCAGCCAATAAGTCTCATTCTTCTTCTAGCTAGTGTTTTCCCCAAACAGTTTATGATATACCTTCTTCAGTGAAAGACTAGGGTTTTCCAATATCCAAAGAAGACTTCCGAAACTACCCAGATCGGAGCTCCTATTAATTCAACAACAAGAGCCCGTGTGATGGTCACTGGTACACCACCACTTATATGCCATGTGATGGATCTGTCATCCTTGAAATCAACATTTGACCATATTTCCTTGATTTCCACTATAGGGATTTGCCTATGGAGGTTGAAGTACTTAGTCCATCCTTGAAAAGCAATCCCTCAATTTGCATCATATCCATCCCGTTTAATCTCTTCAAGATTTATCATCTTCATTGTAATCACTACTGGGAAATATGTAATAAATGAACAGATATAACGTCTGTTACTCTAAAAGTAGACGTTAAAAAGGAGGCGGTGGCAGAACCGTAAATATGAGGTTCATTTAAATAATCTTTTACGTCTATTGTTTAAACAACAGACGTTAAAAGAGCATCTTATACGTCTGTTATTTAAACAACGGACGTAAAAGATGCAATTTAACGTCTGTTGTTTAAGAAACAAACGTTAAAGGTGATTTTAAATTTTTTAGTAAGTATACGTTATAACCGTGCTCTTTACCTTCTTCATCACTTTCACTTTGCCTCTGTTCTCACCACCTCTTCTGCTCTAACCCTTTCTCTCTTAGTGATCACCACTGCAAGCTCCTCTCTACCGCCACCACCGTGAGCTCTTCTCCACCACCACCGTGAGCTCTTCTCCACCACCATCGTAAGGTACTTAATCTTTCTCTCTCTCTCTCTCTCTGAATTTCACACTCACTTTCTCATATTTAAACACTGGGCACGCGCCCTAGCTCTCTCTGTCCCTCTCACTCTCAGCCACCACTTCGAACACCGAGACTGAGACGTCGCACCACCACCCCAGTTTCACCACCATCGAGCGACTCTCCTTCTCCTCTCTGTGAACGCAGGTAATGCCCTAAACCCTCAAAGTTTCAGTTTTACTTTCTGTCATTTTGGTTAGTGTTTTCAAATCTTTTGTATTACACTGGTTGTATACGTATGAATGATTCGGTTGGTAGTGATGGATTCGAGTTCTAGGCAGCAGTGATTTCATTATTTGTTCAAGCTGTTGATGATTCTAAAGTGTTGATTTTAAGGTCAAATTTATGAAGGTGGTGAGGGATGGGTTAGGGGTGGCTGTGAGGGGTGAGGGGTGATGGGTGATGGGGTGAGAATGGGGATGGAGGTGGTGGGGAAGAATGAGGTAAAATCGGATTTTTCAAATAAAAGAAATTAGAAAATAAAAATAAAAAACCTGAAAAACCTATTATTGTGGGTTAGATTGATGCCTCATGAATGAGTCACTTGTTGGAGTACCTCATCCTAGCCATCACCAAATATTATAATAATTTTTTTTACTTAATAGTGAAGTAAACCTATTCATCTAAAAACAACAAGTTAAAAACTTAATAGTAAAATAGACATATTCAACTAAGAAAAACCTCAATTGTTATTTTCTCTCATCACGGACTTCTTGTCATTTTAGTTGTCTCGTAAATTCTTTATGCTCCGGATGATTTAGTCCTTTCGTAAAAATATCTACCACTTGATTATAATATTCACAAACTCCATTCTTATATCTCTTGGTAATACTTTTTCACGAACAAAGTGATATAGCATTTTCACATGTGCAAGCATAAAATGACTGGTATAAGTAAACCAATCTCAGCTTGCATTAACTCATTGAGCATGTTGGAGACAATTAGTTGTTTCAATGAATAAAACCAAAACAAGCGTATAATAATCAAGGAGTTTATTGTTGAACTTTATTTGATGAACATTGCGTATGAAAATATCCTTGATAAATGTTGAATATTGTCACTGGTTTCTTAGAAAGTAGGCAAGTCATGTATTGTTGAATAGTAATGGAATGTTGACTATTGTCTCTAGTTTCTTAGAAAGTAGGCAAGTCATTGGAAACACTTGCTGTGAGAATATATCATGTCCATTTGAGGTCCACATGGGTATAGAGTTTGGTTGGGGTTAGATTTCTAGTTTACTCGGTAATAGGCTTATTTTTGGCATTGAAATGATGATTAAGATATATTAGGATGATGTTTTAGCCAATTACTCAATTAAGATATGTATGGTTGTTAGGTTTTCAAATACTAGTGTGCTTTTCCAATCTCCCCTATTGTGCTTATATTGGATTATTATGTGTATATCTGCAGAACTTATCTAGCTATGGATCGTAGTTGGATGGTTTATAAATGCACAAGTGATGAGTATCTGAAGGGAGTGGAAGAGTTTATAGAATTTGCTCAAAGAAATGTTCCTAATAGTAAAGGAATGTTTTGTCGTCCTTGTGTCAAATGTTTGAATACAAGGAACTGTGCGGTCAAGGATATACGTACTCATCTTATTTGTTTTGGGATTTTCTTGAATTATACAAGATGAATATGGCATGGTGATGTGTTGTTAAATAATAAGCCAAGTGTCTCCCAAAGTGAGGACGTTGACGTAGATATGAAGGATGATCGAGTAGAGGAAATGATCCGTGATATTGGACAAGAATCTTTTCAGCGAGCACATGTGTATGAAAGATTGTGCAGTTATGCGAATAAGCCTTACTATCCGGGGTGTACTACTCATACACGGTTGTCGGTGGCGTTAAAATTGGTGTGTGTGAAGGCGAGAAATGGTTGGAGCGATAAAAGCTTCACCGAATTGCTTGAATTGTTGAAAGACTTGCTTCCAGAGGGCAACACATTACCTGACCGTAATTATGAGGCGAAGAAGGTATTGTGTCCAATGGGTATGGATTATAAGAAGATACATGCATGCCCCAACGATTGCTTTGTACACGGGTGATTATGAAAAGATGCAAGATTGCCACAAGTGTGGGTTATCACGATACAAAGTGAAGGATGGTGATGATCTTGATGATTCTAGTTGTGATGTGAAAAAAAGGGTCTTCCTGCGAAGGTGTTGTGGTATCTTACAATAATTCCAAGGTTCAAGCGATTGTTCGCTAATGTAAAAGAAGCAAATAACCTTAGATGGCATGATGATGAGAGGAAATGTGATGGACAGGTTCGCCACCCTGCTGATTCTGTGCAATGGAAGAAAATTGATACTTTGTTTCCAGATTTTGCCAATGAGCCAAGAAACCTTAGGCTTGGACTTGCTACGGATGGAATGAATCCATATGGTAACTTGAGTAGTATTCATAGTTCATGGTCTGTTCTCCTGATAATTTACAACCTACCTCCTTGGTTATGCATGAAGCGCAAATACATGATGTTATCTATGATGATTTCGGGCCCAAAGCAACTGGGAAATGACTTAGATGTTTATCTAAGCCCCTTGATTTAAGACTTGAAAAATCTATGGGTGGAAGGTGTTGATGTAGTTGATGGATATTCTCACGAGGCTTTCAAGATGCGTACCATGTTATTTTGCACCATCAATGACTTTCCAACATACAAGAACTTGTCCGGGTACAATGTTAAGGGGCATAAAGCATGCCCTATATGTGAAGAAGTCACATGCTTCACTCAGTTGCATCATGGAAGGAAGACGGTTTACCTTGGGCATCAGAGATTTCTTAGACATGATCACCCATATCGTAAGTTGAAATAAGCTTTTAACGGATGCCAAAAGAGTGAAAATGCTCCGACGGCCTTAAATGGAGAGCAAGTCTATCAACGGGTGAAGCACATCAATGTTATCTTCGACAAGGCCAAAAAGAAGGCTAAGGCTACTGAGAAAAACATATGGAAGAAGAGTTCGATATTCTTTGATCTTCCATACTGATGCAAGCTTGATGTCAGACACTATTGATGTGATACAGGTGGAGAAAAATGTGTGTGATAGTGTAATCGAAACGCTTCTCAACATTCAGGGAAAGGAAAAGGATAGCGTGAGTGCTCGTCTTAATCTCGTTGCGATGGGTATACGAGAGTAGTTAGCTCCAGTTGTTGAGGATGGTAAGTGGACATATTTTCCCACAGCATGTCATACTTTGTCAAAAAAAAGAGACAAAGTTTTTGTGAGTGTCTTCAGGGCATCAAAGTTCCACATGGTTACTCTTCAAATATCAAGAGGCTTGTTTCAAGTGATCTCAAATTAGTTGGCTTAAAGCCTCATGATTGCCATGTCTTGATACAACAACTACTGCCTGTGGCTATTCGTGGTATTGCTCCTAAAAATGTAAGACATGCCATAACTAGGTTGTGCTCATTCTTCAATGCTATATGTAGCAAAGTCATTAACCCCCATAAGTTGGATGAGTTGGAAGTTGAGGCTGCTATAATCTTGTGCCAATTGGAGATGTATTTTCCTCCTTCATTTTTCGACATCATGGTTCACTTAATTGTTCATTTAGTGATGGAGATTAGATTATGTGGCCCCGTTTTTTTGATGTGGATGTACCCAGTTGTGCGATACATGAAGATCTTGAAAGGGTATGTGTAGAATCAACACCGTCCTGAAGCATCTATTGTTCAAAGGTATGTTGAAGAAGAAGCTATCGAGTTTTGTTCAGACTACCTTCCTAAAATGGATCCTATAGGGGTTCCTAAGCCTCGTCATGATGAGAGAAGATATGAAGGTAAGGGTACACATGGTGTAATGATTAAGAGAAAGGGTCGGGAGGAAGTGCTTCAAGCACATTTGTATATATTGAATAATGTTGATGAAGTTCAACCTTACTTTTGTGATCACAAAAGAAAAGTCAAGTAAGAAAACCCTCGAATGAACGAAAAGTGGTTGTTGAACAAGCATAACAAGACTTTCTTATAATGGTTTAAAGAAGAAATTCTGAAGGATGGTAGTACTGCTTCTGATACATTAAAATGGCTAGAACATGGGCCTAGCTTTAATGTCATATGTTGAAGCGGATACGACATCAATAACTTTTCCTTTTATACAAAGGAACAAGATAACAAGAGTACCATGCAAAATAGTGGGGTTATGATCGTGGCTGAATCCATACACTTCTCTAGTTCAAAAGATACAAACCCCGTTATGGCACCGATACCTTACTTTGGAGTCATTGAAGAGATTTGGGTGGTCGATCACACTAAGCTTACAGTGCAGGATTTTAAATGTAAGTGAGTTAACAGTAAAAGTGGTGTACAAACCAAAGAATAGGGATTTACATTAGTAGACCTTGGAAAGGTAGGTCATACGGATGAGCCTTTCATTATGGTTTCCCAAGCAAAATAAGTGTTTTACATCAGTGATCCTTCTAACAAAAGGTTGTATGTGGTTCTCCAAGGAAAAAGCATGCATAATGGTAGTGATGAAAATCAAGATTCAACTCTTGATATTCCTGAGACTCCTTCTTTCTCAACAAACATGCCTACTATCATTGAGGAAAATGAGGTGGACGATGTACATGCCACTCATGATGATCTTCACGAAGGGATATTGATCTAGCTAAATTAAACTTGACCATAGTGTAAGTTATGTTTATCCATAGTGTGAGTTTTATTATTTTAGGGCAAGTGTTTTATTTATCCATGTTAGTTTAGATTTATTTTTATGTATCCATGTTTGTTTAGATTTATTTTTATTTATCCATGTTTGTTCTTTTAGGGCAAATGTTTTATTTATCCATGTTAGTTTAGATTTATTTTTATTTATCTATGTTTATTTAGATTTATTTTTATTTATCCAAGTTTATTTAGATTTATTTTTATTTATCTAACCTAATTTATTATTATTATTATTATTATTATTATTATTATTATTATTATTATTATTATTATTATTATTATTATTATTATTATTATTATTATTATCTAAATAGACATACACATGGCTAATTCAGCAGACATCCCTCATGCACGGGAGGGGTCGGTGGCGGCTACGCCAGCTAATAGTGTAAGTTTTATTTATACATATAATGTTAATTAATTAGGCTTATATTTTTTTATTTATCCATGTTAACCTAACATAATTTATTATTTGTTTGTCCAAACTGGCATCATAGAGGGATGATCCAGCAGGGTCTGCTAGCATTTCATCCAAAAAAGGGGGTAGAGCAGCCACTAGTTAGAAAAATTTAGACAAGTCTAGGTTCAGCGGTCAGAAGCTTGAGGTCCGGTTTAATGATAAACTGACTCCCCAGGGACCCCTTGCTAAGAAATTTACCAGTTGGGTTGGGAAGGAAGCTAAAGAGCATACTAGCATTTTGTATGATGAATAGGAAGACGTACCGCAGAATGTGAAGGATCGGATTTGGGAGTCAATCACGGTATTTTACTTTTACACTCTTTTGATGTACATTATTAAAGAAAATTGTGATTGAGTTCTAATTCATCCTTTTTGTTATGTAATTAATGTAGATCACGTGGACCGTGCCGAATATTGATGAGCATAGGCAGAAATGGCTCTCACTAGTAGCTACGCGTTGGAATGGGTTTAAGCACGATCTGACTAGGCATTACATATTTGGAGAGAAGAGCTCCAAATATATTCTTGCTTGCTACCCATACCTTGATAAGGATACGTCGAATAGCTTTGTTAGGAGCCGAGGCACACCTGATTTTCTGGTTAGTTGAAGTTAATTTACTTAGCCATTTTAAAGTACATTTAAGTAAAAAAAATTATTTAACTAAATTTATTACGTGTTATTTGTAACAGGCTAAAAGGGAAAGGGGTAAGCGGAATCAAGCAAAGAATGTTCACCACCACACCATGTCTCTAGGTAGGTATCCTACTTTGAAGAAGAATATGATGGCGAAGAAGTTAAAGGAGAGGCAAGAGAAGTTGAATAAGATGATAGCAGCAGGAGAGGTTCCTGAGGACACAGTTGTTGATCCTTCGTCTCCACCCCCACGCGAGGAATGTTGGGTGGAGGACCGAAAGACAAAAAAAGGATATTTTAAAGTTGAAGCCACACACATTGTGGCAGAAAAGATTGTAAGTAACAAACTTACTGCCTTTCTAGTTGATATTTGAAACACATTGTCTTACACGTTTATAATTTGGTCTTTGTAGGAGGAGCTTAAGGAAAAAATCTCGTAGGGATCATTCGTCCCACATGGACGTCAGGATATCTTGGTCGCTGCACTAGGCAAAGACGACCACCCTGGTCGGGTCATTGGTGTTCTAGGGATGGTGGGAATCAAGAAATTCTATGGATCATGCACTTCATGTAGGCGGGTTGAGAAGGTGATCGATAAGGAGGAGCTCAGAGAAGAAGTTAAACATGAACTCATTTCCGACCCGACCTTTACAGATCAACTGATGAGAGGGTTTCTAATGAACCCAACCTTCGTGTAGATGCTTATGCATCAATTTTAATCCATGGCTTCCCAAGAAACAGCGGGAGTTTCCCAATATTCACATGTGAGCACAAGAGAGTTGTCAAAAGATACATGTGGATGTGGATTGTCAAAGAAGGAGCTGGAGTTGAAACAGCGGGAGCTAGAGTTGTCATAGCGGGAGTTCGAGTTGTCCCAGGTATATTCATAATGATCATATTTCTCAATTACTTATGTTTTCTTTACTCTCAATTACTTATGCTTTCTTTATTTACAATTGTAGGCAAAGTCGAAGCTGATCTCTCTTCATCTGTCTCCACTTACTCGTTTGTTAGCATTTGGTGTGGAATACCCATTCGAGGTTTTTGAATTTCCACTGGAACACGATGGATGGCTGGCACACCCTTACCGAACTCCTTTTCGATTCTCCGGTGAGGATATTGGTCAGTTTTGCACAGATGGTGAGTTGGTAGCCAACACGGTTCCAAGTCTTTGGTGCACGTAAGTACATTTTAATTTTATAATTTATTTCAATTTTATAATTTATTTCAATATATTACGTAATTAACATCCACTTATTTCATATCTTAGGTATCTACTTCGCCTTCAAATTGACAGGGGCTGCAATGTTTACGGATTCTTAGACCCCACTGTCATGCTACGTGATTTCTTGACCGATCCCAGTAAACTCAGTCCATACTTGCAGAACTTAATGGGAGGAAGTGATCGGAAAGAGATGTATATGGCACCTTTCGTACATGACACACATTGGCAGTTGATCATACTTCATCCTTCTAGGCATCCTATCGTCTTCTATTGCTCGCTGCACAAGGACCCAGAAAAGGATGTGGTGGCCTCATTCAATACGTACGTAATTAATCATCTATTTAATTTAATTTGCAACATTTGCTTCTATTTTATAACACATGATGAACATATAATTGACATGAATATTTTGTTTATGATAGCGCTATGAAGGCATGTAGCATATCTTGTGCCAATGGGAAAAGTAGGACTAATAAGTCAAAAACAAATCCTGAATGGATTATCCTCAAGGTAAGTAGTTTATTAAATAGTAATTAATAATACACACACACACACACACACACACACACATTTAATTGACATTAAATTTCATTTCTTTTGTAGTCTAGTTATCAGGCAAATAGTTGGTCGTGTGCGTATTATGTGATGTTTCAAATATTGAACATTGTCTCCGCATCTATTACAGAGGGATGGAATAAGGTAATTAATTAAACAAGTTATTTAATTATATTTTATTTTTGGTGATGACTTAATTTAATGTTGATTTTATTTGAACTTGTGCAGGCTTTCAGAGATCAATCTCCTTTTGAGAAAGAAGATTTCAAAGACTTAAGGAGCAATTTGCAGATTTCTTTTTTAAGTATGCTGTAGAAAAAGGAGTAGAAAAGATACTTCCTGCATACTTACAGGATATTGTGTAGTTGTATGAATTAACATTTTATATTTATATATTGGACTTGTGTTAGCTAGTATAGAATATATTATGAATTTTTCATGTATAGTGGCCTAGCTAGTGTAGAATATATTCTGAATTGTGTTAAGGAAAATTATGTATAATTGTGACTAGCTAGTTCTGAATATATTGGAAAGTAAATGCATTTAGTTAATTTATGTGCAAAGTTCTCCATGGACTTATTAGTGGGTGTGTGCAAATTCTGTAATCTGTGCAAATTCTGTTGAATTTATGTATTATGGACTGTTAATGTGTGCAAGGAGCTGGGAAAGGGATATTGCCTAACCAGAATTAAAAAAAAATACTTTTAACATCTGTTATTTATACAACAGACGTTAAAAGTTTACTTTTAACATCTGTTGAGTATATAACAGACGTTAAAAGTCATTAAAATTAGAATTTTAAACAGACGTTAAAAGTTTGACTTTTAAACACACTTTTAACGTCTATTGTATAAAAAACAGGCATTAAAATTAGACTTTTAAACAGACGTTAAAAGTTTGACTTTTAATGTCTGCTGTATTAACGTCTAGCCTTTTTTTTACGTTAAAAGGCACATTTAACAGGCGTAAAAAGTGCTTCCTGCACTAGTGAATGGGATGTCATTTGGGAGCCATTTGGATTTCAGAGAGTAAAAGGTTTTGGAGTTTGGGATGGTTTCAGAATATGGAATGGTTCTATTTATACACATGAGTGGATGATGCAGCTAGTGGAGAAGATGTGCATTCGTGCGTTTTCAAAGAGAAACCATAATGAGAAGTTACAATGTTAGTGGAGAAGAGGAAGACATCAAAAAATCACATGTAGTTGTTCTCTATCACTTGGTATCAGTCTCTCCAAAAATTGTGCTAGTAAGTTATAATAACATTTTCTAGGGAGACGCTGGTAACTGTATACATTTTAATAGCGTTTGCTACAGATATGGTCCACCTAAAATAGTTATATATTAAAGGCATGGACTATTACTCTCTCTCAAATCTTTCAAACAACACGCACTGTTACAATTTTGTTCTCTCTCTTGCTCCCTCTCTCAAACCTAGCCACTAACTCTCGTCGTCTTCACTGGTAAGTCTATTCACCTCTATCATTTGAAATTGTAGGGTTACTTTTAATATTTCCTCCGGTAAATGGCTACTTATGGTTACCTCTTCCCAAGGCTTGGCATATGAAATACATAACGATACAGACATTCTATGGCTACTTAGGGTTGTCTCTTGTTGATGGATTTCAGAGTTGACGAAGCATTCTCGAATCACCATGTGGGCATGGAGGGAAACAATTTGCTATTGGAAGGTTTCTATATGTGAGCTCCATTATTATCATCGACCGATTGTTTCTTGAACATTTTCAAATATATCAAATATTCTACATGTGTTGGTAATTATTTTTTTATTAGTATTATGTAGGTTGATTCATACACGGAAGAGTGGAACTTGCTTCTTGTTACTAGCTTATCCTGGATGACAACAAGACATTACAGAAGGTTAATTCTCGTTGTCGTTTTAGATCCTTTTTTTTTGTTTCAGTAACGCATAGGCGTTTTAATCTTTTGTTTGTTAAATTCAGTATATTCATTGGAATGTATGTTTTTTTTTTCACATTATGATATATGTTTTTAAGACCCAAAGTTTGGTGGTGGTTGATTGGTGTTGATTGTTGAATGCTATTTTTTAAATGTTGAATGTTCAATTCTATTTTTTTATAAGATGAATGTTGTTTTTCATTGAATGCTCAGTAGCTTATTCTGGTATGATTTTGAATGAAGAAAACAGCTATAAAATTCCAATTTTAAAAAAAGGCAGATAATAGACAGCGTTTGTTTAAGAAAACACTATCGTAGTTCAACACCACGATAGCACTTTCTTTAGGTCGCACTATAGTTTTTGGGTAACTAAGATTGCATATTTTTAAGTCAGTGCTATCCTTATTTAGAATCCACGTCAGCACCAATTCCTGGTTGCATATTTTGGTGTGAACTACTATAGTATTTCATTGACAAGTGTTATTGTACTTAAATCTATGACAACGCTTCTGAAGCTCTATCTTGTTTACGACTTTCAATAGCGCCAAAATAGATAGCGCCCGAAAGTGCTATAAAATGCTGAAATTAAACACTATTAAATCCTGAATCTGTTGTAGTGGATGGCATTTGTTCTAAGGCCTCCACAAAAGGAATATTGATTTGATGTTTGCGAAAGACATCAAGGACTTAGAAAATTGCTTATCTTGGAAAGACTTCTTCATGCGTTGTGGATAGGGCACCTTCATGTAAGGGGAACATCCTTAGGCTCAACATATTTCTTTTCCACAAAGTCTTCATCAACCAATTTCAACTTTCCTTCTTGCTCTGATACCTTTTCTACAACCACTTATTCTTCAACTAGTTGCTCCGCTTCCACTTATGGCATCTTAGGATTTTCATCTTCATTAGAACCCGAAGCACTTTCCCTTGAATCCAATACCTTTCAGCTTCTAGTTGTTATGGAATTGTATTGGTTCTTAGGGGTTTTCTCCGTATTACCTGGAAAACACTCATTTAACTGCTTTGCAAGTTGAGTCGCCCGAATTTCCAAATTGTGGATCGATACACCTGTATGAGCTGCAAGTTTGTCAATGGCTGTATCGGTGTGCACTGTCATATTCTCAATGGCTGCACTAGTTTTCGCAATAGCTAACTCCCAAGGTTGTTTCCCACCATCTGTAATTTGCAACTAATTCGACCTCGTAAGAGCCTGTTGATTATGATGCTGATTACCATGCCTTTGTTGTTGTTGTTGTTGTTGTTGTTCTCCTCTGTAAACATGACTAGTTTTACTCCAAGAGAATACCCGAATGATCCTTCCACTCGGATGATTCTACTTGTTCCTATGATATTCATTCCACTGCGGCACTGTATCATAGAAATTATGACACGAGTTGACATGCTCCTGAGAGAAATTGCCCAACCAAGTTGCACTATCATGATTGCCTTGACAAAAATCACAACACATCATCATACCATCATGCACCGTATTCACCTTCATCTTCATAAGGGCTTTATTTTGTTGCTTCAAAAATGCATTTTGGGCAAGAATTGCTTCACTAGAACTAGTACTAAGCCCCAACGCAGAATTTTTAGAAGGTGTATGAGGATTGTTGTGCACATTCTACTCATCACGACTGCGGCTATAATCATTCTTGGCCATATTCTCTAATAGCACCCATCCATCTTCAACAGAATTGCAAGAGAAAGAGCCGCCAACTGTGGTAACACATATAACTTGGGTTGAAATGAGCAACCCGTTGAAAATTTTTGCACCTTCATCCTCAAATCAAAGTACGAATTTGGGCACTTCCTCAACAAAATAATATACTGCTACCAAGCTTCACTAAAATTTTCTCCTTCATGTTGCTTGAAAGAAGTGATAGCTTTTTGCAATTGTGCCGCGTTTTGAGGAAGAAATAATCTAGTCAAGAATTTTTTAGCCATATCATCCCGTGTGGTAATGCTTCAGTGATGCATATTCAAGTCCAACCAATCGTGTTCTCTATCCCATAGTGAGAAAGGGAATAGACGTAAATGAAAATCATCATCATAAACTCCAGCATATTTGGAGATATCACATATCTCCAAGAACTGCGAGATATGCCTGTGAGGATCTTCATTGAAGAAACGAATGGATGTTGTTGCACCAATTGTTGAAATGATGGCTGGATATCAAGGGCATTCACATTGATGGGCAGCCTCACAATAGTAGACGTACAATCCTCCTAGCTGTGAAGTGTGTACTCATAAATAGGCTAGTTGGCAAGCGGAGGATCATGAATATTCTCGGCCATATCTTCAATGACAACTGGGTTTAGTGTGGCAAGCCTTCTTTGTTCCTTTATCTGTTTTCCCATCCTTTACTCAGTCCTTCGAATTTCTGAATCAAAAAGTAGTTCGTCAGGAGAAACTGTACATCGCATACAACGAAAACTCACAAGACCAAGTGAAATCAAGAAAACTCAAATATTCTCAACAAAATTAAAAATAAAAATACTTGTGCAAAATATTTATTTTCTTTAAATAAATGAAATTGGTAATGCTAATCTCTTACAATGGCGCCAAAAGCTTGCTGGACTCCGGCAAGTGTACCGGATTGAAGCAAGTAATAAAAAAGGAAAGTAATGCCCAGATCAAACATAGGGATTGGGTAACCAATTTATCAATATCTAATACAATAAGTATTTTGACCAAGTCAATGGAGAGAGAAAATTATGATGATATCAAATCAAATTTTGTTATTAACCACCAAACCAAAATAGAATCAAAACAAATCGCAAACAGATATAGAAATAGAAAACATGATTGGAAAGATCTAAGGTCACGATTTCACCTACACAATCAAGCTTAGATCTAATTGTGATTAGTTCTCTATTCCTAATTCAATTCATTGTTAACTAGGAACTCTAAATTATTCCAATGTCTTCATCAAGCACAAAGTAAAACACCCTTTCACACTAATCAACTATATCTCTATGATGATTAACATACAAGAATTCATTAAGATCTTGGTTCCCTATATCGATTTCACAAGTCTCCTACAATATCTCTATCAATATTCAACTTGTGCTCTTAATTCTAACCCTAAATCATGAATCTCCTTTCGGACTCATCATGATTGGCTAGTCAATTACAAGCTCTTTTGATTAACACAATAAAAATAGAATTAAGAAACAAAGAATAAAAGAAGGGAATATAAAACTTCACAAAATTCACTAAGACGTCATGTGCGGCTTCGTCGCTTCCTTAGAAAAGAGGTTTAGCTCCTCATAATCGTGTTCGTAATCACAAGTAATTCAAGAGAATACATCACAAGAAATTCTGGAAAAACTAATCGAGACGCAACTATCGAAAAACTAGGATTATGGTACAAATTTCAGACTAATCACAAGCTTCTATACAAATCTGTCAAAAGATGTTCTCGCGGGGTGAGAAGTTGCTCGCAGGGCTAGACTTGAACTTTAGCCAAGCCCAGATTCATCTTCTAGCGGGGCGATGCCTGTCTCGTGGGGCGAGACATGGAACCTTCAGAATTTCCCTCTCTGCTTCACGTGGCTAACCCTGTCTCATGGGGCGCCATAAAGACTCTTCACTTTTCCTTATCTGGCTTGAGGGGCGCCACAAAGGACTTCAGGATTCTTCAATTTTTTCCTTTTGGTTCACGAGATTTACCATGTCTCGCGTAGCGAGATTCTTCTGATTAGCACTCTAGCTTGCTTTTCTTCTGTTTTCCTAGCTTTCTTCCAGCTTCACTTTTTACCTCAGTTTCGGAACAATTTACCTGAAACAAGGAATAACATGTAATGCTTTATTTGACTCAAAATCCTACTTAAAATCCTCGAAATTAACAAAATGACTCAAGACCTCGCTTAAGGACAATTAAAGCCAAATTCATGTTTAAACGAGATAAAACTCGACCAATTGGCTCAAAAACCATAGATTTATTAGCTACATAACTAGATAAGCCAGAGGGTTATTAGATAACATGCCCAAGAAATTGTACTTCGTCCAGCAAGAATTCACACTTCGATAACTTGGCATAGAGTTGTCTGTCCTTAAGAACTTAAAGTACAACCCGAAGATGCTCTTCGTGTTCTTCTCTACTCGAGGAGTAGATCGGAATGTAGTCGATAAACACAACGAAGAACTTGTCCAAGTATGGTATGAAGATTCGATTTATATAGTCCATGAATACATCCGGAGCATTAGTTATGCCAAACAGCATAACCATATACTTGTAGTGTCCGTACCGATTTCTAAAAGCATTCTTCGGTATATCATCTTCTTTTACCCGGCTCCTATGGTACCCTGACCTCAGATCTATCTTAGAAAACACAATTTCTCCCCGCAACTGATCCATCAAATCATATATTCTCGGTAACAAATACTTGTTCTTTATTGTCACCTTGTTTAGTTACCGATAATCCACGCATAACCTTGAACTGCCATTCTTTTTATTTACGAATAGAACTGGTGCTCCTCATGGCAAAACGCTTGATCGGATGAACTTTTTCTTCAACATGTCATCCAACTGCTTCTACAGTTTTGCTAACCCTATTGGGGACATTTGATAGGGTACTATCGAAACAGGTCTTGTTCCTGGTACAAGATCGATTGTAAACTCTATTTCTCTTTTAGGTGGCAGCCCTGTAACGTCATCCGGAAAAACTTCTGAAAACTTGCATACGAAAGGAAGCGCATCTAGCTTCGAAGACTCATTGGCTTTCAGAGAAAACAGCACTATGCAATCTCTTGATCGTCTATCTACCAAGTTTCTACCATTGACAGGCAATAATCCAGATTGCTCCGAGAAACGAATAGTTTTGTTTCAAAAGTCCAGTACTAAAAGGTTGGACGAAAGCCAATCCATGCCCAAAATAATGTCAATATGCTGCATAAGCAGACAGACAAGGTCCACAACAAATTGCCAATTTTCGAAAACAATAGGAAAATTCCGAAAAACAAATAGGGTTGTCAATGTCTCACCTATGGGGGTAGAGACAGTAAGGTCATATGGTAACGAAGAAACGGGCAATTGCAAGTGATACATGCACTCTAGAGAAATGAAGGAATGACTAGAACCTGAATCAAATAACATACATGAGTTTTCTGAACACTAGACACATACCATGTATCAGATCAGGACATCGAAAGGTTTCAGACCCTCTCATGGGAAAGACCCTTCCAGCAGCCGACAGTCTTCTTCCTTGCTAATTCTTGATCTGAGATTAACTTCCTGCACCAAACCATGAGTGAACACCTTGGATATCCATGGGCCAAAAATCACCAACGCCGGCGGTCCACCAAACCATGGGTGAACCCCTTCGATAGTCGACCCACCATACCTTGGATGTGCCACCACGGGGGACACACCGTTCAACAAACTTTGGGTAAACCACCAGCGGACGGCCAGATCGCCGTACTTTATGACGACCTCCCTTATGTTGATCTTCCCCCACTAACAACTCCAATGCGTGATGCATGAACACAACAACAAATAAGGCAACCACCTCCTTCGCTTGGGCCAATAAGCACCCAAGACTTATCACCAACATCAACATCAACACCTAACCCTTATGGGTCAAGGCCCCCTTAGCCAAAAAGCACTAAGGTTCAACTTATCAACACCTCGACCAAAAACCATCGAGGCCACTTTGGCCAAAAAGCACCAAAGCTTATCAACGTGCGACAACCCATTGGGCACAGGCTTAACCAACTTACTACTCTTGTTTATCTTAATTAATCTTTAATTGAGTTATCTAACTCTTCTTCATTCGATTGTTGTTTTATCACTTTATCGGGGACATTTGGGGTGAAACACCCCTTTATTTCCTTTAATTCACGTTCTGACCAGTAAGGGGGGCACGAGCGTGCTCACCCCAGCACGGTCGTGCTGCCACTTAAGTGGAGCACGATCGGGCTCACTGTCCTACACGACCGTGCTCAATACACGACCATCTCCCATATTCAAACTGTGAGCACGGGCGTGCTCCCTGTTCAGCACGGTCGTGCTCCTAGGCATGGCCATACTGTTCAGGGCAGATTCGTTATGTGTTCTTGGAGCCAAAACTCCCTAACACTCTCAAATCAGATCATAGGGTCCTTTGACTAATCCAGTTGGTATAAGACCTTACCTCTCACTAACAGATTCATGTCATATGAAACGTTAAGGGAATTAATCCCTTAACCGTTATGTTAATTAAGAGTCCTATTATCCAATTATGGTCTTATTAATTGTTTCAACATGATAACAACATAACTCAGTCAATCAACATCATCAGTATCATAATAGCAACATTCATAATATAGGTACACATACCATTTTAACCACAACTCATGGCATAAAACAGATTATTAAGACATACCACACCATGAACAGTTTTACAAGTATAACAACTAGGCACACCAATTAATCAATCAAATCATAGGCATCAATAGCAGTTTAGACATATCCAAAGATAGAATTTAACATTCATAGCAATTAACAACATAAAACGGGGCTATGGGAACCCCTTATCTTACGCCACCCCCTTGCCTAATGTCTACATTATCCTTCTCCCTATACCTGGAGTGAAGAATCTTGACAACAGCTAAGCGGTAGACCAACGATACACCCAACGCGTTCCCTCGAGCGGGTCAGTCATCTTTCCAAGCCTTTGTTAAATGGAAAGGTTAAACCATTAGTCCCCAAATCTAAATAATAGAAAGTGAAACCAAAAGAGGGAGAAACCATTACCTACACCGATTGGCACAGACATACAAAGGCTTCCCAAGGGTTTCCAAAACTCCTAGAACATACTGAGTTTAGAGGAAAATGGTAAGAGAACACTCTTAGCCGCAACAGGGTTTCTATTTGTGCTAAAATAGGGTTTATGAGAAAACCCTCGATTACCGTTATCTTTTTAAAGGCATAGGCCCGAGCACGGTCGTGCTCCTCCTTAAGCATGGGCATGCTCAACTTAGATCCTATGAGGTGCGGTCTGCCTTTGAGCACGGTTGTGCTCCTTGTTGAGCACGAGCATGCTCAACTTAGCGTCAGCGAGACGTTCTACCCAATGAGCACGATCGTGCTTCCTATTGAGCACGTCCGTGCTTGTGACTCAAAAAGTCACAAGACACAAGCCTAAGAAAGGGATTTTAAGCCTAGAAATCCCACTTAGCCCTCAACAACAACTCTAAGCTAAGTCCTAAAGGCTTAAACAAACAGGCAAACAAACAACACTTAACAAAAAACGAGGTGCTACAACTCCACCCTCCTTATAAACAATTTCATCCTCGAAATTTATACTCACCTCGATTGAAAAGGTGTGGATACAATTCCATCATCTTGCTTTCCAACTCCCACGTAGAACTTTCCTCAGAAGCCCCACTCCAAACGACTTTGACCAAAGGAATCTCCTTGCCTCTTAGCTGCTTCACCCTCCTACCCTCGTCTCGAAGGGGTAATACCTTAAAAGTCAAGTTCTCTTTTAACTGTATGGTATCGGATACTATCACGGGACTAGGGTCATGAATATACTTTCTGAGTTGAGACACGTGAAAGACACTATGAAGGTTGGACAAGAACGGTGGTAAAGCTATTTGGTAGGTGACTTCGCCGACTCTTTTTAGGATTTGGTAAGGACTAATGAATCTAGGAGTAAGTTTCCTTGCTTTCAACACTCTACCAACCCCAATTGTCGGGGTAACTCTCAAGAACACATGGTCACCTTCTTGGAGTTTAAGCGGCTTCCTCCTTTTATCATGGTAGCTCTTTTGCCTACTCTGTGCCAATTTCATCTTTTCCTGAATTATCCTCACCTTATCTGTGGTTTCTTGCACTATCTCGAGTCCTAACACAAATTATCACCAAGTTCACTCCAACGTAAGGGTGTCCTACATATCCTCTCATAAAGAGCTTCATAAGGTACCATCCCAATACTGGAATGGAAACCATTGTTGTAGGTGAACTCTATCAGGGGCAAAAACTTTCCCAACTACCCGACTGCTCTAGCACACAAGCTCTAAGCAAGTCCTCTAAGGATTGAATGGTTCGCTCAAACTGACCATCAGTCTGTGGGTGATAAGTTGAACTAAGCCTAAGGTTGGTACCTAACGCCTCTTGCAAACTATTCCAAAACCTAGAGGTAAACCTCAGGTCTCTATCTGACACTATGCTAGAGGGTACACCATGTAGCCTAACTATCTCTTTGATGTACCTGACCAACTTTTCCAAAGGGTATTCCATGTTCATATGGATGAAATGTGCGGACTTAGTCAGTCTATCCACAACAACCCAGATTGTCTCAAAACCAGCTGGAGTCCTAGGGAGTCCAGACACAAAATCCATGGAGATACTGTCCCATTTCCATTCTGGGATACTCAAAGGTTGCAACTTTCGTGATGGCTTCTGGTGTTCTATCTTAGCCTTTTGGAACACTAAACAAACATACACAAACTTAGCCACATCTTTTTTCATCCTAGGCTACCAAAACATGTGCTTAAGATCCTGATACATCTTAGTGGCACCTAGGTTCACACAGTCCACTCCTATGTCCTTCTTCAAGGATAAATTTCTAAGCTCCGGAACGTCTGGTATACAAACTCTATCTTTGAACCTCAAGACTCCATCACTTCCTTCCTTAAAACTAAGGCTTCTACCCTGAGCAGGCAACTCTCTCTGGTCTAAGAGAAACTAGTCTATCTTCTGACCCTCTCTAACTTGATCCATCAAACTGTTGGTAACCTTCAAGGTTCCAAGCCTAATGCTCTTAGAGGTAACTTCCCAAGCTAAACTTGGGTCTCTAAATTCCTCAATCAAATCCATCTCCCTGACCATCAAGGCGGAGACGTGCAAGGTTTTTCGACTCAAAGCATCTGCCACTACATTGGTCTTTCCTGGGTGGTAGGTTAGATCAAACTCGTAATCCTTTAAAAAATTCATCCTCCTACACTGCCTCATATTCAACTCCTTCTAATCAAAGAGATACTTCGAACTCTTATGATCACTAAAGACCTCAAACCTCGCTCCATAAAGGTAATGCCTCCAAATCTTTAAGGCAAGCACCACAGCTCCTAACTCTAGGTCATGGGTAGGGTAGTTCTTCTCATGGGTTTTCAACTGCCTAGAAGCATAAGCCACTACCTTACCACCTTGCATCAACACTCCACCTAAACCTTGCTTCGATGCATCACATTACACTACGAAAGGTTTACTAGGATCGGGCAAAACCAAAACTGGTGCTGATGTTAACCTATCCTTAAGGGTTTGGAAACTCTCCTCACACTTAGATTCCCACACAAACAACTGTCCCTTCTTGGTTAGATGGGATAAGGGTAAAGTTAACTTAGAGAAACCTTCTATGAACCTCCTATAGTACCCTGCTAAACCCAAGAAACTAATAATCTCGGTTACTGACTTCAGCGCTTCCCACTGGAGCACCGTCTCAACCTTAGCTGGATCCAAGGCTATCCCACCTTTAGAGATGACATGACCTAAGAAGGTCACGTCCTCTAACCAAAACTCACACTTAGACAACTTAGCGTGCAATTGCTTCTCCTTAAGGGTCTGCAAGACAACCTTCAAGTGCTCCTCATGTTCCTCCTTGGTCTTGGAGTACACTAAGATGTCATCTATGAAAACCACCACAAACTTATCCAAGTAAGGGTAAAAGGTCTTGTTCATGTAGTCCATGAACACAGCAGGAGCGTTGGTCACACCAAAGGGCATAACCAAGTACTCATAGTGACCATAACGCATCCTAAACATTGTCTTCGGGATGTCCTCTAGACTTAACCCTAATCTGATGGTACCCTGATCTCAAATCTATCTTCGAGAAAAAACAAGCTCCGATCAACTGATCCATAAGATCATCGATCCTAGGGAGAGGATATCGATTCTTAATGGTCACCTTGTTGAGCTCTCAATAGTCGACACACAACCTCATACTGCCATGCTTCTTCTTTACTAGCAGAACTGGCGTTCCCCATGGGAATACGCTAGACCTAATAAACTGCTTCCGGATAAGATACTCTATCTGTTTCTTCAACTCAGCTAGATCTAGAGGAGACATTCTATAGGGCACTATGGATATTGGCCCGGTGCCAAGTACTAAATCTATGGTGAACTCAACATCTCTCTCAGGGGGCAAGTTATAAACATCCCCCGGGAACACTTCAGGAAATTCCCGCACAACATGCACACTTCCGACATCAGGAGGACTCTCTAATTCCAAGGAAGACAGCATCATGTACACTTGGGCCTCGTCTTTCATCGAAGTCTTAACTTGGTTGGCAGAGAGAAAGGTTGGATCCTTAGACTCCACAGGATTTCAAAAAACTATAGTTTTATCAAAGCAATTCAGAAGGACGTGGTTGGAAGATAACCAGTCCATGCCAAGACTTGGAGGCTCTGACTTCGCTCCTCCACAATCCTGGCTGATGTGGCCAGACTTGCCACACCTAAAGAAAATGACGTCCGATTCCTTAAACTGGGTAGTAAAGTGAGCTGGTGCGCCGCACTTGGCACTTCATGGGCCTATGGGCATTATAGTTCCCACCCCTGGACCTATCTTTAGAAAGCTGTGGCTTCCTGCCACTTTATTTGAAATCCCGACCGGCTAGAGCGTAACGCTGCTTGACCTTGTCCTTCTGTTCAGTCTTCTTGCTGCCCTGCCTATCTGAATTCCTGAAACTGGCCACCCTGGACTTGTAGGCATCCTCAAAGATCCTACATTTGTTCACCAAGGTCGGAAAGACTCTAATCTCCTGGTAACTGATCGCCTGCTTGATCTCCGAACGAAGGCCATCCTCAAACTTTACAGACTTTGACCGATCATCAACCATGACCTGATATGGCGTGTAATACCTAGCCAGCTCCTCGAACTATGTCGCATTCTCCCACTGACACATTTCCCTGCTACAGTGCCAAGAATTCCATCTCTTTCTTGTCACGTACGTCCGCAGGAAAATACATCTCCAAGAACCTATCTCTGAAAACAACCCATGTGACCGTTGTACCCTCAGCCACCATCCTCTGACGACAGTTCTCCCACCAGTGCTTAGCCTCCTCAGTGAGCATAAACGTGGCAAAGATAACCCTCTGTTGGTCATTGCTATCCATGGCTCGGAAGATCTTCTCTATCTCCCTCATCCACAACAAAGCACCCTCAGGGTCATATGCTCCTCTGAAAGATGGTGGATTATTCCGCTGGAACTTGTCGAGACCCTAAAACTCAGTCGGTCCTCTGTTGTTGTTGTTGTTCTGAACTTGACCGATCGCATTGGCAAGGAGTGCCAACACATCAGCGATTGCCTGATCGTTTCTGCCTCTTCCTGCCATGAGTTCCTGTACATGTCCAAAACAACCATTAAATATAGAGAACTTAAGCAGGAAAAGCGATAGACACACAAATTTAAGCATCATTGTCTATAATAAGTATAGACAATTCAAACAAGAGCACACAACAGACTCATAACAGACTCATACCACGACCTGATAGGACAGACCTGCTCTGATACCAATAAATGTGACACCCTCTACCCCATATGTTATATAAAATAATTAAATAACAGATATTAAAATAAAGCATGCATATTCATTTAATTGAAATGAAAAGGTCCATGGGTAGAAAGGTCCCACATGAACTAGTCCTCAACAACGCGGAAAAGAAACAAGTTTTCAAAAAGAAATAAAACATAGACATAACCATAAACAGAAAACATAACCCAACCCCGATATCACATACAGAGCTGGTATAACCGTTACGGAATAAATCCTCGGAATACAACTGAAACTGAAACTAAAACAAACTATAACCACTGAAACAACTAAACATCCTAGTTAGAGTCGCGGCTCCTCAGAGTCACTCCTCCACTAGCTGCTCACCGTCCTCTGCATAAAGAAATACATGCCAAAACAGAAAGAGGAAAACGGGGAGTAAGAAAACATGTAAACACATCGGCATGGAAGTAGTAAGCAAGATGAACATACATCATATACATAACATTTATCGTCATATAGCATTTACAGTTAACATAATTATATCAACATATTAAATCAACCAACATATGCTATGCGGTGCAACACTACTCCGCTACTCCATTATGCATGTGGGTCCAAACTATCTAAGGAATGCGACTTCGGAGTTACATATCCACATTGGCCAAAAAGCACCAACACCGACAGTCCACCAAACCATTGATGAACCCCTTGGATAGCCGACACACCATACCTTGGATGCACCACCACGGGGGCGCACGGTTCACCAAACCTTGGGTAAACCACCCGCACACGGCCAGATCACTGTACTCTAGGACGACCTACCCTATGTTGATCTTCCCCCACTAACAACTCCAATGCGTGATGCATGAACACAACAACAAACAAGGCAACCACCTCCTTCGCTTGGGATAATAAGCACCCAAGACTTATCACTAACATCAACATCAACACCTTAACCCTTATGGGTCAAGGGCCCCTTAGACAAAAAGCACTAAGGGTCAACTTATCAACAGCTCGACCAAAAAGCATCGAGGCCACTTTGGCCAAAAAGCACCAAAACCTATCAACGTGCGACATCCTATTGGGCACAGGCTTAACCAACTTATTACTCATATTTATCTTAATTAATCTTTAATTAAGTTATCTAACTCCTCTTCATTCGATTGTTGTTTTATCACTTTATTAGGGACATTTGAGGTGAAACACCCCTTTATTTCCTTTAATTCACGTTTTGACCAGTAAGGGGGGCACGGGCGTGCTCACCCCAGTATGGTCGTGCTGCCACTTAAGTGTAGCATAGTCATGCTCACTGTCCTGCACAGTCATGCTCAATGTGCGGCCATCTCCAAGATTCAAACCGTGAGCACGGGCATGCTCTCTGTTCAGCACGGCCGTGCTCCTGGGCATGGCCATACTGTTCTGGGCAGATTTGTTTATGTGTTCTTGGAGCCAAAACTCCCTAACACTCTCAAATCAGATCATAGGGTCCTTTGACTAATCCAGTTGGCATAAGACCTTACCTCTCACTAACAGATTCATGTCTTATGAAACGTTAGGGGAATTAATCCCTTAACCGTTATGTTAATTTAAAGTCCTATTAACCAATTAGGGTCTTATTAACTGTTTCAACATGATAACAACATAACTCAGCCAATCAACATCATTAGTATCATAACAGCAACATTCATAATATAGGTACTCATACCAATTTAACCACAACTCATGGCATAAAACAGATTGTTAAGGCATACCACATCATGAACAGTTTTACAAGTATAACAACTTGGCACGCCAATTAATCAATCAAATCATATGCATCGATAGCATTTTAGGCATATCCAAAGATAGCATTTAACATTCATTGCAATTAACAACATAAAACGGGGCTATGGGAACCCCTCATCTTATGCTACCCCCTTGCCTAATGTCTACACTATCCTTCTCCCCTTACCTGGAGTGAAGAATCTTGACAACAGCTAAGCGGTAGACTAACGATACACCCAACGCATTTCCTCGAGCGTCTCAGTCAGCTTTCCAAGCATTGGTTAAACAGAAAGGTTAAACCATTAGCCCCAAAATCTAAATAATAGAAAGGGAAACCAAAAGAAGGAGAAACCATTGCCTACACCGATTGGCCTAGACGAACAAAGGCTTCCCAAAGGTTTCCAAAACTCCTAGAATGTACTGAGTTTATGGGAAAAAGGGAAGAGAACACTCTTAACTGCAACAAGGTTTCTATTTGTGCCAAAATAGGGTTTATGAGAAAACCCTCGATTACCATTCTCTTTTTAAAGGCATAGGCCCAAGCACGGTCGTTCTCCTCCTTGAGCACGGGCGTGCTCAAATTAGCGCCTACGAGGCACGATCTGCCTTTGAGCACGGTCGTGCTCCCTGTTGAGCAAGGGCATGCTCAACTTAGCTTCAGCGAGACACGCTACCCAACGAGCACGGTCATGCTTCCTATTGAGCACGACCGTGCTTGTGACTCAAAGTCACACGACACAATCCTAAGAAAGGGATTTTAAGCCTAGAAATCCCACTTAGCCCATAACAACAACTCTAAGCTATGTCCAAAAGGCTTAAACAAACAGGAAAAAAAACTACACTTAATGAAAAACGGGGTGTTACACAAGACATGTGGCCCACATTACCACAGTTGAAACAGATGATACTCTTCAACTGAGAGCAGTCCCTCTCGAGGTGTGGTCCTACACATCGAAAGCAAGTCAAGCCTCTCTGTTGTGACTGTCTGGAACCTTCTCCCCTTGTGTTAACTATTGACCGAGTAAGGTGACTGTACGGCTTCGCCCTCGATTGGAACCCTTCCTCCCCTTCCTCATTGATTGTTTCCTCTTATCGGTTTGCCTCTTCTTTGTTGCTGCTGAACTATTCCAGTATGATCATGGCCTTCTAGTACAATACATTTCTCTACTAGAGCAGGAAAATGATTCAACTGCAATGGTAGCATTGCCAGCTTCAACTCGGGCCCTGGTCCATCTTCAATCTTTCTGCAAACCCACTCTTCATCTGGATGAACCTAGTAGAATTGTGAGAACTTGAGTAATGCGTCGAACCTTGCAAGGTACTCTCCCACTGACATAGTTCCTTGCTTCAAGTTGGAGAACTCCTTCTCCTTCTCTAATCTGATGCTTCTCGAAAAATATTTTTCAAGGAAGCTATCTTGGAACACCTCCCATTTTATCGCTTCTCCCTCGACTTCCAATAGTCCCTTTTTATTTCTCCACCATGCCTCTGCCGTTCAAACCACAATGATGCCAACATAAGTTCCTTTGCTTTATTGTCGATAATGCATAGTAACGAACACTTTTTCCACATCTTGTAGCCATTTCTCTGTTGCCTTAGGATTGTACTCGTCATGGAACTAAGGTGGGTTACCTTTCATGAAGGCATTCAGACCATTTTCAAGATTCTCCCCTTTCCTCACAGTTTTTGACTGTTGTTTCCTTTCGTCTCTCTCTTCTTGCCTTGCCATTAATTGTGCATTTTGTTGTGTGTGTTGTAACATAGCAATACCCAATTCCCTTATCGGTCGTATTGCATCACCTTATTTAGCTGCCTATAATTTTGATTTACCTAGGTAATGGATACTTATTCTTGATCATCACCTTATTCAGCTGCCTATAATCTATGCACAATTTAGCACTCCCATCCTTCTTCTTCACAAACAACATTGGTGCTCCCGATGGTGAAACATTCGGCCTAATAAACTCTTTCTTCAACATATCATCCAATTGCTTCTTTAACTCTGCTAACTCAACAAGTGACATCCGAAAAGGTGCTATTGAGATAGGTCATGTTCCCGATATGAGATCAATGGTGAACTCCACTTCCCTTTCGGGTGGCAAACCCAAAACATCGGGAGACAACACCACAGGAAACTCTCTCACGATAGGCATAGAATCTATATTTGGAGTCTCCTTAGCTTCCACTGAGAAAAGCATCACATACTGCCAAGAATCATTACTCCACATAGATACTCCTTCATTGGTAGATACTATGCTATAAGGCTCAAGAAATGATAAGGTCTTTCTAGAACATTCTAACACTGCATGGTTAGACGAAAGTCAATCCATGCCAAGAATAACGTATATATGCTGCATAGGCAAACAGACAAGGTCTACAAGAAATGTCATATTCTCAACAACTATAGGACACTGTAAATAGACAGACATCGTAGTCAAGGAATCACTGGTAGGGGTACACACAGTAAGTGTATAGGGTAACAGGGATACCGACAAATGTAAATGATCCACACACTCATGTGAGATAAATGAATGTGTAGCACCTGAGTTAAACAACACGGACCAGAGTCTACTAGATATCAAACACATACCCTGGATAAGATCTGCAGATTGAGAGGATTCAGCTCCCCTCACAGTAAACACTCTCCCAGTGGCCTGAGGTCTGGCCATCTACTGTCCTGCTGTTGGAACTCCTCTCCCAGGTCCACCTCTATAAGCGCTGGCTCCTCTACCAGCAGCTACCGGCTGCTGCATACCCCTATGTCTACAATCACGAGCAAAATGACTTGGTTTAGCACAGTGGAAACAACCAAGCCTTTCCCTGCAATCTTCGATATAATGCGGTCCCTGCATCTGAAACAAACTAGGCCTCTCTACTACTGGCCCACTCCACCCACTGATGCTGTAGTAACTAGTGCTGGTACAAATATCTGAACAGTATGTCGTGGTCTGGTATACGGTCCCCGTCTCCACTAGGAACTACTGCCTCCTCTCCTCTGTGTCCCCGATCTGATAGGACCTCCACTCCTATTTTGTCTCTGCCCAGCTTCTCTCCTATGGTCAATACTCTCAATGGCACTGCACCTCTCCACCAACTCTGAAAAACTGTGAATATCTGGCGGCACTATCGCTCTCTGTAACTCATGCCGCAAGCCCTCCTCAAACCATCTGCATACCCAATCCTCGTCAGGAAATCTCTGATAAAACTCTGAAAACTACAACAGAGCCTCAAACCATGATGCATAGTCACCAACGGACATGTTACCCTGTCGCAAGCTCATAAACTTCCTCTCCTTCTCGCATCGAACCAGACGCGGGAAGTACTTCTCTAAGAAGCACTCTCGGAACAATTGCCAGCTGATGATCCTACCCTCTACCTCCAACATTCTCCTCTTGCCTTTCCATCAGGCCTCTGCTCCTCCGGTCAACATAAATGCAGTATAGGTCACCTTCTGATCCTCTTTACAATGCTTAGTATCGAAGATCTTCTCTAGCTCCTGTATCCACCACTCTGCCCTCTCTAGGTCGTAGTCACCTCTGAACTGTGGTGGCTTCCCTTTCATGAAGGTACCCATCCCTGCATCCTCAGTCTCTGCAGCTCTCCTCGGGTTGTGCTGCTCCTGCTGTTCTCTAGTCATCTATAGCGTCTAGGCATTCTACTGTGTCTGCTGTAACATAGCGGTAGCAAGCTCACATATAGTCTGGAGAGTCTAGACGACTCTCCTCCACCACCTGTTCCTCCTCCAGTATGAGAAGCCTCTCCGTTGCCATCTCCGACAACTCTCTATGTGGCTCTACCGCCACCTCGTCCCCATCGTCCTCTACCTCGATCCATAATCCTGTAAAAGAAATCATTAGCTCACATTCATATGACATATAATACTACATAAAATGAGTATATAAATACTATATGCCATACAAATGTCAACTATCGCATCCGATGTGGATTCAACTAAAATGACCAGTACACCCTAACCTCACAGTCTGATCAGAATCAAACTGTTCTTATAACACCAAATGAGACACCCCGATGTCCCATTAAAGAAACACCTAATTTACTAACCTTAATCGTGATATAACGTTAAGCGTATATACATAAAACTATGGATAAATAAAAACTTTAAATATAAAGCATGAAATATAAACATCACATCACAGATATAGATATATATACAAATACATCACATATCTTGGTACATAAAAACTGTCTAGGGCACCCAACTAGTAGGGTCTCATATAGGTACAAACCATATATAAAAAGTACATATAAAATTTTGAAATACAAGACAAGTTCACTAACACTCCACACCTCACCCCTCTCAAAATACATCAAAATTGGGCTCACACACACACACAAACACACACACACACACACACACACACACACACACACACACACACACACACACATATATATATATATACATAAAGCACGCACTGGCCAAATCTAGTGTGGATGGCTAGTACTACCCTGACTGTCCCCGCGTGCTCCTCTACCTCTCTATTGTGGGGGTCTAGATGGTCCTGAAGCGGCTGCACCATTGCATCTGGAAATACTCCCATGGGGATGACGCCGAAATTGTCTCCGATAGTGACCGTTGTGACACGCAACGTCCCAACATACCTCTAGAGCCGGAACTACATCTGGAACACCATATTTGAGCCCGGTGTTACCCATGGATAAAGCAGTGGTATGGGTGGCATAGGTGGAATGGCTGGTCGGAAGAAAAATGGAAACGGAAACGTCTGGCCGAGACGAAACGGTCCGATGAAGCCAAAATGTGGTCTGCCTCCAAACCTAGCGTATACTGATACAGGACCGGTATATACAACGAATCGAGTGACCAGGTCCACGAGCCACCCATTTTCGACCAGGAACTCAAACTCGAGTGTTCCCATCAATGGGAACTCTGAATGCTGGGTCATCCAAGGATGGTCCAGATGGGGCATCCTGCTGCTCTGGGTCTGCTCTACGATAATAAATAAAACATATGTAAACAAATAGGGAGATAAGAAACATGCTATCATCATAAGCGGAAAAGGATTACATAACATGTATACAATAAAGGCACACAAACATACATCACACATAAACAACAACCTTCCTCGAGACACGTTACCATCCTCTACCCTTTGCTCTCATGCAACTGAAACTGTATGCTGAAGTAGCCACCACACAATCCTGTCACACATCCCTCGTCTGATTAGGGATATTAGTCAGTCGTCAGAGTTGCTAGTCCATAACACCAGTACACACCCCCATTCCCGATAGGGTGCTCATTCAAAGAATGACACTATTCCCCATTACGCTAGGAAATATCTGTAAAATATAACACCGGTGCACACCCCAGTTCTCGCTAGGGTGCTCATTCGAAGAATGACACTATAGCTACACAGTACACATCATTGCACACCCCAGTTCTCGCTAGGGTGCTCATACAAAGTATGACACTATAGCTGCATAATATAAATATGGGACGGCTCAGCAAGGACTACGAGAATATCACAGTAGTCTTCCTCGAACCTCATCGTCCGCAGGGCACCCACCCATGACATCCGGTATCCACATCGGATACTCTGACCTCGTGTGTTACATCCACATGACTGTGATCAACACAATGCATCTATATGAGTCTCGCTGACTCATATCGGGTCATAACCTAGTGCCTCAAACTTTCATCATCATCTCATACAATATCTCGAGTCACATTATATCATCAATCTCATCATAAATAAAATATTAATTAATTAATTAGGTTAGGAACGACTAAGTCATACGTCATACGCTCCGCAACATGCATCGGTCCAAAATATCATATATCAATGCCTAGGAATAAACTAAGCATGTTATAACAAACAAAGCATATTATCACACCAAGCATGTTAATATTAATAAAATAATTATAAAATATTTAAATAAACTTAACTAACAAAACATAACATATTATCACAAACAACACGCAACAAGCAGCTCAATAGGCAAAATCATGCAACCTCGAATATCTCAAATTTAACCTAACGGCGATAAATCCAAAATATCCATATAATCATTGGTACCACTAAGTAGTCGCCAATGTGATATTGACATTGTCAATTATTCATCCACTAATAGGGTTTAGGTCGCCCTACGCCATTATTGTAAAATATGCTACTTAACTAGTTCCAACGATAGGTAGCTTCTTTCTCCCACCTGAGATGTTTTAGGCTAGCACTGAAGCAACAAAACGAACACTCTCCTAACCCTGTAGCTGCTACCATGCTTAGTTATAGCACCCCCGGTGCTCCAAAAATTCCCCTGAATACATCAATGTGAAGCATACGTCACAGGTAATCCTAATCTGAAGATGGAATTCGAAACCGATAAAGGAATAGGGAGATAGCCTCAATACCGTCGCCAACAACATTTCGGCATAACAAGGAGATATGTTTACCTTAGCCAAAGCAAAGAAAGAAAGCTAGGGTTAATAAGATGACGTTGCCATGATCACGGTGATGTATTCAGAATTGCGATAGGACGAACCAATTGATCGGAATCAAGGTCGTAAGTTCAACTCACTCTCTAACTCTCTCTCCCTCTCTCTGTCTTCGTTTCGTGCTGAGTAAAAAATGGTGAAAGTCTTAAACTTTCACCATTCGGTCCTTTTTATTTTTCACATTCAGACTGCACAAACTTGAGCGTGGAAATCCCCACGCTTAAGTGCATGGGCGCTCGAGCGCCCATTGACTCACACTTGAGCGTGGACCTCCAGGTCAACTGCTTCATGTTGAAGCAAGCTTGATGCGTGTGCACGACGTTGCCACCTCCTGACACGTGGCTGCCACCCCTGGGCATTCAAGCGTGGTCCCATACACGCTTGAGCGTGCTAGGTCATATAGGAAACCCTAATTTTGTATTCTGACCCGATTCGAAATTGATCGTTCGCATACTTTCCATGCAAGGTTCTATATACTTAAACACACATATTAGACATCTAAGAAACATCTTAAACATAGTCTTAAACAAAGCCTTAAAACACGGATGTTACATTTGGGGTTACCATTGATGGAGGAATGGCTTGAACGATTGTGTGTTATAGTTATTATATTGAAATTATCGCATGAGTAATTAGTGTATGTATGTTGTTATAATGATGTTATGAATATGTATGGGTTACCATAAGTAATAGTGTTTGAAAATGTTAATTTAATTTGATGATGTTTTGATGAGTTTTAATCATGAATAATATGTTATGTGATGAGTTAGTTGTTAAGTTGATTATGTGCCATTAATGAGTTGTAAGTGTATGTGTGTGAGACAGTGGATGTTCGTGTGTGAGACCCAGCTCTAAGGAGCCCGTGATGGGTACACATTTGTGAATGTTGGTGTGAGCCCCAGCTCCGCAAGGCCTGAGATGGGACTTAGCTCTGAAGGGCCTGATCTTATGGACCCAGCCATGGAATGGCTTGAGATGGGATCCAGCCGCGAAGAGCTTGTGATGGGACCCAACCCCGAGAGACCCTGTTCTGAATGCTCAACTATGTGTGTCATGATAATATAACATTCTAAATTTTCAATATAATCTTTTTAACAAAAAGATTAAGCTAATATGAGTTTTAGTATAAAAATTTATTTAAGATTATATTAAAAAAAAATTGCAAGATGGAAGTTACACAAATTCCACCCACTGTGAATTCTTCCTACGAGAATTCCATAAGGAATTCACAATAGAGAAAATGGGGGTCGCTATAAGATTAGACTAGATGATTTTCTTTTGAAAAAATAAAATAAAATAATATATAAACATTAACGTGAAAAGGCCATTCACGTACAGAGCCTAGGTTAGCAACATAAAATTTGTTGCTTACTTTTATTAACTAGAAAACTGGGCCCACCCTAAAGAATGAGACAATTTGTTTCTTTTAATTGAAAGAAGAGAAGCCTGGGAAAACCTATCTAGCGCCCGCTGCAACAAAAAAAAAATTAGAAGGGGGACATGAGCAGTAGCTCTACTTGGCACATATACGAGATTATCAGTGGAGAGAAGAAAAATTATTGATAGAACGTCAGTATTTATCTTAGATAATATTTAAGGTTTTTGAAGGTTTATAAAAGATGAATAAAAATAACTTTTATTCATTCTTTCATGATATAATTAATTTTGTGATCCATTCTTAAAATATTCTTAAAATGCTTACATATGTTGCTTCTTGTTTTGTGTGCAATGCAAAGCATGCACTTCCGGGCAAAACTTGCCAAAGAAAGTTTAAGTGAATTGAAAATCACGTTTTTTTCAACTTCCTGTTGCTTTTGTATGTTCAATCCGTATATGAAGAAAAAGGGACTCCTGTGTGCGCCAGTTTCATTTTTATGAAGTCAATCCATATGAGTTGGTCATCATTGCTTTCCAGAAAGAGATGGCGTTATAGATTCCGTTCCGAGAATAGAATGGTCAGATATCACCATATGAGATGTGATATCAAATTATTAAAATATTTATATCTGGGGTGAAATATTAGATACCTCCATCTGGGATGGAAAGACAGTGAGACGCCATTACATGAATATGAGCTCATAGATCTTAGGGGATCTGAGATTCACATCAGTTGTGAACCAAAGAGTCAAATCAAGTGACTCTGGGAATCATCGAGTCATGTTCATAGAGTTGCATTGCATAAAGTTTGCATGGTGAATGTGATTAAATGTAATGAGATATGACTGTAGTTGATTTTATGAATTTGTGGTTTAAATATTTGATATTGAGTAATTTATATATTATTATTTTGGAACTTTATTATATTTATTATTTTGAAAATTAGCGGATATCATGGATGTTTTTATGGTTATCGCGTCGGCTGAGAACAACACTATTTGCGAAAATCCGTTTAGAACTTGTTTTTATTCACTGTGATTACATCTCAATAAAAGTATTGTTTCAGAGCACGAGGACAACGTCACTGAGACTGAAGAGGCTTGAAGACTTAGTGAATTTTCTTAGTTATTTTCTAGCTTGGTTGGTATTTTCTTGAATAAGGAGTCGTTTGTGACTAGAAATATTTATTTATTTGTTGGATTTATTAGTAGATGCCTGGTTTTGAGGCAAATGAATTTATTTTATAAGGATTTATTAACTTGACTATTTATTATTAATGAGGTATTTACTTTAGTTTATTTATTTTGTAAAATTTTTATTTTGGCTATATTTTTAATTATGTTTTATGATGGGTCACTATTGTAACAAAGAGCGTTACAGAGAGCCCGTGGGGACATTGCTTGTTAGTTATTGTATTGGATATTGTATGCAAAATATGATGAGATGATGTATAATATGTTAAATTGTTGAGAGATGATATGACTTGAACTGAGGTGATGATTATATGATAGCGCTTCTCTGAAAAAGTGCTATCTATTCTATAAGCAATGGATAGCGCTTTCTTGGAGAAGCGCTATTTACTCTTTACTTTAGACAGCGCTTCTTTAAGAAAGCACTGTCTAATCCCAATTTTCAATAGCGCTTTAAAAGCGCTATCTTTTCTTCCACCTTCAGTAGTGGGTGAATAGATAGCGCTTATAAGCGCTACTAAAGACAAAAAAAAACGCTATTAAAACCATTTTCTGTAGTAGTGGATGCACGTGTGTGTATAGTACTATATATGTATATGTATGTGTGTATGTACTCGCCTTAACTTTCATTTTACTTCCATAACATATGTATATAAGTATGTCTTCTAACCCCTTTGCATTTGTGTCTCTTCTTGTGTAATGTACGATTGGTACATACGATTCTAAAGTGATTGAAGAGTAAGATATCGGAGCTTATGTAGAGTTGTGGATGTCTTAGAGTATTAGGAGTATTCATTTACGGGAAAAGTGTAAACACACCCCTAAATTTTAGCTCTTTTACAAATAGACATCTTCAACTATTTTTTTCTTCCTAATTAGTCCTTAAACTCTTACTATTAGTAAAATCAATCCTTCAACTATTTTTTTGTCTTAATTAATCCTTAAACTCTTGATATTAATAAAATTAATCCTTCTATTAATTCTCAATTAGATCACTAACGGTGAATAAATTCAACTGTTCATTTTACTTAAGCCTAATTTTAAAAAATAAGAACAAAGCCTTGAGGCGTGTTAGTTGAAGGATCGATTTTATTAATAGTAGTAGTTTAAGGACTAATTAGAACGAAAAATTAGTTGAAGGATTGATTTTACTAATAATGATAGTTTATGGACTAATTGGGAGGAAAGAATAGTTGAAGGTGCTTATTTGCAAATGGACTAAAGTTTAGGGGTCTTTATGTACTTTTCCCTACATGTTATTCTTTTCTTTATAGGATTTTTTAGCTCTGATCCATGTGACGTCAGGTTATGGGATTATCTTGTTTTAACTCTTTATTCCTTATGAGAAACTTGTAAATGCTTTATGAAACTTATATTTAATATTATTTAATTTGAGTCTTTGAGCTTATGAATGATGACGCTCTTAAATATTGCGAAAATGTTTCTTTTAAAAACCAGTATCTTTTTAATTTCCACAAAAGAACCTTTGACAAATTAGCATTTATTTAATAAACATATGTTGGGGTTAAGGGTGTCACACAAGGCATTACCACGGTGTTAACCCTCAACTCATCCATACAATTTGATACCCATCAAATCATGAACCATCCATATACATGAATATAATAATGATAAATCACATCAATCAACACATTTCAGCATTTATAGCAACCAGCATAGCAACAGGCAAATTAAACAACACCAATCAGCACAACTTCTCTAACCTAGGGTTTTAGGCCTATTATCGATAAACCTAAAACAACTAAAGCCTAGACAACATTAAAATATTATTTTAATAGGGTTTAGTCATTGTCAATTATTCAACATATTAGTACGGTATGGGATACCCTACACACATGCATGTATAATAACTGTGCTATGCATGCCTCCCCGATGATGTCAGCGACTTTCTCCCCACCTTGAATATTTGTGTAGGCTTCCCTGACACCTCGAACCATGTCCTCCTCTTTTCCCACTTGCTGCCACACACACTCTGGAGCTCCTTGGTGCTCCGAAATTTACCCTAGCACAGAGACAACATCCAGACATAATCATAAACCCTAATCTTGCACTAAATCCATAATCTATGCAAGAAACAACACAAGAAATAGGGCAAATGACTAAGAATAATAATGTCAACAATGTTGACGTGTTAGGGATCCGGGCATTACCTCAGTCGATACTTGTAGTATTCTTTACCCTGATCACAGTTGTGTAGCCGGAATCGCGATCAGACGGATTGCTCCCAGGCTGAGTTTCTCTCTCTAAGATTCCTATAACCTCTCTCTAGCTCTTTGTCTCTGACCTGAACGAAAAAGATGAAGCTCTCACGAAATGAAGAAAAAAAGACTTAAGTTGAATCTGCCTACTAAGCACGCTCAAGTGTGCTGGGATTCCACGCTAGAGCGTTCCAACGCTCTAGCGTTGAGTGCTCCCACGCTAGAGCATGACCCCTGTTTGCCTTGTGTTACATGCAGTTAACATGTGTACGCTACGTGTCTGACCCCTTTCAACATCCAAGCGTCCAATATCCAGCATCCAAGCATTCCAACACTTAAATGTCGGGTCATCCATCGTCCAAACGTTGGGTGTGCTATCGGTTTCAGATTCTCACACGTTTCAATGCGATCTGAGCCAGTTTCAAGTCTGCTTGGTCTCAAATTTGAAACACAAGCTCACTAACACATGGAACCATATTAAGCCTTCAAACATGCTTAATATTTTCCTCATACACTAATCGAGAAAACGGGGCGTTACATTACTACACCCCTTAAAATAAATTCCGTCCTCGAAATTTAAATTAAGTGCCTGCTGACCATGCTCAAGTGTGCTGGGACTCCACGCTGGAGCGTTCCAAGGCTCTAGCGTTGGGTGTTCCAATGCTAGAGCGTAGTCCCTGTTTGCCATGTGTTACATGTAGTTGACGTGTGTACGCTACGTGTCTGACCCCCTTCAACGTTCATAGAGACAGCATCCAAGCATTCCAACGCTTTAACGTTGGGTCATCCAACGTCCAAACATTGGGTGTGCTACCGGTACCCGATTCTCACACGTTTCGATGTGTTATGAGCCCGTTTCAAGTCCAATTGCTCTCAAATTTGAAACACAAGCTTAATAACACACAAGGAACAAGATTAAGCCTTCAAACATTATTAATTCTTTCCTCATACACTAATAGAGAAAATGGGGCATTACAAACACAGTCGTTGTCCTATGTAAATTCAGTTTCACTCCTGGTCCCGCGGTCGTTTTCCTGATTGACTGATTTAGTAGTAAAAGCCGTAAAAGCCACAAGACATTATGCTTACCTCAAGGAAAGTCACATGCAATGACTAAGAATAGGAGTAGAAGGAATTTAAATAGCTTAAAAAAGATAAATGTCGACACTATGACATTACAGCTTACCTCGAGGAAAGTCACATGCAGTGACGCAACTACGAAGATGTCGAAGCCACGAGCACAAATACACGTTCGATTTGCAAATCCGATATGTAACATCCCAAAAATTGGCTACTAGGTAATTTAATAGGAATTAAAATATTAGAAATATTATATTTTAAGTTTAGAAGTGGTCAAAATCTCATAAGTGACTTAAAAGAAGTTAAATGGATATTTTTGAGATGAATATTTCATAGCCTAAAAAACACTTGTTTAGACTTGATGCCTTCATAAGATATGTTGCTCTGTCTCTTATCTTTCCGTAGACACTGAATTCGTCCAAATTAGATTCTTGTAGCTCATGTTGTGACCAAATTCGTACATGTCGTTCAGGTTCTAGTGCCAGAACCATTTTTCTAACTTCAATCCCCATTTTGACTATCTAAACTCCTGTTTCATATGTCATGGTCTTCATAAAAGTTGTATATCTTTGTTTTATCTTTCCAATGATAAAAATATCATAATTTTTGGATGTTTATAATTCAAGATATGTGTAAAATACAGCACTGTGTGTTGGGTAAGTGGGCCTCAACACGTTTTTACACGTTTTGGGCTATTGGTGACTCTATAAATAGAAACTTAACACTTATTAGAGTGCGTTTTTGAACCCTAATTACACCTAGAAACTCAAAAGTGGGTAAGAAGAGGAATATGAATGAGAACTCTTAGCAAAAGCTAGGATTCGCCGTAGGAAACACTGGGAGCTACTTCGAGGTCTTCAAGAGGTGAGTAAGAACATCTTTTCTCACCCTTCCATGGTTTTTCAAAAGGAATTTTGGATTCTTTTAACTGATATTGAGATTTGGGGTGATTTGGTGGGGAAATTTTGGGTTTTCACTAGTGGAAAATATACATTAGACGGTAAAGGTTTACGTCAGTTAACCAAAAGCTAGACGTTAAAAAGGGGGCGGTGGCAGTTTTGTAAATATCAGACTTCATTAATTCAATTTTAACGTCAGTTGTTTTAAGGACTGACTTTAAAAGTGAAGTGACTCACTTTTAACGTCAATTCAATAAACAACTGACGTTAACAGTGAACATTTTAACGTCAGCTCTTTATCGAACTGACGTTAAAAGTGAGTCACTTCACTTTTAACGTCAGTCCTTATATCAACAGATGTTAAAGATTATTTTAATAATTTTTTTATCTAGTAATCGTACCCTTCCACATTGCCTTCCTCAAAGTTTCAGTTTCACAATTGCTTTGATGTTTTGTGTTTCTGTTTTGAAAACTAAAATATATGTTCGAGGTATAAGTTGAATCAATAACCCAAACCGGATCTCATTCATGAAGTGTAATACTGAACGATCTGGAAGATTGAAAGGGTTTAAAATCCTATAAAAAGTTACATTGAAAGGGTTTAAAATCCTAAACATTAAAGCTACATCCCATCGGAGAGTTTTATGAAATATGCCAAAGGGAAAACTATACTCCGAAGGGTGCACTCGTTCTGTTTTAGCAATGGTCTTGGAACAATTACTTGCATCCTTTAAGACCTCAGAAAACTGGGGGGCATGAGAGAGCTCAAGAGAGGCAAAAACAGGTGCACTAGATCTGTTTCAAGCAAAGGCAGTGGTTCTAGAGACTTCCATGACGGTCACTTGCTGCCAAAGCTGAGGTTTTGGAACTGTGACGCCTGAGTACCTGATTTGCCCTCCAGCAGCTGATTCTCCGGAAGGATGATAAGGTGAGCAACTCACATTACGTGGTTTACACAAGCTTATCACCCATGTTATGTGATTTACACAACCTCAGAAGTTGTTTGACCATTAAGACAAAGATCTTTGAGTCTAGGAATAAGAAGAAAGAGTGATGAAGTTAATCTCAATGGCAGAGCCATATTGTGAAGCCGAAAATTAAAAGGATGGAAGGAAGCTATTTATAGGAGCAGGGGATGAAGTTACCAAGCTATTCTGATTTTCTTCAAAACTTATCTATAAACTTAATTCTCATTAAGAGGATTAAGTTACAAGGTGCATGGGTAAGTAGCACAGTAGTCAAAGGAATGAATGTTTTTGCAGATATCTATACACTTTTAACGTCAGTTGTTTAAAACAACTGACGTTACAAGTGTTTTTAAAATAAAAAATATTTATTTTTAACGTCAGTTTTTTATACAACTGACGTTAAAAGTGTGATTTTTACTTCAGTTAAATAAATAGCTGACGTAAATAATCCTATATATTATATACGTGCAGAATGAATATTGGAAATAATGTAATTAATATACGGGAACTTGGCAGTCATAAATTAAGTTGACGTTAAAAATGAGGTGGTGGCAGTTTGTAAATATTAAATCACTATTTGCGTCAGTTCTATAAATAACTTATGTAAATAATTATGAAACTCATTTCATTGGTTGTCACGTCCCTGTTGTCCCTCTTAACGCAGATCACTCCATATAGTGCAGTTTATTTCTAAACTTTTTTTTTAAACAAGTTTATTTTTAATTTTTATTAATTTGCTTGAATTAGTAAACAAATTCTTGTGCAAATTAAAATAAATAAACACTTAACATAAAACAAGTTATATGTATAATCAAATCGTATCTCATTGAAGCGATTCATAAGTTAAAATTACATGATTAAAAGATAAAAAATTTCTGCAACATAGCCCTAAAATATAAAAAAGTTTCTGCTTCAACATCATTTTCTTCTCAGTCCTGTCATCAGAAACTCCAATGGATGCATCACCTCCCTCACTTGAATTCCATGATGCAAAGTAAATCCTCAGTCACTGGCAGCGAAAGCAAAGTGAAATGGATTTTTGCATCTTTCTTCTTCACTGGAATTCCTTGATGCATCGTCTTGAATCCACAGTCACTTGCTTCCAAAGCAAAGTGAAAGGGATGACGGGGATGAAATAAAGTGAGAGAATCACATTACGTGATTCACCCAACCTTGCCATCCATGTTATGTGATTTACACAACCTCAGAAGTTGTTTGACCATTAAGACAAAGATCTTTGAGTCTAGGCATAGGAAGAAAGAGTGATGAAGTTAATCTCCATGGCAGAGCCATATTGTGAAGCAAATAAAATTAAAAGGATGGAAGGAAGCTATTTATAGGAGCAGGGGATGAAGTTACTAAGCTATTCTGATTTTCTTGAAAACTTATGTAAAAACTTAATGCTCATTAAGAGGATTAGGTTACAAGGTGAATGGGTAAGTAGCACAGTAGTCAAAGGAATGAATGTTTTTGCAGAAACTAATAAACTTTTAACGTTCGTTGTGTAATACAACTGACGTTAGAAGTGTGAGTGTTTTTAACGTCAGTTTCTTAAGACAACTGACGTTAAATATATTACCTTTAACGTCAGTTTTTACTAACAACTGACGTAAAATGTTGTTTTATTTTGATTATAACGTTTACACCTGCGCGCCTTCTGCACTTCTCTATACGCACGTCTCTTTTCTCTTTTCATCACGTTCAACCCTCACTCTCACTCTCACTCTGCCCTAATCGCGAGCTCATCTCCACCGCAACCACCGCGAGGGCTTCTTCGCCACCACCGTGAGGTACACTCTTAACCCCTAACTCTGTGTTTCCCGCTCATTCTTTGCAATAACTTGACATCTCTCTTTCCCCTTCCCGCGCACTAACTCTCCTTGTCCCTCTGCTCTCAGTAACCACATCGAACGTTGGCCACCACTCAAGCTTCCCACCCACCACCACGCGAGCGCCTATTTCTGGTGAGTCTTTGGGGCACATTTTTTTATTTTTGGTTTTGAGTGTATGTTGAAACTGTAGTCTCAATAGTTGAAACTTGAAATTGTGAGTTTGAGTTGTTTGGAATGTCTCTATTTTTGGTTTTGAGTGTATGTTGAAACTGTAGTCTCAGTAGTTGAAACTTGGAACCGTGAGTTTGAGTTGTTTGGAATGTCTCTATTTTTGGTTTTGAGTGCATGCATGTTGCTCTGCTGGTTGATCTGTCACGGCCGTGATGCTCATCACGGCTAGGCCATGATCAGTTCTGCCCTTGAGGGTCTGGTTCAGTTGGCATGTTAGTGATGGACATCACGGCCAGGCCGTGACCAGTGCTTGGCAATCTTCAAAAACTATAGTTTTCAATCTCCCGTATTGTCCTTATATTGGATAGATGTTTTGTATATCTACAGGACCTATCTAGTTATTTTTATTTATACTTCTGTATTTATTTTGAGTTATAACCTATGTTAATACATATATATTGTTTCTGAACAGGTATACATATGGATCAATCGGATAGCCCGCATGCACGGGAGGACACTGTGGGGGCTTCGCAGGACCCGATCACGCCTACGCCTGATTCTAGTGTAAGTTTACATGTTATATACTATCTTTAGTCCTTCTTTTTAATGTAAGTTTATAATGTTACAACCCTCTATTTTATCATTTTTTTTTGTCCATACAGACATCACAGACTCATAGGAAACGGGGTAGAGGAGCCACCTTGTTGAAGAAACTAGAGAAGGACAAGCAGAGCGGACAGAAGCTTGAGGCGTCCTTCGATGCTAATCTAAATGCCCAGGGTCCCCGTGCTAAATAATTTAATAAGTGGGTGTTTCTACAAGCAAAGCAGCACGTAAGCATCAACTACAACCACTGGAATGACGTTCCACAGAATGTTAAGGATCAAATTTGGGAGGCTATCATGATATTTTACCTTTACATTCGTTTGATTTACATTATTAGATAATTATACGAGTTATAATCCATCCAGTAGTTATGTATTTAATGTGTAGGTAGCTTGGACTGTGCCAAATGACGAGGATCATCGTCATAAATGTATGAAAATGGCATCAAAGCGTTGGAATGGGTTCAAGCATGATCTTACCAGGTATTATGTATCTGGGAAGAAGCGGCTTGATAAAATGTTCTCGAATTATCCCCGGGTTGATCAGGATACTTGTGATATGTTTGCCAGGAGTCGACAGGATGGAGAATTTCAGGTTGGTGGATTAAGTTAATTTTGTATTCTTATTATAGATCATTTAACTGTATTTAATTATGTGTTTTTGTTTGAATAGGCTAAGGCAAATAAGGGTCGGCAGAATCAGGCAAAGAACGTCCACCGCCACACCATGTCTCAGGGTAGGTACCAGACTCGGATCGAGCAGATGATGGCGGATAGGCCGAGGGCGAAGCAGGAAGAGCACTCTGCTAGGATTGAAAGAGGAGAGGTGCCTGAGGGAACACCATTAAGTCCTCCGTCGGACATCGACCGCGAGGATGTCTGGTTAGCCGGCCGCATGACAAAGACGGGATCTTTTAAAGTTGATGCCACTCGCGAAGTGGCAGATAAGATTGTAAGTAAATAATTAACTTGATTACAATTGATATTTGTATAGATATTTGCAACACTTTTCACTTGCACGTTTTTTCATTTTTTTCATTGTAGATGGATCTTAAAGCACAATCCTCCCGGGCGCATTCGTCCCTTCTGGACGGCAGGACGTCTTGATGACTGCTCTAGGCAAGAAAGACCATCCTGGTTGGGTTCTCGGTGTTCCTGGGAACGTGACCATCAAAGAATATTATGGCAAGTCTGCTTCACGAAAGCGGGTGGTCAATGAAGCATCAAATTTGGCTGACATTACTCAGCACCTCATGTCCAACCCAGCTATTACAACACATCTGATGCAAGGCTTAATATCCAACCCGGAATTCAAGCAGGTGCTTGCCAAAGAGCTTTCCTCCGTCGATACATCCCAGGACACCGCAGGGCATGCCAACCCTTCACATGTGAGCACAAAAGAGAGTTTTAGTAGGGCACATGTGGAGGACAATGAGTTGGCAGCCAGGGAGTGGGAGTTCGAAGTCCAACGCCATGAGCAATAGTTAGAAATGAAAAGGCGTGAGCTTGAGTTGGACTCCAAACGACATGAGCTCGAAATGTTAACAAAGGTATGTATTCATTATTAATGTCCAAATTAGTCAAATAATTACTTGTGTTTTTTTTAATTATCAACAACTTATCTAATTTATTTTTCCTAAACTGAAGGCCAAGTCAACGTTGGTGTCGCTGTCACCTATCACTCGTTTGTTCTCACTTGGTGAGGATTATGCGTTTGAGATTTTTGAATGTCCATTGGAGCACGATGGATGGGTGGCACGCCCAGATCAACGGATGATATTTACCTTCTGTGGTGACGATCTCGGGAACGCCTGCAGAAATAACGTCTTGATGAACAACAATGTTTTGAGTCTCTGGTGCACGTAAGTTAATTTTAATTTTATAACTTATTTATTTTTGGTATTTTCCATTTAATAATTTATTTTAATTTCAATATATATATTATGTAATTAACATTCTCACCTTTTCATATCTTAGGTATCTCCATCGTCTTCAGCTTAATAAGGGCGTTGCATCAGTTTACAGCTTCTTAGATCCGTCAGTCCTTCTGCCCCAATTCTTTGATGGCGATGGATTAAGTAAATACATAGGGAACTTGTTGGGAGACAATCGGAAAGAATTATATCTGGCTCCCTACTGTATGAAAAACCATTGGCAGTTGTTCGTACTTCACCCGTCTAGGCATACTGTCATATTCTTCTGCTCTCTCCACCAAGATCCGCCACCGAAGGTGGTGGAAGCTGTAAATAAGTAAGTAACTAATCTTAAATTTAATTTAAGTTTTAATATCATAAGCTGAAGGCGAGTAGCATAAGTTGCGCCAACGGGAGAAGTGGGGCTTCTAAGGCTAAAGCAAATCATGTATGGAACATCCTCAAGGTTTGGTAGTTTACTTATCAAATAATTAATATTATAATTACTAATTTATATGTATATTCAACTGACGTTGAAATTAATTTTGTTGGTAGTCTCGATTTCAAATTGACGGCTGGTCGTGTGGCTATTATGTGATGCTTCATATACTGAACATAGTCTCCACATCTATTATGGATGGATGGATTAAGGTAATATTTAAACAACTTGTTAAATTATATATTATATTTTTGAAGATGACTTGCATTGATGTTATTGTTATTATTTGAACGTGTGTGGGCATTTAACGACCAATCGCCAATTCAAGAAGATGAGTTAAGAGACTTGAGGATGCGCTTCGCTGAATTCTTCTTCAAGTATGCGGCTGAAAAAGGAATTGACAAGATACCTCCGCAATACTTAGATAAATAGTTTTTTTGTTAGACTTTAGAAACTAATTAATAACATGTATATATATATCCTTAGATTGGTAGTTTTGTTTTTTAGACATTGGAACTAAAATTTATTTATATATATACATGGGTTTTGGTTTTAAGTCCCCCCATTGTTCCATTTTTCCTTTGCAATTCTATAATGTGTGTGATATTCTGTGTTACTGGGATATTTACTGAATGCAGGGATAGCTGAGGGGAGTGATATTTTAAAACTGAATTAAACAAAAAACCTATTAACGTCAGTTGTATCAAACAACTGACGTTAATAGTATTTTATAAAATATACAGTACACTATTAACGTCAGTTGTTTATTACAACTGACGTTAAAATTAAACCTTTAACATCAGTTCTTTATAACCACTGACGTTAGTTTTAACAAAATTAACGTCCGTTATCTTAAAGAACTGACATTAATAGTTTTATGTTTAACGTCAGTTGTTTAAAAAACTGACGTTAATTTTTACAAAATTAACGTCAGTTGTTGAAAAAACTGACGTTAATTTTTACAAAATTAACGTCAGTTCTCAACTGACGTTAAAATATTAACTATTAACGTCAGCTGTATTTACGTCAGTCAGTATTCTGACGTAAAAAATCAATTTTAACTGACGTAAAAAGCACTTATTGCACTAGTGTTTTGACATATTAGGGTCCTAAAACGTTAAATTGATTTGGGGTTTTTCAATAATTGATAATTTTGATGTAATATTGGTTGCCGCATGGTGTGGTTATATGTTCTAATACTTGTTTTATGACTTTCAATCATAATATATATGCTAGAAATGATTTGGAATGTCTATGAGTTGTTTTGGTATGAGTTCTGGTTGTCGTGACATGCTCTGCTATGTCATATGATGTTATAGTGTTGTCGTGACATGCTCTGCTATGTCATATGATGTTATAGTGTTGTCGTGACATGCTCTGTCATGTTGTATGATGTTATATTGTTGTCGTTGCATGCTCTGCTATGTTATACGATGTTATAGTATTGTTGTGACATGCTCTGTCATGTTATATGATGCTATAATGTTGTTGTTGCATGACATTTTACCATTGTTAATGATGCAATGAGCCATATGTCATGTCCTGGAGTCATGACATATGCCAGATATTATTTAGAATTATGATTGATGCATGATGAGATACCTTCTTTTGGAAAGGGGATGATTGTTAAGATACCTCTTTCTGGGATGGGGATGACATATACCTCATCGTTAGAGGGGAAGACAGATACCTCATTCTGAGAAGGGGAAGACCCATTATAGATACCTCCTTCTAGAAGGGGAAGGCAGTGGGACGTCATTGCATTTGTCATGAGCTCATAGACTTAAAGTTGGGTAATTAAATAAAAGAGACTTGGATGATACATTGAGATTCTTTGGACACAAGAGATGTCTTTTGTAAGATTTAATTTATGTTATGCGTATTGTTAGTGATGGATTATTTCTATTTGATAATGTTATGACTTGTCAATGAATTGCATGATATTGGATTAATTATCCTTAATTTATAGAAAATATTTTGACTTATATTATTTTGAAAATAAGTAAATGTCATGAATGTTTTTCTGGTTGCCGCATCGGCTGAAAACAACACTATTTGTGAACTTTTTATTGAATTGTTTTTATTCACTAGGATTATAAATCTTATTAAAAGTGTTGTTTTCAGAGCACGAAGACGTAGTCACTGAGATTGAGGAGACTTGAAGACTTAGTACTTGAGTTTAGCTATTTATTATATTTGGTTAGTATTATGTTCAATAAGGAGTTGTTTGTGGCTAGAACCATATTATTTTATTTTATCGTTGGGTTATTTTTAGTTGACGCTCGGATTTGAGGCAATTAATTTTTTTATGTAAGGATTATCTTATCAATATTTATTTTAAAATTATCGAGGTATTTTTTTTAAAGAAGAAAGGCATGTAAAAGTATCACAATAGAAGAAGGCGTTCCAACTAGGTTGGCACCCCTAATCTTACCTATCATTTGCAGCACGCCTTAATATTATTAAAAAAGCAAAAGAACAAACGAATACAAAGAAACATGGGGGGCATGAACCTGACCCATGAGGAATCAATGAAATCTATAATTTGGCAAATCAAAGAGGTTTCTAAAAAATCTTCTCTACCAAAATCAGGGATTAAGTCCCACCAAACAAAACTTGAAATCCTAGTACCATAAGCAGCTAACTTATCCGCACAATGATTACCTTCTCTATAAATTTGAGAAACTATAAACCTCACTTGTTTTGTAAGCAAAACACAATTGTCCCATCTATTTCTTAGTCTTCAAGGCACAAGGCTAGAATTAGAAAAGGTCGAAACCACAACTGTAGAGTCACACTCCAACCAAAGATTGAGCCACCCTTTTATAAAAGCAATTTCAACACCATAAATTGCTCCATGTAATTCAGCTTCAAGAGAAAATTGTGATCCGAGATTGGCAGAAAAGCAACCAAGAATAGATGCTTTGCTGTCCCTAAAAAGGCCACCACAAGTAGCTGGTCCAGGAGAGCCATGAGCACTGCCATCTGTGTTACACTTCACCATTCCACTCAAAGGAGGCTGCCAAATAACCTCTATAATCTAAGGAGCAGAAAGGGAATGACCTTGAACATTAAACCTTTTTAAAATAGAGAGCTCTACTATAGAGTTGGACATTGAACCTTTGCTATGCAACCAGATAAATAAATATTGGAAGAAACAATGGCAATAGTAGAGTTAACCGAGAACTTTTTATTGTCAAATCTAGCTAAATTTCTGCATCTCCAAACCGCAAAGAATGTTGAGGATGCCTGAAATTACCATATCCTGTATTTGAGAATTCCAGCTTCTGTGACATGTAGACAGAACAACATCGAAGCTTGAGAGATCAATGTGATAATCTAAGACACTCATAAACCAATGCCACATGCTTTTAGCAAAAGGGAAATCAAGAAAAAGATGCTTTGTTGTTTCATAACCTCTACCACAGTGACTGCACATAGAAACAACTATACAGCCTCTACAATGCAGATTTTCATCAGTAGTCACTTTGTTATGCATAACTCTCCAAAGGATGAATGACCTTGAATGAGGCACACTGCTAGACCAGATTAGTTTTGTCCAAGGAACAACCTGACCAGCTGGATTGATAAAGTTTTATGCATCTTTGAAAGTGAGCATACCTGATTGAGAATTAGACCAAACCAGCTGGTCTGAGTAGGGATAATTAGGGATCACTATCTTATCCATTTCGGATTTGAGCAGAGAAGAATGAAGTAGCAGTGAATTAGGGATACACCATTGACCATCAACAATAAATCACTAACCTTACCGGTCAAAAGAGAGTTCATATCAACAGGTAAGTTTAAGAGTTCCAGTACAGTTTTAGAGAGCCATTTATCACTCCAAAAGTTGATGCTCATGCCATTTCCTAGCTTCCAAGAGACATTATCAAAAACTTCAGAAAGACAGCTTCTGATACTAGTCCAAATGGAAGAAGATATATGGTGCCTGATAGGATTTTGATGCTTGATTGTTCTAGCTTTGAGCAGCACGGACCATTGGTTTCTGGAGGCCAAAAATTCCAAACCTAGCTTCAGTAAACCAACTTTGTTGATGGCCTTGATAGATCTAACATCTAGACCCTCTTCAAGGTAAGGCTTGCGAACCTTATTCCAGGAGACTGTAACAATCTTTTTTGAGTTGATATCTCCAGCCCAAACAAAGTTTCTCAGTCATTTATCCATTGTGTTTAACAAATTTTTAGGCCAAGCACAGATTTGAAAGCTGTAGATGAGCATACCATGAACAATAGACTTCACCAATTGTATTCTGCCCATAATTGAGAGCAGTGATCCTTTCCAAGAAGCCAATCTACATTTGACTTTGTCAGTAATAGGAAGAAGATGTGATCTCCTAGGCTTTCCTTTAAACAATGGAACTCCAAGATATGTGAAAGGCAAAATTCCAAGAGAAAAGCCAAGTTGAGAAGACAAAGCTGAATTTCCTTAAACAAAAATTCATCAAGTTCTCTATACTAGACTTAGAAGCTTTGCAGAATATGAGAATGTCATCAACATAGAGGACATGAGTTGGCATCTTACAGTTTATAGGACCAAACATTTGTAACATCCGTGAATTCATTTGTGGTTTACGTAGAAGGATTAGGTTTAGGGCTTGAATTATAAAAGGGAGATAAGTACGCAACATTTTCGGGAGAGTTTGAATGTAAGAACCGAATTAGGGTTTTCCCGGTGAGGTCTTTGAGACGTCTGAGTGTGAAATAATAATTTTGGAGTTAGAGTTGAGATTAGGACTTTTTGATGGTTTTAGGTTGTTTATTAGGTCCTAATGAGCCTATATCTCAAATTTGAGCGCAATCGGACGTCGAACGGACCCTGAATGCAAAGAGTTGACTTTTTACCAGAAGTCAACGCTCGAGCGTGGGTGTATCCATGCTCAAGCGCCCAAGTCAACCAGACAAGGGTCATGCTTTTACTTGCCACGTGTCATCAGGGCTAACGTGGTAGCTTGTGAGTGGATGCATGGCGTGGTGGCTTTCCACGCTCAAGCGTGGCATTTCCCACGGTCAGGCGTGGCCACGCTCGAGCGTAGGGATGCTGATGCACAAAAATAAAAGAGTGACTTAAGTCACTTAGTCACTCAACAAAAAATTGAGAGCGAGAGCTGAGAATTTTAAGAGAACAGAAAAGAGGATTCTAGAGTGAGAAAGAGAGAAAGCTTAGTGAGAGAAAGGAGTTAGAGCAAGAGTGTGAGAGTTTCGATCATCCCGTTACGAATCAGAGTACATTGTTGTGTTCGTATCAATGATATCTATCTTCTTCTCTTCTCCGTTTCTTCAAAAACCGAAGTTAAATCATCCTCTTTTATGTCGAAACTCCGTCCGTTATGTTCCTTGAAGTATCTTTCGTTTCATTTGTCGGAATTCAATTCCGTTTTCGAATATTGACTCTTATTAACGTGTGCTTCGCAATGTGATGCTTATGTGAACTTTTGGAAGCTCCAAGGCCCGAGAATCGTGCAGGGAGGAATTGAGAGGAAGTCTTGTTTTGCTTCATTTCATGCATCGTACGACTCTTCAGTTGAGGGAAAAAATTATTTAACGTCGGAAACGGCGCGGTTACATTTAATTCGATAATGGTGTAGGGCGACCCAAACCCTACACGAGAGCGAGTAACGGACAATATATATACCACATTGGGGACTACTTAGTGGTACCGATGATGATATAGAAATTGTGTGTTTATCATCGTTACGATATATATATATATATATATACATATGATTATTTTATTACGTAGTGATTGCATGTTTGACTGGTTGACTTGATATTGGTACTTGATGTATGATAACATGAATTTATAATTATTTTTTAAAGTGTTTATATTTATTATTATTATATTTTGGTATTTATTATTATGGAATTAATGACATGAGGAAATAGGATGATGATTGTGATGATATGATGAGTGTTATGATTGTGCTTAGAAGACTGAGTAAATCGTAAGTTATGTTGAGACACGAGGATGTATTGGGGATTGCATACGATATGTGATAGCAGTGCCTAACCGAGATGATTATCGTGATATGAGGCTGAGATTGATGAGATGAGATTATTTTGAGGTTATCTATGAGATTATGATGAGCGGTTAGGGCACTAGGGGGTGACCTGAAACATGGTTTGTGATATGAGGGACCTGAAACATGGTCGAGTGGGGTCTATGCCTTGGAGGGAGAATTCCCGGGGATAGGCTAACGGCGGATCGTCCAGAGATGATTTCATTTTAATCGCAGCTATAGTTCATACATTGAATGAGCATCCTGGATTGTGGTCCAGAGGTATGCACCGGGTTGTGTAGCTATAGTGCCATTGCTTTGCGTGGGAACCTTCCATCCGCGGACGAGGGTGTGCATCGGGGACTCTGGGACGTGTCGATTATATTGTTGTGATATCCGGATATGGTCGATACCTAAGGAGATTATTCATACAGCATTTGCATTGCATCATGATGGAGGGTAGAGGAAAGATCCTAGATGTGGATTAAGGATGATTGTGTTACATATATTTATACTTGGGAGACAGATGTTTAGTGTGCCGTTATTTAATTAAATGTAGCTAAACCCTTTCCACATTTGATGTTATATGGCTTCTTATCCCCTTTTCTTTTGCTGTGTGTTGTGTATATATAAGTTTTGGTACTTCAGACTCCGTCAGAGCAGATAGCGCACTGGGACCACCCATGGATGACCCAGGATCCAGGATAGGGACCTGTGAGGTGGAGTGCTTAAACCCGCACGGGTGGGTTGTGGACACGGTCAGTCGTTTCATGGTATATACGGGTCCTGTGTCCCTCACTATGGGGCTTGGGCAGGGAGCACACATCGGATTTGTTGGCACGTTCCATTTCGGCACGACCTTCCTGTTTTCGATAGGACGGCCTGATGGACACGTACCACCGATGCCGCCTATGTTCTGGATGGCCCATGTACCCTTCATGGTACCTCTTGATGCCTTGGTACTCGGGTTTGCACCCGCACCAGCGTCGGAGCCCGAGTTGGCACCTATTCCGGAGGAGGACCCAGTTGCCCCCGCTCAAGACCTACCAGTTTCCCCCGCTCAGGATCTAGCACCCCTTCTTGAGGTACCCGCACCTCCAGAGGTCCGTGCTACGGTTTGAGTCTTTGTGGGTATCTTCTAAACAACTACATCCTCGGGATAGCAGACTCTACAGGCAGAGGTTTCAGGGGCAGCCGGCCAGGAATTCTTCGAGCGATAGCGGAGGAGTGTCCGGGCCCGTCGTACCTCAGGATGCAGACGATGGTGGTAGTGTATGATGGCTGATGAGTGTGATTACACCCCATATTTCTTTATCATATTGCATGCATTTTCATGTAGTTAGGGCATTTTTAATTTGATTTTTGTTAGTTTTTACCTTGGAACGGGTAAGGCGGTTTTGTGGTGTTTGTGTGCAGGAATTGAGGATTAAAATGCTCAGGATCATTTATGTTGGATCTTGCATGAAGACGGAGCTTGAAAAATAAGAAAAATGAGCCAAACAGAGCCCATCACGGCCTAGCCGTGACAGCCATCACGGTCATGATCAAGCAAGGCTAAAAAGAAAAGAACGAAAAAGTCAGAACCTGTCACGGCCTCAATGCCAAGTTTTCCAAGACAGAATCTGTCACGGCCTGGCCGTGACAGCCATCACGACCGTGAAGCGCAATATCTGGAAATTTAATTGCTGATTTGATCTGATTTTGTAACAACTTTAATCCCAAGTTACCCTACATTATAAATAGGAGTCTAAGGCTCGAAAATAGGGATCCCTTGGGCTGCTACCTTAGGCAAAAAATTAGGATTTCTCTTCTTCTCAATTTCTTCTCTTCTCTTAGGTTTTTATTTATGCTTTCGTTAATCAAGCTTGCTATAAACATGGCAATGCTTGAGTAGTCTTTTTATTTCTAGGAATTGGGGCTATGCCCAAGATTGGTTTTTACGTTATGAATTGACGTTTTACTTCTTGTTAATTTCAATTTGCTTTTGATTTAATTCATATTGCATGAATTACTTGTGAATTTGGTGCGCTCTTATTTGCATGTCATAGATACTCTAAGGAGGAACCTAGCGGTGAACTTAGGTATCGGATCTATAGGAATCAAATTTAGGACTTAAATCACGAGAGTTAGAAGCGGTCCTTCGAGGGTTCACTGAATTGTCATAAAGCTTAAAGGGTTCGATTTAAATTCAATTACCACGAGAGTAGGGGTTGGTTTAATTAGGCATGGTTCTTGTATCCTGAGAGGGAACATTAAATTATTTAGGATAAATTCACCTTCAAAGCAAATTTCGATAATTAACAAGAGGGGTAGTCAATTTAGTAACATGAGCAGTCTTGTTGGTAACCCAATTCCTGGAAATCTCTTTTGATATTGAAAAATCTCAGATTAGATTTACTTTCCTATTTTGTTTGATTGCGTTTTAGATATTTGATTTGTTAGTTAATCTTTTAAAAACCAAATCTTTTCCAAATCTTTTTCTAGTCCAGTTTAATTGATTTAATAATTGATAGTTATTTAAGATCACGGTCCTTGTGGATTCGATCTTTTTATTACTTGACCATGAAGCCGTACACTTGCGGATTCGAGAACCACCAATGGCTTGGGCCAGTGCCATCAGTATAGGTGTGAGTGAGGTTTTACTTTATTTTTTGACAGGGGACGGGGTGTGGAGTGCATCGGTGAGGCTTTTCTTTTGGATTTTGATGTATTTTGGTTGAGGTCACCAACTTGTGTATATATCGAGATCCTACAGAGGGGAATCCCTTGACAGCAGTACTGGCATGTATGTATATATTTATAGTTATGTGTTGTATGTATGTTTACATATGTGTTTATATTTTTAAGTTTTAAATTTTCCGTTGTTTTAATATACTCGGTTAACGATAATAACGAAATTAAGTCTTAATATTTTGGGTTTTATTTAATGGGATGTCGGGGCGTCTCAATATCAATTGTAATTTTATACAAAACAAGAGAGGGGAGAGAGGGTCTCCTTGTCTAACCCCCCCCCCCCCCCCCCCCTTCTTGCAATTGAAGAAACCAACAGCACTCCCATTTACTGAAATAAACAGTTTGGCTGAATGTAAAATAGTCTCAATCACAAGCAGAATTGGCTATTGAAACCAAAAGATTGTAGAACTTTTAGAAGAAAGATCCAAACTAGAGTGTCAAAGGCCTTTTTGATGTCTATTTTCATAGCAATTTGGCCACCAAAAGACTTTATCCAAAAAGGTTTATCCATTCTGAAGCAACACCAATACAATATGAGATTTGCCTCCTTTTTATAAAACCTCTTTGATTATCAGTTATGATTTTAGGAGTTATCTTAGCTAACCTATCAGCCAAGATCTTTGTGATTATCTTGAACTTATAGTTAGCCAAGGCAATTGGCCTATATTGGTCTATTTTAACAGCATTTGGGACTTTAGGAATAACAGCAACAATGCTAGAATTTATGTTTGGCATAAGCCAACCATGCTTGAAGAATTGCAGAGCAGGGTTGTAAACACCTTGAGCTATGATGTCCCAATAGGTGTGATAGAAGTGACCACCAAATCCATCCGGTCCTGGAGCTGCATCAGCATTCAATGAGAAAACCACAGATTTTACCTCCTCCATAGATGGCATATTTGTCAAGAAAGCATTGTCCTTTTCAGAGACTAAGGAGGGAATCACTTTCTCAACCAGATTTGTAGATTGACAATTATTTCCATGAGCAAACAGATTTTGGTAAAAATTCAGGATGTGAGATTCTATATCAGCAAAGAAATTTAGAGTCTTATCATCATCTTTCAAGACAGTGATTTGTTTGGTGACAGATTTGATTTTAGTCATCCTTTGAAAAAATTCAGTGTTTTTGTCTCCTTCAGTATGCCATTTGATTCTTGATTTTTCTTTCCAAAAAATTCTTCATATCTAAGAGCCTGCTGCAGCATTCTTTGAGCATCTCTTTCTTTAATAAGAAGATCATCTGAGCCATTAACATCACTTATTAACTGCTGAATTTGGTCAAGGTTATTCCAAGCCTCTTTAACATTGTTGTGAACATCACCAAACACTGCTATATTCCATTCTTTCAGCTTCACTTTCAGATTTTTCAACTTTTGAGTTAAAATAAACATAGGGCAGCCTACAATTTGATCTTTCCAAGAATCAGCAACCAAACTTCGACAAATTATTGAGGTTTTTTCAAACATATAATTCGTGAAAAAAGTTATTCGAGTTTTATGCCATATTAAATGTTTTAAATAATTTTATTACAATTTTGTTGGGTTACTAATGTAAAGAAGTATGTTACACGATAACCAAAACCATATTAACCCAAGCTCTAAAGTCTTTAACTATGGCCTTTTGAAAGTGAATTTCTTCACCTTTCCTTCTCTGGTTCATGCAACAAAATTTTAGAGAAGATGAAGATGTACTAGTGATGTTACTTTTAGTGTAGATTAGGATTATTATATTATTATATTAAGTTAGTGGAATTATTAGGTGTCTTAAGTAGCTTAGGTGTCATTAGGATGTCATTTTAGGTGGGTTAGTGGAGTCCATGTGGCAGCCCCTCCATGTTAGCTTCCTTCTTGGTGACATGTGTCCAGTTATGATAAGTGTCGCCAACACGTGCTACCGCGTGTTGCCCTGTCAGCACAACCGGGTGTTTTCTTCCGCATTTTCCTACGTAACCTACAGTTGAGATATTTTTCTTAATTATTTTAGGCTACTCCTAAAAGCCTATTGTACTCAAGTCCGGCCTAATTTTATTATTCTAACCCTTAATATATTAATTAATTAATCATTCGGTTTGCGTTTCTTTGCATTCTGGACCCATTTCAACTTTGATTCTCCTCAAATTTGAAACACAACCTCATTAACACCTAATAAACATTATTAAGTCATCAAACATGCTTAATTCTTGTCCCACACTAATCGATAAAATGGGGCGTAAAATGGCCAGTATGGCATTTTGTGGAACTGTATTTGTGGTTGGTAAAAGGTTAAGGCACTAGATGATGACCCTAGGACGAGTCAACGAGGTCAGAGTATTTGATTACAGATACCCAATATCATGGGACATATGAGTGGTGATTCTATCGTGATACTCTTGTAGTCCTTGCTGAGTAGCTCTGAGACCGAGATAGTTATCCTAATTAACGGGAATGGAGATACTATCGTGAAGCTATCCCTAACAGGAATGGGGGATAGTGTCATTCCTAACGAGAATGGGGAATGAGCATCCAAACAGAAATGAGGATATAATACACTTATTGGTGAGTGTGTACAGTATGCGCCGCTTGGACGACTAAGTATCATCCCTAACGAGAATGGGGGATGTGTGACAGGATTAGGTGGCCACGTCAGGATATAAGTTTAGATGCATGAGTGATAAAGAGTAGAGGACGAGAAAGCAAACTTGGAGGATGACCGTTATCTTTACCTGTTGCATGTCTATGTGTTATCCTTGTATTCTATGCTATGATTTATTTCCTATGCATGATGGTAGTGAAGTTTCTTATCTCCATATCTTCTCTAGTTATGTTTTATCTTATATGATGTTTGAGAAGATCCTTCTGGTGATGATGCCATCATCGAGGATTCGTGGCTGACAGAAGCTCCAAGGATACCATTCCTAGGGACCCTGGAGTTTGAGTATCACGATGACCGAGGGTGACAGATTAATCCCTCCACCTTCATGACTGTATATACTATATACTGACCCATCAATGTATACGTCAGGTTTGGAGATGCTCCACGGGCCATCTTTTTGGGAAACTTTTGGATCAGACAGCAGATACCTTTCAACCAGATATGGAACCCTCCGCGAGACTTCCATCAACAGTATGATTACCCTTAGACATCACATGCTCAGAGTCGCCTTGGTTTTGTTCTTCAAGGAACTAGACGTCGTAGCCAGCAGTATATGCAATCTTGTCAGCACGGGCATATAATAATTTCCCATAGCAAGGAGTCGACATGGGAGCCTCGATTTCATGTTTATAGGCATCGTTATGGAGAGGGCGGGGGTAGTTCTAGGTACCCATACTAGATACAATATGTGGTGGCCAGTGCGTGCACATAGGGTGTGTGCTGGGGAGGTTTCTTTTTGATGTATTTTGAGAAAGGGTTTGGAATGGAGTGGAGAGCTAATGAGGTTATGCTGTCAGATCTTTTGATGTACCTTTTTATGTATATCTTCATGTTATCTTTTTCTATACATTTTATGTATCAGTGACCGAGCCCTACTGATAGGACAATGCTTATATATAAATATATATATATATATATATATATGTATATATATATATATATATGTGTGTGTGTGTGTGTGTGTGTGTGTGTGTGTGTATGTGTATATATATATGTGTGTATGGATGGATGTATGGTGTGTTTACCATATCTCTTAATGTTGTCTTTAATTTTTTTTAATATCTTCGTATATAAACGCGTTAACGCTAATATCATGATTAAGATTTAGTTAATTAGGTTTTCTTTAATGGGAGTTCGGGTTGTCTCAATCATTTTGCACTTGAGTTTCACCATCACTTTTAGTTTCCGATCACACTCCTGATTGCTAATCACAAAACAGAACATAGCCCTAATCCCTTTTGTATCTCCATCCCAGTTTCTCACAAACGGCTTCCGTACTCTGGTGAACTGTGAGTGGTGAGCGGCGACTAACAGATTTTTTCCTCCAGTGAGTGCCTACTTGATCTCCGATTCTGGGTGGCGGTGAGAGCTTGATCTCTGGTTATGTGTTTGAGCAAAAAAAATTTCCTTTGGTGTAAGATTCATTGATGAAGGAGAAGCAGTGGACGTTCTTATCCTTTCTTTTTAATGTTTATTAATGTTTTACTCTAAAAATTTTTTTTTAAGAAACTTTAAAAACTTTTTAAAGTCCCTTTATGAAGTAAATAATATAACTATGATGATGTGTTTCGTACTATAAAATCACAATTCTTTCCTCCAAGATTTGGATTTCGTATCCTACCTTAGGTGTCCTACTTGTATTATAACAATCTTTTTTGTATTTAATATTTTTTAAATAATAATATTTTTATTTATTAAATCTATTATATAAAATGAAAATATATACTTAATTATAATCAGTTCGTCTAAGGTTGGACCTCGTCTAGACCAGTAGTGAACCGTGAATCAGTGTTTTCACTAGTTCAATGACCGGTTCTGATGTGATCATGGACAAGGGCATTCAAGTACCAAGGACCCAAGCATGATAAGAAGATTCCAAGACCAACAAGAACCCTCTTAGTTTGTATTAGTTTGTAGGATCTTTGTAAATCTAGATTGTAGGATCTATATAATAATTGTAGAATAGGACTCATGTAATATAAGTGCTTTTTCCAATAGGCACTTTAGGCCCAGATTAGGACAATATAAGTGCTTTTTCCAATAGGCACTTTAGGCCCAGATTAGGACATTGGGCTTAGGAGTTGGGGCAATTGGGCCATTAGCCCAACATAGAAAAGTGAGTAGAAAACAATTGGGCCAAAACAAGCCCATACTTGGGATGATGGGTATAGGAGGCGCCAATTGCATAAGGTGAAGGAGCTTCAAGATTCATCACCTATAAATAGGTATCATGTACTCATTTTCAAGGGGATTCAATACATTTGTGTAGTTTCTCACATTTGATATCTAAGAGAGTTGGGAGAGTTTCTCCTCCAAGAGGTTCTTGAGTTGCACCAATGATTCTTATCTCGAGTTTTCACACTCAAGTGGTGAATCCTCCTATGGCTTATCAATTCAATTTCTTGCACAAGAGTTGATTGTGGCGCCTTCTTCCCCATTTATTTTCTCCTCCATTTTCTATTTCTTTTGCTATTTCAATTCTTAGATCTAGATTTACATACTATTGTTCTTGTATTTTCAATTTCATATACTTGTGCTCTTCTACTCCTTTTTGTTTCTCTTGAATTCTCACTTGAGAATCAAGATCTATATTCAATTGTTCTTTTTTTGTATTGGATCTTGAATTTTTGACAAATTTAATCAAAGAAAGATCCTCAAATTTTGTTGATCAATGACTAGATCACATCATGTGGTATCTAGATCTAGTTCTTTGATCTTCAATTGTTGAAATTTTTTTATCAAAATTCAAATTCTATGATGGATCTAGTATTGGCGCCACTATCATGTTTCTCCACTTGAATTTGGTGCCACTTTTCTATAAGAATTTGGATGATGAAATTCAAATTTAATCCAAATGATGATCATAGATCTAGAATTTGAATTGTTTTGAAATTGATCTTGAATTTTGGTGAAAATATTTTTTCCCCTCCAAATTATTTCTTGTTTTAGGCGCCAACTATGTGCATGTGATCATAGATCACATGTGAATTTTGTTGCATTCTTGAAATTCAAGCATTGATCTACACTTCTTACATTGTGAATTTGATCAAATTCAAAATTCAAATTCAATTAACAAAGTAAGACTAATTCCAGTTTTTAATCAAAAGTGTTTTTAATGATCTCATCTTATTAGAACATAATAGATCTTGATGAAATTCAAATGGTGGAATTGATGTGTTTATCAACCACTTGAATGAAAGATCTAGGTGTCTAACTTCTTGATTTGTGCTTCAATTTCTTGGAAATTCTTTTACACTTCTTGAACTGTTCATTATTTCCAAGTATTACACCAATATTCATCAATTTCTTCAAGAATGAAGGATGATCTTGTAATGCAAAGATTTTCTAGGGAGAAAATACTTAAATAGTTAGGCAATCATGTCCAAGTTAATGCAAAGATTTTTTTTTTGTAAAGTCACATATAAATTTCCCCCTAATGAATGTATTTTCTAGGGAGAAAAGACTTAAATAGTTAGGCAATAATTTACAATTTAATGTAGAGATTTTTTTTGTAAATTCACATATAAATTTTTTCCTAATGCATTTAATGTCATACTTTTAGATTTGTACATTACAATTAAGTAATTTAAAGGATTACGAGGATTTATACAAAAATATATACTTATTTTTGTGTGTAAATACATGTATTTATTAATGGCTAGTGACTCAAAGAGGTTAAATTCATACATGTTAATGTATTTTAATTAATGTATTTATTAAGGGAGATTCAAATGATTAGTCAATCATGTCTAAGTTAATACACAAAAAGTTGCATACGGTCATATATTTATTGATGAGTGAAGTTCAATGGTGATCAGAACTTAAGTAATTACTTGAAATGATCAATTTAAAATACCTCATTGAAAGTTTCAATATTAAAATATAAATTAAAATATATAAAATTAGAAAACAGTGATAAACATTACATATACTTTTTATGAGAATCTCTTTATATATTTCCCGTGCAACCATAGAGTTTTTTTTTATTTTAATTTCTATGCACTGTCAGTATAAAGTTTATAGGATTTTTATACTGACATCCAACAATAAATAAGTAATTCATTGTTATTATTATTATTTATCTCTCTTAATAATTAAAATAAAAGAAAACATATCAAAATGTTAGTAGATATTAGTATAAAACTTTTTACACTGACAGTTTATGCTACTATAATCTTTATTTTATTTTATTTTTTTGTCAACAACTGTCTAGAGTTTTAAATGAAGAAGGAAACACCAAGTGGCAGTCATGCATATAGAAATTTGCAGGAAAAAAAAAAACAAATGACAATCATGCATAAAAGAAAGGTAAGGAGAAAACTAAAAACACTAACCCCATCCATCGTTATTCCCTTCCCTTCCCTCCTCCTTTTAATTCACCCTTCCGTCACCCCATCTTTTTTCTCCTTCCCCTACCCCTAAGCTATGAAAGGGGGCTAAAATCCATGGGCCAACCCCCTGAACCCTACATTTGGCCCCTTTGTTGAAGAATCTTTCCATCACCTCATCTTCATTCTCCTTCCCCTACCTCTGACCTATGAAAAAGGGCTAAAATCCATGGGCTAACCCTCTAAACCCTACATTTGGCAAATTGAATACAAACTTCTCGTACCATCATCGTGGCTTGTTCGTCTTAGTCTATTTGGTGAGAACCCTTGAAACATCAATCCTTGATCTGCTTCTTATCGATTTTCTTCTTTAACCTGAACCCTTGATTTTGTTTTTTTTTAATCTAACATTTTGATTTTCTTAGCATTTTTTAGAAATTGTTGTAATCTTGGTTGAAGCTTGTTTCAATATATTTGGTTCCTACAGACCAACATCAGTCAATTTTGATTTTATTTTTTTTGGACTTTGGTTTTTTTGGCAATAATAGGAATATTGATTGGTGCTCTTACTTGATTGCTTTTAGAGCAAGTTGCTCTTGATAAATTATACTTGCTAGTTGTTACTTGTAATCCTGACTCCTTTCCTATATCCCATCCTTAGAAAATGAATGATTTTTTTTTCACATTTTTGTTGTGAACTTTTTTATTTTTTGAAATTGATATATTAGTTTGTTGTTGGTGGTGCTTTGTTTTAGATTTGAGTTTCTTTTTAGTGTTTTACCCCTCAAGCCTTTTTTTCCTCCTTCTCTCCATTTTATTTAAAGAATTTTTTTGGTATGTGATAAGCCTCTGACTCATCTAGTTTTATGGCTAGTATGACCATGGTTTTGTGCTAATTATACTTCGTTTTCGCCCAAATTAGACTCGATTGTCCTCAAGCAACATTTTGAGTCCTTAGTTTTAGGTTAATTTGGCCAGTGTTGAGTCAAATAAAGCGCTTATGGCTATTTCATTGTTTTCAGGTTAACTTAGAGTCAAGGGAATGAAGAAACAGGGGAAATTGCAATCCTGGAAGTATTCGCCCCGCGAGAGTCTACTCGTCTCGCGAACCTGAAATCCAACCTGAACAGCAGAATGTCATCCTCTCTGTCTCGCCCCGCGAACCACACCTCGCCTCGCGAGCCTGAAGGCTGACTGTTCCAGAAAAATGCAAACCTTTCTGTGTCGCCTCGCGAACCATGTCTCGCCTCGCGAGCCGGAAGACCAGAAGCCATCACGCCCAGGCCCTGATACTCATAACGGGTGTAATAAGAAGACTCTTCCATTCCTCGCCTCGCGAGCCATTCTTCGCCTCGCAAGAAGTCCAAATGTTTCAGATTTCTTCATAAGATTCGCCTCGCGAGTTAGTTCTCGCCTCGCGAGAGGGGCAGATCCTGAAAGTTATAAATGGTTGATCTGGGCAGATTAGGAGACACTTTTCATTATCCACTGTTTTACAGAGTTTCTAGTTGTTTTTACGTTTTTATGGAGAACTAATTCTCTTGGATTAGTCTACTGTAATCGGTTTCCACCGCACTTGAGGTTCTGTAATTCCCGTTTTGTTCGCTTTTCCCTTTTCAATACTATGCTATATATTTATGTTTGCTTAATTCATGATTGTATAGAATTTGTGTTGATTTATTTCGGTGATGTTATGTTCCTATATTGAATCGTGTTTGCTTAATTCGCGTGTGTACAATCGTGTTTGCTTAATTCACGAGAGCTTCACCCCGTTTGCTTAATTTGGGAATTAGGAACATATATCTCGTAGTAGCGATTTCGCTTGTTAATTGTTTCTACAACCGAAAGGGGATTAGAATCTGCTTAGGGCTTGTAATTTATATGAACCGATGATAGTTGGGAAACCGAGAACAGTAGATTAATCGTCCTTGGCTTATTTGATAATCCCTTAAATTGCTCTGTTTTTATTGCTCTGTTTTTGCTCTGTTTTTCCAATTGAATTTCAATCTAACCCCCCCCCAAAAAAAAAAAAAACTAATCTTTGTGGTGAATAACAATTCAAGAGTCCTTGTGAGACGATACCCGAGTTGTCGCGCTCTACTACAATTTTGTAAACCGCTCGCTTTTTGACCCGTGTACGACAGCGTGTCAGTATGACTCACATTAGTATTTATTTTTCTAACTAGCCTCTTCCAAAGACGAGAAAATGGTAGATTCAATCCATTTTCTTTCCTATTACTTTCTATCAATCCAAACAATCGGTATTTGAGATAAAAATTACCAAACTACAAAATCATTCATCTCATACAACTAATGGAAAAGACCAAGTGACTACGCATCTCTAAAACAATTTTTTGCATACAAGGAACCTCTGAATCTCGTCCTTTACACTTTTTTCATATTTCTCTCATTATTTTTTAGTGCATCCAAGTTTTGTGTAAACCTCATAAAATTGTAAAACACAAAATGTGGGGAATCTAGAAAGAAAGTACAAGAAATAGTGTATATAAGCCCACATAAAAGTGGTACCAAACATTAGGGTTCTTTAAAAAAATTATATATATGTGTGTGTGTGAGTGTGTGTGTGTGTCTATAAACTATTTTTTAAAGATTGATGATGAATTATGCCTCCACTTTTTTTTCTGGTTTTGTGAGATTAAGAACCATTAATGGTGAACTCTGATGTTAAAACTTAATGTATTTCCCTCTAGGCTTACTATCTGGTATTCTTTTCATACTAACAAATATATTTTTTGGTGAAGATTAATGGTGAATTATGAAGTTACTTTTTTTGATTTTGTAAACTTAACAACCATTAGTTATGAATTATGGTGTTACAACTTAATCTATTTCCTTCCATGCTTACTATCTAGCTAGTATTTACACTCTCATCTCATACTACTTACGACTTTAGGTAGTGCTTTTTTCTGGTGGTTTTGGGTTGTAATATGATTCTGGTATCTTCTGTTGTGCTCTCTTGCTAGTTGTGGCTTGTAGGCTATTCTTGCGATGCCTATGTTGTGTATTGGGGTTACTGCTCAACAAGGTTAGTATTAACTGCTTAGTGTGGGTCCACGTACTTGAACTATTTATCTTCTGGTTGTGACCTTTTTTAAGTTTTTTAAATTGATATATTAGTTTGTTGTTAGGGGTGCATTTTTTTTTCTCATTCTCTCAATTTTATTTAAGGTGGGGCAAAGAAATTTTCTTGGTATGACTAACAGTAGTATTTATTTGGCAAAATAGGTAAATTGATCCTATACGTTTATTTTATTTTCCATATTGGTCCTATAAGTTTTTTTATTTTTCAAATTGGTCCTATACATTACGTTCTGTTTTCACAATAGTCCTTTCCGTCAATTTTGACCTAACGCCATCAGTCTTGATATGACGTGACTATCTCCTTAGTCCGACACGTGGCATGTGATCTGATGGTGTTAGGTCAAAATTGGCGGAAAGGACTAATGTGAAAACGGAACGTAACGTATAGGACCAATTTGAAAAATAAAAAACTTATAGGACTAATATGAAAAATAAAATAAACGTATAGGACCAATTTACCTATTTTGCCTATTTATTTTTCTCATTAGCCTCTTCCAAACAAGAAAAAAAATGGTGGATTCAACCTATCTTCTATCCTATTATTTTCTATCAATCCAAACGATGAGTATTTGAGATAAATTATCAAACGATAGATTCATTCATCTCATATAGCTAAAGGAAACGACCAAGTGATCACGCATCTCTCATCTTTGTTTTAGGACCAATTTACCTATTTTGCCTATTTATTTTTCTCATTAGCCTCTTCCAAACAAGAAAAAAAAATGGTGGATTCAACCTATCTTCTATCCTATTATTTTCTATCAATCCAAACAATGAGTATTTGAGATAAATTATCAAACGATAGATTCATTCATCTCATATAGCTAAAGGAAACGACCAAGTGATCACGCATCTCTCATCTTTGTTTTAATGCATCTAAGTTCTTTGTAAACCTCATAAAATTGTAAGACGCCAAATATGTAGGTTCTGGAAAGAGACTACAAGAAATAGTGCATATAAGCCCACATAGAAGTAGTACCAAACATTAGGGTTCTTTAAAAAAGTTATATATATATATATATATATATATATATATATATATATATATATATATATATATATATATACATACATACTATTTTTTTAAGATTGATGATGAATTATGTAGTTTCATTTTTTTTTCTTTTGTAAGATTAAAACCATTATTGGTGAATTATGATGTTTAAACTTAATTTATTTTCCTCTAGACTTTTTATCTAGTATTATTCTCATACTGGCAAATAAGTTTTTTTTTTTTGGTGAAGACACTGGTGCAATAAGTGATTTTTACGTCAGTTAAAATTGATTTTTTACGTCAGAATACTGACTGGCGTAAATACAGCTGACGTTAAAAGTTACACTTTTAACGTCAGTTGAGAACTGACGTTAAATATAACACTATTAACGTCGGTTCTTTAACACAACTGACGTTAATTTTGTCAAATTTAACGTCAGTTCTTTAACATAACCGACGTAAATTTTGTTAAAACTAACGTCATTTGTTATAAAGAACTGACGTTAAAGGTCTTAATTTTAACGTCAGTTGTAGTAAACAACTGACGTTAATAGTGTACTGTATATTTTTATAAAATACTTTTAACGTCAATTGTATGATACAACTGACGTTAATAGTATTTTTTTTTAAATTCAGTTTTAAAATATCACTCCCCTAAGCCATCCCTGCATTCAGTAAATATCCCAGTAACACAGAATATCACACACATTACAGAGTTGCAAAGGAAAAATGGAACAATGAAATATCACACACATTACAGAATTGCAAAGGAAAAATGGAACAATGATCCATATAATGTATGCCTGTTCAAAACAATATATATTAATTTATTAACATAGGTTATAAATGTATACTAAGTTTAAACTACCTATATCAATATCCCTTCGTGATGATCATCACGAGTGGCATGTACATCGTCCACCTGTGTCTCCTCGATTATAGTAGGCATGTTTGTTGAAAAAGAAGGAGTCTCAGGAATATCAAGATTTGAATCTTCATTTTCATCACTACCATTATACATGCTTTTTCCTTGGAGAACCACGGACAACCTTTTGTTAGAAGGATCAGTGATGTAAAACACTTGTTTTGCTTGGGAAGCCATTATGAAAGGCTCATTTATATGACCTAACTTGTTGAGGTCTACCAATGTGAACCCCAATTCGTCGGTTTGTACACCACCGTTACTATCAACCCACTTACATTTAAATACCGGCACCGTAAGCTTAGTGTAATCGAGCACCCAAATATCTTCAATATATCCAAAGTAAGGTGTCGGTCTTTAGAACTGGGTTTTGTGTCCTTTGCACTAGAGAAGTGCATTGCTTCGCCACGATCATAACCCCACTATTTTGCATGGTACTCTTGTTATCTTGTTCCTTTGTATAAAAGGAAAAGTTATTTATGTCGTATCCGCTCCAACATATGACGTTGAAGTTAGGCCCACGTGCTAGCCATTTTACGTCATCGAAGCGATACTACCATCCTTAAGCATTTCTTCCTTAAACCATGGTAAGAAAGTCTTGTTATGCTTGTTCAACAACCACCTTTCGCTCATTCGAGGGTTTTCTTGATTGACTTTTCTTTTATGTTCAAATAAGAAAGGCTGAACACATTCGATGTTGTTCAATACATACAAATGTGCTTGAAGCACTTCCTCCCGATCCTTCCTATTAATTCTTAAGCCATGTGTACCCTTACCTTGACATCTGATCTCATCATGCCAAGGCTTAGGAACCCCTATAGGATCCGTGTTATGAAGGTAGTCCGAACAAAACTCAATAGCTTCTTCTGCAACATACCTTTGAACAATAGATGCTTCCGGACGATGAGGATTCTTCACGTACCCTTTCAAGATCTTCATGTAGCGCTAAAATGGGTACATCCATCTCAGAAAAACAGGCCCACATAATCTAATATCCCTCACCAAATGAACAATTAAGTGAACCATTATGTCGAAAAAGGAAGGAGGAAAATACATCTCCAATTGGCACAAGATTGTAGCAGCCTCAACTTCCAAGTCATCCAACATACGGGGGTCAACGACTTTGCTACATATAGAATTGAAGAATGAGCACAACCGAGTAATGGCATGTTTCACATTTTTTGTAGCAATACCACGAATAGCAACGGGCAGAAGTTGTTGCATCAAGATGTGACAATCATGAGACTTCAAGCCAACCAATTTAAGATCACTAGAGACAAGCCTCTTCATATTTGAAGAGTAACCATGTGGAACTTTGATGCCCTGAAGACACCCGCAGAAACTTTGTCTCTCTTTTTTTGACAAAGTATGACATGCTGGCGGCAAATAAGTCCGCTTACCATCCTCAACAACTGGAGCTAACTGCTCTCGTATACCGATAGCAACGAGGTCGAGACGAGCATTCACACCATCCTTTGTCTTGCCCTGAATGTTGAGAAGCGTCCCGATCACACTATCACACACATTTTTCTCCACATGCATCACATCAATGCAGTGTCTGACATCAAGCTTGCGCCAGTATAGAAGATCAAAGAATATCGACCTCTTCTTCCATATGTTTTTCTCAACAACTTTACCTTTCTTTTTGGACTTGCCGAATATAACATCGATGTCCTTTACCCTCTGATAAACCTGCTCTCCAATTAAGGCCGCCGACGCTTCTTCTGTCTCTTGGCATCCATTAAAAGCTTTTTTCATCTTACGATATGGGTGATCACGTCTAAGAAATCTCCGATGCCCAAGGTAAACCGTCTTCTTTCCATGATGCAACTGAGTGTAGCATGTGCCTTCTTCACATATAGGGCATGCTTTATTCCCCTTGACACTGTACCCGGACAAGTTACCGTATGCTGGAAAGTCGTTGATGGTGCAAAATAACTTGGCACGAAGCTTGAAAGTCTCATGAGAATATCCATCAACTACATCAACACCTTCCACCCACAACGTTTTCAAGTCTTCAATCAAGGGACCTAGATAAACATCTAAGTCATTTCCCGGTTGCTTTGGGCCCGAAATCATCATAGACAACATCATGTATTTGTGCTTCATGCACAACCAAAGGGGCATGTTGTAAATCACCAACAGAACAGGCCATGAACTATGAATACTACTCATGTTACCATAAGGATTCATTCCATCCGTAGCAAGTCCAAGCCTTAGGTTTCTTGGCTCATCGACGAAATCCGGAAACATAGTATCGATATTCTTCCATTGAATAGAATCAGCAGGATGACGAACATTTCCATCACGTTTCCTCTCATCATTATGCCATCTAAGATTCTTCGCATCTTTCCCATTGGCAAACAATCGCTTGAACCTTGGAATTATTGGAAGATACCACAACACCTTCGCAGGAGGACCCTTTTTTCTCACATCATGAACATCATCATCATCATCACCACCCTTCACTTTGTATCGTGATAACCCACATTTGGGGCAATCGTGTTTGTCTTCATGAACACCGGTGTACAATATGCAATCATTGGGGCATGCGTGTATCTTCTTATACTCCATACCCATAGGACACAATACCTTCTTGGCCTCATAGTTACGGTCAGGCAATGTGTTGTCCTCCGGAAGCAAGTCTTTCAACACTTCAAGCAATTCCGTGAAGCTTTTATCGCTCCAACCATTTCTCGCCTTCACACAAACCAATTTTAGCACCGCCGACAACCGTGTATGAGTAGTACACCCTGGATATAAAGGCTTATCCGCATCACCGCACAACCTATCATACACATGCGCTCGATGAAAAGATTCTTGTCCAATATCACGGATCATGTCCTCTACTCGATCATCCTCCATATCTACGTCAACGTCCTCACTTTGGGGGACACTCGCCGTATTACTACTCAACAACATATCACCATGCCATATCCATCTTGTATAACTCAAGCAAATCCCTTCACAAATCAAATGAGTACGTATATCCTTCACCGTATATTTCCTCGTATTCAAACACTTGACACAAGGACAACAGAACATTCCATTACTATTAGGAACATTCCTTTGAGCAAATTCTATAAATTCTCCCACCCCCTTCAAATACTCAGCACTAGTACGCTTACAAACCATCCAACTACGATCCATAACTAGATAGGTCCTGTAGATATACAAAACATATATATATCCAATATAAGGACAATACGAGAGATTGAAAACTATAGTTTTTAAAGATTAATTGCCAAGCCCTGGTCACGGCCTGGCAGTGATGTCCATCACGGCCGTAACGTGCCAACCGAAGCAGAACCATGCCATCACGAGAAGAAGCTGATCACGGCCTAGCCGTGATTAGCATCACGCCGTGACAGATCATCAACCAGCGAGCAACATGCACTCAAAACTAAAAACAGAGACGTACATTCCAAACAACTCAAACTCACGGTTTCAAGTTTCAACTACCGAGACTACAGTTTCAACATACACTCAAAACCAAAAATACAAAAATGTGCCCTAAATACTCACTAGAAATAGGTGCTCGCGTGGTGGTGGGGAGGGGAGCTCGAGTGGTGGCCACCGTTCGATGTAGTTGCGAGAGCGAGAGGGACAAGGAGAGTTAGTGCGCGGGAAGGGGAAAGAGAGATGTACGTCAAGTTATTGCAAAGAATGAATGGAAAGACAGAGTTAGGGTTAATAGTGTACCTCACGGTGGTGGCGAAGAAGCCCTCGCGGTGGTTGCGGTGGAGATGAGCTCGCGATTAGGGTTACTGTCTTTGGGTGAGAGTGAGAGTGAGGGTTGAGAGTGATTTAGGGTTGAGCGTGATGAAAAGAGAAAAGAGACGTACGTACGGAGCGAAGTGCGAGGAAGGCGCGCGGGTGTAAACATAAAACAATATTTAACGTCGGTTGTATTAAACAAGCGACGTTAAAATTAATTTTTAACGTCGGTTTATTAACAAACTGACGTTAAATATTAATATTTTTTAAAAAAATACTTTTAACGTCCGTTGTTGAATGCAATTGACGTTAAAAGTGTTAAAGTAACATTCTTCTGAAATAGTCTGTAATACTGCCTCTTCTTTTCCTCTATATTTCTATTCCTTCACAAAATGGCTCTGAGACCTGTGTTAATTGAGTGACAACAGGGCATTTCAGATAGCTAGGGATATAGGATTATTTACGTCAGCTATTTATTTAACTGAAGTAAAAATCACACTTTTAACGTCAATTGTATAAACAACAGATGTTAAAAATAAATATTTTTTATTTTAAAAACACTTTTAACTTCAGTTTTATTCAACAACTGACGTTAACAGACCTGTGTGACAACAGGGCATTTCAGATAGGGATATAGGATTATTTACGTCAGCTGTTTATTTAACTGAAGTAAAAATCACACTTTTAACGTCGGTTGTATAAACAACTGACGTTAAAAATAAATATTTTTTATTTTAAAAACGCTTTTAACATCAGTTTTATTCAACAACTGACGTTAAAAGTGTATCTTCCTATTCCTTCGGACGTTTTCTTTTCGGCACGTTTATAATATATGACTGCCAGGCCAACTCCCAATGCGCCTTGGAACCTAATGCTCTTAATGATCAATTTAATTTTTTAGCAACTTACGACGCCTAGTAACTTCATCCCCTACTCCTATAAATAGCTTCCTTCCTTCCTTCAATTTTTTTGCTTCACAATATGGCTCTACCATGGAGATTAACTTCATCACTCTTTCTTCCTATACCTAGACTTAAAGGTCTCTGTCTTAATGGTCAAAACAACTTCTGAGGTTGTGTGAATCACGTAACATGGATGGTAAGGTTGGGTGAATCACGTAATGTGATTTGCACACACCATCATCCTTCTGGAGAATCAGCAGCTACAGTTCCAAAACTTCGGCTTTGGAACCAAGTGGCTGTTCCAAGAATATTGCTGAAACAGATCGAGTGCACCATTCATTCTGCCACGGCTCCAAAGTGACTGTGGATTCATATGGAGCATAGACTTCAAATGAGGGAGGGGATGCATTCAATGTTGGAGATTCTGAGCACAGGACTGAGAAGAAAATGATGTTGAAGCAAAAACTTTTTTATATTTTAGTGCTATATATATATCTTGCGGAAATTTTTTATCTTTTAAACATGTAATTGTAACTTATGAATCGCTTCAATGAGAAGAATCAATGTTGGAGATTCTGATCAGCACAGGACTGAGAAGAAAATGATGTTGAAGCAGAAACTTTTTTAATTTTAGTGCTCTATATCTTGCGGAAATTTTTTATCTTTTAAACATGTAATTGTAACTTATGAATCGCTTCAATGAGATACGATTTGATTATACATATATAACTTGTTTTATGTTAAGTGTTTATTTATTTTAATTTGCACAAGAATTTGTTAATTTACTAATTCAAGCTAATTAATTAAGATTAAAAATAAAATTTTAAAAAAAAAAAGATTAGAAATAAACTGCACTATATGGAGTGATGATCTGCGTTAAGAGTGACAACCCTGAGATGACAACGAAAGAAAGATAGGAATGAGTTGATTATTTACGTCAGTTATTTATTTAACTGAAGTAAAAATCACACTTATAACGTCAGGTTTATAAACAACAGACGTTAAAAGTTTTAATAATTTCTTCCAAAACACTTTTAACGTCAGTTCATTAAACAACTGACGCAAATAGTGATTTTATATTTACAAAACTGCCACCGCCTCACTTTTAACGTCAGTCCTTAAAACAACTGACGTTAACAGTGAATTAATTATTTACAAAACTGCCACCGCCCCCTTTTTAACGTCTAGTTTTTGGTTAACTGACGTAAACCTTTACCGTCTAATGTATATTTTCCACTAGTGAGATTAATGGTGAATTATGAAGTTACTTTTATTTCATTTGTAAAATTGATAACCATTAAGTATGAAATATGATGTTACAACTTTATCTATTTCCTTGCATGCTTACTAGCTAGCTAGTATTCACACTCTCATTTCACACTACCTGTGACTTTAGGTAGTGATTTTTTTTTGTGGTTCCGGATTGTAATTTGTTTTAAGTATCTTCTGTGATGCTCTCTTATTGGTTGTAGCTTGTGGGATTTTCTTGGGATGCCTATGTTGTGTATTGGGGTTATTGCTCGGCAAGGTTAGTATCAGCTGCACAGGGTGGGTCTACATACTTGAACTGATTATCTTTTGGTTGTGAACTTTCTTATTATTTAAAAATTATATATTAGTTCGTTGCTAAGGGTGATTTTTTTTTTAGAATTGAGTTTCTTTTCAGTGTTCTTCCCTTCACGACATTTTTTTCTCCTTCTCTCCATTTTCTTTAAAGCGGGACAAAGATAATTTTTGGTATATGACTCACACTAGTATTTATTTTCTCATTAGCCTCTTCCAAACACAAGATGGTAGATTCAACCCATTTTCTTTCCTATTGTTTTCTATCAATTCAAACAATGGGTATTTGAAATAAAAATTATCAAATGACAAATTCATTCATCTCACATAGCTAACGGAAAAATACCAAGCGACTACGAATCTCAAAAAAAAATTGCATCCAAGGAAACTCCAAATCTTGTCCTTTACACTTTTTTCAAATTTCTCCCATATTTGTTTTAGTGCATCCATGTTCTGTGTAAACCTCATAAAATTATAAGACACTAAATGCAGGAGATCTGGAAGGAGATTACAAGAAATATAAGCCCACATAGAAGTGGTAACAACCAATAGGGTTCTTTAAAGAAAAGTGTGTGTGTGTGTTTTAAACTTTTTTTTTAAAGATTGGTGATGAATTATGTAGCTTCTTATTTTTTTATTTTGTAAGATTAAGAACCATTAATGGTGAATTATGATGTTAGAACTTAATCTATTTCTAGGCTTACTATCTAGTATTTTTTCCATACTAACAAATATTATTTTTTTCTGAAGAATAGTGAATTATGAAGTTACTTTGTTCCTTTTGGTAAAATTAACAACCATTAATTAAGAATTATAATGTTACAAATTAATCTATTTCCTTGTATGCTTACTATCTAGCTAGTTTTCACACTCTCATCTCATACTACGTACTTGTGACTTTAGGTAGTGCTTTTTTTTTTCCGGGTGGTTCTGGGTTGTATTTTGTTTCCGGTATCTCTTTTATCGTGCTCTTTTGTTGGTTCTAGCTTTTAGGCTTTTCTTGTGATGCCTATGTTGTGTATTGGGTTTACTGCTCAACAAGGTTGTATCAGCTGCACAGGGTGAGTCTACATACTTAACTGTTTATCTTCTTTAAGACACATGGAATGTGGCCTTTCCTTGTTATGTTTAATTTCGATTTGTGTATACTGTTGATATAGTTTTCTGGTATAGTCTTCTGGAATTTAAAATGTTTTGATGTATCGGATTAGAGTACCCCTTATACTCATATTTAATACAAATTGTTTGCTTATCAAAAATAAAAATCAATTCATGTTTGTAGAACATTATTATTTCCCACAATATTACTAGATATAGCATTAATTACTAATATATTTCATGAATTTCTCAATAGGTTGGCGAAAAAAACTTGGACACATTGATCTTCAAAAGTTAGGATGTTCCCCTCCGAAAGCAATGACAAGTAAGTCATTACAACACAAATATTTATTCTATCAATAATGCCCTTGATAAATAGATAGAAGGAAAATTTCATAGACTTTGAAGCTATAAGACTCGCATCCACTTTATCTCTCTTTAAATGCACCTATCAAATATGCAATTATAAGATAACCATGTATTATTGTAATTCCACAAAAGTCTGTTTAATATATATCAATTCATCTATGAAGAATTGTTTGCAATATAATTTCTATTGAATAGATGTAACTACAACCTATGACTAACTACATGTGCAATCGAAATACAGGAGTGAGTTATTGCCTATCGGTTACACATTTTCAGTTTTTACATACACCATCACAAAAGGGCATGGTCAATATTTGATAATACCTTTGTTTCAGGGTCAATGGAAGGAGGTTATGCAAAGTGATTTATGCTCTAAATATACTAGCATTTTTGTACTAAGTAAATTGAATTTCGTCAATCCACAGTTAGCTAAATGAAGACTTTTGCAAGGTTAGCTACTTAATAAATCTTAACTTCTTTTTTTTTATTTGTATTAGTAGCATAATAATAATAATAATAATAATAATAATAATAATAATAATAATAATATTATTATTATTATTATTATTATTATTATTATTATTATTATTATTATTATTATTATTATTATTATTATTATTATTATGTTACCATTTTGTGTGTGGGAAAAATCATGACACAGATGACTAGCTTGATTGCTTCAGATCAAAGAATCGGAGAAAATATATGAATGGTAATTTAGAATAAAAATTATGTTGTAAAACTTATATTATGTTTTCAGTTTATGGGTTTATATATATATATATATATATATAGAGAGAGAGAGAGAGAGAGAGAGAGAGAGAGAGAGAGAGAGAGAGAGAGAGAGAGAGAGAGAGAGAGAGAGAGGTGTCAAGTTAGTCGTGTTGGATTACATATATTTATATATATGCAATATGACACACCTTTTAAATCATGGAACATATTTAAAATTAATTAGAGAGATTAAGCAAAGTAATATACCATTCTCCACCTCATAACCTATCATCGGATTTGTTGTACCTAATATTAGTAAATAGTAAATTCAACCTACTTTTTTTCTGTGAAAAACCTTAACTTTCTTAGTAGTACATGTTAGAAATTTTTGGGTCACACTTGTAATGTTTAAATGTGTTAGGGCCATTATTTTTAATTAGTCAAATTAAAGTGATCTAATTCAAGTAAGGTTTATGGCTAAGGACATAATTGTTATGAAAATTATTGTGTAGATACCATAAGGTCTTATTTCTATTTTTATGATGGGCAAAATTAGAGATAAGAAATGTGTGGATAGTCATGACTCTTCATGAAAGAGTTTGAATTCGAAGGGACATCACTCTTCATGAAAGGGCATGGACTCATTATAAAAGGTTATGGTCCCCAAGTCATATGCAACCAATTTTCTTTTCTAACACCCATCGTTAGAAAGGAGAGGCTCTTTATGGTTTAAGAAGAATTGTGCATGTTGACTTGGAAGACCGAGAACCAGAAGTTTCTCCATCATATTTTCCATGAATTCGGGTACGCTTCCGCTATTGTCTTTCATTTTCTATTCTTGATGATTGAACATAACTTGTCTTGATATGATGATGGTTTTCATCTTTAAGTATATCTCCCATAAAGTTTTTACAACAAGTGGTATCAGAGCCACAAGTTTATGTTGAATCATTAAGAAACAAGTTTTCCATTAATTCTAGTGTATTTATTTGGAGAATGTGGTGTAAATTGTTTTCCAAGCAATTTTCATGTTAAAGTGAAATCTTATTATTTAAAGGTTTTCAATGAATTAGAAATTTCAAACAAATTAAGTTCGTATTGGTCAAACAAATTAATTTCAAACATACATTCACAGTGCATTTTTTAAAATGCTATTTGGTCAAGTAGCATTGGGTTGAAGATAATGTGCTCTCCAATTTATTGCATAATGATTATACTTGCGTTGAACTTTGCATCTCGTGTAAATTCAATCCCATTTGGTTTCGGGTTCTTGGTAGAATGCATCATGAATTTTTTGCGTTTATTTTAAAATATTATGAATGTCGGTCATGCTCTGTACTGAAGTCTGGTGTGAGGGTCGTATGAGTATGACTATTAATTTGGCATCGTATGGGAACCGGTTTTGTTTCACATTTTGAAGGAGAAATAATTATGAAACCTGTGTGTTTAATATAGTTTAAAGTTCGCATGTTACCACAAATTGGTTTGTGGCACAGCGGTATGACCGGGTGCGTCCTTCCAAAGTGTTCCCAGTTCGAGTCCCACTCCTGCAATCAGGGTTCTATTCTATTCTGTTGTCTTTTTCTGGAAAATCCGAAAATGCAACAAAAACAGGGCTTTGGTGGGATTCGAACCTGGAACTATATAGTGAGAAGGAAGCAGACTTACCACCAGACTACAAGAGTTGTGTTTGTTCTCCAAAAGGTTTTATTAAAATTATAATCAGGGGAGAACAATTTTTGTCAGCATCACAATGATGCGTTGAGTTACAAACACAGCCTTGGCAAAAATAGATGAAATTAAATTTTGGATTAAGTTTTCAATCAAAATTCAAATAATTGGTTATATTTTGGATTATGAAATTGTTTGACATTTTAAGTGAATCAATTGAAGCAAGAAGTCACCAAAGTGACCTCTCTTGTGTAGATTGCTCATGAGAAATGTTGAATGTTAGTGTGTATGTGTATCCATGCGAGTATTAATCGGCCCAAAGGAAGGTTAATATTTGGCCGGATTACATGCACACCTGTGATGGTAAATATGTGATGATTATAAGGTTGTAGATGTGAATGATAAATCAGTCCAAAGAAGGGTTTATTATTTGACATACATTATTGTCAATGTTTGATCATTACAACAAGAGTACCACTAGTAGTTAATATTACTGTCCAAAGACTTGATATTAATGTTGCACTAGGTGTCTTGAGATGGGGTATGCCATTATTTGAATTTATTGATGATTGAATTTTGGTTATGATGTGAGTATATTTATGTTATTTATTTGCTCTCTCTTCAGCTACTATTGCTACTATATCTGCTAACCTAAATTCGGTTCCTGATCTTAATGGTACAAACTTTAAGGATTGAAAAGAGAACATTTTGATTGTTCTTGACTGCATGGATCTTGACCTTGCACTAAAGATGGAGCAACTCCCTTCTCCTATAGACTTCGGTACCTCTGAAAAGAGGACAATTTATGAGAAGTGGGACCGCTCCAATCGCATGAGTCTAATGATCATTAAGCGCGGCATTCCAGAGGCATTTAGGGGTGTTATATCCAATGGGATAACAAGTGCCAAAGAATTCCTTACTGAAATTGAGAAATGCTTTACCAAAAGCAATAAGGCAGAAACAAGCACACTCCTTCAAAGCTTGATTTCTATGAAGTATAACGGCAAAGGAAACATAAGAGAGTACATTATGGAAATGTTTAATATTGCTTCCAAGCTTAAGAAGCTAAAGCCCGAGTTATCTGAGGATTTACTCGTGCATTTGGTTTTGTTTTCTCTTCCTGCACAATTCGGTCAATTTAAGATCAGTTACAACCGTTAGAAGGAGAAGTGGTCTCTTAACGAGCTCATTTCAAATTGTGTGCAAGAGGAAGAGAGGATGAAGCAAGAAAGAATAGAAAGTACTCACTTGGCAAGTACCTCTAATGACAAGGACAAAAATAAAGCTGCTAATATTGAAGTTGCTAAAGGTCCAACACAAGAAGCAAAATAAGGGTAAAGAAAGTTGCTTCTTATGTGGTATGAGTGGGCATGACAAGAAGGGATGTGCCAAGTATCACGCCTGGCATGCAAAGAAAGGTATATTCTTTAATTTGGTCTATTCTAAGGAAAATTTAACTAGCTTCAGTACCTAGAAACACTTGATGGTTAGATTTTGGTGCTATTACTAACATCAGTGTTTCAATACAGAGTTGCCTAAGTTATCGAAGGCCAAATGATGCTGAAAGATGCATTTATGTGATGGCATGTTGGTAAATTTAGTGGCAAATATGGCATTTTAGATTGTTGTTAAGTACTGGTTATTATTTGGATTTAATGGATACTTTTGATGTACCGTTGTTTAGACGAAATTTGGTTTCTGTTTCTTGGATTGGACAAATTTGGTTATCATTGTTCGTCTGGAAACAATCACTTCAGTTTATCTATTAATTCAAATGTTGTTGGAACTAGTACTATTACAGTGCATGACAATCTATATTTGCATGATATTATAAGAACCGTTGAATGTGGAATCACATGGTACTAAGCGTAAAGTTAATAGTGCAAATTCAAGAACATCAAGTGCCTTGGTTACATCTCTAGAAATAGAGTGGAGTAGCATGTGTCAGATGGAATCCTAGATTCCACTAACTTTAAAGACTTTGATGTCTCTGTTGAATGCCTTAAGAACAGACAGACCAAACAAAGAAATTAGGTTCCTAGTCTAACTCATGTATGGGATTTCCAGCTGAGGCATGGCCTTATAGGCCAAATAAAAGGTAATTGGAATTACGAACAAGGAGCAACTACTTTATTGGCTATTCTGAATGATCCAGGGGCTATAAGTTTTAAGATCCCAAATTAAAGACAATTTTTTGAGACAGAAACTGCCACGTTCTTTGAGGATATTGAGTTTGGGGGAGGAGAAATAAGGTTAGAGACTTTGTCTTGGAGGAAGAATTGGTTTCAATTCCAGAATAGATTCATAAAGTTGCTTTTGATGAAGCAAGTCCGGAACCTCTAAATGACATTGTTGTTCAAACTCCCATTCAAGATGAGTTAGTTGTTCCAGAAGAACAAATTCAAGATCCTCAAGAACTAGTGCTTCAAGAGTAAGTGTCTTTGCAACGATCCACTAGAGAAAGAAGAAATGCTATTCTAGTTGACTACATAGTATTTCTTCAGGAACATGAGGAAAATGATGGTATGATGAAAAATGATCCAATCAATTTTCGTCAAGTCATGCAAGATTCCAACTTAGAAAAGTGGATTGAAGCAATAAATGAGGAGTATGAGTTCATACAAGACAATAAGGTTTGGGAACTTCTCCTATTACCAAAAGGTGTCAAACTCATTGGTTGCAAATGTATATTTAAGACCAAAGGGATTACAAAGGTAATGTGGAGAGGTATAAGGCTCGTCTTGTAGCCAAGGACCATACTCAAAATAAAGGGATTGACTATAAAGAGACTTTCTCTCCGGTTTCATTGAAGGACTCTTTTAGGACAATCAGGACCCTTGTTGCACTTTAGGATTTGAAGCTTCATCAAATGGATGTCAAGATGATGTTTCTCAATGACAACATTGACGAAACAATCTATATGGTGCAGGTAAAACTTTGTGTTGGGAGACACAAAGAACACGGTTTGAAAATTGACATAATCCATCTATGGGCTAAAATAACCGTCTCGTTAGTGATGCCACAAGTTCTATCAGGTAATTCTCTCATTCAGTTTTGAGATGAATGTTGTTAGTATTTGTGTGCAACAAAAATTGATGAGAGTAAGAATATTTTCCTGTTATTGTATGTTGATGACATATTACTTGGGACTAATGATATAGGCATGTTGCACGAAACCAATAGATTTCTATTGATAATTTCGAGATGAAATATGGTGACGTCTCCTTTGTATTAGGGATCCAGATACACTGAGCCCATTCTTGGAGTACTCTAGGATTGTCACAAAAGAGCTATATCAATAAATTGCTCAAATGGTTTGGCATGCAAGACTGTCAATCAAGTAATGCCTCGATCGCTAAGGGAGACAAATTAGTCTCAATCAGTGGCCAAAAGAAATCTTAAGATTAAAGGGATGCAGGAGATTCCTATGCGTCAGCTGTAGGAAATATAATGTACACTTAAGTCTGTATGCACCCGGACATAGCATACATTGTTAAGTGTTAGGCAGATACTTAAGCAATCTAGGAATAAATCGTTAGAAAGCAGCCAAACAGGTTATGATTTATTCAATAGAGAACAAAGAACTATATGCTCACATAAGGAAAATCAGATCAGTTAGAGATCATTGAGTATTTCGATTTCGATTTTGTTGGATGCCAATACAGTTGGAAATCTACATCAGGTTATGTTTATCTATGGTTATAAGGCATTCAAATTATGTGATAAGGTTGCGGAATTTTGTCACTGGGTTATGGATTTTAGATTTATTGAAAGATCACTACAGTTATTTTGTGACCATAAGTTAGCAGTGACATTAAGTTCCTTATTGATGTGGAAAGAGTTCAGAGTGACAGATGTCTATAAAGCATGTTAGGACAAACTCAATAGTTGTGGATCCACTTACTAAGGTTTACCACCCAAGGTCTTTCACGAGCATATTGCTCGAATGGGTGTTGTATCACTAGACGATACATTTGTTCAGTGGGAGTTTGTATTTGGATGCTTTTCTAAGGAAGATATACTTTATGATTATTTTCTACATAATACAGTTTTTTGGTTTGGTTTTCACTCTGAGTATTGATCTCATTAAAGAGTAAAGTAGGACCAGTTGAAAATCGACATGTACATATCACCTTCATGTGATTTTCATGCTGAACATTTCATGATTAATCTATGTCATTTGGTTGTGTTAATATTAGTGATCATTGATGGATTTAGTTATGATTGATATAACGAAAGCCGCTTTGGTTCTATATATTGATATAACTAATGGACGGGATATGGATATGTCCAAGGTTTATAATGGCAAATTTGGAGCTCATAAAGTATAACACATTTATAAGCATACATATGTGACCAGTGGGAGATTGTTAGAAATTTTTGGGTCACACTTGTAATGTTTAAATGTGTTAGGGCCATTATTTTTAATTAGTCAAATTAAAGTGATCTAATTCAAGTAAGGTTTATGGCTAAGGACATAATTGTTATGAAAATTATTGTGTAGATACCATAAGGTCTTATTTCTATTTTTATGATGGGCAAAATTAGAGATAAGAAATGTGTGGATAGTCATGACTCTTCATGAAAGAGTTTGAATTCGAAGGGACATCACTCTTCATGAAAGGGCATGGACTCATTATAAAAGGTTATGGTCCCCAAGTCATATGCAACCAATTTTCTTTTCTAACACCCATCGTTAGAAAGGAGAGGCTCTTTATGGTTTAAGAAGAATTGTGCATGTTGACTTGGAAGACCAAGAACCAGAAGTTTCTCCATCATATTTACCATGAATTCGGGTACGCTTCCGCTATTGTCTTTCATTTTCTATTCTTGATGATTGAACATAACTTGTCTTGATATGATGATAGTTTTCATCTTTAAGTATATCTCCCATAAAGTTTTTACAACAGTACAAAGGAAGGGTAAATCTCAAGTTGTTAAAGAAATCACGTGTTTCCATAAAAAAAATTCAAGTGTTATGTGGAATTCAAGAAAGAACTGAGTCCAAAATAAAACTAATAAGTAATTCTTTGAACAACTTGTAAAAAAATATAGATGTTTGAACATCACATGTTTCAATATGAATACGTTATACAGTAAATTATTGATATGATTTTCTTTTTCTCAAATCATTTTTTTTTTCTATTATTTTCCTTCACCTCCATATATACACCCAAGCTCATTATCGATAAACTTATATACATAAGTGACTCCTTGGTTCCTCCCTTTAAAACTCATATTAGGGCATTAGTTAATGCCAATCATGTCTTTTTGTCAGTGTTGTAATGTCCACTATGTCGCTATTATCATATTTACTGTTGCTCACACTTCAAATAGATGAGTAAATAACCAAAGAACTATATACATGTTGAGATACATATCTCTCATTCTTAACTAATTTGGCTCTATAAAACAAAAGATAAAATGAATTTAAATTTAACTAATCAAAACATAATAAGCTATTTCCCCCCGCTTATCTAAGTTTTACTCATTGTATTACGAGATGGTTAGCTATTCAAAGATTGGAAATTTTATAAACTGACAACTATTAACAATTTTTTCAATAAGATTAATGATGAATTATAAAGATACATTTTTTTCTTGTGTAAAATTAACAACCATTATTAAGAAGTTATAACTAAATCTATTTTCCTTGCATTCTTATGTACTATCAAGTATTTAGTCTCACATTTCATAATACTTGTGACTTGAGGTAGCCCATTGTATGTTTGCAGTATTAGGCAAACGAAATAGAGTTTATTTTTTTACAAGCAAAAATATTATTAAAAGGGTAAGTGATACTTCAACCTGTAATCATTATAGAGAAATCCAGGGCAGAGGGAACTGCCCCCACCAAACAACAGATATAAGCTGTCCCAAAACCAACAAAGACAAAATGATACACCCTGCTACAATAGACAGCATATGGACACCAATTCTGATGAGGATCATATCCATTGAATCCATTGTATCTTTGGTCCTTTGTTTATGTATCATTTACCTCTACCTGTTTTCTTAATTTGTCCTGTCACATGCATTCTTTTTCTCAATCTCAAGTTTCACCTCCCTGGCTTTCGAAACCTTTGGGCTTGCTCTCTTTATTTGTAGGGCCAGAAGAATAAACTTGCTTCTTTGGATGTGTTTTGGCCCTACTATTATTTGAGTGTACTTTCCTGTTTGCAGTAGATACCATTTTTCCAGCATCAAAACCTTCTTTTGTGTGCTTAGGGATATTGAGGGATTCATTCACTAAGTCTTCTTGCCTTCCACCCAACATCTAATAAGTACTTACTGATTCTAGAAATGGTGTGCCTTCTGATTTTAAGTATGATAAGTACTTCCTGGACTCTTGTTGCTTATTGACATAAGAGGAAGCTTTATTGCCAGAGACATAAATGCAGAGCTGCAAAGATAGGAAGAAAGCATGAAGCTTTTGTGGGGCTCCACTTCATCTTTTAATATCATGGGACATTTTTATGAAAGGTTTTGATTTTTAATTTACCTTAAAAGATGGTCAGAAATATTTTGAGTGAGGAAAACTCCTATAACTGAGTCAACCACTGACCCTATCCACTTTGAAAAGTGTCTATCTCTTGCAAATATGATTTTTATTAATAAATATATGTTAATAAATGAACAATCATTAGAATAAAATTGAAAAATGAAAGAGTTACATCATTATTTCAAATTATAAAAAAGTTTTCTACTTCTAGGAAATGATTTTCACTATTTTAAGTAGGTGGCTTCATAGGGTCCACTGATAGGGTAATGACACTTACATCCACTACTAGGAAACTTGAATTTTCGGACGGAATTTTCGGACGGAAATGTTTCCGTCTGAAATTTTTCGAAAATTTCGGACGGATTTCAGACGGATTGTGTTATTTTTTATATTTTCCTTGATCCGTCTGAAATCCGTCCGAAATTTCGGACGGATTTCAAACGAATTGTGCTATTTTTTTATATTTTCCTTGATCCTTCTGAAATCCGTCCGAAAATTTCGGACGGATTTCACACGGAATTTGTATTTTTTATATTTTCCTTGATTTATCTTACATCCGTCTGAAATCCGTCCGAAAATTTCGGACGGATTTCACACGGATTGTGTTATTTTGTTTATATTTCTTACATCTGTCTGAAATCCGTCCGAAAATTTCGGACGGATTTCACACGGATTGTGTTATTTTGTTTATATTTCTTACATCTGTCTGAAATCCGTCCGAAAATTTCGGGCGGATTTCACACGGAATTTGTTATTTTTTATATTTTCCTTGAAAAAAGATTAAATAATTTATCCTATAAATATGATTAAAATATTTGATCTTAATAAATTTAAAAGTAAACAAGATATATGAAAAAAAAAATTAAAAAACATATTTAGACTAATAAAATGAAATCAATCCCTATTAAAACAATCCGTATACAGTGAATGCACGCTTACTAGACAATAATTTACGTTATTGTCACTATTATACCAGTACAGAAAAATATTTTAAATAATATGATTAAGAGAAAAGCATTTTCATATATTTATTCTATTTAATTTTAGAGTTAAAAATATTTTGGTTTGACATTAATCGGAGATTAATTTTGGACCGAGTATTTTCTTAGTTGATGAGTTCAACTATTAATCTTTACTCTAATTTGAATTTCGAAATCATATATTTATCAATCTTTATTTTTAGATTCCAAAAAGTAAAAATGTTTACTTTAGGCTTAATATTTATCACTTATTTTATACCCACTAATACAAAAAAAAATAGATTTTCTCTCTCCTCCCTCTCTTATTAACGTCGAACTCCCTCCTTTTCACTATTTTCTTTCTTTCTTTTCCTGATGCCTTCTTCTTCTTCTTCCTCCCTCCAACTCAAGTCCTCCACCTTCCTTTCCTTCAACCTTGCTCCACCCAGATCACGCCGCCGCCCAGCCCAGCCGGCCGCTCGACCGTCGCACGAGGAGGAGACGGTCACGTCTCTCGTCCCTGCACGCGTCGCCGGAGCAGTGAAGCCGAGCCGCCGTTTTCCTGCGTCGGACCGCCGTCGCCTCACCATGGTAAGCGCCATTCATGGTGGTTTCACCACCCTAGAGTATTAGATCTTCATTTCTCCTTCACCTATGATTCCTTTCATCTATTTTTACCATGGTTGATGTAGAGAACCACCTCGAACCGCCACTGGCCGCCGTGTCGCTGCCGTCCACCGCCACGCCGGAGGTCTCAACAGCCACCACAACTTCTTCTTCTTCCTTGGGTGAGTCAAAACCCTCTCTTGTGTCTCAGATTCAAAACCCCCAAATTGATTTTGAAACCCTAACCCTCTGATTTCAGATTTTAATCTTAAGATTAAACCTTGCTTTATGAAATAGGGACTGTGGATTAGTGTTTCCCTAAACCAATTTCATTATTCTTTAGTTAAAATGAGTTTTCCCCAAATTGTATTTAGGAGCCCTAAACCCCAATTTGAATTTATTTGAATTTGGTCATGTTTTTGTGAAATTAATTATGATTTAGTGCAACTATGACTCTAAATTGATGATTCCCAAGTTCTCTTTCATGATCCTTTAATCAAAACAAAGTTTCCTTAAAGGGTATTGTGAAGCGTAAGCTTCAAACATGATTTTCTTTGAAAATAACCTTGTTTGGTAATAAGATTAAGTGTTTAGATCAAATTAGAATGTGTGTTTGATCATGTGTAATTGATTTCTTGATTTCTGGTTGTTGCGCGTTGTTGGATTCCCTCTCTGAGATGTTTGACACGGATATGCTTGCTTGAAAGAGTAGATAGTTACACTCTTGGAGCTAACGTGAGCATTAAGACGAGGATCCTTTACTCGTCTTCAAAGGTAAGGGGAGACTGCTTGAGGGATTTTCGGTAACTTCATGCTATTTGTGCGTTGAATTTGAGTTTATCTGTTGTGATGTGTGGTGTTAAATTAAGTTGTTATATGACTGTTATGTGGTTTTTAATGTTTTCTGTGAAAGCATGATTATACTATGATGTATGGATATCTGCTATGTGTGGATTATCTGTTGGTTGGTTGATTGACTGAGAAGCCTGACATTGGTCAATGCTCAATTAATGGGGGGTGTTACATTTGGTTGGTTGCAACCTCCTTATTTTTAGGCTTTGCTGTTTCACTTTATTTTGCTTTTAGTTTTTGGCATCTAGCTTTTAGTTCTTTATTTTGCTTTTAGCTTTTAGTTCTTGATATCTGATTTCTGTCGAATGTTCATTTGCGCAGATTGAAAAGCCCTTCCAAAGACATGGAGGCAGGCTTGAGCACAATGCGACTAATTTGAAGCATATAGAAACCCGATTAAATGGGATTTATATACTATTGTTTGTACTTGTTAGCCGTCCATTGTCTGTAGCTTGTTCTAAGGCTAATTTGATGTTTGATGATTCTTATCCCCTTTGGACAGAGGGCTTTTCAAAAACAATCCATAGAATGCGTGTCATGGCCGTGATGGGCATCACGGCCTGGCCGTGACAGCTTCTGCCTTCAACGTTGCTTCACTAAATGGCCTGTCACGGCCGTGATGGGTATCACGGCCTGGCCGTGACAGATTCTGCCTACAGGGGTCTGGATCAGTTGACATGTCACGGCCGTGACAGATTCTAACTTTTCATTCTTCTGTGGGAAATCCGTCCCAAATCCGTTGGAAAACAAAAATAAATCTGTCTGAAATCCGTCCGAACAATAACCAACAAAATCACAACATCCGTCCCAAATCCGTTGGAAAACAAAAATAAATCTGTCCGAAATCCGTCCGAACAATAACCAAAATCCGGATTTCCACGTTGTCCATATTCCGTCCGCAATCCGTCTGTAAATATTTTCGGACAGAATTTGGGATGGATTTTATAATTTCCCACGAGGCTTTTTCAGACGGGTGCCATTCCGTCCGAAATTTGTCCAATTTTCGTCCGAAATCCGTCTGAAATTCTGTCCGAAAAAGATGGATTTATAGTAGTGATCTGACATCTCTTCCCACCTATGAATCATTCTGCTAGTGATATCTCTATGTGTCATGCTTATTTGTATTCACTTTTTGTGAATTGTACTTACAATTAGTGTACTTATAATTCACAGAAAGTGAACACAAAGAAGCATGGCAGGTAAAGATATCACTACTAGAATGATTCCTAGGTGGGAAAATATGTCATATATCAGTGCCATTACCCTACCAGTGAACCCTATGAAGACACCTACTTAAAACTGTGAAAAGAATTTCCTAGAAGTGAAAAACCGTATTTTTAATTTGATATAATGATGTAACACTTTCATTATTCACTTTTTTGCTATTGATCTATTCATTTACCAGCATATACTTATTGATAAAAATCACCTCTGTAGGAGATAAACACTTTTCAAAGTGGGATAGGTCAGTGCTTGACTCAATTATAGGAGTTTTCTTCACTCAAAATGTTCCTAACCATCTTTCAAGTTAAATTGAAAGTCAAAAACTTTCACAAAAATGTTCCGTGATAGAAAAAGATGAAGTGTAACCCCACAAAAACTTCATGATTTCTTCCTATCTTTGCAGCTCTGCATTTATGTCTCTGGCAACAAAACTTCCTCTTAAGTCAATAAGTAGCAAGAGTTCATAAAGTACTTATTATAAAACCTTAAAACTAGAAGGCACGCCATTTCCAAAATCAGTAAGTACTTATCAGAAGTTGGGTGGAAGGCAAGATGACTTAGTGAATGGTTTTGATACTGGGAAAATGGTATCTACTGCAAACAGGCAAGTACACTAAGATAATAGCAGGACTAAAACACATCCAAAGAAGCAAGTTTATTCTTCTGGCCCTACAAATAAATTGAGAAAACTCAAGTTTTCGAAAGACAGGGAGGTAATACTTTAGATCGAGAAAAAGAATGCAGATGAAGGGGAAATTAAGAAAACAGATAGAGGTAAATGGGACAACGAAACAAGGCAGCAAAGATACAATGGATTTACTAGACTATGGAGCATTGAGTTGCATGTACGTTGAAGAGAACTCTAAAGCTATCTAAGAACGAGGCTTTAGCAATATTCTAGCCAAACGAATCGAGGTATGTTCAAGTTTGTAGAACACTATATACTCTTTTCTCAAAATAATGCTAGACTAAGAACTTCTAATATATTTCAGTAACTTCTCAATGGACTGACTAAAGTCCATGAAAGCATTGATCTTGAATGGTTACGAGATGTTCCCCCTGATAAAGCCAAGTAAGTCATTGGGTCTCATTGGGCTTTAATGCAAAATCTTGATTAATTTTAGGATTTTTTTGAATCCTGACCAATGCTTCATATGCTGGCCATAAATTGAGTTATACTTATCCAATTAAGGTGATCTTTGTGGCGTTAGAAAACTTAGGTACAAAGCTACAACTTTCATGAAGACATTGCAACCCAGTTCAAATGTTAAAGGGGTCAAAATTGCATAAAATTCTGATTGTTTGGTTTTGAGAACTAAAGTGTGGATCATTTGTGATAGATTTGTCCTTGTTAAGATTTTGGGCCTTATACTTGGATGGATTACGTTATGCCATTCTCTTTCTTTCTTGTGTGATTTCTCTCATGATTGTTAGTTACTCTGGAACTTGATATGACTCTTTTTAAAACTTCTAGTTCACATGCTTGTAATGAAGTAATTTAGGTGATCTTTGTTCTTGATAAGCTACTAGACAAATAAGTCTACCTTACATTCATCCTTTGCTAGCCCTTTGAACCTATGTATCTCGTTCTTTGTTCCATAGCTACTTACAAACTTAAAAGTGAAAAACAATGATGTGACCTAGCCTTAACTGATATAGGAGCTTTGGAATTGTTTTGTGAATAGGTCTTGATTAAGGGTGGGAAGTGAAAATATTTCGTTTTACTAAGAGTTTGAATGTCGGTGCTTGGTTTTAATAAGCTCTCACGAAATGAAGAAGAAAAGACTTAAGGGGAATCTGCCGACTGAGCACGCTCAATTGTGTGAGGATTCCACGCTAGAGCGTTCCAACGCTCTAGTGTTGGGTGTTCCCACGCTAGAGCGTGGTCCCTATTTGCCTTGTGTTACATGCAATTGACGTGTGTATGCTATGTGTCTGACCCCCTTCAACGTCCAAGTTGTAGACACCTCATAAGTCTGGAACACATTCAATGTGTAAATTCTCTAAGTATTGATGATTCCAAATATATTAAGTATGTTAATATTGAACCATATGAAATTACTGACAAGTCTGCTAAGTGTACAGAAAATAGACTTAAGGTCACTCGTCTAAATATGACCCGTCTAAATTTCCCTAAGAAGCAGTTTTCAGACTCGTCTGAAAAACCACCCGTCTGAAAGTTAGTCAACTCAGACAGAGACCAAGTCAACTCTCGATCAAAGTTCTTATCTAATTGATGATGTGGCAAGGATCAAAAGTCTGAAGAAGCTACAATGGATCACCCATCTGAAAAAGACTCTCTTACACGTCTAAGTTTTGGATCAAATCCCCCGTCTAATTTTAGACTGTAGTCTAATTTTTAGTCTCTGCTGAACCAGTTCAAGTGTCAGGCTGTCAGAAGAAAGTCCAAATCAACCTTATTTGAAAAAGATGCCTTCCTTAAGGATCTCGAAGACCTCTGGACATTAGCACCAAGGACAAAGAATAAAGAAATCATTATTTCAAGTGTTTAAGGAATAAACACGCTACCTCTGCACCAAGTCAGTAGCTTTTAGCCGTTTTAGTTCCAATTAAAAGTACTTTCCAGAAAGTGAACTGAGTGTTGCACTGAAATGGAAAGCTCTCTGCTGCAAGTACAAGAAGTCTGCTACTACAACTCTGAAACAACAACTGCTCAAAAACAAAGTGTACTCTTGGTCGCATATGTCAAAGTCCAAAGTCCCTAAACATTTAATGCTTACACAGAACGACTCTGAGTGTTATCTGAAAGACTTGGAAAGTTGTATTAAATACTCAAAACCTTTTACCCTTTACTGTTTGAGCCTGAATAGGCTAGGTGAGAAAAGAATACGTGTTTGTGTGTGAGCCTAAAGAGGCTAGGTGTGAAAAGAATACTTGTATTGTAATCTGATCAATTATAGTGGAAACCTTGGTGCTGCCAAGAACTGAACGTAGCCCTGTTGATTTTGGGGTGAACCAGTATAAAACTCTTTAGTGATATTCCTCTTCCCTTATCTCTTTAATTTATTTAAGAGATATTTGTTTAAGATTTTAACTTGGAGTGATATATTGTGAATATCAAATCTTGTTATAATCACTCTCTGTGTGCGCATGTGTGCTGTCTTAAAATTGGAGGAGTCACCCGTCTAATTTTTTGTAGCTTTGTTTTTGCTTGTTGTGCCTGCAAAATATTTTCAAAGTTTCCTAAAAAGTTGGTAAACACAATTCAACCCCCCTTCTTATGTTAACTTTGGTTATTTCAGTTCGTATCAGAGCTCAGCCTCTGAGTTAAGCACTTAACAGTGTAGAGGAAAAGATCTCGGAAATGGCAGGAGAAGCCAGCTCAAGCAAGAATCATGCAGGAGAAGGATCCTCAATGTCCAGACCTCCATACTTCAATGGAGAGGACTACGTACATCTACTGGAAAGAAAAGATGAAGTGGTTTCTGCAATCTACTAACTCTGATCTATGGGATATTATTGAAGAAGGTCCCTACATTCCTAAAGATGACAAAGTAGCAGAAATTCCTAAAGCAAGCACGACCTCTTATCAAAGGACAAAATGGCAGTTCAATGCCAAAACTAGATATGCAATCATGTATGCTTTGAGCATGGAAGAGTTTGAAAAAGTCTGTGCTTGTGAATCTGCAAAAGAAATGTGGGATTCACTAGTTTTTGCTAATGAAGGAACCAGCAAAGTGAAGGAGACCAAAGTCAGCATGTTGGTCAGGAAATATGAATTGCTCAAAATGGAAGAAGGAGAAAATATAGGCCAAATGTATGGGATATTTCAAGCTATAACCAATGGGTTGAAGTCTATAGGAAAAGTATACAAGACTGAGGAACACATTCACAAAATTCTCAGAAGTCTTCCAACACAATGGAGACCTCCGGTAACTACTGTGTCTCAAGCCAAAGATCTATCAACAATGAAGCCGGATGAGCTTCTTGGTACACTTCAAATCCATGAAAAAGGACTGATTGAAGAAAATAATGGAAAGAAGTGCAAATTCATTGCTCTTAATGCTGACAAGAAATCATCCAAGGGATCTATATCTAAAGCCCTCAAGGATGATGAATCTTCACAAGAATCTGAGGAATCAAAGGAGGATGACTCTGATGATGAAGATGATGAACTTTCTCTTCTTACCATAAAAAATGAAAAAACTCTGGAAGAAAAGAAATTTCAGAAAGGACAAACCATTCATGCGCTTCAACAAAGAAAAATACAATAAAGATGGTGGATCTAATGACAGAAATGTCATTGTCTGCTATGAATGTAAAAACCCAAGACATATCAAGGCAGAATGTCCTCAACTCAAGAAGCGAACTCCCAAGAAGTTCTTCAACAAAAAGAAGAAGGGAATGATGGCCACTTGGGAAGACTTGGATGAAAGCTCTACTTAAAGTGATGAAGAGGAGCTTGAAGCTAATCTTTGTCTCATGGCAAATACATATTCAGATTCTGAAATTGAGGTACAATCTGAACTTGAGAAATTGAGTGATGCATATGATGAATTGTTGGAAGAATCCAACTGTATATCTAAGGCTTTCAAATCCCTCAAGAGACAGTATGTTAAACTCTCAAATGAGTATACACAGAGATCTCAAGAGTGTGAGAAGTTAGCTGAAGAGAATAGTAGGCTTAAGACTGAAAAGTCTAAAGCTAAGATCTCAGTTGAAACTCTACCTTCTGAATACGTAGTTAAACTTCAACAGAAAGTAGAAGAGCTCACCTCGGATCTTGCCAAGTTTGTTAATGGTAGAGAAAATCTGACTACACTTTTAGGAAGTCAGAGACACTCCCTTAACAAAGAAGGTTTGGCTTATACCAGTCAAGGCATCATAATGGATCAACAAAGTTCTCAAAAATAGCTGTCAAATATGTTTCTATTAGTTCAAATAAACCTATATGTACCTATTGTGGAAAAGCTGGAGATATTACGTCTAAGTGTATTCACAAAAAGAGAAATAAGTCTTCACAGACTCCTCACACTACAGAAAAGGACCCAAGAAAATATGGGTACCTAAGTCCATGATAATTCCTGTTGCAGACATGCTTAACAGGACAAAACAAACACCTGTCATGGTACTTGGACAGTGGATGCTCGTGACATATGACAGGAGAAAGGTCTATGTTCCTAGACCTTCAACCTAAGAAAGGTGGATATGTAACCTATGGTGGCAACCATAGGTTACATATCCACCTTTCTAAGCATGCATGCATAGTCAATGACAAAAATGGAAAGACCCTATTTCTGCCAAAAGGCAACACAATCTGTATAAGATTGATCTGTCTGAACTTTCAGATCAAAGTGTAACATGCTTTATGACTAAAGAGGATGAGAAGTGGCTATGGCATAAGAAACTAGGACAAGTTTGTATGAAACAAATTTCTAAATTGAAAAGGCATAACCTTGTGAGAGGATTGCCTGATATTTCTTTTAAGAAAGATGTTTTGTGTGATGCATGTCAGAGATGTAAACAAGTAAAATCAAGTTTCAAATCAAAGAAAGAAGTCACCTCCTCTAGACCTTTGCAACTGTTACACATGGATTTGTTTGGACCAGTCAGTGTAACTAGCCTAGGTGGAAAGCAATATGGTTTTGTCATAGTTAATGACTATTCTAGATTCACATGGGTACTCTTCTTAACCCACAAGGATGAGTCTTAAAAGGTCTTTACAGTATTCAGTAAGAGAGTACAGAATGAGCATGGTTTTTGTATATCTGCTATTAGAGGAGACCATGGGGGTGAATTTGAAAATGAGCAGTTTAAGCTGTTCTGTGAGGAAAATGGTATTTCTCACAATTTCTCTGCACCTAGAACTCCACATCAAAATGGAGTGGTTGAGAAAAAGAAAAGATCTCTTCAAGAGATGGGTAGAACAAAGCTCAATGAAAATAATCTCCCTAAGTACTTATGGGCAGAAGCCATTAACACTGCTTGTTATGTGCAAAACAGAATACTGGTTAGGCCTATCCTAAATAAGACTCCTTATGAATTGTGGAAAGGTAGAAAACCCAACATAACATATTTTCATGCATTTGAATGTGAATGTTATATTCTGAGTACAAAAGATCATTTGGGAAAATTTGACTCTAAAGTAGATAAAGGCATTTTCATTGGTTATTCTGAAATGTCTAAAGCTGTTAGAATCTTTAATTCTAGAACCTCTATTGTAGAAGAATCAATACATGTGAAATTTAATGATGGTTTAAAGACTGATAAAGAACTATCAGATCTAGAAGATGACATTGTAGGTATTGATCTAAGTCACTCTGAGGAAAAGTCTTCAGACAAGTCAAAAGTAGAAGTGTCTGAAATTCCAGAAAAACACACAAGTGCTCAAACTTCTGAAAAATAGAATGAGAACAGAGACTGGAAATTCAAGACTTATCATCCAGAAGATCTTATCATTGGAAGTCCATCTCAAGGAGTTAGAACCAGATCTACTTTCAAAGAAAACAATAACATGGCTTTCATATCAGATTTGGAGCCCAAAAGATTTGAAGAAGCTCTACAATATGAAAGCTGGATTCTAGCCATGCAAGAAGAATTGAATCAGTTCAAGAGAAATGATGTCTGGGCTCTAGTTTCTAAACCCAAAGACAAATCCATTATTGGAACCAGATGGGTATTTAGAAACAAACTGGATGAAGATGGAAAAGTGTTAAGAAACAAAGCAAGAATAGTTGCTCGAGGGTATAATGATGAGTGTGATTTCACCTCATTTTCCATGTACATTTCTGCATGCATTTGCATTTAGTTAGGCCATTTTAGTTGGATTTTGTTTAGTTTTTCATTTGGAACGGATAAGGTGGTATTGTGTGTTGTTTTGCAGGGATTTTTGATTAAATGCCCAAGTTTTAGCCATGAGGAAGCTGAGATGAAGAGAAGGCCTGAAAACTGAAGAAGAAAGGGACCAAAAGTCGAGAATGTCATCACGGCCTGGCCGTGATGGCTATCACGGCCGTGACCCAAAACCAGCAAAAGTCAGAGACGATCACGGCTTGGCCGTGATAGAGATCAAGGGCGTGAAAAATTGGTTCGCGACGCGACTGATAGCTCGCCTCGCGAGAGAGTGATTGTGCCAAAACCACCAAAGTCAGAGACGATCACGGCCTAGCCGTGATGGCTATCACGGCCGTGACCCAGAAACCTCCAAAAGTCAGAAGCAATCACGGCTTGGCCGTGATGGGGATCACGGGCATCAAAAGTCGGCTCGCGTCGCGAAATAAGTGCTCGCCTCGCAAAAGAGTAGTTTGGCCAGAACTGGAAGAGACAGAACCCGTCACGGCCTGGCCGTGATGGCTATCACGGCCGTGACCGGCCACGAGTAATAAAAGAACTGAGCAGAACAGAAGAAAATTTTGATTGAGAAAACCCTAAAGAAAAATCCTCTGCTGCTGTGGCTGTGTGCATCATTCCATGGAGCTATCTCCTTTGTTCATCTCTGTAATTATTTCTTTGTTTTATCTTCAATTATGTGTAGCTAAACTCCCCTTTGTTGGGGTTAGACTATTGCTATATGAACTTGGTTGTAAAAATGACTTGATTTTAATACAGTTTCCTTCTTCTTTATGAGTATATAATTCTATGCTTAATGCTTTCCTAGGCTTGATCATCTTAGGAATGATTAGTTGCTTTAATAGACAATTGAAAGGTTGATGTTAAAGCATGCTCATGAATTATATGCCAAGTAGTCCAAGAATCTAGACATAGGTGTTGGCTACTTGCAATCTTATGAATCTTGTTCTTAATGCAATTTCTCTTATTAATCCACCTAAGACATTAGGGTTTAATTTGGGATTTTAGGCTCAATACACCTAAGACATTAGGCTTGAGTATATTAGAAAAGATTCGATTGTCATAAGTGAAGTAGGAACTGTGTTAGTTATCATTTCATAACAATCAAGGGAGGATTAGCTTAGTCTAACCCTAGCAATCCTATCTCATTGTTATTCATCTTTCTGTTTTCACATTAACTGTTTGAGAAAAATCCAAAAAGAACAAAAATATTTTCTTCTTGTGTGTTTGTTAGATGTTAGAACAACCTTCACTCCAAAATTCGATCGCCTAGATAGTAGTCAAATTTGCGAAGTGGTAATTGTCCACGATCCCTGAGAACGATATCCGGTCTTACCGTTTTATTACTTACAACGAACCGGTACACTTGCCGAGTCCGTGTCAAGTTTTTGGCGCCGTTGCCGGGGATCGGTGTGCCAATATCACGAGTACCAAAGGGGACTCCTAATTTAGGCATTTTTACTGTTTTCCTACTGTGTTTTTTTTCGTTCTTATTGTCTGTATCTCTGCTGTGAATTTCTGCAAGTGCTGTTTTTCTGTTTGTTCTGTGCTACTCCGTTTGTTCAGTGTATGCGAGGTACAATCGACCCAGGTGAACTCCAATTCGAACCTGAGATCGAGAGACTCTGCAGAAGGAATAGAAAGAAAACCAAGGCAAGACAGAACAGAGAAAGAGCATCTTCTAGTAGACAAGAGCAGCAAGTTGAGTTACCCAGTGTGCAAGAACCACAAATTGAAGTAGCAGCTGTCACCATGGCAGAAGAGAATGCACCAAGGAGAACAATGGGGGACTACACTTCCCCTAGAGTTGATAGATGTGGAACTCCGATTGTGAGACCTGCAGTGGCCTGCAATAATTTCGAAATCAAGGCATCACTTCTCCACCTTGTGCAGCAAAACCAATTTGGAGGGTTGGAGAGTGAAGATCCTCATGCTCACATTGGTACTTTCATTGAGCTGTGTGACACCATCAAGTTAAACGGAGCTTCCGATGAGGCCATTCGGTTAAGGCTTTTCCCTTTCTCTTTGAGGGATAGAGCCAAGGCATGGCTTCAATCTCATCCTCATGGAAGCATCATCACCTGGAACGACTTGGTCAGCAAGTTTTTATCTCGATTCTTCCCTCCGTCAAGAATGATTAAGCTGAGGTCAGAGATCAATGCCTTTGCACAGAGGGATGGTGAGTCACTATATGAAGCCTGGGAGAGATTCAAGTCCTTACTCACAGCTTGTCCCAATCATGAACTAGAGACATGGCAGCAGGTTGCAACTTTTGTTAATGGGCTCAACAGGAATTCAAGAAGTATGATTGAAGCGGCTGCAGGAGGGACATTGAGTCAAAAGACACCGGAAGAAGCAAAGGACTTGATTGAGAACATGGCTAACAATGACTATCAAATGCCTAGTTCTCGGTCAATGGTCAATAGAGGTGTTCTAGAGCTGGATGAAATTGGTGCCCTCAAGGCACAAATGGCTATTCTTACCAAACAACTGGGGTCGGTTCAACTGCGGAGAACTCTCAAGTACAAGCTGTCCAAGTTCAAGGTGCCTCAGTGTGTGATTTCTGTGGAGGCAACCATGCAAATGGAAACTGTGAGATCAATGTGGTTGGAAGCTCGGGACAAGAAGAGGTAAATTATATGGGCAACCAAGGGCCTAGAAATGATCCCTACTCCAACACCTACAATCCGGGGTGGCGCAATCATCCCAACTTTAGTTGGAGACAAGGACAAGGTTCAAATACTCAAACAAAGCCTCCTCAAGAGAGTTCAAGCAAATTGGAGAACCTTCTAGGCCAGTTCATGCAAGCTACTCAAGAGACTATAAAGAATCAGAATGCCTCAATCAAAAACTTGGAGCATCAAATGGGCCAACTAGCAAGGCAGATGGCAGAGAGACCTCCAGGACAATTGCCTGGGGATACTGAGAAGAACCCAAGGGAAGATTGTAAGGCCATTGTTACAAGAAGTGGGAGAGTGTTAAATCCACAAGAAAAAGAGAAGGAAGAGAAGACAAGTGATGCTGGAATTGATAAGGGGCAATTTGAAGAGGTAAACAATGAAGAACCCGGAACTTCCCAAGGTACTACCTCTATCCCTATTGATGTAGAAGCTGAAGAACCGCAGAGGGAGAAATTGGTTGATGAAGAATTTGCGAAGAAGAAGACTAGAAGACAGATTCTGGAAGAGGTTGATAATCCCAAGGAGCTGCCCCCATATTTCAGAATCCCGTACCCCCAACGGTTGAAGAAAGAGGCAAAAGATCAGCAGTTTTCTAAGTTCCTGGATGTATTCAAAAAGCTACAAATAAACATCCCATTTGCTGAAGCTCTACAGCAGATGCCTTCCTACGCAAAATTCATGAAGGAAATCCTTACAAACAAAAGAAGGTGGAAGGAGGAGACAGTTATGCTTACTGAAGAGTGCAGCGCTATACTTCAAAGGAAGCTGCCAGTAAAAATGAAGGACCCGGGCAGTTTCACTATCCCATGCACTATAGGTCATCTGAACATAGGGAGAGCATTGTGCGATTTAGGGGCAAGTATTAATCTGATGCCGCTCTCCATTTTCAAGAAGCTGGGGATTGGTGAAGTAAAACCAACAGGGATTTCTCTTCAACTGGCAGACCGCTCAATTACATATCCCTATGGTGTTGTGGAGGATTTGTTGGTGAAGGTAGATAAGTTCATTTTTCCAGCAGATTTTGTGGTGTTAGATATGGCTGAAGATGGTGATACTCCTCTGATTCTTGGGAGACCATTCCTAGCAACAGGTAGAGCCTTGATCGATGTCAATCAAGGGGAATTGGTGCTTCGGGTACAAGACGAAAAGGTCACTTTTAATGTGTTTGAAGCGATGAAGCACCCAAGCGACAAGGACACATGCATGATAGTGGACCTCATTGATTCATTATCTGACAAGAGTTTGCACCAGAAGTTTGAAGATTCATTAGAAGCCGCTCTAATGGTAGAGGATGTAGAAGAAGAAGTATGTGCAGAAGAAGTTGATCTCATGATTAAATCTCTGGAGGCTTGTCTGGTTGTGAACACTGATGAAGACAAAGTGGTGGAAGATGTGAGAATTGAAGACAAGGGTGACCCACCGGTGCTAGAGTTGAAAGAATTGCCATCCCATCTCCGTTATGCTTTTCTTGGGATGAACTCTTCATTCCCAATTATCATCAGTAGTGGGTTAAATTCATTGGAAGAAGAGAAGCTGTTGAGGGTGCTTAGGGAGCACAAATCTGCGATTGGATGGTCTATGTCCGATTTGAAAGGGATAAGCCCCTCCTTTTGCATGCACAAAATCCGTGTGGAGGAAAAATTCAAGCCGGTTAGGCAACCGCAAAGAAGACTCAACCCGAATATGAAGGAAGTTGTGAGGAAGGAGATTGTGAAGTTGTTGGATGCGGGCATTATCTATCCCATCTCCGATAGTCCATGGGTGAGTCCGGTCCAAGTTGTGCCGAAGAAAGGGGGGATGACAGTGGTAGCGAATGAAAAGAATGAACTTATTCCCTCCAGGACCGTGTCTGGATGGAGGGTATGCATTGACTACAGAAGACTGAATGAGGCCACTAGAAAAGACCACTTTCCATTACCCTTCATTGATCAGATGCTAGAGAGGTTGTCGGGCCATGCTTTCTATTGTTTCCTTGATGGATACTCCGGGTATAACCAGATTGTGGTTGACCCGGAGGACCAAGAGAAGATCGCTTTCACCTGCCCTTATGGAGTCTATGCATACAGGAGAATGCCTTTCGGGTTGTGCAATGCACCCGCCACCTTTCAAAGGTGCATGCTATCCATATTTTCTGATATGAATGAGAAGTTTATTGAGGTATTTATGGACGATTTTTCTGTATTTGGTGATTCATTTGATAACTGTTTGAATAATCTTGCATGTGTCCTAAAAAGGTGCCAAGAAACTAACCTCGTTTTAAATTGGGAAAAATGCCATTTCATGGTTAGGGAGGGTATAGTTCTTGGGCACAAAATTTCATCACGGGGGATGGAGGTTGATAGAGCCAAAATTGAAGTGATTGAAAAACTTCCTCCTCCCTTAAATGTGAAAGGTATTAGAAGCTTCCTAGGGCATGCGGGTTTTTATAGAAGGTTCATAAAAGATTTTTCAAAAATTGTGAAACCTTTATGCAAGCTTTTGTTAGCTGATACTCCTTTTATATTTGATGATGATTGCATGCATGCCTTCAAAATTTTGAAAGAAAAACTCACCACCGCACCGGTCATTGCACCTCCAGATTGGAGTTTACCTTTTGAGCTAATGTGTGATGCAAGTGACTATGCGGTGGGAGCCATTTCGGGCCAAAGAAAAAACAAAGTGTTGCATGTCATTTACTATGCCAGTCGTGTGCTTAATGATGCCCAATTGAATTACACTAAAACTGAAAAAGAATTGCTTGCTGTGGTATTTGCTTTTGATAAATTTAGATCCTACTTGATTGGTTGTAAAACTACAGTCTACACTGATCATTCTGCTTTGAGATATCTTATGACTAAACAGGATGCTAAGCCAAGGCTTATTAGGTGGATACTACTACTCCAAGAGTTTGATTTGGAAATAAAGGACAAGAAAGGAGTAGAGAATGTGGTAGCCGACCATTTGTCCAGGCTTCCACAAGCAGATGTGCAAGCAGAAGCAAAGTTGCCAATTCAAGAGGAATTTCCAGATGAACGGTTGTTTGTGGTGCAAGTGGCACCTTGGTTCGCGGATATTGCAAATTACAAGGCGGCCAATAAAATTCCTAAGGACTTCAATGCGCAACAGAGGAAGAAGCTCATTCATGACGCCAAGTTCTATATTTGGGATGAGCCGTATCTTTTCAAAAGAGGCTCAGATGGAATTCTGAGGAGGTGCATACCGGAAGAAGAAATTAATGGGGTGTTGACCCACTGCCACAACTCACCCTATGGAGGACACTTTGGTGGTGAGAGGACCGCCATGAAGATTTTGCAAAGCGGGCTATTTTGGCCCACTATTTTCAAGGACTCCCGAGCTTGGGTGATGAATTGTGATAAATGCCAGAGGACCAAGCAGTATTTCCAAGAGAAATGAGATGCCCTTAAAGGGTATATTAGAGGTGGAGCTCTTTGACGTATGGGGGATTGACTTCATGGGTCCTTTCCCGTCGTCTTACAACAACAAGTACATCCTGGTGGCGGTTGATTATGTGAGCAAGTGGGTGGAATCCGTGCCAACTTTGAAGGATGATGCAAGAACTGTGATCAGTTTTGTGAGGAAGAATATTTTTACCCGGTTTGGGACCCCTAGGGCTATCATAAGTGATGGGGGTACCCACTTTTGCAATAATGAGTTCAATGCAGTGCTTGCCAAGTTTGGGGTGAACCACAAAGTTACCACACCTTACCATCCCCAAACCAGTGGGCAAGTGGAATTGTCCAACCGGGAGTTGAAGAGAATTTTGGAAAAAACTGTGAACAATGCAAGGAAGGATTGGGCGAAGAAGTTGGATGATGCACTTTGGGCCTATCGGACTGCTTATAAGACACCTATTGGTATGTCACCGTACCAATTAGTGTTCGGGAAATCATGTCACCTTCCGGTAGAGCTACAACACCGTGCTTTTTGGGCAGTGAAGGCCCTGAACTTTGATACAAGGCTGGCCATGGACAAGAGGATGCTTCAATTGAATGAGTTGGATGAGTTCCGACTCTTGGCTTATGAGAGTGCTAGGATATACAAGGAAAGGACAAAGTTCTGGCATGACAAGTACATTCTTCCCAAGAAGTTTGAAGAAGGCGGTCGATTTCATTGTTTAACTCAAGACTCAAGCTCTTTCCAGGTAAATTGAGATCAAGATGGTCAGGCCCATTCTATGTCAAGTCTGTCTCTCCATTTGGTTCAGTTAAATTGGAAGATCCATCATCCGGCGATACCTTCACTGTTAATGGACAAAGACTAAAGCACTACCTTGGGGGCAACTTTGATCGTCAGGCGGTCTCCGTCACTCTTCAGGCACCATCTTCTTAAAAAAAATAATAATAATAATAATAATCATCCGTCAAGCTAGTGACGTTAAAGAAGCGCTTATTGGGAGGCAACCCAATCTTTATTTTCCTCTTCTCTTTTGTTTTTGATTTCCCCTCTTGAATAATTTGAGAAGCTCAAGAGGTTTGTTAATAGTTTGTTGAGTGATTCCAGATTTTGAAGGAAGGAGGAGAAGAAGGGCAGAAGGAAACAAAACCAGAAGGCATGTGATTCAGCACCACTACCACTTTGGTGAGTTGTTCCAATTTTCTTCCCTCTCTAAACTTAATTATTTACATTGAGGACAATGTAAGTCTTTAAGCTTGGGGTAGGGGTAATCTTTTTGCTTGCATTGTAAATATTGCATTCATATAGGCTTTAGTCTTGCATGATCACATGAATTAATTGCCCCCTGCTTAGATTGAGCATCTGATTGTGAGAGCTAAGTGCCAATTTTTCTGTGATAGTGAATTTTTGGACCCTGATTTTATATTCTTGTGATATGGCTTCATTAAATATGCTTGAGATATTCTTGGATAGTTGATGATTAGCATTTGTTTCTATGGATTTGTATTCTCACTGGTTCTTGAACTGATGAATGTGAGCTTTTGAGCCATTAGGGGGCACTCACTAAATCTGCCCCCGTTCTTTGTGTAGAGTGTTTTCCTCTTGGATTGTTTTTCTCTAGAACTTGACTTGAAACCATTTCGAAACTTGAAAATTTTTGAGAATATTTTTGAAAAGGATTGAGGCAATAGGTGTTTTTTCTAGCCTTCTGAGCTTTGAATGAATAATGCTACCCTTAGTTGCCCCATTTTGAGCCTGAATGAATAGCATGCTTTTCTTGGTACCCTGAAATGTTGTGTTAAATATGCTTATGAGGGACCTTCTAAAGTATTGTGCAAAAATGGGTTGGAAAATGTAGTTGAAAGTTTGGGATGATGAAAAGAAAAAAAATGAATCTGAAAAAAATTTTACTTCTCTTGAATTGCAAAATCTCCCATTCTCCAAACAAAAAAACAAAAAAAAAAGAGAAGAGAAAAAGAAATGAAAATGGGGAAGGGGATGACAAAAAGGAATGAGAAGTAAAAAGAAAAAGAAAAAAAAAATGAAGGAATGGTGGAAGAGTAAACTGAAACCCAACGAAAGGTATTTTAGAAGGTCGTGCCTTGCAATGCTTGATTGTTTGTATAGCCTTTTGAAATTTCCTGTTCTTGAAATTCCCACCTGAAAATTGATCCCATGGCCCCATTATAACCAAAGAATAAGACCTCTTGATTCTTAGATGTTTTCATTAATAAAGTGAAGATTCGGTTGATAGTCAAGCTTATGGTAGGAATCATTCTTTGAGGAAAATGGAGTGAAATGTCATATTCCCTTAACACTTGAGTGAGTGAGGCAAGAAAGAGAGCCAAGCAAATGAACAAGCTTGGGGTGAGCTGCAAGTGAGATAGAGTGCCCGAATTAGTGAGAATGTGAGTCTAGGGAAACTAAGCCCCTAATTGGACTTGAATTGATTGTCTCTTGCTGAAATAATTGACTGCCTGTTGCTTGGATCATTTTACTCGGGTTCTTAGTTCACTATCATTGTCCTGGTTGTTTTCATCTTATGGCCTTGGTTTTTGCTTGAGGACAAGCAACATCTTAAGCTTGGGGTGATTTGATGAGTGTGATTTCACCTCATTTTCCATGTACATTTCTGCATGCATTTGCATTTAGTTAGGCCATTTTAGTTGGATTTTGTTTAGTTTTTCATTTGGAACGGATAAGGTGGTATTGTGTGTTGTTTTGCAGGGATTTTTGATTAAATGCCCAAGTTTTAGCCATGAGGAAGCTGAGATGAAGAGAAGGCCTGAAAACTGAAGAAGAAAGGGACCAAAAGTCAGAATCTGTCACGGCCTGGCCGTGATGGCTATCACGGCCGTGACCCAAAACCAGCAAAAGTCAGAGACGATCACGGCTTGGCCGTGATAGAGATCAAGGGCGTGAAAAATTGGTTCGCGACGCGACTGATAGCTCGCCTCGCGAGAGAGTGATTGTGCCAAAACCACCAAAGTCAGAGACGATCACGGCCTAGCCGTGATGGCTATCACGGCCGTGACCCAGAAACCTCCAAAAGTCAGAAGCAATCACGGCTTGGCCGTGATGGGGATCACGGGCATCAAAAGTCGGCTCGCGTCGCGAAATAAGTGCTCGCCTCGCGAAAGAGTAGTTTGGCCAGAACTAGAAGAGACAGAACCCGTCACGGCCTGGCCGTGATGGCTATCACGGCCTGGTCGTGATGGCTATCACGGCCGTGACCGGCCACGAGTAATAAAAGAACTGAGCAGAACAGAAGAAAATTTTGATTGAGAAAACCCTAAAGAAAAATCCTCTGCTGCTGTGGCTGTGTGCATCATTCCATGGAGCTATCTCCTTTGTTCATCTCTGTAATTATTTCTTTTGTTTTATCTTCAATTATGTGTAGCTAAACTCCCCTTTGTTGGGGTTAGACTATTGCTATATGAACTTGGTTGTAAAAATGACTTGATTTTAATACAGTTTCCTTCTTCTTTATGAGTATATAATTCTATGCTTAATGCTTTCCTAGGCTTGATCATCTTAGGAATGATTAGTTGCTTTAATAGACAATTGAAAGGTTGATGTTAAAGCATGCTCATGAATTATATGCCAAGTAGTCCAAGAATCTAGACATAGGTGTTGGCTACTTGCAATCTTATGAATCTTGTTCTTAATGCAATTTCTCTTATTAATCCACCTAAGACATTAGGGTTTAATTTGGGATTTTAGGCTCAATGCACCTAAGACATTAGGCTTGAGTATATTAGAAAAGATTCGATTGTCATAAGTGAAGTAGGAACTGTGTTAGTTATCATTTCATAACAATCAAGGGAGGATTAGCTTAGTCTAACCCTAGCAATCCTATCTCATTGTTATTCATCTTTCTGTTTTCACATTAACTGTTTGAGAAAAATCCAAAAAGAACAAAAATATTTTCTTCTTGTGTGTTTGTTAGATGTTAGAACAACCTTCACTCCAAAATTCGATCGCCTAGATAGTAGTCAAATTTGCGAAGTGGTAATTGTCCACGATCCCTGAGAACGATATCCGGTCTTACCGTTTTATTACTTGCAACGAACCGGTACACTTGCCGAGTCCGTGTCATATAATCAACAGGAAGGTATTGACTTCACTAAAACCTTTGCACCTGTAGCTAGATTAGAAGCAATTAGAATTATTATGTCTTATGCTGCAAAACATGATATAACTCTCTATCAAATGGATGTTAAAAGTTCATTTCTAAATGGGATAATTAAGGAGGAAGTTTATGTTAAGCAACCTCGTCGGTTTGAGGATTATGAAAATCCTAACCATGTCTATAAGCTTAAGAAAGCTTTATATGGACTCAAACAAGCTCCAGAGCTTGGTATGATAGGTTAAGCACATATCTGATGGAAAATAATTTCATTAGAGGAAAAGTAGACCCTACATTTTTCAAGAAAAGCTCAAAGAAAGATTTTATTGTAGTACAAATTTATGTGGCTGGTATTATTTTTTGTGCTACTAATGAAAAGCTCTATAAAGAGTTCTCTGAGTTGATGCAGAATGAGTTTGAGATGAGCATGATGGGAGAATTGAAGTTCTTTCTTGGTCTGCAAATAAAACAGACAGGTGGAATCTATATCCATCAACAAAAATACACCAAGGAACTTCTGAAAAAGTATAATATGAAAAATTCAAAGCCTATGAGTACTCCTATGCATCCATCAATAGTTCTAAACAAGGATGAGGAAGGTAAAAGGTAGATCAAACTATCTACCGAGTTATGATTGGATCTCTTCTATACTTAACTACTAGCAGACCGGACATTCAGTTCAATGTTGTCTCTGTGCTAGATTTCAATCAGATCCTAAAGAATCTCATCATAAGGCTGTTAAAAGAATTTTCAGATATCTAATTGGAACCACTAACCTTGGTCTATTGTATAAGAAATCTGAAGATTTCAGGTTAGTTGGATTCTGTGATGCTGACTTTGCTAGAGATAGAATTGATAGAAAAAACACCAGTGGAGGATGTCACTTCATTGGAGCAAACATGATCTCTTTGTCAAGCAAAAGGCAAAGTACCATTGCTCTCCCAACTGCTGAAGCTGAATATATATCTGCAGCATGTTGTTGTTCTCAACTGCTTTAGGTAAAATATCAAATTGAGAATTATTCAATGTTTGAGCATAACATTCCAATTTGGTGTGATAATACCAGTGATATTAACTTGTCTAAAAATCCATACAACATTCTAGAGCAAAACATATAGAAATAAAGCATCATTTTATTAGAGATTATGTGCAAAATAGTGTTTTTGAAATTAAGTTTGTAAACACTGAAGATCGGTGGGCTCACATCTTTACTAAACCTTTAAGTGAAGATGGATTTGTTTTTATTAGAAGGAATCTTAATATGCATAACGTGTCTGAATGATTGTATGCTCATATGTCTAAAAATTTACTTGTCTAATTATTATGCTTCACTCGTCTACTTTAGCCATGCGTCTAATGACGTGGCTGAAAGCACTCACAAAGTGATAACCCTGACGGAGACATGTGTACATTGCAAAAGTTCCCTCCTTTTTCTAAAAAATGTTCCATCTTTTCACAACTGTCTTTTCAAATTTATTACTCTTTATGGCATAACCTCTCTCCTTATTCCCAACGCAAAAAGCACTCAACAGTTTCCTTTTCTTCTCCTAAAAGTAAACTTAGTCGTTTCACAATCTCTCCACTCAGAGTCTTTGGTGTCTCTATCTCTCTGATTCTCTCTTCATCTTCAACCTCTCAAAACCCTTCGTTTCCAAACCGTAAAATTTCCTCTTTTCTGAAACAAATGGCACCGAAAAGCTTTTTGGAAACCATCGTTGAGCAAGCTGGAATTTCTGTTAACGAAATGAAGTGCACCCTAGGAGAGATCCAAAGTTTCAGGATATAAAAATCAAGGGAATGGATGTCGTCCAACCTGAAATTGCTGCTGTTGGATGATTGCCATTCTTCCATCTCAGAGAAGTTGTCTGTCCCACACTAGTTTTGGCTTTCTGGAATACTTCCAAGATAACCAAGGACAACCTCACTGCCATGATTTCTGGAGATGTTGGTGATGACCATGTCATCATCACTCATGAGTCACTCGCTGAAGTGACAAAATGCCCAAGAGAATGTGCTTGGTATGATACTGAACAGATGAAGCCAATAGGAGAGAAAGCTGTCAACATTGTGCTTTATGGAGTCCCAAGACCTGTTAGCCTAGACTCCAAGTATCTGACTGCTAAGGCAAGGTTTCTTCATGTCCTTCTCATAAACTGTGTAATGCCTAAAGTTGGATCTAGGAACCATATGGGTAAAATTGAGAAATTTGCTATATATCATCTTGTCCAAAAGATTAAGATAGATATCACTGATCTCATTTTTAGGCAATGGAGAAGGCTGCCAAAGGGAAAAACAAGGATTACCCCTATGGCATGATCATGACCAGAGTGTTTAGGGTAAAATCTCTAAAGGATCTTAGGGATGCTTTCAGTGTGCATCTTTGCACTAAAATCACCACCAAGACTTTGTCTCTGATGAAGGTGCCGCTGACACCATTTGAGGACCCTGCTGTAGAGGAACCTCAACAAGCATCTGCTGAAGAAGCCCCTACTGAAGAAACATATGCTGCCCCTACTATGAAGGTTGAGCCTGTTGAAACAGAAACTGATACTGCTACTGCCTCTGCCTCAAGGCCCTAGAAACTGTTTAAGAGGAAGAGAGTTGCTCAAGATGAGGGGGAGTCTCAAGTTGAAGAGACTGTGATCCCAAAGAAGAAAATAACAACCATTACAAAGAGGAAAGCTGTTGAGCCTCTTAGACAGTCTTCTAGGATCAAGATAAGACTGGTTCTTCAAGAAACACCACCCTCTTCACCCTCTCAAACCAAACTGCCAACTCCTCCACCTATCAAAGCCAGAACACCATCACCACCATCCAAAAACAAAACCCCTTCACCATCACCTGCAACTGAATCCTCCTTACCACAAAAAGTTCCCACACCTATATCACCATCACTTAAACTATCACCACAAAAAGCTCTCACACCACCACCACAACCATCACCCATTTCTGTCCCAGAACCACATATTTCTGAAGATGAACCATATACTTCTGTTTTAGAACCATATGTGTCTGAAACTGAACCCCATTTGTCTGAACCATCCATACCTCACTCCACTCACTCTTCTAAATCTCACCATGATGAATTTAATGACTTTGACTTCTTTGACACACCTACAGCACCTCCACCTCAACCTAAATCACCCACACCTGACTACATCAGAAATCAGTGTCAAGTTCCTTTGAGAAAGATCTTTCCTGATCTTTTCTATGAAACCATACATAACCCCCTACCTAAAGCCACCCTACCTAAATACCATCTCTCCTTCAGAACCACTCCAATTTTTATTTCTGATGACTGTAGCTCAGATATGTTGTTTAGCAAAGAATTGGACATGATTGATTCTCTGGAAGCAGAAAGGCAACTAGTGAAATTAGCTGAGAAGCAGAAGTTCTCTGCAAGATGGAAGCCAAATCCACATGTGATCATGGAGCCCTCAACTGTGATCAAACTCATGCCAAACTAAATGGCACTCAAAGGGAAACAGAAAGTTGTCAACATCCCTGGGAAGCAGATAAACTTTCTGATCAAGTTGAACAATAAGAAGCTGAAGTTCAGAAAGAGGATAGTCACCACTGCTACGTCCTCCAAGTCACCACTGCTCTGGGCTGTTAGATGAAGAGTAGAAGGAAATTCCTACTAGAGGTAGACCTGCCCTTGCTCTTTACCCTTTTGAACCATCTGTCTACACTCTCCCTCCATTCTTTGTTGTTTTACCCTTCTTCATCTTAAACTTTCCCGAGTCTACCCCTGTAACCCCCTTAAACCTCATTAGGAGATCCTATGAGTTTATGTTTTCCCAAGTTGAGTCTTCCCTTCACCATGAATGAATCCAATGGTTTCTAGATACTTTCTTTCCTAACACTGACTTTGAAACCGCACTCTCAACTAGTGTCTACATGGATCATGAGCCTTGGGATGAAATCATGGTTGAAGAGTTGCCTTCTACCCCTCCTCGAGGTCCTACCCCTCCTCCATCTGCACCTGTTGATCCCTTAACCTCTTTGGCTACAACAGACTCCATTGATCCTGTTCTTGCTGATGACCCTGTTGCATATCAAAGGCTGGATGAAATGGCCACTTGTCTGCAATCAGTTATGCAGAAACAAGATGAAGCCATGGAACAACAAGCTTCATTTCAAGCCACTTTGTTATCCCAGCAAGCAGCAATGCAGAAGATGCTGGAAGCTTTTTTAAAGAGTCAAGGAGGACCTACTTCGTAGAATTTAGGGCTTAGTTTCTTTTTGTCAAGAGTCATGCAATGTACTGTCGGTGATGTTATTATCAATTTTTAAATGTATGTTCTGACTCTGAATGAAATAGAAACAGTTTATCACTTTTGGCTCTTTTTTCTTTATCATTATGATGTTTAATGATTATCTTTTTTATTGATGCAAAAAGGGGAAGGAAGTAAAATTAACAATAAGACTTTTTAGACTTAACAAATTTTGCTCTGATATTAATCTGATGCATTAATTAAGGGAGATTCTTAATTATTATATATGTCTATGTTTTCATATACATTATCTAAGACATGTCTAAAATTTTCAATTGTCTATTTGTTGTCTGTTACTTTTTTATGTTCAATAAAATCAGAAATATTATTTGTCATCATTAAAAAGGGGGAGAATGTTGAGACCTCATAAGTCTGGAACACATTCAATGTGTAAATTCTCTAAGTTTTGATGATTCCAAATATATTAAGTATGGTAATATTGAACCATATGAAATTACTGACAAGTCTGCTGAGTGTGCAGGAAAATAAACTTAAGCTCACTCGTACAAATCAGACCCATCTAAATTTCCCTAAGGAGCAGTTTTCAGACTCGTCTGAAAAACCACCCATCTGAAAGTTAGTCAACTCAGACAGAGACCAAGTCAAATCTCAGCCAAAGTTCTGATCTAGTTGATGACGTGGCAAGGATCAAAAGTCTGAAGAAGCTACAGTGGATCACCCGTCTGAAAAATACTCTATTACACGTCTAAGTTTTGGATCAAATCACCTGTCTAATTTTAGACTGTACAACACCCGTCTATTTTTTAGACTCTGCTGAACCAGTTCAAGTGTCAGACTGTCAGAAGAAAGTCCAAGCCAACCTTATTTGAAAAAGATTCCTTCCTTAAGTATCTCGAAGACCTATGGACAATAGCACCAAGGACAAAGAATAAAGAAATCATTCTTTCAAGTGTTTAAGGAATAAACACGCTACCTCTGTACCAAGTCAGTAGCTTTTAGTTGTTTTAGTATAAAGTAAAAGTACTTTCCATAAAGTGAACTGAGTGTTGCACTAAAATGGATAGCTCTCTGCTGCAAGTACAAGAAGTCTGCTACTACAACTTTGAAACAACAACTGCTCAGAAACAAAGTGTACTCTTGGTCGCATATGTCAAAGTCCAAAGTCCCTAAAAGTTTAATGTTTACACAGAACGACTCTTTGACGTTAATGGCATTCCAGAGTTCAAATCTAATGAGCACACTTTCTGAAGTTGTGTCTAACTGATCAAATTGATTGAAGCCTTTAAATAGGGCAAACCATGAAGCTGAAGTTAAGAGATACACTGCGCATATTCAAAGAAGCAGTTACTCTGTTGATTTACTTATTCATTCCTTCATTGATTATCTCCTTAATCATTTGACATAAATTTCGCAGTCTTTCATTCCTTCATTTATTCCACTCTCTGAGTGTTATCTGAAAGATTTGGAAAGTTGTATTAAATACTCAAAACCTTTTACCCTTTACTGTTTGAGCCTGAAGAGGCTAGGTGAGAAAAGAATACTTGTTTGAGTGTGAGCGTGAAGAGACTAGGTGTGAAAAGAATATTTGTACTATAATCTGATCAGTTATAGTGGAAACCTTGGTGCTGCCAAGAACTGGACGTGGCCCTATTGATTTTGGGGTGAACCAGTATAAAACTCTTGAGTGATATTCCTCTTCCCTTATCTCTTTAATTTATTTAAGTTATTTGTTTAAGTTTTAAACTTGGGGTGTTATCTTGTGAATATCAAATCTTATTTTAATCACTCTCTATGTGCGTGTGCGTGTGTGTGCTGTCTATATAGTCCCCCTTCTTGTGTTAACTTTGGTTATTTTACAAGTTTCCATATAGCCAGCTTTCCAATGCTTAAACGTTGGGTCATTCAATGACCAAACGTTGGGTGTGCTATCGGTTTCCAATTCTCATGCGTTTCAATACGTTCTGAGCCCGTTTCAAGTCCGATTGGTCTCAAATTTGAAACACAAGCTCTTTAACACACATGGAACCATATTAAGCCTTCGAACATGCTTAATATTTTCCTCATATACTAATAGAGAAAACGGAGTGTTACATTACTACCCCCCTTAAAATAAATTCTGTCCTCGAAATTTAAATTAATTACCTTACGTGAACAAGTGCGGATATTGTTGTTGCATATCAACTTCTCTTTCCCATGTTGCATCACTTGTAACTACATCTCAGATGACCTTGACTAATGTGACACCCTGCTACCCCGCATGTTATAAAGAATTAAAGATACAATTAATCAAATAAAAACATACATTTACTGGAATAAATAAAAACATACATTTACTGGAATAAATAAATCATTACGCGGAAATAAAATCAAGTTTAAAACGAACAAACAAATAAAACAAAATAAACAATAACAGACGTCCCAACCCGATGTCACAACAGAGCTGGTATAACCATTTTGTAAAAACCTCGGAATACAACTGAAAACTAGACTAGCAAAAGAAAGGCCCTAACTATGAGTGGTGGCTCTTCAGAGTCACTCCTCTCTGGGCTGCTCGCTATCCTCTGAATGAAACCAACATGCCAAACAAGAAAACAAAAAACGGGGAGTAAGAATCATGTAAACATATACGGCATGGAGATAGGAAGCAAGGTAAACAAACAGACATGGCAACATCATAAGCATACAACAACATGTACATCAACATGTATCAACATCATAACAACAAGTATGCTATGCGGTGCAATGCAACGCTACTCTGCTACTCCATTATGCATGTGGATCCAAACTAACTCAGGATGAACGACTTCACAGTTACATATCCGTATTGGCCATAGAAGCACCAACACCTGAACCTCGGGTGAACCCCATGGATAGCCAACTCATCAAACCGTGGATGCCTCATCACGGGGGGTCGGGGTCACCAAACCTCGGGTGAACTATAGTGGAAGGACAGATCACCGTACTATCTGGCGATCTCCCATATGTCGAACCTCCCCCTCAACCATCAACTCCAATGCTCTATGCATGGCACAACAACAAACAACAACAACCACCTCCTTTGCTCGAGCCAAAAAGCTCACAAGACTTCATCAACAACATCATCGTGCTTGGACCAATAAGCACCAAAGACTTAACATCATCAACACCTCGACCAATAAGCATTGAGGCCACTTTGTCCAATAAGAACCAAAGTTATCAACGAGCGATAACCCAACGGTTACCGGCTTAAACATCTTATCATCTTAATTATCTTCATTAACCATTAACTAAGTTATCTAATATTTATCATTGATTTATAGTGTTATCATAACGTTATTGGGGAAGATTGGGGTTAAAACCCCTTTAAACCTTTAATCTCAGTTTCTGTCCAGAGGGGTGAGCACGGGCGTGCTTAACCCCAGCACGGGCGTGCTGCCACTTAAGTGGAGCACGGTCGTGCTTCCTTTTAGGCATGGTTGTGCTCAGCTGCAGGATTGTGCTCCTCCACTGCACGACCATGCTTAATGCACGGTCATTTTCCAGAATTCAAACTAGGAGCACGGGCGTGCTTCCTGTTCAGCACGACCGTGCTTACTGCACGACAGCACTGTTCTAGGCAAAGTCTCAAGTCAGATTTTAACCAATTATTAGGGTTTAACAGTCCTTTAATTCCTAAGCTATTTTAACAACATATTTCTGGATTAAAACTTATCTTCAACTCAGTCATAGCACCATCATCAAATCAACAATTTGTCAATAGTAACAATTATGGCATTATACTCATACAACAACCAGTATAACATCAACATGTGAACACAATCATAGCATTACAAAACAACCAAGATATGTTATCATAGAACATAACCAATCCAACAATTGTATTATCAAAGAACATCTTAACATATAGGCATATAACTTAGGACAACAACTGGGGTTATGTGAACCCCTTTACCTTACACTACCCCCATTGTCTATGGTTACACTACCCTTCTCCCCATGCTTGGATTGATGTTTGCTCTAGCAGTCAAACTGGTCACGATTCCCAAAGCGACTCAGGTAACTCTTCCAAGCCTTGGCCAAACAAAACATAAACCATCAGTTTCCGATTCAAAATAATGAAAAGGAAACCACAAGGGAAAGAAACATTACCTATATACGAGCATAGACGAAACAACGCTACAAAACGGTCTCCAACACTCAAGAAATTGACTGAGTTTGATGGAAATAGGGAATGGAACTGCTCTGGCCACACTAGGGTGGCAGCAGCTACTAAAATAGGGGGTTTTACGTAAACCCTCGATTTCTATGCAAGCATATATAGACTGGACACGAAGCACGGTCGTATTGGACTTAGCGTTAGCGAGACGCGGTCCGAACTTTGAGCACGGTCATGCTCCTTATTGAGCACGGGCGTGATCAACTTAAAACTTGCAACACGCTTCAGACTTTAAGCACGGGCATGCTGGCTAATGAGCACGGGCGTGCTCATTCACCAGAAAGGGACTTTTGAGCCAAAAATCCCACTAAGCCCTTAGCCAACAACTTAAACTTAACAAAACCAACTTAAACAACCAGACAAGCTTTATAAAAACACTAAACAAAAAAGCAGGGTGTTACAACTAAAGGAATTTGCTTTCCGCGGAGTTAATTTATCCTTTGGTCCTCGATCCGTACAGGTAAAGCCTCATACTCAATGTTTTCTATTAATTGTATTGATTCGGGCTCTATGACATGCGATGGATTAGGATGGTACTTTCTAAGTTGGGATACGTGAGACATCATGAGGGTTTGAATGATTGGGTGGTAAGGCTATCAGATAGGCAACTATACAAATTCGGTAAAGAATTTGAAATGGTCCAATAAAACGTGATGTAAGCTTTCTGGATTTAATTACCCTATCAATTCCAGTTCTCGGGGTGACTCGCATGAAAACATGATAGCCTTTCTGGAACTCCAAGGGTCTTCTCCTCTTGTCTCAATAGCTCTGTTGTCTATCTATCGCTGCTTTCATCTTCTCTCGGATCTTCCGAACTTGTTCACTCGTCTGCTGCACCACCTCTGGTCCAATTAACTGACTTTCTCCTGCTTCGTACCAATAGAGGGGTGTTCTACATTTCTTTCCATACAGTGCATTGTATGGCGCCATGCCAATACTTGTCTAGAAACTATTATTGTACGCGAACTCAATCATTGGATGAAATTCATCCCAACTTCCTGTATGTTCCAAAACACATGATGTTAACAAATCTTCCAAAGACTAAATTGTCCTTTCCAACTGACCATCTGTCTAAGGATGATAAGCGGAACTCATCCTTAACTTAGTTCCAAAAGCACTATGTAAACTCTTCCAGAACCTTAAAGTAAATCTCGGATCCCTTTCCGAAATTGTACTTGTTGGCACTCCATGCAACCTCACAACTTCCTTGACATACAACTGGGTTAACTTTTTCATCGAGAACCTTTGATTGATAAGTAAGAAATGAGCATATTTCGTTAACCTATCAATAATAACCAAGGTTGCATCATACTTCGCCTGTGTCCTTGGTAAACCCTGCGGCGACGGTAATGATACATAGTCTGCACACGCCTTTGTCCCATGCCTCTCTTAACTATGCCCACGTGACTCCTAGCCTCGGACCTATATACCATGTTACACATATCGTTAGGGAACTCCCTCTGACGAGGTGGATACCACATCTCAGAGAAAGGTAAACGTTGGGCAATCCGATATAGGTCAATGATGGTAAATTAGAGACCTTCTCCTAGCCGTATTTACAAACTGACAGGCTGATGTAAATCATGAAGAACTATGAGTGGTCGACCTGCCACCCACGGTCATCGTGGTACACGATCTCTACATCACCCATAATCGGGATCCTAGGAAGGATCCTCTGTAGGTAGTGTCGCTAATGATAGCCCCGCCATGCAGTCGTCGTCGTTCTGTTGTTGCTACTCATTTATCATATATACATACACAGAAAGATGGAGAAAGAAGGGAGATAAGCAGCTCAAACAGTATCATAAAAAAGGGGATGGGTACACATAGAGCATAATAATATACATACAAAACACATACAACAAGTAACAATTATCTTCCGAGTCACACCAACACAATACATCCTCAAAGTTCACTCTCAGATGATTCTTCTCAGGGGTCTCACTCCTATGCATGTCGGTCGATATCCATCATCTGGGTTTCAAACCAAGACATTCGCCTCACTGCTCATAGAATGTCAGTTAGTTTGTCCAGAAAACCCTTCTGCTCGTCGTGACCAATAAGAGTGGATCCCCCTATGAGCTCGGCTCCATTAGGGGTATCTTGGTCGCCTCAGAACGTCCACCTACGATGTGGATACTCCGAGTAAAGTTGGGAAAACAAGGCTATATTAGGGTACACAACACATTAGGATCTACCTAATGGTCATCGTGAGCCTCCCAAGTCCGATTTGAATATCCCCGAGGTCTCTTTACAGACCTGCCCTTCCATAATTCGTATTCACACTCGACTACCACTAGCCTCGCATGACACCCAGTCATACGACTCGCCATTTGGAAAAAAATGCAATGAAACAAACATGACTATGGTTAACACTGGAACCTTCTTACACATTCACAGTCTCACAACGGATGCTCATACATCCCCTGCCTCAAAGCCACAGTCTCAAGGAATTACCACAGTGTTAACCCTCAACTCATCCATACAATCAGATACCCATAAAATCATCAACCATCCATATACATGAATATAATAATGATAAATCACATCAATCAACACATTTCAGCATGTTATAGCAACCAGCATAGCAATAGGTAAATCAAATAATGCTAATCAGCACAACTTCTCTAACCTAGGGTTTCAAGCCTATTATCGATAAACCTACAACAAATAAACCCTAGAAAACATTAAAATATTATTTTAATAGTTTTTAGCCATTTTCAATGTTCGGCATACTAGTACGGTCTGGGGCACCCTACACACATGCATGTATAATAACTATGCTATGCTTGTTTCCTCGACGATGTCGGTTACTTTCTCCCCATCTTGAATATTTGTGTAGGCTTCCCCGAAACCTAGAATCATGTCCTCCTCTTTTCCCCCTTGCTGCCACACACACTCTGGAGATCCTCGGTGCTCCAAAATTTGCCCTAACTCAGACAGTATCTAGACATAGTCATAAACCCTAATCTTGATCAAAATCCATAATCGATACAAGAAAAAAATGAAAGAAATAGAGAAAATGACTAAGAATAATAACGTCAACAATGTCGACGTGTCGACATTTTAGTGATTTGGGCATTACCTCGATCATATCGAAGAATCAAAGGTCGATACTTGTAGTATTCTTCACCCCGATCACAGTTGCACAGTTGGAATCACGATCGGACGGATGGATTACTCCGAAGATGAGTTTCTCTCTCTAAGATTCCTTTAACCTCTCTCTAACTCTTTGTCTCTGGCCTGAACGAAAATGAAGCAGCTCTCACGAAATCAAGAAGAAAATACTTAAGTGGAATATGCCTATTAACCACGCTCAAGCGTGCTGGGACTCCATGCTAGAGCGTTCCAACGCTCTAGCATTGGGTGTTCCAATGGTAGAGCATGGCCCCTGTTTGCCACGTGTTACATGCAGTTGACGTTTGTACGCTACGTGTCTGACCCCATTCAATGTACAAGCGTCCATAGAGCCAGCGTCCAAGAGTTCCAACACTTTAACGTTGGACCATCCAATGTCCAAACATTGGGTGCGCTGCCGGTACCTGATTTCACTTGTTTCCATGCGTTCTAAGCCCGTTTCAAGTCCAATTGCTCTCAAATTTGAACACAAGCTCAATAACACACAAGGAACAAGATTAAGCCATCAAACATTCTTAATCCTTTACTCATACACTAATAGAGAAAATGGGGAATTACAAACACAATCGTTGTCCTATGTAAATTTAGTTTCGCTCCCGGTCTCGCTGTCGTTTTCCCATTTGACTGATTTGGCAGTAAAAGTCGTAAAAGCCTAAAATGCACCGAAAATGATATCGGGATTAAGAATAGGTGTAGAATGAATTTAAATATCTTGTAAAGGATAAATGTTGACACTATGACATTACAGATTACCTCGAGGAAATTCACATGCAATGACGAAACTACGAAGATGTCGAAGCCACGAGCACTAATACGCAATCAATTTACAAATCCAATATGTAACATCCCAAAAATTGGCTACTAGGTAATTTAATAGGAATTAAAATATTAGAACGATTATATTTTAAGTTTAGAAGTGGTTAAAATCTCATAAGTGACTTAAAAGAAGTTAAATAGATAGTTTTGAGTGTTTTAGGCCCAATTTCGCACAAGATACCTCCTATGACCCAATACCAAACTTAAGATGAATATTTCATAGCCTAAACAAACTTGTTTAGACTTGATGTCTTCAAAAGAAATGTAACTTCGTCTCTTATATTTCAATAGACATTGAATTCATCCAAATTGAATTCTTGTAGCTCATGTTATGATCAAATTCATACACATCATACAGGTTCCAACACCAGAACCGTTTTTCTAACTTCAATCCCCATTTTGACTATCTAAACTTCCGTTTCAGATTTCATGGTCTTCATGAAAGTAATATATATTTGTTTTATATTTCCAATGATATGAATGTCATAATTTTTGGATGTTTATAACTCAAGATATGTGTAAAATATAACATTGTGTGCTAGGTAAGTGAGCCTTGATACTTTTTTACACGTTTTGGGCTATTGGTGGCTCTATAAATAGAATCTTAACACTCTTAGGGTGCATTTTTGACCCTAACTACACCTAGAAACTCAGAAGCGGCTAAGAAAAGGAAGATGAAGGAAAACTCTTAGTAAATGCTAGGATTCGTCCTAGGAAAAGCTTGGAGCTACTTGGAGGTCTTCAAGAGGTGAGTAACAACACCTTTTCTCACCCTTCCATGGTTTTTCAAAATGGATTTTGGATTCTTTTAAAGTATATTGAGATTTTGGGTGATTTGGTTGGGAAATTTTGGGTTTTTGACATATTACGGTCCTAGAACGTTAAATTGATTTGGGGTTTTTCAATAATTGATAAATTGATGTATGTTGCTGCATGGTTTGGTTATATTGTCTAATACTTGTTTGATGATTTTCAATCATAATATATATGCTAGACATGATTTGGAATGTCTATGAGTTGTTTTGGTATGAGTTATGGTTGTCATGACATGCTCTGCTATTTTATATAATGTTATAGTGTTGTCATGACATGCTCTGTTAAGTTATATGATGTTATAGTGTTGTTGTTGCATGCTCTGCTATGTTATATGATGTTATAGTGTTGTTGTGACATGCTCTGTCATGCTATATGATGCAATAGTGTTGCTGTGATATGACATTTTACCATTGTTAATGATGCAAGGAGCCATATGTCTGTCCTGGGGTCATAATATATGCCCAGATATTATTTAGAATGTTTATTGATGCGTGATGAGATACCTTCTTTTGGAAAGGGGATGATTGTTAAGATACCTCTTTCTGGGATGGGGCTGACATATTCCTCCTCGTTAGAGGGGAAAACAAATATCCTCATTCTGAGAAGGGGAAGACCCATTATAGATACCTCCTTCTAGAAGGGGAAGGCAGTGGGACGTCATTGCATTTGTCATGAGCTCATAGACTTAAAGTTGGGTAATTAAATAAAAATGACTTGGATCATACATTGAGATTGTTTGGGCACAAGAGATGTCTTTTGTAAGATTTAATTTATGTTGTGCGTATTGTTAGTGATGGATTATTTCTATTTGATAATGTTATGACTTGTGCATGAATTTCATGATATTGGATTAATTATCCTTAATTTACAAAAAATATTTTGACTTATATGATTTTGAAAATAAGTAGATGCCATGTATGTTTTTCTGGTTACCGCGTCGGCTGAGAACAACACTATTTGCCAACTTTTTTATTGAATTGTTTTTATTCAATGGGATTATAAATCTCATTAAAAGTGTTATTTTCAGAGCACGAGGATGTAGTCACTGAGATTGAGGAGAATTGAAGACTTAGTACTTGAGTTTAGCTATTTATTATATTTGGTTAGTATTATGTCCAATAAGGAGTCGTTTGTGACTAGAACAATATTATTTTATTTTATCGTTGGGTTATTTTTAGTTGACGCCCAGGTTTTGAGACAATTAATTTTATTTATGTAAGGATTATCTTATCAATATTTATTTTAAAATTATTGAGGTATTTTCAAACATATAATTCGTGAAAAATTTATTGGTATTTTATGCCTTATTAAATATTTTAAATAATTATATTACATTTTTGTTGGGGTATGTAAAGAGGTGTGTTACACTATAACCTAAACCACCTTAACCCAAGCTCTAAAGTCTTTAACTATGACCTTTTGAAAGTGAATTTCTTCACTTTAATTTTCCTTCTCTGGTTCGTGCAACAAAATTTTAGAGAAGATGAAGATGTACTAGTTTTGTTACTTTTAATGTAGATTAGGATTATTATATTATTATATTAAGTTAGTGGAATTATTAGGTGTCTTAAGTAGCTTAGGTGTCATTAGGATGTCATTTTAGGTGGGTTAGTGGAGTCCATGTGGCAGCCCCTCCACGTTAGCTTCCTTCTTGGTGACATGTGTTGAGTTATGACAAGTGTCGCCAACATGTGTTGCCGTGTGTTGCTCTGTCAGCACAACCGGGTGTTTTCTTCCGTATTTTCCTGGGTAACCTACAGCTGAGATATTTTTATTAATTATTTTAGGCTACTCCTAAAAGCCTATTGTACTCAAGTAGGGCCTAATTTTATTATTCTAACCCTTAATATATTAATTAATTAATCGTTCGGTTTATGTTTCTTTGCGTTCTGGACCTTCAAATTTGAAACACAAGCTCATTAACACCTAATAAACATTATTAAGTCATCAAACATGTTTAATCCTTGTCTCACACACTAATCGAGAAAATATGGCGTAACATGGCCAGTGTGGCATTTTGTGGATCTGTATTTGTGGTTGGTAAAAGGTTAAGGCACTAGGTGATGACCCTATGACGTGTCAGCGAGACTCATACTAGATTGCATTTGTGTTTTTCACAGTCGTTTGGGTGGTAACAGATGAGGTCATAGTATTTGATTACATATACCTAATATCATAGGACATATGAGTGGTGATTCTACCGTGATACTCTTGTAGTCCTTGCTGAGTAGCTCAGAGACCGAGATAGTTATCCTAATTAACAGGAATGGAGATACTATCGTGCAGCTATCCCTAACAGGAATGAGGGATAGTGTCATTCCTAACGAGAATGAGGAATGAGCATCCAAACAGAAATGAGGATATAATACACTTATTGGTGAATGTGTACGGTATGTGCCGCTTGGACGACTAAGTATCATCCCTAACGAGAATGGAGGATGTGTGACAGGATTAGGTGGCCACGTCAGGATATAGGCTTAGATGCATGAGTGATAAAGGGTAAAAGACGAGAAAGCAAACTTGTAGGATGACCGTTCTCTCTACATGTTGCATATCTATGTGTTATCCTTGTATTCAATGCTATGATTCATTTCCTATGCATGATGGTAGTGAAGTTTCTTATCTCCATATCCTTCTGGTGATGATGCCATCATCGAGCATTCGTGGCTGACGGAAGCACCAAGGATACCATTCCTAGGGACCCTGGAGTTTGAGAATCACGATGACCGAGGGTGGCAGATTAATCCCTCCACCTTCATGACTGTATATACTATAAACTGACCCATCAGTATATACGTCGGGTTTGGAGATGCTCCACGAGCCAGCTTTTTGGGTAACTTTTGGATCAGACAGCAAATACCTTTCAACCAAATATGGAACCCTCGGCGAGACTTCCAGCGACAGTGTGATTACCCTCAGACATCACATGCTCAGAGTCTCCTTGGTTTTGCTCTTCAAGGAACTAGAAGTTGTAGCTATAGCAGTACATGCGATCTTGTCAGCACGGGCGTATAATAATTTCCATAGCAAGGAGTCAATATGGGAGCCTCGATTTGGTGTTTATAGGCGTCGTTATGGAGAGGGATACAGTATCTGGTGGCCAGTGCGTGCACATAGGGTGTGTGCTGGGGATGTCTCTTTTTGATGTATTTTGAGAAAGGGTTTGGGGTGGAGTGAAGAGCTGGTGAGGTTATGCTGTCAGATCTTTTGATGTACCTTTTTACGTATCTCTTCATGTATCTTTTTATATACAGTTCATGTATCTTTCAGCCACACTCCTGATTGATAATCACAAAACAGAACATAGCCCTAATCCCTTCTGTATCTCCATCCCAGTTTCTCACAAACGACTTCCGTACTCTGGTGAACTGTGAGTGACGAGCGGCGACTAACAGGTTTTTTCCTCCAGTGAGCGCTTACTTGATCTCCGGTTCTGGGTGGCGGTGAGAGCTTGATCTAAGGTTCAGTGTGTTTGAGCAATATTTTTTTTCCTTTTGTGTAAGATTCGCTGATGAAGGAGAAGCAGTGGACGTTCTTATCCTTTCTTTTTAATGTTTATTAATGTTTTTACTTTAAAAACTTTTTTTTCAAGAAACTTTGAAAACTTTTTAAAGTCCCTTTAGAAAGTAAATGATATAATTATGATGACATGTTTCGTACTATAAAATTACAATTCTTTCTTCCTAGATTTGAATTTCGTATCCTACCTAAGGTGTCCTACTTGTATTATAACAATCTTTTTCATATTTAATATTTTTAAATAATAATATTTTTTATTTATTAAATCTATTATATAAAATGAAAATATATACTTAATTATAATCAGTTCGTCCAAGGTTGGACCTCGTCTAGACCAGTAGTGAACTGTGAATCTTCAATGACTGGTTCTTATGTGATCATGGACAAGGGCATTCAAGGACCAAGGACCCAAGCATGACAAGAAGATTCCAAGACCAACAAGAACCCTCTTAGTTTGTAGGATCTTTGTAAATGTAGATTGTATGATATATGTAATAATTGTAGAATAGGACTCATGTAATATAAGTGATTTTTCCAATAAGCACTTTAGGCCCAGATTAGGACATTGAGCTTAGGAGTTGGGTCAATTGGACCATTAGACCAACATAGAAAAGTGAATAGAAAACAATTGGGCCAAAACAAGCCCACACTTGGGATGATGGGCATAGGAGGCGCCAATTGCATAAGGTGGAGGAGCTTCAAGATCCCTCACCTATAAATAGGTGTCATGTACTCATTTTCAAGGGAATCCAATACATTTGTGTAGTTTCTCACATTTGAGATCTAAGAGAGTTGAGAGAGTTTCTCCTCCAAGAGGTTCTTGAGTTGAATCAATGATTCTTATCTTGAGTTTCCATACTCGATCAAGTGGTGAATCCTCCTACGGCTTATCAATTCAATCTCTTCCGCAAGAATTGATTGTGGCGCCCTCTTCCCCATTCCCTTTCTCCTCCATTTTCTATTTCTTTTGATTCTTAGATCTAGATTTACATACTATTGTTCTTGTATTTTCAATTTCATATACTTGTGCTCTTCTACTCCTTTTTGTTTCTCTTGAATTCTCACTTGAGAATCAAGATCTATATTCAAGTGTTCTTGTTTTGTATTGGATCTTGAATTTTTGACAAATTGAATCAAAGAAAGGTCCTCAAATTTTGTTGATCTATGACTAGATCACATCATGTGCTATCTAGAGCTAGTTCTTCGATCTTCAATTGTTGAATTTTTTTTATTAAAATTCAAATTCTATGATGGATCTAGTATTGGCGCCGCTATCATATTGCTCCACTTGAATTTGGTGCCACTTTTCTATGAGAATTTGGATGATGAAATTCAAATTTAATCCAAATGATGATCATAGATCTAGAATTTGAATTGTTTTGAAATTTGCTTGAATTTTTGGTGAAAAATTTTTTCCCCTCCAAATTTTCACTTCTTGTTTTAGGCGCCAACTATGTGCATGTGATCATAGATCACATGTGAATTTGATTTCACTCTTGAAATTCAATCATTGTTCTACACTTCTTATATTGTGAATTTGATCAAATTCAAAATTCAAATTCAATTCACAAAGTAAGATTAATTCAAGTTTTTAATCAAAAGTGTTTTTAATGATCTCATCTTATTAGAACCTAATAGATCTTGATTAAATTCAAATAGTGGAATTGATGTGTTTATCAACCACTTGAATGAAATATCTAGGTGTCTAACTTTTTGATTTATGCTTCAATTACTTGGAAATTCTTTTATACTTCTTGAATTGTTCATTAATTATTTCCAAGTATTACACTAATATTCATCAATTTGTTCATGAATGAAGGATGATCTAGTAATGCAAAGATTTTCTAGGGATAAAAGACTGAAATAGGTAGGCAATCGTTCCCAAGTTAATGCAAAGATTTTTTTTTCACATATAAATTTCCCCCCGATGAATGTATTTTCTAAGGAGAAAATACTTAAATAGTTAGGCAATAATTTACAATTTAATGTAGAGATTTTTTTGTAAATTCACATATAAATTTTTTCCTAATGCATTTAATGTCATACTTTTAGATTTGTACATTATAATTTAAGTAATTTAAAGGATTACGAGGATTTATACAAAATTATATACTTATTTTTTGTGTAAATGCATGTATTTATTAATGGCTACCGACTTAAAGAGGTTAAATTCATACATGTTAATTTATTTTAGTTAATGTATTTATGAATAAATGTATTTATTAATGGAGATTCAAATGATTAGTCAATCATGTCTAAGTTAATATACAAAAAGTTGCATGCGTTCATGTATTTATTGATGAGTGAAGTTCAATGGTGATCAGAACTTAAGCAATTACTTGAAATGATTATTTTAAAATACCTCATTGAAAGTTTCAATATTAAAATATAAAGTAAAATATTTAAAATTAGAAAACAATGATAAACGTTACATATATTTTTATGGCAATCTCTATATATTTACCGCGTAACCATCCGAGTAACCACGAAGTTTTTTTTTGTTTTAATTTCTATGCACTGTGAGTGTAAAGTTATAGGATTTTTACACTAGCATCCAATAATAAATAATTAAATCATTTTATTATTATTATTATTTATCTCTCTCAATAATTAAAATAAAAGCAAACATATCAAAATGTTAGTAGATGTTAGTATAAAACTTTTTACACTGACACTTTATACTACTATAATCCTTTTTTTTTTTTGTCAGCAACTGTCTAGAGTTTTAAATGAAGAAGGAAACACCAAGTGGCAGTCATGCATATAGAAATGTGCAGGGGAAAAAAACAAATGACAATCATGCATGAAAGAAAGGTAAGGAGAAAACTAAAAACACTAACCCCATCCATCGTTATTCCCATCCCGCATCTTCTTTCTTCCCCCCATCCCCTGATCACAACACCAACCACATTGGCCTCTTCCCTCCTCCTTTAATTCACCCTTTCCGTCACCTCGTCTTCTTTCTCCTTCCCCTACCCCGGAGTTATGAAGGGGGCTAAAATCCATGGGCCAACCCCTTGAACCCTACATTTGGCCCCTTTATTGAAGAATATTTCCATCACCCCATCTTCATTCTCCTTCCCCTACCTCTGACCTATGAAAGAGGGCTAAAATCCATGGGCCAACCCCCTAAACCCTACATTTGGCAAATTGAACACTAACTTCTCGTACCATCACCGTGGCTTGTTCGTCTAAGTCTATTTGGTGAGAAACCTTGAAACATGAACCCTTAATCTGCTTCTTCATCGGTTTTCTTCTTCAACCTGAAACCTTGATTTTTTTTTTAATCTAACATTTTGATTTTCTTAGCATTTTTTAGAAATTGTTTAAACTAGGTTGAAGATTGGTTCAAAATCTTTGGTTCCTACATACCAGCATAAGTCAATTTTGAATTATTTTTTTTGGACTTTGGATTTTTTTGGTGATTCTCATAACCTTATTTCCTTTTTTGAGCATTTTGTGACCTTGATTTCTTGATTCCCAATATAATGGGATTATTGATTGTTGCTCGTACTTGATTACTTTTAGCACAAGTTGCTCTTGCTAAATACTTGCTAGTTGTTACTTGTAATCCTGACTCCTTTCCTATATCCCATCCTCAGAAAAGGAATGATTCTTTTTCACATTTTTGTTTTGAACTTTTTATTTTTTTTAAATTGATATATTAGCTTGTTGTTGGCGGTGCTTTGCTTTTTAGATTTGAGTTTCTTTTTAGTGTTTTACCCCCACGCTACTTTTTCCTCTTTCTCTCCATTTTCTTTAAAGTGGGGCAAAGAAACTTTTTTGGTATGACTCACATTAGTATTTATTTTTCTAACTAGCCTCTTCCAAAGCCGAAAAAAATGGTAGATTCAATCCATTTTCTTTCCTATTATTTTCTATCAATCCAAACAATGGTTATTTGAGATAAAAATTATCAAACTACAAAATCATTCATCTCAAACAGCTAATGGAAAAGACCAAGTAACTACGCATCTCTAAAACAATTTTTTGCATACAAGGAACCTTTGAATCTCGTCCTTTACACTTTCTTCATATTTCTCTCATAATTTTTTAGTGCATTTGTGTAAACCTCATAAAATTGTAAGACACAAAATATGGGGAATCTAGAAAGAAAGTACAAGAAATAGTGTATGTAAGCCCACATAAAAGTGGACCAAACATTATGGTTCTTTAAAAAAAAATTATGAGTGTGTGTGTGCGCGCGCGTGCGTGTGTGTGTTTTTGGTAGAAATGTCTGTGTGTGTCTACAAACTATTTTTTTAAGATTGATAATGAATTATGGCTCCATTTTTTTCTGCTATTATGAGATTCAGGACCATTAATGGTGAACTATGATGTTAAAACTTAATCTATTTCCCTCTAGGCTTACTATCTAGTATTCTTTTCATATTGACAAATTTTTTTTTTTGGTGAAGATTAATGGTGAATTATGAAGTTACTTTTTTTGATTTTGTAAACTTAACAACCATTAATTATGAATTATGGTGTTACAACTTAATCTATTTCCCTCCATGCTTACTATCTAGCTAGTATTTACACTCTCATCTCATACTACTTATGACTTTAGGTAGTGCTTTTTTTTCCTGGTAGTTTTGGGTTGTAATATGATTCTAGTATCTTATGTCGTGCTCTCTTGCTAGTTGTGGCTTGTAGGCTTTTCTTGCAATGCCTATGTTGTGTATTGGGGTTACTGCTCAACAAGGTTAGTATTAACTGCTTAGTGTGGGTCCACGTACTTGAACTATTTATCTTCTGGTTATGACCTTTTTTAAGTTTTTTAAATTGATATATTAGTTTGTTGTTGGGGTGCATTTATTTCTCATTCTCTCCATTTTCTTTAAGGTGGGGTAAAAAACATTTCTTGGTACGACTCACAGTAGTATTTATTTGGCAAAATAGGTAAATTGGTCCTATACGTTTATTTTATTTTTCATATTGGTCATATAAGTTTTTTATTTTTCAAATTAGTCCAATACGTTACGTTCCATTTTCACATTAGTCATTTCCCTCAATTTTGACCTAACGCAATCAGTTTTGATATGACGTGGCTATCACCTTAGTCCGACACGTAGCATTTGATCTTACGGTGTTAGGTCAAAATTGACGAAAATGACTAATGTGAAAATGGAACGTAACATATATGACCAATTTGAAAAATAAAAAACTTATAGGACTAATATGAAAATAAAATAAATGTATAGAACTAATTTACCTATTTTGCCTATTTATTTTTCTCATTAGCCTCTTCCAAACAAGAAAAAAAAAATGGTGGATTCAACCTATCTTCTATCCTATTATTTTCTATCAATCCAAACGATGAGTATTTGAGATAAATTATTAAACGATAGATTCATTCATCTCATATAGCTAAAGGAAACAACCAAGTGACTACGCATCTCAAAAACTATTTTTTTGCATGCAAAGGAACCCCTGATTCACATCCTTTACACTTTCTTCATAATTCTCTCATCTTTGTTTTAGTGCATCTAAGTTCTTTGTAAACCTCATGAAATTGTAAGATGCCAAATTTGTGGGATCTGGAAAGAGACTACAAGAAATAGTGCATATAAGCCCACATAGAAGTGGTACCAAACATTAGGGTTCTTTAAAAAAGTTATATATATATATATATATATATATATATATATATATATATATATACTATTTTTTTAAAGATTGATGATGAATTATGTAGCTTCATTTTTTTTCTTTTGTAAGATTAAAACCGTTAATGGTGAATTATGATGCTTAAAATTAATTTATTTTCCTTTAGGCTTTTTATCTAGTATTCTTCTCATGCTGGCTGCGACACCCTTTCTGGGGGCCATCACATAGTTACCCAAAATGCGGAAATAAAACTAAAATGCTGGTTACTTTCGGAAAATGTTACTTTCAATGTTTTACCTTTACGGAAATTGTGATAAAATTTGAAATTTTACCTTCTTCATAATATCAACTCAAGACAACGCTACCAACTTGAAGATGTACGTCATAAGCATAAATAAGCGTCATAAGTTTTATACAAAACATAAAACTATAACTATAGGAGATCACAAAAGAGCCTCCATCACGATAGTCTTTTCTCCATCACACTAAATAAGAAAAAGTAAAGACATATATGTAAACAGTAGCGACACAACTAGAACCATAATCAAAATAAATGGCTCTCAGTAGCCTTATCAAAAACTGATGAAAGACTCGCTACTCTAAACACGATTATACTTAAGCTGATCAAAGCTAATAAGAACTACTGGGGGAATCAGAATGATCACCCACACTCACCGAAGGTGTATCCGATGAAGATACATCTACTACCTCACCCATTGGGTCATCCCCAAAGGTCGGTGAGTGAACCTCAAGCTCCTCCTCAAAATGCTCCTCGAGATCTTCCTCTATCTCAACCAGCTCCACCTCAACTGGTGGTGCTGCTGCTACAGGTGCCACCTAAAGCGGCTCAACAGGCTGGTGCGGATAATCAAGCAATCCGTGATCCCTCAAAAACTATAGGTATTGCCATACAGGAGGTAACAATATCTCACAAGTCTCCACCATATGTAGTCTCGAAATAGGTCCCCCAGCTGCCATGCCGGTTGTCTCCATAGATGGGCCATAGTATGTGGCTCTCAAAGCCTCGGGATTTATCTCCCATGCGCCAGCATAGTGGGCTCGATCAAACGTGATCGTCCTCAACCATTGATGGGCTAAGGGGATCTCTCGATCCATCTAATCAAGATAAAATATAACACGAGTAGAGAACGGAAAGAAAACATGCAAGAGTGAGAAACCGACATTTGAGTCATAACGCGAGAACCACATGCACGGCACAACAAACACATATGTGTTAGTACTCCCGTCTGTTGACGTGGCAAATGGACGTGGCTATTTTTTTATGATGGACGCGGCTATTTTTCCAAATGGACTCATTATTTTATGGACGCGAATTCTATAAGAACTATCAAAATCTTATCTCAAGAACGAGAATCAAGAAAACAGGTTCTGTTAAGTCAGATCCAAATCTGTTTTGATTGATCCCAACGACTATAACTTGTTTTCTATATAAAGAGGGATCAAAGGAACACTTTTAAAAAGAATCATAACGACTAACAACAGAATTATAATGATACACATATCATTCATCATCTTCATTGAGCTTACTGTGAAAAGAGTGTTTCAATACTCATAAGTGCTTCAATTTGTTTATCTGACTATTGAGAGTTAAGGAATCAATCTTTTCGTTCTATTTGATTGTAAAGAGAGAGGGAGTCTCTTTGAGTGATTAGGGTGAGGTATCCCTAAGGAAGAACATTGAGGCTCTTCACAAGAGTGTGGTATCTCGAGGTGAAGGAGTGATCTGTGGTGTATAGGTTTTTCAAGCTACCTGGCAAAGCTTGTGTTAGTGTGTGAAATCCCACGAGTGGAGTGGGGACTGTGTAATACCCACAAAAAAATAAAAAATAAAAATCAATGAGAAGGTATGAGAGAGGTAGTAAAATAGAGTTGTGGGATAGATTATTTGAGGGGGTTTTTTTTTTACCCCCTAGTATGGTGGGACCCTTTATAAGTGTAATGGTTAAGAAATAAGATAACGGGAAAAGAGTTAGAGTGTTTTTAGAAGCCTAACTTTTAAAATCAGTTTTCTTTAGAGGAAAAGAGTAAGAAGGGGCGGCGGCTCAACATTATAGAGACGTGCTCTTGGTGCAAGGAATCCAATTTCACATTCCTTTTTCCTTTCTTTTTCGTCGATTCAGGTGAGGGGATGTAGGTTTTATGGGGTAGGAGTTTAATTTGGGGGTTAATGGTGTCAAGTGGTAGAGTAAGATTTGTTGAAAAATATTATCTGTGATGATTGGTGTATTGTTTTATTCTAAAATATTAATTTATGTGATGTTTTGTTTTGATTTTCATCGATATTGACTTGTTCCTGCGTCCTTCAATCTATTCGTATGACTGGTTCTCGTTGCTGGCAGCGCAACTTCAATTGTTGCGTCTGCAAAATTCTTCACAGTGCATAGTGTGTCCATGTGAGCCTGACACCCCCTAGAACACATGTGCTTTTATCCAATCTTCACCATGACCCTTTGTTAGAATTGCTGTACAAATTTGGGATTAATGGTTGCAGTGGGGGTTTCAAGAAACATGTAGAATCTTTTAGCAATATTAGGAAATAAAATAATATGATAATAACAAAAAGGGTATATATTGTGAATATGTGTTACAAATGAAGTAGAAATAGATAGATATTATTTATACTTATAATATATATGTAGAGTGGCGTAGCTTCACTCATATGTTTCATATATTATATATATGTATTAGTTATTTTATGATTATTTTATTATAATGGGTGTATTTATTTTAATGACATTTGTTAAAGTCATGTATCCATATAAACATAATTAATGTATTTGACTTTTGTTTTATATAGATGACATTTGTTCTTTCATTTATTTATACATTATATTGAGGTATTGGTAACTAGGAACTAAGGTGCAAATGAATGATCGTGTGGTTAGTAAATGTATGAGAAATACATGTTGACTCTATGTCTAAGGATCCTTTGATTGGGATGGATTCAGAAAACACAATTGTGTTATGTGAATTGTTTTCTTTATTTATTTTCTGACGCTGAACACATTGAGTAAGACTTGGTTTATCCGACCGGTCAGCGGACTCGACCGGTATATAAATGTGACCGTCGGAGAAGGGGACTCTAGTGAAAGAACCCCGGAGTTTGGAGGGTGGATACGCAGTGACCGAGGTATATAAAGTATGACATGACATATATATTTATTCATATATTGGTTTTATCTGATTGTGTTTGTACACCCTCACTGAGTTCTAGGACTCACCCCCGCACTTTTGTTTCAGCTTTAGGTACTCCACGAGGGGATCCATCTCAGGGAGCCCATACACGGGAGTAGTGTGGGCAGTTGCTGTAGCTTGGTTATTCCTTTGGTTTTTGTTTAGTCATATGAGATACCACTTCTTTTGTTTAAAAATTGGAACTATTTCCTTTTTGGTTGTAAACTATTTCTTTTCATTTAAACTCTGGATGCAGACTCAGGGTCACATTGACTGATTATTTTGGAATGATCATTTACTCTGATATTTACATTGGTACTATATAATTACCCATGTTGCGATGTGACTTATACGTGCTTGATAGACCTTGGGAATGGGACATCGGGGTCTTATTCTGGCCGGTCAGGAATGCCTAAATTGGGTCATGACAGATTGGAAGTAGGTCACAGTGGTGGTGACTGAACCAGGATAAATCTGGTTGTGCAGTATCTCTAAACTCAAACTCCTTTACTTTCTGTTTATGATTCAAGAACCTGCAATTTTGATGTTTAAAGTTCGAATATAATTTATGTTCTTGATCTGTATAAACTGTATTTTGTTATTACTGAGTTATTGAACCTGAACATATTCATTATTAATCTTTCTTATCCTCATCACCTTCTATTCAAGATTTTGTAAAAACCCTTCATCGGTTTTATAAAAGATCCTGAGAACACAAATCCGCAACTCTGATTTATAAAGCTTTCTTTAAAGTTCGAATATAATTTCTGTTTTTGATTTGTATAAACTGTATTTTGTTATTACTGAGTTATTGAACCTGAACCTATTCGTTATTAATCTTTCTTATCCTCATCACCTTCTATTCAAGATTTTGTAAAAACCCTTCATCGATTTTATAAAAGATCCTGAGAACACAAATCCGCAACTCTGATTTATAAAGCTTTCTGAAAAAGTTTTAAGAGGGAAATATTTTCTTTGAAAACTCAATTCACCCCCCCCCCCCCCCTCTTGAGTCGTTAAAGCCAAAACAGCAATTAACAACACAGGATTTCACAATTCGAGTGCTCAATCACGAAACATTTAGACCTTGCAATCAGTCTTAAGTTCGTGGTGATAGAAAATATCATTAAACTCCTCTTTAACGCACAATATACCTCTTGTATACAGTAGACATTAAGTCCACAACGCACAGAACTTCAACATCCCGACGTCTCGGCTATTAAGTTCTAAAATCATGTTCAACTCAAAACTTGATTTCTAGAAAACTTATTATATGGGCAAATTCCGTCATAAAACACCGATTACCGAAAATATCATTTTCAGAAAAGAGGGTCACAAAAATTTGAAGTTCACCAAAAATACGCATTGCCGTCTCTAAAATACTTGCCATCGTCGGTTTTCCAAATTGCCGTCGTTACATCATTCTAAACCAATTTAAAGCCAAAACTTAGCTTTTTCCACTTAAACATTTTTTTTTAAAATCACGGTTAACTTATTTTCGCAGATAAATTTCACAAAACAACATTTTATAATATTACGGAATATATCATATAGCTACTAGCAGTAGTAAAATATTTTCACGGTTACGTCCTCTCTGTGACTCATAAATCAATTTTTTATTAATAAACCATTAAAATAATAATATTTCTCAAATACTTATTATTTTTCCCAAATAATATTTTCCATAAATATTATATATCAACATTTTCCCATAAAAACATTGAATATAATTTATACCGCTTATTAACGCTTTTATCTGATTAATCAGTTGGGCACTGATCACTGTCAGGCTTCACAAACAACATCCAACATCATCATCATCAATATATTACAGGCAGATTATGCATCACAGTAATATAATAAATAATTGCAGATAATTAAATAAATTAAAAGCAGATAAATAAATTAAAGCTATAAACACACATAGCCGAATAAAATAAACTGAAAACACCCTAAACACATAAATAAAAATATACAGACCACAAACAAGAGCATGTGACCATCTGAATAACCCGTCAGGTAACCCCTCTTACCTCTCAAAGTTCCTCGATGAAGAAGTAATAACTCGCCAGGTGTCGGAAATCCTCATACGGCGTAAACACAGTTAACCTTCAACACACAACCAATCAATATCCCTTAATCAAACAACTAAAACATCACTAAATAAACCTATATAGATCACGACCTACTAGGGTTTAGTGGCTTAACCAATTCCAAAAGTCTCCTAAGTCATGGATTAAGGTTTCTAACATACTTAAGACAATGGATTAAGACTAAACAACAAGATTAGGAAATCAAAATCATCCTAATCCTCCAAGTCTCAAGGACGGCCATCAATAAATCCTAGGGCTAGGGTTTGTAGTTTCATGAACCAATGAGGATTTAACAAGTGTACATGTATGTATGTTGAAAGACATGATCATACATCAAAACAATGAACAAAACTCCATCAAAACTCTTCCTCTATAATTCGGCCATCACATGAACTTAGGGTTAGAAACTTCATTTTGATTGGCTAACATGGATTTAGGCATGGTATCATACATGTCATATTGAATACATGATCATACATGAAAGAAAACAAAAACAAAACTCCATGGATCCTTTCTCCATAGGTTCGGTCAACTCAAGTTAAATAGGAAGAAATTTTTTTATCATCACATGCTCTTATATATAGACAATACACATGATTACAAGAACATATCAAGTGGTTTCAACATCATGGGATTTTTCTAGAATTTGTTATGGATTTTCAAAGTTCTAGATCTAGAAACTTAAAAGTGAAAAACCTAGATGAATAAAGCTTTGAATCTTGAAAATTATTGAAGAACGTAAACATGATTAGGAAAGGAGAAGATGATTTACCTCTTGAAGATCCAAAAACAAGTAAAGATCCAATGACTTGCTTCACACAATGATTCTAAGACTTATGAACATTGGTGTTTTTGTGTTAAACTTGTAATAGGAAGAAAATAAAGTGTGATGGTCTATATTTTTAGAGAGGGCTGCGTCCAAGGGAGGGATTAAGTGGAAAGGAGGTGGCTTCTTCAAGGACTTAGGTGCAAATAACTCTTAGGGACCATTTTGCAAAATTCCAAAAGTATAAGGACTAGTTTGCAAATTCCTAATAGTTTGTAATGATGATCATGTGCAACATTTAATGTGTTCACATTGTGACTCACCATCATGAATCGTCCAAAATTCTAAGATAACTCCTTTATCTGCTCTTGGAAACTCTGTCGTTCGCTCCGTCGTTTACCCGATTATATATTTCGCCCGTAAAAGATAAATTATTTCACTTTTAATGAAATAATTATAAAAATATATAATCGTAGGAAATAAAATAAAAATCTTAAGTTTTTCGTTTACTAGTTAAAATTAGGTCTCTTGGTCAGTATAAATATACTGTCAGTAGAAATAGCGGGCCGGGATTCACCCGTCATTTCAACCTAAATTTTAATCGTAGCTTTCTACGTTTAAGTAGAATTAAATGACCAACTCCGTTTATTTAAAATAATTTTCTAACACTCGAATAAATATATAAACATATTCATCCACATTTATGTTATTTAAAACAGTAAAGAAAACAGGGTGTTACACCGGCAAATAAAAAAAAATGGTGAAGATTAATGATGAATTATGAAGTTACTTTTATTTCATTTTTAGAATTGACAACTGTTAATTACGAAATATTATGTTACAACTTGATCTATTTCCTTGCATGCTTACTAGCTAGCTAGTATTCACACTCTCATTTCACACTACCTGTGACTTTAGGTAGTGCTTTTTTTTTGTGGTTCTGGATTGTAATTTGTTTTTGGTATCTTTTGTGGTGCTCTCTTACTGGTTGTGGCTTGTGGGATTTTCTTGGGATGCCTATGTTAAACTCAATGACTTAGAAATTTTGATATATGACAAATACAACTTAATGTGTATGCAAGTGTTTTTAGTGTCAAATTGTAAAGACAGGTATCAAGCAATATTCAACAAGTTCAGTGAGCAATCAAAGGAGAATATTCAAGGAAGAACTTGGAGGAATCAAAGAGCGAGGACGAAGATCAAGGAATCATCAAGACAAGAGCTTAACGAAGAAATTAGTGTTAAGTCTTAGATGATTTGTAAGAAATGAAATCTCTTATTCACAAATAAGCTCAATTTGAAAAGATGCATGAAAGAAAATCATTTTTCATAACCTGCATTAAAAGGAATAAGTTTTCGTAAATGAAAATGATTTTTGAAATAAGATTTCAAAGCGCTCGTCCAACACTGGAATAATATAAGTGCTCGTCCAACACTGGGAATAGTAAAAAATGGCGTCCAAGAAAGTGATACAAGCACACGTCCACTAAGGTGATACAAGCGCACGTCCACTAAAGTGATACAAGCTCACGTCCACTAAAGTGACACAAGCGCACGTCCACTGAAGTGATAAAAGTGCTCGTCCACACAAGTCTTTGGACTTGCTAAGATCTTAATGAGAAGCTCCATCCACTGACATGGCATATGGAGTTCGTCTAATAGTTGGAGCACGTCCAATTACTTTGTGTTAGTACTCCCGTCTGTTGACGTGGCAAATGGACGCGACTATTTTCTTCAAATGGACTCAGCAATTTTTTTAAGATGGACGCGGTTATTTTTTTTAAGATAGACGTGGGTAATTTCCTCAAATGGACGCGACTATTTTTCCAAATGGACTCGGTTATGTTATGGACGCGAATTCTACAAGAACAATCAGAATCTTATTTCAAGAACGAGAATCAAGAAAACAGATTCTGTTAATCAGATCCAAATCTGTTTTGATTGATCCCAACGACTATAACTTGTTTTCTATATAAAGAAGGATCAAAGGAACACTTAAACAACATATACGAATATCATAACATATCACAATTTTACAAATTCATTTTGAAAAATCAATTGTGAAAATCATTCATCATCTTTATTGAGCTTACTGAGAAAAGAGTGTTTCAATACTCAAAGTGCTTCAATTTGTTTATCTGACTACTGAGAGTTAGGAATCAACTTTTGTTTTTACTTTTGATTGTAAAGAGAGAGGGAGTCTCTCTGAGTGATTAGGGTGAGGTATCCTTAAGGTTGAACATTGAGGCTCTTCACAAGAGTGTGGTATCTTGAGGTGAAGGAGTGCTCTGTGGTGTGAAGGTTTTTCAAGCTACCTGGTAAAGCTTGTGTGTTAGTGTGTGAAATCCCACAGGTGGAGTGGCAACTGAATGTAGGTCACAGTGGAGGTGACTGAACCAGGATAAATCTGGTTGTGTGGTATTCCTAAACTCAAACTCCTTTACTTTCTGTTTATGTTCAAGAACCTGCAACTTTGATGTTTAAAGTTCAATATAATTTCTGTTCTTGATCTCTATAAACTGTATTTTGTTATTACTGAGTTATTAAACCCGAACCTATTCTGAATCTTTCTGAATTAATCTTTCTTATCCTTATCACCTTCGATTCAAGATTTTGTAAAAACCTTTCATCGTTTTTGTAAAAAATCCTGAAAACACTAATCCGCAACTCTGATTTATAAAGCTTTGTGAAAAAGTTTTAAGAGGGAAATATTTTTTGAAAACTCAACTCACCCCCCTCCTTCTTGAGTCGTTGAAGCCAAAACAACAACCTATGTTGTGTATTAGGGTTACTGCTCAACAAGGTTAGTATCAGCTGCACAGGGTGGGTCTACATACTTGAACTGATTATCTTTTGGTTCTGAACTTTCTTATTATTTAAAAATTATATATTAGTTTGTTGCTAGGGGTGATTTGTTTTTTAGAATTGAGTTTCTTTTCAGTGTTTTGCCCTTCACGGCATTTTTTTTCTCCTTCTCTCCATTTTCTTTAAAGTGGGGCAAAGATAATTTTTAGTATATGACTCACACTAGTATTTATATTTCTCATTAGGCTCTTCCAAACACGAGATGGTAGATTCAACCCATTTTCTTTCCTATTGTTTTCTATCAATTCAAACAATGGGTATTTGAAATAAAAATTATCAAATGACAAATTCATTCATATCACATAGCTAAAGGAAAATACCAAGCGACTACGAATCTCAAAAAAAAAAAAATTGCATGCAGGGAAACTCCAAATCTTGTCCTTTACACTTTTTTCAAATTTCTCCCATCTTTGCTCCTTTGTTTATGTACCATTAACCTCTACCTGTTTTCTTAATTTGTCCCGTCACGTGCATTCTTTTTCTCAATCTCAAGTTTCACCTCCCTGGCTTTCGAAATCTTGGGCTTTCTCTCTTTATTTGTAAGGCCATAAGAATAAACTTGCTTCAATGGATGTGTTTTGGCCCTACTATTATTTGAGTGTACTTGCCTGTTTGCAGCAGATACCATTTTTCCAGCATCAAAACCTTCTTTTGTGTGCTTAGGGAAATTGGAACTAGCAAATTTATTGATAATGTACTTGTGATCAATCAATTTTAAGACACTCATTATAGCTTTGTACTTGGCTTTGTTGAATGTTTGTTATGCCCTTTTTAGCTTCTAAGCAAAGTTTTATGTTCTTGGGTCTCATTGGGCTTTAATACAAATTCTTGATTAATTTTTGGATTTTATTGAATCCTGAACATTGCTTCATATGCTGGCCATAACTTGGGTTATACTTGTCCAATTAAGGTGATCTTTGTGGCATTAGAAAACTAAAGGACAAAGCTACGACTTTCATGAAGACATTGCAACCCAGTTCGGATGTTAAAGGAGTCCAAATTGCATAAAATGTTGATTATTTGGTTTTGAGAACTAAAGCGTACATCGTTTGTGATAGATTTGTCCTTTTTGAGATTTTGGGCCTTATAATTGGATGGATTACGTTATGCCATTCTCTTTGTCTTGTATGATTTCGCTCATGATTGTTAGTTACTCTAGAACTTGATTTGACTCTTTTTAAAGCTTCTAGTTCACATGCTTGTATTGAAGTAATTTAGGCGTTCTTTGTTCTTGATAACCTACTAGACAAATAAGCCTACCTTACATTCATCCCTTTGTTAGCCCTTTGAACCTATGTATCCCGTTCTTTGTTCTATAGCTCATTACAAACTTAAAAGTGAAAAACAATGATGTGACCTAGCCTTAAGTGACATAGGAGCTTTGGAATTGTTTTGGGAATAGGTCTTGATTAAGTTTGGGGAGTGAAAATATTTGGTTTTACTAAGAGTTTGAATGTCGGTGCTTGTCAATCAATCACAAATCATGATATGAATGACTTTTAAGGTGATTTGGATAATAATCAAATATTTTCAATGACGTGTTGATTTATTATTGGTTGACTGTTGAGTTTGAGAAATTAAAAAATGAAAAAAAGAGAGAAAAAAATGAAAAAGCAAAAGAAAAGAAGAAGTGAAAATAGGAAAATAGAATTGGAAGATGCAAAAGATGAGTTATTTTCTTTGGGATGTATTTCTCATGCTTGGTTAGGATTTATTCCCCATTGGTCCTCTATTCTTTTGGGTTTATAACTTGTTTATCCTTTCATGTATCCCACCTTTTCCTTGGCCCCATTTCAACCATATTAAAGTGCTTTGAGGGTAGACACAAGCTTATACACTCGAGTTTTGAGATGATGCCTTATAAGGATTCCATCACTTGAGATTCACTCTTTGGTCTGATAGCCTTTTGTTTGCTTGGGGTGTAACGAGCTGTTATTCATGATTGTCATGACTCCTTGATACCATGGATGTTGTACTTTGCCCACCGCTTTGCATTTCCATGATTCATTGAAAAGTGTGCCAATTGTGTTTTGCCCAGGAGTGCAAAAACTGAAGTGTTGGGGAATTGATCAATCAATTTTGAGACACTCATTATAGCTTTGTACTTGGATTTATTGGATGTTTGTTATGCCCGATATTAGCTTCTTATCAAGGTTTTATGTTTTTGTGTCTCATTGGGCTCTAATGCAAAGTCTTGATTAATTTTCAAATTTTATTGCATCCTGATCTTTTCTTATTACGCCGGCCATAACTTGGGCTATACTTATTTGCAGGGACAGCCCCATGACCAAGCTTGTGGGTGCAAGTGCACCCACTAAGTTGTGATTTTTTAAATAAAGTTGGTAATAAGACAATCTATTACATACTTTAGATAGCGCTTTCTCAAGGAAGCGCTATCTATTTGTCACTTTAGGCAGCGTTTTTTCAAGAAAGCGCTACTGAAAGTAGGAATAGGTAGCGCTTCCTTGAGAAAGCGCTGTCCAAAAACAATCTATTACATACTTTAGACAGTGCTTTATTAAGGAAGCGCTATTTATTTGTCACTTTAGCCAGCGTTTTTTCAAGAAAGCGCTACTGAAAGTAGGAATAGATAGCGCTTCCTTGAAAAAGCGCTATCTAAAGACAATCTATTACATACTTTAGACAGTGCTTTCTCAAGAAAGCGTTGTCTATTTGTCACTTTAGACAGCATTTTTTCAAAAAAGCGCTACCTATCCCCCCTTTTTTTCATTATTCACTGTTTTTCTACATTTCCCACCTGCACAACCATCCCTCATCAATTCACAGTAATATCGTACATCACACATACACATATATAATGTACAAAGCTTACATATTGGTAAGCATATATATATAAACCAAACCAAATATCAAAATCATGCCTATATAACCAATTAATTAAGTAATATACTTTAACACAATTCACAGTAACGCTTACACATAACCAATTCTACTATTTAAGTCCGTAAACCAAAAGGTCGCTAACCTACACTAGATAATAACTATGCATACTAACAATGTGTACAAGCTAATCAACACACTATTAATTATAAATAATTTGTGCATGCTGCTTCCATCTTCTGCTTGATCACACAAAGTCTTTATTGTCGGCCTGCATAAGATACACATACAAATCACTTGCACATACACACAAGTCTAATAATATAGGAGAGACACTAGCTAGCATAATATCCGAGTATGTCATACCTTTTAATTGTTGATAAATTTCATAACCACATAACGACACCACTCGTCTTTAAGTTGAGTAAGTTGATCATCGGAGTATGTGATGCATTTACATTCAGGAAAATACTTCAAAATGAAAATTAAATCAAATTAGAATGACTAAATCGAGTTATTAAATTATATAAGCTATAATTGAAATTAAATACCGTGGTTGGGATTTGCATTTGGTTTTGAATGATGATATCCTTGATAAATTTCATAACGTAATAGCCACGGTCGTTGTCATTCGGTTGACGGGGGCACTATAAAACCAAAAATAATAAATTAATTCTTTTAATTTTTTAATTTAAATTAAAAAATTGCATAAGGGTTTTCGTAAATACCATTATAGATATCTATTTAGTCGGCCTGGATGATTTAGAAATTCGAGACTTGCCTCCATGTAATCCTCGATGAATTAGCAAAGCCCTGAGTGCAAAATCAAACAATTTCATTGAAGTAAAGGTTTCAAACCATCATATATATATATATATATATATATATATATATATATATATAAAGATAACAATAAATGCATATATATACTTACTGATTGTACGTATCCCTCATTTTTTTGTGATTGTTAAAATGCATATGCAAGGGATCTAAATAGTACACCGTGTCCTCTTTGGGATTGGTCACTAACAATACCCAATGGCCCCTACAAAAATGTGGTCAGTTAGGAAATCTTAAGCAACTAATCACATTTCAAAAAAGTTACTATCGTTAATTAAATTAAATGACTCACACTACATTGCAAGGTGACAAAAACAAGGTCTCATCCTCCGGCTTTGCCAATGCCAAGCATTCAGTTATATACTCTTTTATTTCCATAATTATTTTGAGTTTGAACATGAAACGAAGGTTAATGCATGTTTATACCGATAAAAATAAACATGTCTAATTATACAACTAAAGGTTTAAATAAAACAAAGGGGAATAACAAGTGGTAAAACGTACCAGAGTGAAGTCGAGCAGCTTGAACAAAACAGAAGAGTTGATTGTGAGACGGCACGAGAGAATCCAAAATTGTTAGTTTCTTTGTTTCTTCCTAAATGAAATACCAGTATGGATACACTAGATTGGGATAGCATACAGAAAATGAAATACACATGGGCTGTTGCACAGGAGACTATGAGACTCTACCCAACTGCACCGGGAGTATTTAGAGAGGCAGTAACAGATATCACCTATGAAGGTTTTACTATTCCAAAAGGGTGGAAGGTACCATGATCAAGATAAATAGCTTGTTAATAAATTGATACATGTAAGTTAGCTTATAAGTTAAATTTGCTACTAACTTTTTTGGTCAACTTCTACTTTGACAGATCTTTTGGGCAATTATTGGAACAAATAAGAACCCCAAGTACTTTCATGACCCTGAAAGTTTTGATCCCTCAAGATTTGATGGGAATGTTCCTGCTCCTTATACTTACATACCCTTTGGTACTGGACCAAGATCTTGCCCTGGGAAGGACTACACTCGGTTTGGGATTCTCACTTTCATTCACAATCTTATAACCAAGTTCAAATGGGAAGTTATGCTTCCTGATGAGAAAGTATCTGGTGCTATCTTACCTATCCCAGCAGAGGGAATTCCTATCCGTCTTCATAACTTATTAGTGCATATATTGTGAGCAAGAAGTGCTAGAAAACCTTAGGGTGTATAGATTGCCTATCAGTGTAGGTTATGTGAATATATGATCAATATCATAAATTCATAATAAACATTACACATGAATAGTGAAAAAATGTGATTGAGGTGATAGGACGAACGTGTTCTCTTCCATGTACACAAGTGTTCTTATAGTGTCATTTTTAAATAGCAAATATTAAATAGCATTGCTCTTGTTTCTTCCATGTACACAAGTGTTCTTATAGTGTCATTTTTAAATAGCAATTATTAAATAGCATTGCTCTTGTTAAAAACAGTTACTCAACAATATATTTATGACCCAACAAAAGTCTCCAAAAAGCTAAATAACAATAGAAACTCATCACATCATTCAAAACAGATTCTACAAAAACCAAGGCATATAGATTGACATCTGTGCCATGCTCATGCAGTAAGGCAGGCAGGGGTGCATATCAATATCACAACGAGAAGCAATGCAGAGCACTTAGAAATGAATTCAAAAAGGAATCGCATACCAGTGTGAGATTGATTAGAATATAATTGGTCGATTCCAGTAGTGGTTGAAGAGATGAGCTGAAGATGCGAGCGTGTGGGTGTCGGTTAGGGATTGGGTGATGAATGAAGGGGCTGCCCCAAGCGGAGCCACTAAAATCATAATACGTGAATGGTATAGCTATAAAATCTAGATTAAATCTCAACTGCTGGGTGTAGGACTCTTTTACCAAAAAATTTCCTGCATGAAAAAGCAAGATGCTAATAATAGACTCAAGTCTCAATTCGCTTAGTTCAAATCAACTATAACACAACATTTTAGTAGTTAGTAAATCAGAAAAATTGTGCTACGAATTACGAACACAGTACAAGGATTCAAACGAAACTAGCAAAACCACGGTTCTAGAAGTAGTACGACTGATTCATAGGAAACACACGAAATAATCCCCTCGAGATACATGTAAGAAATTTAAAAAACTAAAAAAAAATTTAATTGCCCAAAATATATTCAGCCAAAAAAAAACTGTGGAGCTATACATAACATGGATAAGAGAAGATTAAAAGAAGAAAGCAAGAAAGTAGAAAGCGAACCCAATCGAATTCAGAAGAGAACAATGACTGGATCTGTGCTGCAACTATTGATGAAATTGAGGAACATGTACACAGTTTCAGTTTCGCAATCAACCCGATCCGCAACCACCTCCAATCCGAGCCCTCTCTCAGTAATAAGCAGCTACTCATGGGTCAGGTCAAAATCTTGAAACGCGGTGAACAGCTCCCCGAAACGACGCCGGATCGACAACCGGAGACCGTTAAGGTGGAACTCCGTTCTATGGAACCGGTGACCGAAATAGTCGGTGGATTGTACGCGGGATCTTCGATGGTCGTGGCGTCGCCGCCACCTAGCTCCGTTCCGTTGCCGTTTTTCGTCACTAAGAAGATCGTTGCTGTGAAAGACGCCACCAGAGACAGGGACCGAAGCGGCGGAGAAGGGTGGGGAGGTTTGACCAGAGAATGCGTTATGAAAGAGGGAAAAAATGAGGGCAGAGGAGTGGGAGACACGGTAGAGGGAGAAGGCGCGATGAAGGGTTTGAGAAGAGTCGCGCCAGAAAGGTGTGAGTGAAATATTTAGTAAAAGGGGAATAGATAGCGCTTCTTTGAAAAAGAGCTATCTATTTACTTATTTATGATAACGTTTTTTTTGAGAAAATGCTATCTATTCTATTATTTATAATAGCGTCTTCTTGAGAAAACGCTATCTATTCCTATTAATCTACATTCAATAGCATTTCCTTAAAGGAGCGTTGTCTTAGAATAAGGAATAGATAGCGCTCTCTTAAGAAAGCGCTATTAAAAACCTTCCGCCTATTTTTTAGTAGCGTTTTTCATTGAAGTGCTACTGAAAGTGCGCTACTAAAACCCTTTTATGTAGTAGTGATAGTCTACTTTACGGTAGAGGGTTACGGTAAAAGTTTCAGTTGAAAATTCAGGCGAATGCCGGTCTGCGTTTTCACTGCCGGTACAAGTTTACTGTACAGAAAACCTAATTTTGACCCGTGAATGAGACGGTTAGTGTTTTTAATATGTTTCCTTCAACTTTGGTTATTTTAAAAATTTTCGTTCAAAAATGGAATATAATATTTTATTCGGGCGAAAACGTCGGAAGAATTACGATCGGAAATTACAACCGGGTACGAAATGGAGCAGATTAGGGAGAACAAAGTGAAGTGACTTGATGGGACTTGATGGAAATAGGTTATGACACACTCTAAAAGTATAATCATCACACTTTTCAAATTATAACATATTATATTCTAAAAACCTAATTTTCTCTTTCCTCTTCAACCAAACAAGTCTTAAAGACAAAACTTGCTCTCCAAGCTCATCCTCTCTCCAAAATTTCGTGCTCCCCTCTCCCTCCTCTATATAATCATCACTCATCTTCATTCTCTCATTTTCTTCCTCTATCTTCATACTTCTTCAACTTCTTCCATTTCTTCTTTTTTTTCAAACACTTAAAGCTTCCATTTTTATTAGTCTTTTTCACTTGAGTTCTTCATTAAAGTTCTTCCTTATACTAAAGGTAATGCTCTCATATGAATCTTTTTGCAAGATTCATATTTTATTTCTTAGTTTACTTTTATGTGTTCTTTATATGCTTTAAACTTCTAAAATCTCTCTAAAATGGTAGAAAACTCCTTTTAAGTTGAAATCACTTTCTATAGTCTTATATTAACTTATATTTTCACATACTAAGAAGTTGTGTAAAACAAAAATCTCTACCTATCTCTTCCAATGAAGGTCGAATGCTTGCATTTGTGACCTAGGAAGTTTTTGTTTCAACTTTTGGAATATGATCATGTGTTTGAGTTTCTAGCTATCCATTGATCTTAAATCTATAAATCTTGGAAGTTTTGATAGCTTGTTCCTATGATGGCTGAAAATATGAATAAGTAAGCCTAGGATACTATGTTTCAACTTTCCAAGTATGATCATGGATTTAGAACTCTTAATACCTTGTGATTCTAAACCTAAGAGTTTTTGTTAAACAAAGAATATTTTCCTCATCATCCTATGATGGCCGAAACTTAGTGTTTAGGTGTCAGGATGTTTGAGTTTTTATTTTTCCAAAATGATCATGGACTTAAGCTCCGTAAGATATTTGGATGCTAAGTCTAAGAGATTGGAAAGTTTAAGGATTTATAACTTGTTTATTCTATATTATTAAAGCTAGGATGTATTACTTTCACTTTTCCAAGATGATCGTGGACTTGAGCTCCATAAGATATTTGGATGCTAAGTCTAAGAGATTGGAATGTTTAAGTTTCCATTGTTTTCCAAAATGATCATGGTCTTGAGCTCCATAAGATATTTGGATGCTAAGTCTAAGAGATTGGAAAGTTTAAAGATTTCTAACCTATAAATCCTATGAAGGCGTTCTTATTTTTCCAAAATGATCATGGTTTTGAGCTCCTTAATACATATGGATGCTAAACCAAAGAGATTGGAAAGTTTAGTGAATGCTAGCCTATTTTACTAGTCTTGGTCGAATACCCTAAGTGTATAACTCAGTGGGATTTTCATTCAACTTTGTTAAATGATCATTGTTTATGAACTTCTAACACTTAAGGATCATAAATCCATGAGTTGTATAATTTTCGGGAATCTCTAACCCTAAGAACTAGTCTTGGCTGAACCTATACCTTGTGGTTTAGTGTTCTTATTTGATTTTAACTTGTGATTTTGTGTTCATAACCTTAGACTTCCATCACGGAGGAAACGAGGACGTTCGTGGTATACCTCTTCGAGCATATAATCTCCTTACCTTCACAGAAGGTGGAGTTAATACTTTGTGGTGTGATGATGAGGAGCTTCGAGTTCGGGAGTTCGGTGATAACCCAGGTGGGGGAAAGAACCAACCTATCGTCGGAATGGATAAGTAGTAGATTATATAATAATTGTGTAGGGCGACCTAAACCCTACTAGTAGTCGAGTAATCGACAAAACCAAAATCACATTGGAAACCTTTTTCTGAAAAACCAATGACGATTCAGGGATTGTAGGTTTATCGATATTAGGTTGATTTTAGATTGTTGATGGTTGATTTGATTTTATTACCTTTATTGAATTGATTTTTGTGCTATGTTGGTGATATTGGAATATTTTGATTGATATTGTGTTATGCATGATCTGCCTGGTTTTTATTATTATGCTTAGTGGATTTTAAGCAAAGATATATATGTTGTCTACGAGATGATTGTTTTGGGTGTGAGGATAATGATGATTTAGAAGTGCCTAACTTAGACGATGTATGTTAAAGAGGTGTTATGGCATAGAATATGTGTCAAGTTCTAATGGAAGGTTAAGGCAATAGGATGTTGTTAAATCGGGTTGGTGGGATTCAAGTATAGGTGTTGTTGTCCATGACCGTGTATTGGTAATATAATACACAAGGACAAAAGTGTATTGGTAATATAATACACAAAGACAAAAGTGTATTGGTAATATAATACGCAAGGACATCTGTGTATTGGTAATATAATACACCGTGTATTGGTAATATAATATAAGTAAAACACTTCTGTGTATTGGTAATATAATACACCGTGTATTGGTAATATAATACACGTAAATACACGTAAAACACTTATGTGTATTGGTAATATAATACACCGTGTATTGGTAATATAATACACGTAAAATCAAGAGTTCTCGCGAGACCACTTCCACTTTAACGGGAAAGGGGGTGGAACACCTTAACGGGAATGGAGGTGTGCACTAGGTGGAACATCCTAACGGGAATGAGGGTGTGCCCCTATAAAAATGAGGGATGGTGACAGGAGTGGTAGTGGCCACGATAACATAAAGACATGGTGACAGGATTAAAGGGGTTACGTTAAAATAACGTGTTAGATTGCCTGAGAGTAAGGGTAGAGGATGATATATATTAACCCGGGGATGATTCGTTAGTTATGTGTGTTGATTGTCTGTGACAATTACTGTATAATTTACTATGACTCTTTTCCGCTTTTTGATGATAGAACTGTTTCTTATCCCCTGTATATTTCTGTATGTTGTATTTTATCTCCTTGTGAAATTGTACGAGAAGACCCTGTGGATGAGCGTAACCAAGAGGCGTTGGATGGAACTCCCTACGAACCGGAGCCTGGAGGACGAGCTGTAACCCATGGTGATTAGGGTTTAGTTAGTTATGGCCAGTGTGTCTCGTGAGGCATATTTTTGTTATGTTTTCCACTGTTTAACTTTTGTCTAAGTATATGCCTGTGAGGGATCCTACTGATAGGATATCCTCAACAGTGTTTTGTAATATGCATAATATACTTATATTGTGATATGCCATTCTATATGAAGTTGTATACTTTATAAGTTAAGTTTTAATTTTTACATATTTTCACGTTAAACGTGCGATTAAGTAATTAAATAATGAGGTTTTAATCTAATGACACAAAGAGGCACAGCGGGGTGTCTCAATATTTATATAATAATATAGTATAATTTTATTTTATTCTTGGTTGTGATTTATTTATTTGTGGTTATATTGATTCTATTTGATATGTGCTCTGACAGTGCATTTTCAGAATTAGGGGGGATTAGTGATCTTTCTTTAAAGCTTGTGGATACCAGAAAGCATGTTGTATATCCGTTGGTATCTTTGCTTTTAGAGTTAGCTTTGATACTACTAGTGGCAACTGCAACCGTTGAGAGAGTTTTCTCTACTATGCATATCATCAAGAATCGGATGCGAAATATGGGAGATGAATGGTTGAATGATTGTTTAGTTACTTATATAGGGAGAGATATTTTTGAGAATGTTGAAAATGAGAAAATCATTCAATGTTTCAAAAATATGAAAACTCGTAGAGAACAATTATGATGTATGTGTATACTTTTAGAAATGAAATGTTATATTTTTTCGTTGCAAATTTATATGAGTTTTGCCCCCACACCATAAAATTCTTGGGTCCGTCCCGGCTTATCTGATTAAGGTGATCGTGGTGGCGTTGGAAAGCTAAAAGGAAAAGATACGACTTTAATACAGAAATAACAACCTAGTTCAGACGTTAAATAAGTCAAAATTTCATAAAATTCAGAATGTTTGGACCAAATGTGGGATTTGGATTACAACATCTCAACAAGTATAAATGTAGTTAGTTGTTTTTAGGCTAATAAACATATTTTAGGCCCTTTTTATATACATATTAGTTAACCTACTAGGTTAACCTAGGGAGACCATTAATAGATTTTTTAGAATCTTATGAAAACAACTTTTGACGTGGACGATTTCGAAGTTATTATTTTCTTGTGTTTTTAGTATTCTTTTCAACATAATTGCATTTCCTTTTCTTAAGATTTTCGTGTGAGTCTTCATGGAAGGCTAAACCATTTTGATCAATTAATCAGTGTAAGGATTTCGTTTTTGGATCTTGAGGTTTGATTTTAATTTTGAATTCTTGTTCTTGATTTTATTTCTTTTCATCTTAATCTCCATTCTCTTTTCTCCATTGCAATTTCTTTGTTGGTTTGATGCTTAATCATTCAATTTCAAAATTGCTTGACTAAACAGGTTAGATGCTTTTTTTATAAGCAACATTTTAGATGCTTAATCTTGCATGTCTAATTCGGTTTGTAAATTGTTCTTGATGATGCTTAATTGTCTAACCCAATTCGATTAAATTCTAAATGCTCAATTGAGCTGGAAATCATTAGAATCAATTGATGCACAGTTGGTTAATTTTGAATCAAGCAGGAATCCAATCAAGGATTGGAATTAATTTATCAGAAATAAGTGATAGGCCCAAATTAGAAATCCTAGCCGGTGGATAGGTTGTTTTTAATTAATTGAATTCACTTTTTAATTAAAATTAGTTTACATCCTACAAATTCTAAATCCCCCTTTTTATAACATTCTTGATTGGCTAACAAATTCGAAGATCCTTGTGATACGACTAATGTTGCATTGCCTTATACTACAATTTTTCGATTATCTTGACTCGTGTAATTCCTCAAATCAATTTTCTAACTCAAGTAATGCAAATATGATAAACATATATATTTATTAGTAACACTTTTCTCAAATATATAATGACAATTATCATCTTGTTAATTAAAAGGTAAACTATACCATAAATATCCCACCCTAATTGATGGCATATAGAATAATATGAAATCACTAAAATTTTGGGAGAGCAGCAAATCAAGAATGTAAGAAAAAAATTTGTAGAAGGATCATTGATATAAAACACTTTTTTTGCTTAGAATGTCATGATGAAAGGCTCTTCCTTATAACCTATCTTGCCAAGGTCCACCAATATAAATCCTAATTAATTCATCGGTTACTATCGACCATCTTACATTTAAAAACAGGCACTCGAAATTTAGTGTAATCAACCTCCCAAATCTCCTAAAGAAGTGCATGGACTCAGCCACGACCATAACCCCACTGTTTTCCATGGTACTCTTGTCATCCTGGGACTTTGTATGGAAGGAAAACTTATTGATATCGTATCCACTCCAACATATGACATCAAAGTTAGGCCCATGTGCTAGCCATTTTAATGTATCAGAAGCAGTATCATCCTTCACAATTTTTTCTTTAAACCAGTTTAAGAAAGTTTTGTTATGCTTGTTCAACAACCATTTTTTGTTCATTCGAGGGTAATTTTGCTTGACAATGCTTTTGTGATCACATAAGTAAGGTTCAACCTCATCAGTGTTATTCAATATATACAAATGTGCTTGAAGCACATCCTCCCGACCCATGCTCTTAATAGTAATACCTCGTGTACCCTTACCATCACATCTTCCCTCATGACGAGACGTAGGAAGCCCTACAGGTTCCGCTTCTGACATGTAGTCTGTATAAAACTTAGTAGCTTCTTCTGCAATATCCTTTCAACAACAGATGCTTCAGGACGGTGTGGATTCTTCACATACCCTTTGAAGATCTTCATGTATCGCTCAACTGGTTATATCTACCTTAAATAAATGGGGCCACACAATCTATCTCCCTTATATAATAACAATTAAAAGGTAAAACAAGTTGCGGGTGGCCATGGCATACATAGGCCACCCGCCCCCTTCCCTTCACTCCTGATAGTTATGATAATAGTTAAACATTTTTAATGATATGAAAATTTACGATTGACTGGTTATATAAAAATATTAATTAAATCCTTAATATATTAAATAGATTTGTATAATTTTTTGTGTAAAACCTTGTGCATTATTCATTGACTTTTTCTAACAAACCATTTAGGGGGTATTTAGTAGATGATTCTTTTTAGATTCTTGGGAATCATAAATTCCATGTAATTGGTATTTTTTTATTTAAAAAAATACATTTCCACTAAACTAACAATCCCCAAAATGTTTTTTGGCTATATTTTTCAGGGTAAAAAAAAATTCTCATAGGATGTGGTAGGAATCCTAGTTTCCCACGGACATGGGAAAAATTGTTATTTTAAAAGATTGTTGTACTCTTACGGACAATATTAATATTATGTTAAAATATATTTTTGTGAGAAACATGTTAAAATATATTTTTGTTTAGGTGGAAAGAACTCCGATATAAAATCATGGTATGAACATATACAAGTCTACACTATTTTTAAATTATTTTAATTTTAGACATTTTTATAATATTTTTTATTTTTAAATTTTTAATTAATCTATATTTAAATAGATTTTCGAAAACACTTACATTCTCAGGAAATATACCTTAAATTTATTGACCATTAATATATATATATATATATACTAGTGTTTTTGCCTGTGCCCTGCAAGCTGAAAAGACCCGTGTTGATCCATGGGGTCAGTCGTCAATCCATAGAGCAGCCAAGGATGTTACAAATGGTATTAAAGCAGCACCTCTCCCAGTATGGTGTGGTTCGGGGATGAACCAAGCGAAAGCTGGTGGGCATGTGACACCTGGTGCTGACAAGGGCGGGGAGTGGTCGCCGGTGCAAGAAGGCACGAACAAGGAACGGCTCGTCGCAGGCTTCTAGGCGGAGGGACACATGAATGAACCGATTACACACCGGAATGAGAGGGATCCTGAGACTGTGTAGTTATGGGACTATACAGTTGAGGATGGCTTATATGAATTGATTGGTACTACCTATACTAACAAGATGCATCTTCTTTTCGGTAGTCCATCACTTAAGAACTCCATAGTTAAGCGTGCTTGACTTGGAGCAATTATGGGATGGGTGACCTCCCAGGAAGTTTTCCCAGGAAGCGTGTGAGTGAGGACAAAGCACGCCGATAAGACCCGTGTTGGTTTGTGGGGACAGTCATCATGTTCAAGTCAACAAATTCAAATAGAAGGAAATCATATTTTAAGATTTCATGGAGCAAGGATCTTTGGAAAAAAAACTAAGCAAGAAGAATAAAGTAATTATTCTTTCGAGATTTTAAAAAATCCACACGCTGTCCTCTGTACAAGTCAGCCATGCCTTTCACTCTTTTTAGTGAAAATCAAAAGTACTTTTTAGAATTGAACTTGAGTGCTACACTGAAAAGGAAATATCCTCTACTGCAAGTACAAAAGTTCCACTGTTGCATTATCTGATTCAACCGCGCTTCGGAGTTAAAGTGAACTATTGGTCTAGTATGTCAAAGCTCAACATCTTCAAGCATTTGATGCTGCCCAGAACGACTCATTGGAATTAATGGCGTCCCAGTACTTCAAATCAAAATAAATTACTTTCTGAGGAATGTCTCTAACGGATCAAATTGATTTAAGGCTATATATAGAGAAGTCCATGAAGATGAAGAAAAACACAGTGCATTAATTTAAGGAGCATTTACTTCGAGCATTTATTTCTTTATTCTTTATTCTTCAATCACTTGAAGTTAATACACAATCTTTCTTACTCTGATATTTATTTAACTCATTGAGTGTTTACCAGAAAGATTTGCAAGCTGTATTAAATACACAATCACTTTCCTACTCTTTTAGTTATTGAGCATGACGAGGTTAGTTGAGCAAATAATACTTGTATAAGAGTGGGGCTGGAGAGGTTAGGTACGCAAAGAATACTTGTACTATAATATGATCAGTTATAGTGGAGAAAACTTTGTGTTGCCAAGGACTGGACGAAGCCCTATTGGTTTTGGGATGAACCAGGATAAATTCCTTGAGTGATATTCTCTCTATCTATCTCTTTAACATGTTTAAGAGTTTATCTAACTTATTTTTCTAACAAGGGGTTACATTTGTGAATATCAAATATCTTAAGTTGTTTTTTGCTTGTGTGTGTTGTTCAAAATATTAGATAAGTCATTCGTCTGATAATGTGTTTTCACCTGTTTGCTTCCTGTGTGTGAGAAAAGAATTTTTTGTGTTTAGAAAAAATTTGATGAACACAATTCAACCCCATTCTTGTGTTTACTTTAGTTATTTCAAAAGGTCCCGAGCTACTAGCCATTTAGACGACACCTTGGTACTGTCTTATTTCTATTTAAATGAAAGCCACATGCTTCCAAGACTAGCTCCATATTTCTAACTTTTATTTCTTCCCTCGACTTTTCACTTAGGGCTATATCACCTGCAAAAGTACACATCATGAAACTGACTATTGAATATGCTCAATCAACATGTCAAAACCAAGGTAAAAGACATGAACTCAAAGATGGATGCAAAGATGTACACCCTTGATAAAATGGTTCATAGTTTCAATTTTAGCTATAACAAACTCTAGAAAGGCGAATGTTTTTTTGACATAAGAATGGGGACACCATACAATGTCTAAAATTTGATGTTTAAATAACATAGCTCCTCTAGAAATTGCCATAATGGTAGATAGGCATATGATATATAAATAACTAGGCATGGCAAAAGTACCCGGACTCGTGGGTACCCACCAAAACCCGACCCAATTTGATGGAGAAACCCCTTTTGACTGGGTTCGGGGCGGGGAAAACCCGCTTTCTATAGGTGGGAGTGGGGACGAGGATGGGAATGTTGATACTCACCCCGACCCCGACCCCGCTCCCGTACTCGCCCCGCTATTACAAAATTACTATGTTGTCCCTAATTATATAGTTATTGAGTTAGGGTTTTTTATCATCTTTCAAATTTCAATTCCCTTAGTCAGCCCATTCCCCTAATGCGCCGTTTCATAGACACCAGAGTGTGAGAGACAAGTTCCCCACTTCTCTACTAGAGCTCTCCGCTAATCCGCCCTTCTCCGCCGTTCGCGAGCCCTCCGTTGGTCTTCCTCTCTCCGCTGTTCGCGAGCCCTCCGCCCCTCTCCGCCGTTGGTGCGCCCTCCGCCGTTCGTGCAATCGTATGCCCTCTGTTCGTTCGTCGTTCTCCCCCTTCTCCGTCGTTCTTTTATCTCTACCCAGATCTGGTAAGGGAAATATAAAAATAATAAATCTTGAAGCTTGATTTGAATGTATGCACCAATACATGAAGCTATCCATAGGATTTTGTGGTATCATATTTTCGGTTGTTTGATATGAAGCCACTATTTTTATTTAATATATTTTCGATTGCCTTATATGAAGCTACTGTTGTGTGATATTTTCTATTGTCTGATTCGTATTGACAAATTCCTTTTCTCATCTGGAAATCACACTATCAAATCACCCCGAGCTTATTCAATTGCTTGTCCTCAAGCAATCACTAAGGCCATAAGATATAAATAATCAGAACATGGATAGTGAACCAAGAAACCGAGTAAATAATCCAAGTAACAGGCATTTCAAATAATTCAGCAAGAGACAATCAGTTTCAAGTCCAATTAGAAGCTTAGGTTTCTTAGACTCATATTCTCACTGATTTGGGCACCCTTTCTTACATGAAAATCACCCCAAGCTTGTTCATTTACTTGGCACTCTTTCTCACCTCACTCAAGTGTTTAGGGATATATGACAATTCGCTCCATTTTCCTCAAGGAATGAATTCTACCATAGGCTTGACTATCAACCAAATCTCTACTTTATTAATGAAAACAATTAAGAATCAAGAGGTCTTTTGCTTTGGTTGTAACGGGGCCATGGGATTAATCGTTAGGTGGGGAAATCAAGAAAAGGAAATTTCAAAAGGCTACACAAAATATCAAGCATTGCAAAGCATGACACCTTCTAAAATACCTTTGTGGGTTCTGATTCACTTTTCCACCTTTCTTTCTTTCTTTTTCTTTTATTTCTCACTTTTCTTTTTGTCATCCCCTGCTCCATATATATTTCTTTTTCTCTTTTCTTTTATTTTTCTTTTATTTGGAGAAAGGGAGATTTTCAGCTCAAGAGAAATATTTTTCTGATTTTCTCATCCCATACTTTTTCAGACTACCTTTTTACCCTTTTGTGCAATACTTTAGAAGGTCCCTTATCAAGCATATTCATCAAAATATTTCAAGGTACCAAGAAAAGTATTTTATTCTTGTAGGCTCAAAATTGGGCAACTAAGGGGTAGCATTTAGTCAATCAAAGCTCAGAAGGTCGGAAAAAAGACCTAGTGCCTCAATCATTTTCAAAAATGTTTTCAAAAATTTTTAAGCTTCAAAACAGTTTCAAGTCAAGTTCTAGAGAAAACAATCTAATAGGAATAACACTCTATCACAAAGAATGGGGTAGATTTAGTGAGTACCCCTTTTTGGCTCAAAATCTCACATTTAGTAGTTCAAAAATCAATGAGAAACACGAATCTACGGAACCACGTGCTAATTATCAACTATCAAAGATTATCTCAAGCATTTTTCATTTGTAGCCTTATCACAAGAATAACAAATTGGGTTCAACGATTCACTATCTCAATTTATTTGGCACTCAGTTCTCACAATTGGATGCATAGTCTAAGCAAGGGGCAATCTAATTATGTGATCACGCAAAACTATGCCTATATGAATGCAATATGAAAAATGCAAAAATACAAGAATATGCAAAAATACCCCTACCCCAAGCTTAAAAACTTACATTGTCCCCAATGTAAATAATCAAGTTGGAGAGATGAGAAAAATTGGAACAACTCACCGAGGCGGTAGCGGGTGTTGGCTCACATTCCAGTCAAGAGCTTGTTGGAAATTGTATCACGGCCTTGAGGCTCATCACGGGCAGGCCGTGATAAATTCTGGTCCAAAGGAGTTTGCCTGTCACGGCCGTGGCCTCCATCACGACTAGGCCGTGATGCTCTCTTATCTTCAGGGACCTCTCATCACGCCCGTGACGGACCGTGATCCTTTCTGATCTTCAATTCCGGTTCATCACGGCCGTGACCAGTGTCACGGCCTGGGCGTGATGGTTGCTGATTTTGTTTCTCCCTGCCCTTTTTGCTCTTCCTTCCTTATTACCCTGAAAACACTTAACAAACTATTAATTTATGATTATTTACTCTTGATCTTCTCAAATTATTCAAGAGTTGAATTCAAAAAAAACAAAAGGAAAAAGGGTAAAGAAAACTTGGGCTGCCTCCCAATAAGCGCTTCTTTAACGTCACTAGCTTGACTTATTGAGAAGCATCCACCTGGATCCCATAGCCTGTGGTATAAGGACCAAGGAGTGCTCAAGATGTAAGATCCTCCACCCGGATCCCATGGTTTATGGAGTGGCAATTGCAGAAGCAATATGACTCCAACCTTAATTCCTCCAAGCCAGTGTGTGAAAACTCCATTGACCTCTTTAACTACAATAATGAACTCGCTTCCTCTTGGGTCAAATGGAATTTTCACAAGGAGGTTTGACAGATACGTGGAAGGGACTAACTTTGCAGTGTCCACACATGCCTGTAAGCCAACATATTTATCTAATGCAGCAAAATCAGATTGCTCAGCTAGCATGGTGGAGTCCACTACCACTTCATCTTCATTTTGAACTATCCCCAAAACCAGATTTTGCTCAAATTGTGCTTCATCTGACTCTTGTACTAACTGTTTGCAAATCTCCTCAACTTGCGTTTTGAAGTTTTGCTTCACAGTTTCGATACTGTCACAATTGGCTCTTGCCTTGGCCTTAGAGATGGATAGTTCTTGGGAATATTGTTCTAGAGCAGCTTTCAAAGGTGTCTGCTCATTCCATTCCCATTCCTCAATTTCCCAAGGATTTGTGAAAGGTACTTCCTCTTCTTGTGATTCGTCCACCATCACCACTTCATCTTCAATTTGATCCATTCCCACAACTAGATTTTTCTCAAATTCTGCTTCATGTGGCTCTTTGGGAATCGGTTGTAAACATGGCGGTGGAGGTGGTAAATACGAGAAAAGGTTTCCCAATCCTCCTTGGAGTATATATATACAAGCTCGCCAGTCATACAATCGACTCGTGCTGGAATATCATGAGATGAAGAAAACTCCATGAAGAATTCTCCCAAATCTATATCGTCTTCCCAACACCCGCTTGTCCTCCAAAATATGACTAGAAGCTTCCTCATCGGATGGATAATAATAACTGTCCATTAATTGCATCCACCTTGCACAACCAACACTCAAAAGAAAAAAAAATCAAATATATACAGAAAAAAAAAAAAAATGTCTAAATTAGTTGCCTCCTTTGTTCTCGATGATATTGGCAAAATCAATCCCGGCAACGGCGCCAAAAACTTGTTGAGACGAAATCTAGGCAAGTATACCTAGTCGTACAAGTAATACGGTGGTGAGACCGGTTATCGTATCCACAGGGATCGGTTGCCAATTACCAATTCACAAATCAAACAACTATCTAGACTAAATGAAGAAAGATCAAAACATAAAATAAAGCAACAAAATGTTTTTTGTCTTTTCTGGGAACTTTTAACAAACACTTGGAGTGCAGAAAGAGGTGTTGGGATTAAATTTCACCAAACCTTAGCCTCATGCAATACCAAGACTAGATACCTCCCATTCATGCTTCAAATATTAAAATCAACCCACGAAATTACTCAAGCCCTGATTCCTCAGATGACAAGAGCCTAAATCCACTAATAGACCCTAATTCCTTAGGTGGCCTAGATTAATGAATTTGCATTAAGAGTAGGGATTACGCGATTACTAATAAACCAAACTCTATTCCTAGATGCAAGGTTTACTAGGTGATTAATTCCAGATCAAGAATTGATAAGAACGTCCCCATTGCAAATCAAATCTTAAAATCAGTTTATGGGTAGTTAAACCACAAAAAGCATTAAGCGTAGGAATTAAACACTAATACGAAGGCATGAACACAGATTAATCAATCATGGCAAATACATAATATTCAGTTTGGTTACATCTAATCCCAACAACAGGGATTTAACTACTCATAGAGAAAGCTAAAACTAAAATAGTAGGGACAAAGGAAAGAAGAAGGGAAAGAAGAAACTCCATTGGAAGCTTTTCCCAGTCGTCGGCCTCCTTTGATTCTAGGGTTCCAGTCCTCCTCAACCGCCAGCCTCCAAGGTCTTCCTAGGGTGAAAGTGCTCCTAGGGTAAAAGTCTCTGTTTTTCTGTGTGTCTGTGATCTGGTCCAAGTCCAGAGATCTCTCTTTTTTCTGTTCTGTGCGGCTCTATTTATAGATCAGGCACGCGTCACGACCGTGACGTGTTCTGGAATGGGCGCGCTTTCAAATTTAGAGCATCACGACCGTGATGCTTATCACGGATAGGCCGTGATCAGTTCTGCCTGGCCTGTCACGGCCGTGATGGGTATCACGGTTAGGCCGTGACAGCTTCTGACTTTTGCCTTCTGCTCTGCTTGATCATGACCGTGACGGTCATCACGACCAGGCCGTGATGGGCTCTGTTTGGCTCCTTTTCTTCACTTTTAAGGTCTATCTCCAATCAAGCTCCATCAAGGCTAATTCTGAGCATATTATCCTAAATTCCTGCAAAACAACACCACGAAACGACCTTACCCGTTCCAAGGTAAAAACTAACTAAAATCAAATTAAATATGTCTAAACTATATGAAAATGCATGCAAAAATGTACATAAAATATGATGTGAAATCACACTATCAAAGACCCAACCCCCCAGTAGGGGTGGGGATGTGGGCGATTTTTCCACCCTCAACGGGGATTTGGGGCAGGGGCAGGGGCGGGGTTCGTGTATAGAGGCAGGGGACAGGGATGGGGAAGACAAAGATCACCCCAGCCCCGTTGTCCTGCCTATAAATAACCATATGATTACATATTTGAATTATAATTATGTTAGTGTTATGAGATCCAGGGAAAAAACTATTTTTGTTAAATTTTTAGTCTTAGAACCATAAAAAAACAAACTGGTCCGAACACTGTTTCACCATAAAAAAGAAACCAGTTAAGCTCTAGCATCATGATAGAAAAAATAATGATAATGTATTTAGGCCTTCGGGAATTGCTTCTGGTATAAAAGTTTTGAAAAAAGTTTCTTTCAAATGAGCTTGCATTAAAATGAAGAGTTAATTGCATTTTTTATCTCTTAACTTTTTTAATTGTGCGATTTTGATCACTCAAAAAATTTAATTGCTCGTTTAGTTCTCTAATTTGTTGAATTGTGCAAAATCAGTCCTTCCATCCATGATCAATCAACGTGCAGTAAGGACTAATTTTACATAATTTGACAAATTAGAGGACTAAATGTGCAATCAAATTTTTGAGGGACCAAAATCACACAATTGAAAAAGTTGAGGGAAGAAAAATGTAATTATTCCTAAAATAAAAAATAGAAAATATAAACACCTTTATATTTTTTAATAGGTATACATGTATATATCATTATTTTCTCACGCTTTAAAAATTAGTAAATATATCATTATTTTCTCACGCTTTAAAAAATTAATAAAATTTATTAATATACATGTATTTTGGATATGCATCTAACAATTGCTGTTGTTTTGTTAAAAAGGAGAAAATTTTCAATCTTGAGTAAGGGTGGCAATGAGGCGGGACAGGAACGGGTAGTGGCCCCCATCACCCGTCTGTCAGGTGAAAATCTGTGTCATGCCCACTTCATACTCGTGTGTATGAGTGACAAAGTGATCCATTTGTCCACTATCCATCCAGTCCATCCAATCTATCCATTACAAATATTTTTTGTTTAATGGATTGGATCAAGTTAGACATTTTATTGTAAGGATGGTTAATGGTCCATCCACTAATTTTCTAAATCCATTGGATCAAATCATGAAACCAAAAAAAAATCCACTGGATCACTTGAATTAAAAACAAAATCCATTCGATTAATGAATCTTAATGTTCAAAAAGAAAAAGAACTCACGCTTTCTCACTCCCTGCATTTGTAAACGGTAGATGACACAAAAATGTAATTGGTTTATGTTTGCAGAAAGTGTAACTTTAATTAAAAAAAAACTAAAATCTTTTTAAAAAATTCATTTAATTGGTCTGGTCAGTTTTTTTTCTTTGATTCACTGAACATACATACAATGTTTCGTGGCGCGGCGGTGCATATTCAATTTTCAAGTTGGATATCTTCTACGTCATTCCACGGGAGGGAGGGAGGGAGGGAGGGAGGGAGGGAGCAACAGGGAGAGAGGAGGGAGAGAGAGAGTGGTGGAGAGAATATTTTAAAATTTATAAAAAAATATTTAGTTTTAAAGAATACTTTTGTGGATAGATGAGAGAAATACTATTTTAAGGTAATCATAAAAATTATTTAATTATTTAGAATGATTTTCATGGATGGATTGGATATCCATCCTTAAAAAAATGTTAATTGATGGATTTGATGAATTTTATTAAATGAATTACAGATGAATTATATTTTTTTTATAAATTTGTAATGGATCATAATTGATTAATGTATTGCTTTTAATCCATCCATTATGATCCGAATTAAAATTTATCCAATCCATCCATTTGACATCCCTACTCGCACGGGTACTAGTTAATTTTATGAATATCCACAAGTATCCATGGATACATATTAAAATATTAAAAAAAACTCAACAAAATCAAAATTAACAAAATAGATGTTCTTAAATAACTAAGTTAAAAAATGAATTTAATTTCCAAGCACTGATCAACAATTTAAAGTAGCTACAATTTAAAGTACCCGTTTAACTAAACAATTTGTATGAGTTTTGACAAAATATACTAAACAATACACTAATTCATATTTATGGGTACCTGTAGCTACTGGTATCGTACAACCTGCCCCCTCCCCATCAAGCAGCGGGCTGAGAAAAACTTTTTTTTTGCTATCCCTAATCTTGAGAGAAAACTATGTGACACCTATTATGATTTTGTAAAGAAAAAAAATAAAATTTTATGGCTTCTAAGATCACCATCATCAAATTTTCATGGATTCCACCTAGTATGTCATTCCCATCTACAAATTAAAGGTGTAATTTGTGCTTTATTATTTTGTATAAATCACACTAAAAAGTAAATTTTTCCAACGAAAATGGTTATATAAGAAAAGGTGATGAGTTGCTATTGATGTTAATGAGCTCAATTCTCAAGGCCGCACCACCTTTTGTTGTTGTGTTGTGCAGGTGTGCAAATAAACTCTGCCACATCCACAGGAGGGAACCTCTGACTCAAACTTGACCAATCCATCCATTCACCCCATTCTTACTAGGCCCATCTTAACCATCCCTCTTTCAAACCCATCCCTCTCTCTCTCTTTCACTGTCTGTGACTCCGACTCTTCCCCTCCTTCCTCTTTTCTTTGTAAATTGTACCATCCCTGCAACATCTTCTTTTTCTTCTCCCTCTGTAAAAGCCTCATAGGTAAAAATTCTACAATAAACTCAAATAAACAGTTCTCAGTAATTCTAGCTGAAAATTAACAAAAGGAAAAAAAACAATTTTATATGTAATTCTATTATTTCTTTTTGCTTTTGTTTTCCTTTTCACCCCGAATCCGAAGTGAGTTTTGATCTTACTGTTGAAACCAGCTTCTCTTTGTTCTCTCGGGTAACATCACAACGACGATTTCTCTGCCTTAATATCATAATTCCAATAATATTTTTGTGTCGTAGTTTTGCAATTGATTATTTCCGTGTGAAACATTCGTGTATTTCACATTTCGTTGTGGCTTCGTTTGCTTTGTGTTTCTGGTCCTGTTACAAATGTCTAGGGTTCTCGTCATCACCGGCTTTGATTCTCTATTATTTATGTTATCTGATTCTTATAATGTGGAATGAATAGTGATGACGGAATACTGAACTTATTATTGTAATTTTTGTTTATACAAGAAACTAGTAACTGCTTCTTATCAAATTTTCTGGGAAAATATTGGGTTTATTCATTTCTAAATGATATTCACTAGTCACATTAACAAAATGCAATTTAGCTGAAACCATTTTAACTATCATTGTCTTGTGCTGTATGTATTTTTAAGTTATATTGATAGCATATAAGTGGTGTTGGATTAGGAGTTTTTTTTTTTTTTTTTAAATCGTAGGGTTTCTTATATAACTTGCTGTTTGTTGCTGTGCCCATTGCCAGTGCTCAGAATGAAAAATAAGGATATTGAGTTTTCATCTTTGTTTGAAATTTTTTATAATGGGTGTGAAAATGTTGTCTTGATTAATTTCATTTATTTTTCCTAAAGGAAGTTAGTTTCATGTGTTTTTGTCAGGGTTAGGTTTTGTATTGAGCAATGAGTAGACCAACCACGCGAAGTAAAAATAAAAGGCAGAGACAGGGGGATGATGGTGTGTGCAATTCTGAAATATGGAGGTACTACAAACACATGTTCTTTTGTTTTAAAAATTTAACTTATGAAATGAAATGGATCTTGTTGCTCTTTTCTGTGTATGTTTTTTTTAGATAAGCCAAGTATATGTTTATTGTTTAAATTTCCTTGTGTAGGAAAATTTATGAAACAGGTGCAGTAAGTGAAGATGATATGAATAAATTGTATATGACTTGGAAGCCAGTCTGTTCAGGCTGTCGTGTCAATACCAAAGACAACCCGAATTGCTTTTGTGCTTTGGTTCCACCTCCAAATGGAACCCGTAAGTCTGGCTTATGGATCAAGATGTCTGATTTTATTGAAAGTCTTGGTCCTGACCCAGCCAAGGATCTTCGAGCTTCTGCTAATTCACCTGCAGGCCTGACAAATCTTGGTGCAACATGCTATGCCAACAGTATACTCCAGTGCTTGTACATGATTAAATCTTTCCGAGAAGGCATATTTTCTGTAGAACCAGATGTTTTACAACAACAACCTGTGTTATATCAACTGGCCCGGCTTTTTGTACAATTGCACATTAGTAAACTGGCTTTCATAGATTCTTCTCCATTTGTAAAAACACTGGAGTTAGACAATGGAGTTCAGCAGGATAGTCACGAATTCCTGACATTGCTTCTGTCATTGCTTGAGCGTTGCCTGAGCCATTCCAAAATTCCAAAGGCAAGAACCATAGTTCAAGATCTTTTCCGGGGAAGTGTGTCTCACGTGACAACGTAAGAATCATTGGTTATGAGCAATGTATTGACTAATATAGTATCATTTTTTCTCGCAAATTTTAGTATGTTACTAGTCTTCATTCAAAAAATTAACTGTGGGGACATGGGGCTGTAAAATATTACAGATTTGTAAAATATGTGATAATTTCTCTTTTATTTTTGACCTCCCCGATGCGGCGATGCCCCCTCCCACACACTATGAGAAAATAAAAAAATCCCAACAAACAACCATTTTGGGGATGATGTAAATGTTGCTAACATGTAACACCTAGGATAATGCAGCTATTGGGTTGGGTGTCGTTGAATCTTCCTATAAAATGTGTACATGAGTTTGTTTTCTCTGAAAGAATGTTTTTCATATTACCAATTGATGATGCTTTTTATTATCTTTTTGTGCTAACTTGGCAGTTAATACATCTTTGAACACTGTTTGGTAATTCATGGTACTGGTTGTTCTGAATCATTTTATCACAATTGCTCAAAAGCTAAGCATGGGCACTGATATGGACATGGGACACGACACTGACACAAATGTGGTGGCACAACAAAATTTGATGTGTCAACGAGTATTTTGTAGTGTCGAGTTGTGTTGTGTCTAACACGAAGTGTCTGACATGTTTCTAACAAGACCCCTTTCTTGAAGTGTCTGTGCTTCATAGGTCTGAAGTGACTGGTAATTTATGTTCAAATGATCTCAAATAATTTCCTTATATCTTCTACTTTCATATTTTATGTACGTGTGACCAGTAGTAGCTGTGTTCGTGACCATTATAGTTATACCCATTTTTTAAATTTATCACTGCATTATTATGCAGGTGTTCGCAATGTGGAAGAGACTCTGAAGCTTCTTCCAAAACGGAAGACTTCTATGAGTTGGAGTTAAATGTCAAGGGATTGAAAAGTTTAGATGATAGCCTAGATGATTACCTAACTGTTGAAGAGCTTCATGGAGACAATCAATATTTTTGTGAGTCATGTAAAACAAGAGTCGATGCTACTCGCAGCATCAAACTGTGCACATTACCTGATGTATTGAATTTTCAACTTAAACGCTATGTCTTCCTTCCAAAGGTATTGTCATTAACTTATGAGTAATTTCCATTTATTTTGTTATTGTGAGCATTGTGCAACTAACATCATGCATTTTTAATTATTCACTTGCTTTTTTCTCTGGTGTGATTATAGAAATTTATTTATTTTGGTTAGGATAAGAGAGGTGTATTACTGTACTAGAAAAGAATGATATGGAACTTTTCAAAAGAATAAATATCATATGAAGAAATTTAACTATAATGGAAAAGTATATATCTCGCTGAGTATCTAATAGAGTGTGCTCTGAGAATCCTTGTAATGGGAGACCGATGATAGAAATGGACCAGAATTACACACAAACAAGATCGAAAAATAGGTGTAGTTTTCTTATTGAACTGATATCAAAGTAATATCCAGAACAGAGGGGATTATGGAAATATACAACGAGCACCTAAGAAATGAAATTATAGATAATCCCAACCAATTTGAGAATGCCTGGTTCTCTCCCACCATATTCCTTCTACACTTTCCTTACCTTCTCTCTTCCTTCCCCTCTTTATATTTTCTTCTCCATAGACACTTGCACTGCTATGTGACCAGTTACTTAAACAGTTACTTGTCTTAGTGTGAGCGGGCAGTTACTTACTTGAGGCAACTGTGGGAACCATACTGTTTTGAAGACCTAGTCGTCTGTATTTCCTCCTAACATACAGCTTAGTCTTTAACAGGGACCTATCAAGATAAATATACACACACACTTGACTATTACTCTATTAGATAGTGGAAGATGATTCCTAGAACATTAATTATCTATGCTAAGTTCTAGGAGTGTAAATACAATTAATAGGACTCCACCGTCCACACCGTCCACTTACATACTCGTAATCAACACTCCCCCTCAAGCTAGAGCATATATATTTGATGTAACCAGCTTGTCATATATGTATTCTTTCCTAGTATCTCGTAAGGACTTAGTCATCATGTCTGCCAGTTGATCTTTAATACTCACAATGATGCTTGATGGGATCTTTTCTCAGATAAAGTGATAATCAACTTCTACATGTTTAATCCTTTCATGAAAGATTGGATTTGAAGAGAGATACAAGGCTGATTGGTTATCACAACCAAGTTCCATAGGGCCTATCTCGCAAAACTTAAACTCTTGGAGCAAATATTTTAGCTATAGGAGTTTGCAAGTAGTATTAGCTATAGCAGGTATTCTACTTTTGTGCTCAATCTAGCAACAGTCTGCTTCTTGCTTTTCCATGAAATCAGGTTACCTCCAATAAGTGCGCAGTAGCCTGAAGTGGACCTCCTATCACTAGCATTACCTTCCCAATCCGTATCTGTATATCCAATGATATTAGTATGATCCATGTCCATATAAACAAGCCCTTTACCAGGTGATCCTTTGATGTATCCTAGGATTCGAACAACTGCATTCCAATAGGTGTCACATGGTGAGTTGAGAAACTGACTTACAACGATGACTGGAAAAGTAAGGTCCAGTCGAGTCATGGTGAGATAATTTAACTTCCCTACCAATCTTCTATCTGCCTGGGTCAGGATAGGCCTCCCCCTCATTAGTAGAAGCTTAGCATTTGGGTTTATAGGAGTATCAATAGGTTTACAATCAAGCATCATGTTTCTTTCATAATATCAAGGGCATATTACCTTTGAGAAATAGCAACACCTGTTCTTGATTGGGCTACTTCAATCCCAAGAAAGTATCGCAATCGACCAAGATCTTTAGTTTTAAAATGTTTAAACACGCGTTGTTTAAGTTCTTTAATGCCTTCTTGATCGTCATTTGTAATGACAATATCATCCATATACACCACGAGATAAATAAGTTTATTCAATGATGATCATTTAAAGAATGCAGAATGGTCCACACCTTACAACGAATCATGCCAAACTACTGAATGACTTTACTAAACTTCCCAAACCAAGTGCGAGGTGACCGTTTTAAGCTATATAAGGACTTGTGTAGCCTGCAAAAAAAACCTGACTCCCCCTGAGTAACAATGCCAGTTGGTTGCTCCATGTAGATCTCCTCCTTCAAATCACCATATAAGAAGGCATTTTTAATATCCAATCGATACAAGGGCCATCGTCTCATGCCATCAATAGATAAGAACAAACAGACGACATCTTAGCAACAAGTGAAAAGGTATTAGTGTAATCCAAACCATTGATCTGAGTGTACCCCTTTGCTACCTGTCGGGCTTTCAAGCGGTCCACCTGCCCATTAGAACCAACTTTAACAATAAATACCCACCAATAGCCAATTGTTGATTTTCTAGGAGTTGAGACAAGGGTACATGTATTATTAGATTCCAAAGCAGTCATCTCATCAATCATTGCCTGTCGCCATCCTGGATGGGATAGTGCTTCCTGAGCATTCTTAGGCATGGTAATAGATGACAAAGCCTAGTACTCTTGTCGATGGGTCTAACGCACAGGCAGTTGATATTGGTCAGGCTTCACCTCCTCCATCCTTAACTTCAAATTCAGTCTTGTTTGTATCGGGGTGTCCTTTTAATTTAATTTCAATCAGCCAAATTACCCACACTTTAAATAGTTCCATAACCTTTAACTCTGATTCCGAACATATTCAAAAAAAATTTGGAGGCCATGAAGAACAAACACCATAAGCATGTTATCAAGCTTATCAGCCATCTTTGTGCATCATCTTTGTCCAATATCAATTTAATCTCCTCCCAGTTGGATTTTGCTTTATTCACATAAGAGGGCAAATCAAGGTTGACCATCTGCATTGCCACCAAAATAAGAATCGTCTCATATAGTCGTTGTATATAATTAGCATAAACAGATTGAGCTTGTTCCAAATTTTACAACATGTCTTGTAAGGACGAAAATGCACCATTAATCTTGGTTCAATAGATTGCCATTACAGCGAGACAAGCTGATAATTTACCCATTGCCACTCATCCTTCTCAGTGCATCAATGTCGGCGTCCTTTTTAGTATGATGGCCAGACATTTATTGACCCGGAAGCCATACCTCAATAACATTATGCCAATTCACATGATTCTTACCATTCAACTCCTCTGAAGTAATGGTGGACCCCCCAAAAAAATGCGAATGAAACCAAGCTCTTCTCTGCCATGGAAGAGGTTCAGAAGAATTGACAGAAATTAAATTGCACTGAAAAGATAAGAACAGAGCACACAAGATCCAAAGGAGTGGTAGCACAACGATAGACCCAAAAACGAAACAAGGGCAAAACAAAACCGGGAAGAGACAACAAACACGGTGGTGGAAGTGACACTGTCAATGGCGGTCGGGAGAGTGGCATGTGGATTGCATGTGCCAGAGAATGAAGTTTCTTCTGGTGGCACATGGGGGCAGCGCCAAGACGGATAGCCGGTTGATGACTTATGAGGTGAATGCCGGTGTTACTTTGGACACGGACACCCAACAAACACTGAGTCAAGGCTAACATCAGCTGAATCCCAAAACCATACACACACTTGGCTACTAGATAGTGGAGATGATTCCTAAAACATTAATTATCTATGCTAAGTTCTAGAAGTGTAAATACAATGAATACATGAATACAATGAATATGACTCCACCATCCACATTGTCTGCTTACATAATCATAATCAACAATCCCTATATATGTACAACTACAAATTCTAGGCTTACAAAATTTTGATGTCCTCTTTACCCATGTGCGCCAGAGTCTTGAGAACTCATTTTTTAAATGAAAATTTCCGGCCATACCAAAAGTGTAAATAAATTTCCCCGTGTGTATCACCATTTAGTGAAAACATCTTTATGTAAATCCTTTAACAAAAAGGCATGGAACCTTGATCAGTTCTTCACTCAGCGGCATGTGTTTTGCTTTCTTGTTCTTGTTTCTAATTCTGCGTTTTGTATTTATTTCTTGGTTTCTTTTAGGAGGAAATTTGTCTTCTTCAATATAGTTTCTACTTTTATAAAACAAAAAGCAGAAAGAACCTTGAATGGCTATAAAAGAGATGCTTGATTTAGTTCACAAACCTGTTGGTGCTTCACAAGTTTAATGGTATATTTTCTTGGACAAATTTTGAACTCTTTCTTACGGTAGCAACCATGCCAGTATGGTTTTCTGAAGAGATGAAACTATGTTAATTGTTACATGCCTTTATTTTCTTCTATAGTTCTATTATACTTCGTGTAGCGTTGGTTTTGTATATCCTTTTTTTTTCTTACGAACCATCATAATTAGAGCTTTTAGCTGTCCAGCGGCATCCTGGGGTATCTCCACAAGCTTCGGCCCTTTGGACCGGCTATGGGACTAATCCTCAGTCGGCTGCTTAGAGCAGGGAATTAATCCTTGGTTTTCGCAATCTTCAAACTAGAGTGTCTCCCACCAGGATTCGAACTTGCGTTCTCCTCTACATGGGGGCGAGTTGCTTACCACTCGACCCAACCCTTGGTTGGTTATTTATTTATTTTTTTGTGTAACACACTAACTTTCCATCTCCTCCATTGATTTGGTGTTGGTAGGTTAGTTCATAGATTTAATAATGGTTATGGTGTTGGATTTTTCCTTCATGCTATGGAGTAATTTTGATTCTATGTCACTCAATAATTTTTTTTTCTGTTAAATGTATTCATTTATTTATCTATTTCCTCTGGCAGACTACAACAAAGAAGAAAATTACTTCTGCATTTTCATTTCCGGCCGAACTTGATATGCGACATAGATTGTCTGAACCGTCTCAGTTTGAAATCGTATATGACTTGTCAGCTGTACTGATTCACAAGGGAAGTGCTGTTAATAGTGGCCATTACATTGCTCATATCAAGGATGAAAACACTGGGCAATGGTGGGAATTTGATGACGAGAATGTCACTAACTTGGGTCGTCATCCGTTTGGAGAAGGAGCTTCTAGTTCTGCTTCTGAACATGTTAAGGCTGATGTAGTTCATTCTAATTGCTCAGAAGGAAGGATAGCTGACAGTAATGGAAATGGTTTAGATGCCTCTCATTCACAATCTTCGCTTGTGGACACATTTTCATCTAGTGATGCATACATGTTGATGTATCATCTTAAACACACCAAAAATGTTGGTGAAAATGGGGACATGGTTTGTGGTGCTAACCATAAAGAAAGAGAGGGTGATGCAGTTACTGCGGCAGACATTGCTCATCTTCCTTCTCATCTTTGTGAAGAGATTCAAAATTTCAATGCCTCATATCTTGATTCTTGTGAGCAGTACAATAATAGGAAAGAGATAGAATTGAGTCGTATCAATGAGAGGAGACAAGAAGTCCGATCTGTTTTGGCTGAAGCTCCTGTTCAACCACTGGAGCAACCCTTTTTTTGGATTTATAGTGACTGGCTTCGACAGTGGGCTGACAACATAATTCCCAAGTTAGTGCATACGTTTTATGTATTATTGGTTAGGAACACTTCAATGGATTTTTGTTTTAATAATGTGGCTAAATTCTTTCCTTCTTGCGTTATCTTTAACGTTTCTTCTGTCAATTATTAAGGTTGGGTTTTTTCACTTGATTTATACGGTACTTTCTTTTGGTGTTAATGCAGTGCTCTTGACAACACATCTATCCAATGTTCACATGGGAAAGTCCCAGTATCAAAGGTTACCTCAATGAAGCGATTGTCTTCTAAAGCATGGGACAAGTTATTCTCTAAGGTAACTGTATTTTGGTCAGCTATTATATAATTGCTTTCTCATTATTTATCTGCATGAGTTATGTTGCCAACTTGCCATTCATTCGATATTTTGGAGCTCATCTTAAATCAAAATGTAAAACGTTTATCATAGTTACTTATAAATGGTAACTTGGCTTGGGAAAGGATAAGTGAATTTCCTGTTTCTTTCTATTTCATAATGTGTTGGATAATTCTGGTAGGAGAGATGAAAAAGAAAATTTATCAGAGGGAGCATAGACAAATCTAGTGTCCTACAGGTGAGTTACTGAAGAATTTGAAGGAGTGGGCTGTTTTTGTCATGAAGCACCAAGTTTACCTTGTTTCTTGCTAGCTATGAAGCACGAACACCTCTTCGAAAGTGCCGTGTCGCGTGTCGGACACGTCTCGGACACCGGCACTTTACAGACACGCCTTCGACACGTGTCGGACACCCCTCTATGGTGTCTCAATTAAAAAATAATTTTTTTCAGCTCGGACACCTCTCAGACACTTCTCGGGTACTTCTCGGACACTTCTCGGACACTCCTATCATAAAAAATATATATTTTTTCAAAAAGTCAACTTAGAATTTTGAGATCATGAGTCATAAACTTAAATATTTTTTAAACATATTTACTAAAAAGGTCATGGATCACCAACCCCAAATTATATCTTTTACTTTTTTAGACATAAAACAAAATGATGCCTCTTAATATTTTTTGTGAGGCTCATTACCTTAGGACCTAACTAGTTGTTTGATAAAACATGATTCATTTTCTTATCTTGATATTATTTTTGTAAAAATTGCATTGTGAAATGACCCCTTAGTCTTAGCTTTCTTTCTGTGAGGGTCATTATGAAAATTGTAAAGCTTAACAATATATATATATATATATATATATATATATATATATATATATATATATATAAGCAGTGTCCCGGTGTCCTATGTTTTTGACGTTAGCCGCTTCGCGGTGTCGGTGTCGTGTCGTGGTGTCCGTGTCAGAGTCGGTGCTTCATAGCTTGCTAGTGATGTCAGCAAGGAAACTGTTGCCATATATGGTCTGAGGAGGAGAAACATTTTGGTTAATGACAGTCTTTGTGAAATAGGTTTTTTAATTTGTTTGTGTTTGAGAATGAGAATGCAGTGCACTTGTCTGAATGAAATTACAGCTATATAAAAATATCAGGAAGTTTAAGAATCTGCTGAGAGTTTTTAAAGCTGTTGATTATGGTTTATTCATATATGCCATTGTTGCTGATATTATGTCCATAACATGTTTCCTTTATTGGCTTATAAAATTCAGTATGGTGGGGGCCCGAAGCTGTCTCATGATGACCACTGTTGGGATTGTCTGATTGGTGGGGCTCAGAATGTGGTGTCAGCTGACACCTACCGGGATCAAAGAGAATCACTGAAGCAACTTGCACGGGATATTCTTGATGGAAACTGTCAAGATGGAAAGTACTATGTATCCAGGCCATGGTATGATTGTAAATCTTTTCTGATGTCATTTCTGCCCCTACAGAAGGGGATGGGCATAGTTGCGGACAAGTGTTCTATTTTCTGTTTTGCCAGTTCTGCCCCTACAGAAGGGGATGTGCATAGTAAATATTTTGAGTTTGACTGGCCCAGTCATAGAGAAATCTATTATCTTTTCTAGTCAGTTTTAGTTTCTTTGTATTATCTTCAATATGCTATTAAGATGTTTTGAAAGAAATGGTACTAAATCCTGTTACGCTGATGAATTTACTTTTGCAGGTTACAGCAATGGTGGAAAAGAAAAGTCGATGCTCCATCTGAAGCTGATATTGGACCAACAGCATCTATTAGTTGTCCACACGGGCAACTTATGCCTGAGCAAGCTGCTGGTGCTAAGCGGGTGCTCGTTCCTGAGGGTTTCTGGCTCTTCTTATATGAAGATGCTATTTCTGTAAAACTTGATGATCCTCCGGGTTGCCCTACTTTTCCCGTAGACTCCAGAGAGTGTACCGAGTGCTGTAATGAATTATCTGAAGTGGCTTGCTTGGAGGACTCTTTGAGGTTATTCCATTTATACATTGCCATTAATATAGAGCTGATCTAGTCAAATTTTAAATGACTTCTGGTTTTATGCTTCAGATCAGTGAAACAAAGGGAACGTCAGAATCATGAGAAACTATTCCAGGGTAAAAGTATGCCGCTCTCTCGGCATTGCAAGTATTTCTTAGTTCCTTCTACGTGGATTTCTAAATGGAGAAATTACGTCAATCCAGCTGTCAAGAATTCAGATAAACCTGAAACTTTAAATGGGGTAATTGATTCACTGATATGTGAAAAGGTATTTTGTTGCTTTACCTTGCTTTTTCTTCATGTTTTGCATCCTGTTCTGTTATATAAATTTGGTTTGTTTTATTCACTATTCAGTGTAACTATAATAGCATTTTGGTTAATTCTGAATTGAATTATTAACTATCTACTTATTCTGAGTAAATTTACTTTGAAAGGTACATGCAAAATGTTTTAAGGATTTAGTAACAGACTCTTAACACTTCAATTGACGATGTCATCGAGTCTTCATATTTATGATGTCTCCATTCTGTTAAATTTAATGCTTAACAATTGTGTTGAATTTTGTTTTTGTTTTGTTTCAGCACTCACGACTCGTTGAAAGGCCTCCTGAACTGATTTTCAGACGCAATACTATAATCCCAAGGGAGTCTTCTGTAAGTTAGGAAAAAAATTGTGCACTGTAGTTGTGACATGCATGTCCATGCACACATTGGAATGTTATGCCATAATGATATTTTTTTTTAACTGAACTAAATTCAGCACTTTTTTTATGCTGTAGAAAATCCTTGTTTTTAACATTAAAAAATTATAAATTCCAATATCAAGTTTCTCTTTGTCAGTCCCTGCATTTTTCGAATATCAATGCGGTTTTAAGTTTCTTTTTCTGTCTCCTTATCTGTCAGTCTTACTTCTGTCCACTTTGGAGATTCTAGGCAGGTGACTTAACCATCATATTTGAGAATGATTGGAAATTATTCTGTAAAGAATGGGGTGGTACCGAGACCAAAGGAATATCTGCAATAATTGATGATACTAATGAATCAAAGAATGCTTTGACTGGATCCTGTGAAGAGATGCCAATATGCGAGGATCAGCTGGCCACATGCGATAGATTGAATAATGAAAGTGGGAATGAACAATTTGTGATTAAGACTTCTCCAGAGGTAATCCTAAACCCCACCCCATTCTGTTGACTATGCTATTGCTGGCCCCGACCCTCCTTTTCTTGCGCCTTATTTTTTGGAAATAAAATCTTTCACATTCGACAAGAATTCCAATAAGAGTATTTTCTGTACTTTTTATGAAACTAAATGTCCATGCTCATGCTTTTCTCTTGTACATGAAATGAAAGTCCATGTCCTTAATTTTCCTAATTTTCCTGTTAGCTCTTTTCACCTCAGGCATAGTACAATAACCCTTGTCTGAAATAAACTTTGGAGTTGTAATGCAAGTTTCTGAATTAAAGCAATCATATCTTGAGAAAGCTGATTCCTGATGTGTGCATCTTGCTCCGACTGAAAACAATTGGACTTGAGCTAATAATTTAAGTGAAGTTTGAAAGTTACCTGTTTGAATTTTATTCTGCTGAATCTATATTGCTATCCACAATTCCATATTCTTTCCCACATAAGTTCTATAACCAACATTCTTGTACCAAATTCACTGGAAACTTCTCTCTCTTTATTTGATAATAATATATGGGTCATCATAACGAGTGCCCTTAAGGGCACTCTTTAAGGTACCAAGAAAAGAAAGTTTTCATTGAACCTGAGGGCACTCGTTAGCATTTTCCATAATATATTGCAATTCTCATTTCAACTGTAATTTCCCTGTTCAATATGCAGGTTTGTGAAAGTTGCATTGGAGAAAGAGAAAGCTGCAAGCTAATGCAGAAACTACACTACTGCAATGAGGACATATGCGTAATTCTTGTTCGTGGAAAGGAGGTCCCTAAATCAATCTTGGAGGCTTCCAAGGCTGAAACAGATCGGCGGGTTTCCAAACGCTCCCGGAAGACTAAAAACGAGAGTTCGATTAATCTGAAAGTTTCGGCTTCGACATCAATTTACCAGCTGAAAATGATGATATGGGAATCCTTTGGGGTAAGCCAAATATGTGCTCCATGCATATCATTTAGCTAGGTTTAAATATTGCTGATAAACCTTTTTTTTTATCACATTAGTTAGCAAGGTAGTATCTTCAGCATTATTCTTTATATTGTTTTTTATTTAGTGAATTAATTTGTATATTGCTGAAATCAATTGCACTGCTCCATAATGTCTAATTTATGTTCCTACGTCTGGTAATTGTCCTCAGGTTGTCAAGGAAAATCAGATATTACAAAAAGGTGATAAGACAATTGATATTGATGATGAAAGTGCCACGCTTGTGGATGCAAGCATATTTGCTGGAGATCAGATTATAGTGAGGGACTCTGAGATTCATGAAAATCGAGATATTGCTGGTAAGCTATTTGATACTGATATAGTATTTTTATCCTTTTCCTTATACAGAAACGATCATATTCATCTTTTGCAGATGAGCTTTGTGATGAAAAAAATGGATACACGCCATACAGAGGAAGGGTTTCGTGGAACACTTTTGACATCAAATATTTCATCTCAAGTTGTTTAGGAAGCACACTTTCAGAATCATCTTTTGTAACATCTGCTGGTGTACATATATTTAAAAGTCAGAGAATCAATTGAATGAGAGAAGTTTGGTACAATACAAGTATGTAAATCCATGTGCCCAGCCCCTAGCGAGATTTGAACGCTATTGGTCCTCACTCCTCAGCCAATTTAATGGCAAATTTTGGAATGTATTTCTTTTTATTTTCATGAGCAAAAGATCAAAGGAGAGGAAGCTACCTCTTTTTGAAAGCGAGCATGTCATTTACGGTAATATTTAATTATTTATAGATGGATTGCCAGTAGTGGAAATCAAATTTAAGCAAAAAGTGCATCAATGTTTATCAGCTAAACTATTCTCAATTTGCATGTGCTCCTTATTTTTTTTACTAGAAGTAAAGCATGCGGTCTGAAATAAACGCTGCTTTAAGAATATAGCAGTAGTAACTAAAAGTAAAACCGAGACCAGAAAGATAGTTGGAGAAAATATACATAGGGAAGGGAAACTATCTGATATAATTACTTTATGTGGTTCATTTGATTTGGTTATAAATTTAGTATTTTTTTAGGGAGGATTATTCTTTAAATTGAATTCTCATAAGATAATTAACTAGGTCAAGATTATTAAAGGACAGATGAAAATGTTTCCTCTATATTTAGGGAAGGAAAATTATCTGATATAATTACTTTTATGTGGATCTTTTGATTTGGTTATAAAATTATTATTTTTTTAGGAGGATTATTCTTTAAATTGAATTCTTATAAGATAATTAACAAGGTCAAGATTATAAAGGACAATGCTGAAAATGTTTCTTTTCTATATCACAAATGTTAATTTGACACCATTTTTAGACATCAATACGACGATATCGTATGTGTCGCACTGTACGGCACTGTAGCGGGTCCTTTTTTTTTTAAAAAAATATTATTTTTTTAAATTTTTTTTATAAATAATTTTTTTGGTTAAGTATGTGTAAATATTTAGTGAATCGGGTACAAATATCTGGTGAATTCAGTTCATTATCTGGTGGATGAGTTTTTTTGAGAAATAATTTTTTTGGTTAAGTATGTTCAAATATATGGTAAATCAGGTATAAATATCTGGTGAATTCAGTTTATTATCTGGTGAATATGTTTTTTTGAGAAATACATTTTTTGGTTAAGTATGTGTAAATACATGGTGAATCAGGTATAAATATCTGGTGAATTCAGTTCATTATCTGGTGAATTTTTTTTTTATAAATAAATTTTTTGGTTAAGTATGTGTAAATATTTGGTGAGTGGGTTTTTTTGAGAAATAAATTTTTTGGTTAAGTATGTGCAAATATCTGGTGAATCATCTACAAATATCTGGTGAATTCTGTTCATTATCGGGTGAATGGGTTTTTTTAAAAAATAAAAATTTTATTTTTTTAAAAAAGTCAAAATTAAAAAAAAAAAAGTGGCACTACAGTATGCTACTGTAGCATTATGTCATATTGATGCTGGAATATTGTGTTCAATCAGGACGGCTCTTCTATATTTCTTGCCTATATGATGTCGAACGTCCACTTTTATGAACTTAATCAAGATCCATTTTTTATATATTTGAAGCACGATGACAGTCCTTTTTAAAATTATTATTTCAATGAAAAATAGTTCCCAAGTATGGAATAACTTCTTCTTTTTGTAATTTTATTTACAGTAAAAATTTTAAAAATAATAAGGAAATGATATTTCGTTCTGTAGAGTTTAGATAACTCCAGCTTTTATCCTCATTAATATGTAATACACATAGTTCATTTAACAATTTTAAATAAAAACTTGACATATTTTGGATTTTTAGTTCAATTACGCTATTTATTGGCTTAATTACAGTTTTGGTTCCCTTACTATTGGTCATGTGTGATTTTGGTCCCTAAAGTTTTTTCCGTGCACATTTGGTCCCCCTGTTTTTTCAATGTTGCAAATTTGATCCTTTTGTCAATGTCTATCAATTTTTCAATGATCAACATAGAGGAATCACTCCTCTAAGCACACAAAACCACTGCTCTAAGCACATAGAACCTCTTTTTGAGCTTTTATCGAAAAGAATCATGTGGTGGAACAAAAAAAAAGTCGCGGAAAGGAGAGACAAAACAAGTAATTGTTAATCAATATGCACCTAAAGAGGAGGGGTGAATTGAGGTTTATCACTTTCTTGAAAACTTTGATTTCTTTAAAAAAATTGATCAAGAAAGACTACGTATGATGCAAAGAAATTGAGTAGAAGAAGAGATTGATTATGAATGAATGACCTCAATTAAAAATCAGAGAAATCCACCATAATTAACGAAATACAATAAAGAACAACAATTGAACAATAATTACAAGAACTAAATGAGTGAGGGAAGGAGAAGATCACACAAACGATTTTACTAGTTCGATCACAAGTGATCTACATCCAACTCTCAAGAACCCTTGAGAGATTCCACTATTTTGAAAATTGTCTACAAGATTACAATTATCAAAAGAAACTAAAGGATACCTCTCCTTTACCTTGATTACTTTGAGATGCCCCACTCAAAGTAATCCTTACATCCTAAGGATGCCTCACCTTAGCTCCAAGGATTCTCACCTTGGCTTCAAGAATTCCCCACCTTAAAATTGACTTGGATGCCCCACCAAATCAATGTTGCAATTATCCTATTGCTTACAAGAGAATTGTTTCCAAAAGGAAATACAAAAGAAAACTATAATTGTCTTTCACAAGATGAAATATGAAAGCTCTAATGATTTTTGTGGAGGTATTTTGGCAGAGTTTAGTTAGCTCAAAAGTCTTTATTTTCATGCCAAAGTAACACCTATTTATAGAGAAAAAGTTTAGAAGAGATTTTGAAAATTTGAAGAATTTTAATTATGTTTTTCATGAAGTAGTCGACTACTTTAGTGTAACAGAACCAAGATTCAAGAATTTCAGTTGAGTAGTCAACTACCTGACTGAAGTAGTAGACTACCTGACTGAAGTAGTCGATTACTTCATATAGGTAGTCGATTACTTGCCTTTTTCACCTGAAAAATCAATTTTTTCTTTTCAAAGGCAAGTCCAGAAACTTGTTTTAAATATCTTGAATCCATTTGTTAAAATCTTCTAAACATTTTAACTCTAAAATACTTATTAAATCACTTACAACTTATACTTAAATCTTAAAGGCAATTTTACAAAATATTCCTTAAGAAAATATTAAACCCTTCAATAATTGGAGTTTCTTCCTTGGTGTGCATTTGGAGATCATCATCAAAACCATATGTTGAACTTCAGTCTCCCCTTTTTGATGATGACAAATGCTTTAAGCTCTTCATATCATTTGTTAACTCCTTTGTTGAATGAAGATGTAGAATATTTTTGGAAATACTCTTAGTCACAAAAACTTTAGCACTCCCCTATGAATTTGTGCATTATTTCTGGAAAGAAAAAAAAAATACAAGACCTTTCTCCCCCTTTGACATTATCAAAAAGGAACCATTAAATGCATAAGAGAAAAGTATGAAATGGAAATGCATAGGGAGTAAAGATTATAACGTGACAAGAAAAAGCATCATTTGTATATAAAAACTCATACAAATCAAGCATATTTCATATATTGAGCACATACAAATCATGCATTTCTCATATTAACAACAAGAAAGGAACATAGAATTCAATGGAGACTAGGATTATCAATTATACCAAGTTCTCTACGGATATAAAAGAAATTTTACCTAGCCAAGGGTTTAGTAAATATATCCGCTAATTGTTGACTAGTCTCTACATATTTTATTATGCAATCTCCTTTTTGTATATGATCTCTAATGAAGTGGTGTCAAATTTCTATGTGTTTGGTTCTAGAATGTTGGATAGGATTTTTAGAAATATTTATTGCACTTGTATTATCACATCTTATGGGTATATTTGTTAGTTTAATACCATAGTCTAAAAGTTGTTGTTGCATCCAAAGAATTTGAGCACAACAACTACCAGCGGCTACATACTCGGCCTCGGCGGTTGATAAGGCTACACTAACTTGTTTTTTTCTAAACCAAGAAACAAGTGAGTGACCAAAAATGTGACAAGTAGCACTCGTGCTTTTCCTATCTAATTTACATCCGGAAAAATTGGAATCGGAATATCCAATTAAAGTACAACTAGAACCTTTAGGATACCATAATCCCATATTAATTGTTCCAGCTAAATATTTTAAAATTCTTTTAACTACTGTTAAATATGATTCCTTGGGGTTTGCTTGGTAATGTGCACACATACAAACGCTAAACATAATATCGGGTCTACTTGCGGTCAAATATAAAAGTGATCCGATCATACCTCGATACTTGGTTATTTCTACGGCCTTACCACCTTCATCTTTATCTAGGTAGCAAGATGTTCCCATTGGTGTTGTAGCATGATTTGTATTTTCCATTCCAAAGCGTTTAAGCAACTCCTTGCAATATTTTGCTTGATTGATGAATATCCCACTAGGAGTTTGCTTTATTTGTAATCCGAGGAAGAAGGTTAACTCCCCCATCATTGACATTTCGAATTCGTGTTGCATTAACTTGGAAAATTCTCTACACAAACTATCGTTAGTGACACCAAAAATAATATCATCAACATATATTTGTACAATCAAGACATCTTTGTTTTTCTTTTTAATGAAGAGTGTTGTGTCAACCTTCCCTCTATTAAAACCCTTTTCAAGTAAAAATTTATTAAGTCTCTCATACCAAGCTCTTGGAGCTTGTTTTAAACCATAGAGAGTCTTTTTGAGTTTATAAACATGATTTGGGTTTTCAAAATTCTCAAAACCGGGAGGTTGAGCAACATACGTCTCTTCATTAATTAAGCCATTTAAAAAATCACTTTTAACATCCATTTGAAATAATTGAAAGTCCATAAAACATGCAAATGAAAGTAAAAGACGAATAGCTTCCAACCTATGAACTGGGGCATAGGTTTTATCATAGTCAATTCCTTTTTCTTGATTGTAGCCTTTAGCCACTAACCTAGCTTTGTTTCTAAGTATTATGCCATTTTCATCAAGTTTATTGCGAAAGACTCATTTAGTTCCTATTATTTGCTTATTATTGGGTCTTGGTACTAATTCCCAAACTTGATTTCTAGTGTATTGGTTTAATTCTTCATTCATAGCTATTAGCCAATGCTTATCTAGAATGTCATCGTCTATGGATTTAGGCTCAAATTGAGAAACAAAGGACATATAATTACACAATTCCCTTAATGATGACCTTGTAGTAACCCCCTTTGATATATCTCCAATTATGTTATCAATTGGATGGTCTTTGGCAAATCTCCATTCTTTGGGTAGTCATTCATTTGTTTCTTCAATTCTTGATTCTGGGTTTGGTGCTTCATCATCATCCGATTGTTGCCCTTCACAATGATTATGAGGAATATCTACAAAATCATCAATAATACATTTCTCATCATTTTGGGGGTTATTCTCATCAAAAGTAACATGAATAGACTCTTCGACAATCATAGTTCTTTTATTAAACACTCAAAAAGATTTATTAGATGATGTGTGACACCCTGCAACCCAACGTGTTAAAAAGTAATAAAAAGGACAAGCTGAAAAATACATCATGTATTTACTGAAATAAATAAAACATTGATATAAAGCATTTGTCCATGGGTAGAAAGGTCCCACATGAACGAGTTCTCAAAACGAGGAAATAAAATCAAGTTTAAACAATGTAAACGAATACAACATAAACAAACGTCCCAACCCAATGTCACAATAGAGCTGGTATAACCGTTCCGTACATCACGGAAAAACAACTGAAACTAACTAGACTGAAATAGAAATCCTAACTATGAGCGGTGGCTCCTCAGAGTCACTCATCTCCGGACTACTCGCTATCCTCTACATGAAGCCAAACATGCCAAACAAACGAACAGAAGACGGGGAGTAAGAATCATGTAAACATTTACGGTATGGAGATAGGAAGCAAGGTAAACAAACAGACATGGAAACATCATAAGCATACAACAACATGTACATCAACATATATCAACATCATAACAACAAGTATGCTATGTCGTGCAATGCAACGCTACTCTGCTACTTCATTATATATGTGGATCCAAACTAACTCAGGATGAACGACTTTGGAGTTACATATCCGTATTGGCCATAAAAGCACCAACACCGGCAGTTCACCAAACCTTGTGTGAACCCTATGGATAGCCAACGCATCAAACCGTGGATGCCTCATCACGGGGGATCGCGGTCACCAAACCTCGGGTGACCTATCGTGGATGGACAGATCTGTCAGGACCCAACTTAGGCATGCCTGACCAGCCAGAATGAGACTCTGATGTCTCATTCCCAAGGCCTATCAAGCACGTATAAGTCACCTCGCAACATAGGTAATTATATAATACCAACGTAAATATCAGAGTAAATGATTATTCCAAAAAACAGGCCAAGGTGGCCCTGAGTCTACATCTGGAGTTTAGATGAAACGAAACGGTTTACAACCAAAAAGGAAATAGTTCCAAAATTCAAACAATTGAAGAGGCATCTCATATGACTAAACAAAAACCAACGAAATAACCAAGTTGCAGCAACTGCCCACACTACTCCTGTGCGTGGGCTCCCTGAGATGGATCCCTTCGTGGAGTACCTGAAGCTTAACCAAAAAGGGCGGGGGTGAGTCCCAGAACTCGGTGAGAGTGTATAAAAACAATCAAATATATATATAAATAAATACGTATGTCATGTCATACTTTACCACATACTCAAACCATCTCATCATTGCAACTCTTAAGTTGCATTACAATCATTTAGCCATTGAGTAAGATGTTTGTTTTCCATTTGGAGTTGTTCACTAAAGTCTCCCACTCCGACGACCATATTTATACCCCGTCGGATCCGCTGACCGGCAAGTGACCTCGGTCACTGCTTAACTACCCTCCAAACTCTGGGGTTCTTTCACTAGAGTCCCCTCTTCGACAGTCACATTTATATACCGGTCGAGCCCGCTGACCGGTCAGATACCAAGTCTTACTCAATGTGCCCAGCCTTACAAAATAAAACAATTCACATCATGCAATCATGTTCTCTAAATCCAATACAATCAAAAGGATCTTTAGACATATAATCAATATGTGTTTCTCATATATTCACAAATCACGATCATTCATTTACACCCTGGTTTCTCATTACCAATGCCACAAACAAAATATATATACATATATCATAGAGCAAAAGATATCCATGAAACAAAAGGATTAAAAAAAACCTTTAATATATAATAATTATATATACACACACGTAACAGACACCCTAAATCAAACTTATCAATTATAACTTTTATATACTTTATCAATTATATATATATATATATATTACCTGCACCGTAAAAAATAAGACACTGTTTATAGTGTCATTATAAAGACCATATTGGATCTTTATCTTAAGTACATAATATTTTATTATATATTAATATATATATATAAATATAAATAAATATATATATATATATATATATATATTATAGTTTTCAAAAATTGAAATCATGCCTATAGGTTGTGCTTAACGTCACCATCTACATACCCTGCACCTATGACCCATGTGCTTTGTCCCACGACACAAGAATTCACACCTTGCCCAGTGATTCAATCACACATATGTGACAAAGTTTTGATTGAATAGTTAAGAAAAAATAAATTATTAATATGACAAAACCATATAAGTAAACACATTCCAAAAGCTACAGACTTCGTAACAACAACGACGCTCCCCTGAGCCAATACTCTTTCATGCAAAATTGCTCCAAAATCAAAAAACATAAAAGTTCAGTAACAATGAGAAATCAAACAAATGAAACATCACATAATTGAATAGTTCAGAACAAGCAGTAGTCAACTATCGACAAATTATTTCAGCAAAAACTTACTCTATCTTATGCCATCATAAATCCCCAATTAGATTCATAAAAGTCTACCCATAAAACCTACCTCCCCTCACCTGAATCGACGAAAAAGAAAGGAAAAATGAGAGTGAAATTGAATTCCTTGCGCCAAGAGCACGTTTCCATGATCTTGAGCCGTCGTGCCTTCTTACTCTTTTTCTCTAGAGAAAACTGATTTTAAAAGTTAGGGTTCTGAAAACACTCTAACTCTTTTCCCCTTATTTTATTTCTTAACCATTACCCTTACAGAAGGGTCCCACCACATTAGGGGGTAAAAAAACAAAACAAAACCTCAAATAATCTATCTTATAACTCTATTTTACTACGCTAATCTCTTATACCTTCTTGCAAATATTTATTATTATTATTTTTCTTTATATAAATAACTTTTAACTTTGACCATCAACGCTAATTAATTTTATTTTTTTTGTGGTTATTACAAGATCACCGTACTCTCGGGTGATCTCCCCTATGTCGAACCTCCCCCTCAACCATCAACTCCAATGCTCTATGCATGGCACAACAACAAACAACAACAACCACCTCCTCTGCTCGAGCCAAAAAGCTCCCAAGACTTCATCATCAACATCATCGTGCTTGGGCCAATATGCATCCAAGACTTAACATCACCAACACCTCGACCAATAAGCATTGAGGTCACCTTGGCCAGTAAGCACCAAGGTTATCAACGTGCGGTAACCCAACGGGTACCGACTTAATCATCTTAATTATCTTCATTAGTCATTAACCGAGTTGTCTAATCCTTATCATTGATTCATCGTTTTATCATCATGTCATTAGGAAGATTGGGTTTAAACCCCTTTAAACCTTTAATCTTAGTTTCTGTCTAAAGGGTCACACACGGGCGTGCTTAACCCCAGCATGGGCGGTCTGTCTCTTAAGTGGAGCACGGTCATGGTTCCTTTTAGGCACGATCGTGCTTAGCTAGACGGTCGTGCTCCTCTGCTGCACGGTCATGCTTATTGTACGACCATTTTCCAGAATTCAAACTGGGAGCATGGGCGTGCTCCCTGTTCAGCAAGGCGGTGCTCAATGCACGACAGTACTGTTCTGGGCAGAGTTCAAACACAGATTTTTAACCAATTATTTTAGGGATTAAACCTATTAATCCTAGGTCATCTTAGCAACATATTTTCCAGATTAAAAACTCATCGTCATCACACTCATCAACATGTCAACAACAATAATCATCATACCATCATGTTCATATCAAGGCAATCAACCTAAACATCACGAACATATCATGAACATGAATATGAACCATATACCAAAAACAGCTAGAACGCATTATCATATAAGCATCATCTATCAAATAGGCATACAAACTGACAACAACCGGGGTTATGGGAACCCCTTTACCTTACACTACCCCCACTACCTAATGAGTACACTACCCTTCTCCCCATACCTGGATTGAAGGTTGCTCTACGCTCAAACGATCAAACAGGTCACAGTTCCCAAAGCGACTCAGTTAACCTTCCAAGCCTTGGCCAAACAAAACACAAACCATCAGTTTCCAATTCAACATCATGAAAAGGAAACCACAAGGGGAAAGGAACATTACCTCTATATGAGCACAGATGAAACTACACTTCCCAAAGGCCTCCAATACTCAAGAATTGTTCTGAATATGAGGGAAAAGGAGAAAGGAACGGTGTCAGCCGCAATAGGTCTAGTGATGGGAGGACCCCGGCAAGTGTACCGGATTCATCGTCAAGTAATAAAAATATCAATCACACAGAGACCGTGATCTCAAATAACAATTAATTATTAAATCAATTAAACTGGACTATATAAAAAAGGATTTGGAAAAGATTTAATTTTTGTAATAGGAATTAACTAGAAAATCAGATATTTAAGAATGCAATCAATTAAAAGAGGAAAGTAAATCAATTAGGGGTTTTTCAAATCTAAAGAGATTCCTAGGAATTGGGTTACCAACAAGATTGTTCATGTTACCAAATTGACTACCCCTTGTTAATTATCAAAATTGCTTTGAAGGCGAATTTATCCTCAATAAATTAATGCTCCCTCTTGGGTTACAAAAATCGTGCCCAATTAAACCAACCCCTACTCTCGTGGTAATTGAATTTAAATTGAACCCTTTAAGCTTTGTGACAATTCGTGAACCCTCGAAGGACCGCTTCTAACTCTCGTGATTTAAGTCCTAAGTTTGATTCCTATAGATCCAATACCTAAGTTCACCGCTAGGTTCCTCCTTAGAGTATCTATGACATGCAAATAAGTGCGCACCAGATTCACAAGTAATTCATGCAATAGGAATCGAATCGAAAGCGAGATCGAAATTAACAAAGGGAAAACATCAATTCATAACATAAAACAAATCTTGGGAATAACCCCAATCCCTAGAAATAAAACTATTACTCAAGCATTGACATGGTCACGACAAGCTTGATTAACAAAAACATGAATGAAAACCTAAGAGAGGAGGAGGAGGAGCAGAAGAAGAAGAAGAAGAAGATCCTAATTTTGCCTAAGGTAGCAACCCCCAAAAGTCTCTCAGAGTCCTTTTATTTTCAAGCCTAAGTGCTCTATTTATAGATTAGGGTAACTTGAATCCCAAGCAATCACAAATTCAGATCAAATCAGTTTCTAAAGATCCATATATCACGCGTCACGACCGTGATGGCCATCACGACCTGGCCGTGACGGATTCTGCCTTGGAGGTTGCTTCATTGGTTGGTCTATCACGGCCGTGACCACCATCACAGCTAGGCCGTGATCAATTCTACCTGTGGGGGTCTGGTTCAGTTGGCATGTCACAGCCGTGATGGAAATCACGACCTGGCCGTGACCAGCTCTAACATTTTCATTCTTTCTTTTCAGCTCTACTCGATCATGGCCGTGATGGCTGTCAAGGCTAGGCCGTGATGGGCTCTGTTTGGCTCATTTTCTTCAGTTTTCAAGCCCCATCTTCATGCAAGCTCCATCATGGTTAATCTTGAGCATTTTAATCCTTAATTCCTGCACACAAACACCACAAAACCGCCTTACCCGTTCCAAGGTAAAAACTAACAAAAATCAAATTAAAAATGCCTAAACTACATGAAAATGCATGCAATATGATAAATAAATATGAGGTGTAATCACACTCATCATCTAGCAGCCACCACAGATAGGGTTGAAAACGCAACCCTCGGTTCTGTGCAAACATATATCGACGGTGCACGAAGCACGGTCGTGCTCCTCATCAAGCACGGGCGTGCTGGACTTAGCGTTTACGAGATGCGGTCCTCACATTGAGCATGGGCGTGCTCACTATAGAGCACGGGCGTGCTCAACTTAAAACTTGCAACATGCTTCAGACTTTAAGCATGGGCGTGCTGGCTAATGAGCACGGGCGTGCTCATGTACCAGAAATGGACTTTTAAGCCAAAAATCCCACTAAGCCCTTAGCCAACTATTTTAACTTATCAAAACTAACTTAATAAAAGCAGCTAACGAAAAGCAAGGTGTTACAATTTCACCCCCCTCCCCCTTTATAAAAAATTTCGTCCTCGAAATTTCTACGTACCTCAAGCGAAAAGATACAGGTACGCTTCCATCATCTTGCTCTCCAGCTCACAGGTAGCACATTCCTCAGTTGCCTGATGAGTGTGATTACACATCATATTTCTTTATCATATTGCATGCATTTTCATATAGTTTAGGCTTATTTAATTTGATTTTTGTTAGTTTTTACCTTGGAACGGGTAAGGCGGTTCTGTGGTGTTGTTGTGCAGGAATTAAGGATTAAAATGCTCAAGATTAGCCATGATGGAGCTTGCATGAAAATGGGGCTTGAAAAGTGAAGAAAATGAGCCAAACAGAGCCCATCACGGCCTAGCCGTGATGACCATCACGGCCATGATCGAGTAGATCTAAAAAGAAAGAAGGCTAAAGTCAGAACTGGTCACAGCCTGGTCGTGATGTCCATCACGGCCGTGACATGCCAACTGAACCAATCCCTCACAGGCAGAACTGATCACGGCCTAGCCATGATGATGGTCACAGCCGTGACAGACCAACCAGTGAAGCAACCTCCAAGGCAGAATCCGTCACGGCCTGGCCGTGATAGCCACCACGGCTGTGACGCGTGATATATGGATCTTTAGAAACTGATTTGATGTGAAACTGTGGTTGCTTGGGATTCAAGTTACCCTAGTCTATAAATAGAGCACTTAGGCTCAAAAATAGGGACTCTTAGAGGCTTTTTGGGCTGCTATTCTTAGGCAAATTTAGGATTTCTCTTCTCCTTCTTCTTCTCTTCTATTAGGTTTTCTTTCATATTTTTTTGTTAATCAAGCTTGCCATGACCATGGCCATGCTTGAGTAGTAGCTTTATTTCCAGGGATTGGGGATATGCCCAAGATTTGTTTTATGTTATGAATTGATGTTTTCCCTTTGTTAATTTCAATTTTGATTTAGATTTGATCTCTATTGCTTTAATTACTTGTAAATTCGGTGGCCACTTATTTGCATGTCATAGATACCCTAAGGAAGAACCTAGCGGTGAACTTAGGTATTGGATCTATAGGAATCAGACTTAGGACTTAAATCACGAGAGTTAGAAGCGGTCCTTCGAGGGTAAACGAATTATCACAGAACTTAAAGGGTTCAATCTAATTTCAACTACCACGAGAGTAGGGGTTGGTTTAATTGGGCACGGTTCTTGTAACCTGAGAGGGAGCATTAACTTATTTAGGATAAATTCTCCTTCAAATAAATTTTGATAATTAACAAGGGGTAGTCAATTTAGTAACATGAACAATCTTGTTGGTAACCCAATTCCTAGGAATCCCTTTTGATCTGAAAAACCCCAAATTGATTTACTTTCCTATTTTTTTTAATCGCAATTTTAAATTTGAGTGTTACTTGATTCTTATTTCAAAAATCAAAACCTTTTCAAAATCCTTTTTTATATAGTCCAGTTTAATTGATTTGATAATTAGTTGTGATTTGAGATCACGGTCCCTGTGGGATCGATCTTTTTATTACTTGGCGACGAATCCGGTACACTTGCCGGAATCCACGCCATCATTGCCCCACAAACCACTTTGACCAAAGGAATCTCTTTGCCTCTTAGCTGCTTCACCCGCCTATCCTCGACTCGAAGGGGTAACACCTCAAACGTAAAGTTCTCTTTTAACCGTATCACGTCGGGTACTATCACGTGACTAGGGTCATGGATATACTTTGAGTTGAGACACATGAAAAACATTATGGAGATTGGACAAGAACGGTGATAAGGCTATCTGGTAGGCAACTTCGCCGACTCTTTTAAGGATCTGGTAAGGACCAATGAACCTCGGAGTAAGTTTCCTCGCCTTCATCATTCTACCAACCCCAGTCGTTGGGGTAACTCTCAAGACTACATGATCGTCTTCCCGGAATTCGAGTGCCTTCATCCTTTTGTCATGGTAGCTCTTTTGCCTACTCTGTGCAACTCTCATCTTTTCCTGAACCATTTGGTTATTTTTTGTTGTTTCCTGGACTATCTCTGACCCTAGCACCACACTATCACTAGGTTCATTCAAACACAAGGGTGTCCTACATCTCCTCCCATAAAGAGCCTCATAAGGTGCCATCCCAATGCTGGAATGGAAGTTGTTGTGTAGGTGAACTCTATCAGGGACAAAAACTTGCCCCAACCACCAGACTGCTCTAAAACACAAGCCTTCAACAAGTCCTCTAAGGACTGGATGGTCCTCTCAGACTACCCACCAGTCTGTGGGTGGTAAGCTGAACTAAGCCTAAGCTTTGTCCCTAAAGCATGCTGCAAACTCTCCCAGAACCTAGAGGTAAACCTCGGGTCTCTATCTGATACTATGCTATAGGGTACACCATGAAGCCTAACTATTTCCTTGATGTACAGCTTAGCCAACTTCTTTAAAGGATATTCCATGTTCATAGGGATGAAATAGGCAGACTTAGTCAATCTATCCACAACAACCCATATAGCCTCAAAACCAGCTGGAGTCCTAGGGAGTCCAGACACAAAATCCATGGAGATATTATCCCATTTCCATTCTGGGACACTCAAAGGTTGCAACCTACCTGATGGCTTCTAGTGCTCTATCTTAGCTTTTTGACAAACTAAGCATGCATACACGAACTCAGCCACATCCCTTTTCATCCTAGGACACCAAAACATCCTCTTAAGGTCCTGATACATCTTGGTGGCACTTGGGTGCACACTCAGTCTACTCCTATGTCCTTCATCAAGGATCAACTTCCTAAGCTCAGGAACATCCGGTATGCACACTATATCTTTAAACCTCAAGACCCCATCGCTTCCATCCTTGAAACTAAGGTCTCTACCCTGAGCGAGCGACTCTCGCTGGTCTAAGAGAAACTTATCTAACTTCTGACCCTCTCTAATCTGACATATATAGGCCGTGCACGAAGCACGGTCGTGCTCCTCATCAAGCACGGGGTGTGTTGGACTTAGCGTTTATGAGACGCGGTCCGCACATTGAGCACGGGTGTGCTCACTGTTGAGCATGGGCGTGCTCAACTTAAAACTTGCAACACACTTCAGACTTTAAGCACGGGCGTGCTGGCTAATGAGCACGGGCGTGCTCATGTACCAAAAAAGGGACTTTTAAGCCAAAAATATGACAGCCCTTAGCCAATTATTTTAACTTATCAAAACTAACTTAATAAAAGCACTTAACGAAAAGAACGGTGTTACATGATGCATAGCCTAAGAAAATTCCTTCTTCCGCCTTGGCATCAAACTTGACAAGATTGTCTTTTCCATTGTTCAAAATGAAACATTTACAACCAAAAACATGCAAATGAGCTATGTTGGGCTTTCTTCCTTTATATAACTCATAGGGAGTCCTGTTAATTATTTGTCTAATGAGAACCCTATTAGTTACATAGCAAACGGTGTTGACCGCATCGGCCCAAAAATATTTTGGTAAATTTGATTCACTTAACATGGTTCTAGCTAATTCTTCTAGAGATCTATTTTTCCTCTCAACAACTCCATTTTGTTGAGAGGTCCTAGGTGCTGAAAAATTATGAGTAATACCATGCTTATCACTAAACTTTTCAAAATCATGATTTTCAAATTCACCTCCATGGTCACTTCTAATACATGCAATTTTAAGATCCTTTTCATTTTGAATTTGTTTAGCTAATTTTATAAAGGCATGAAAAACATTATTTTTATGTGCAAGAAAAAGAATCCATGTAAACCTTGAAAAATCATCAACAATAACAAGTGCATAATAATTTCCACCTAAACTCATAGTTCTAGATGGTCCAAATAAGTCCATATGCAAAAGTTGTAGAGATCTATTAGTAGATACTATATTCTTGGATTTAAAGCTAGTTTTAACTTGCTTACCCTTTTGACAAGCATCACAGAAGTCTTCCTTTTGAAACTTGATTTTAGGGAGACCTATAACTAAGTCTTTAGAAATTAAATTGTTAAGATGCTCCATGTGAATGTGTGCTACCCTTCTATGCCATAACCAAGCCTCATCATTTTTACTCAACAAGCATTGAATATTATTATTGATGTCATCTAGGTCTAGCATATAAATGTTGTTGATTCTTTTTCCAACAAATTTAATTTCATTGTCATGCAAACATTCAATCATGCAACATTTAATATCAAACACAACCCTATAACCTTTATCACAAAGTTGGCTTATGCTAAGTAAATTATGCTTTAAACCATATACTAAAAGAACATTTACAATGGTAGTAGACTCATTTCCTATTTTGCCAATACCAAGAATTTTACCTCTATTGTTGTCACCATATGTTACAAGACCACCTTGATTTGGGGAGAGATGTATGAACTTTGATGTTTCCCGTCATATGCTTGGAGCACCCGATATCAAGATACCATTCCTTTCCATGGGTACTCAAGCAATCCTACAAATCAAGTTTAGATCTTAGGTACCCAATCTTGATTGGGTCCTTGAATACTAGTCTTGGGTAACATATTTTTTGGAACCCACATCATCTTGGCCTTCTCAAGACCGATTCTTTTAACATAGCATCTTGGAGAAATATGACCATGTTTACAACAATAATGACATGTTACTTTATTTCTAGCATTTTTACTAGATGGAACAAATACTGTTGAATGTGTTTCTTTCTTATCATAAGAATAATACCCTAAGCCGGTTTTTACAAAAGGAGATTGTTGATTACCAAGCAAATTATTCAAATTCCTTCTACCATTTGTAAATTTAGCAAGAGTGTTCTCTAAGTCCTTATTCTCCTTTTCAAGATACATGCATTGATCACATTTTGAGGAACTAGGTATATCATTTCTAGAACTAGCATGCATCAATGTAATAGAATTAATTTCTAACTTCAAGTCAATTATCTCCTTAGCTAATTTTATTTTATCATTTTCATGCATAGAGATTATTGATTTTTGTTTGGTTACCTTTCTAGCAAGTTCTATAGATTCCTCATGCAATTCATCATAATTGGAAGATAATGCATATTCATCATCACTTACCTCTTGGTCATCCTTTTGACATGCCATCAAGCAAAGATTGGAGACTTCATCTTCCTTGCTCTCATCGCTTGATGAACTTAGGTCGTTGTCCTCCCATGCTATATATGCCCTTCTCCCCTTCTTTTCCTTCTTAGGCCTCTTGTCACCTTTATCTTTCTTTTGGAGAGTAGGACATCCGAATTTGATGTGCCCGGGCTTTCCACATTCGTAGCATAGAGGTATTGATGATGGTGCATCTTTCTTTGTAGGTTTCTTGGAATTGTTGAATCTCTTCCACTTACTTTTATTCTTGAGAAACTTCTCAAATCTCCTCACTAGTAGATTGATTTGCTCATCTTCCTTGTCATCTTCACTAGAGTCACTGTTTTCCTTGTCACTTTCATCTCTCTTGGAGGAAGAAGCCATAAGTGATATTCATTTGCCCTTTTTATCCACTTCTTCATTCTCCTTGAGCCTTGTTAGCTCCAATTCGTGCTCCTTGAGCTTTCCAAACAAGGTTGCTAGAGACATAGTTGAAAGATCTTTTGACTCCATGATGGTCGTTACCTTTGGTTGCCATTCTCTACTAAGACACCTAAGTACCTTAGTCACAAGATCTTCATTAGTGAATGTTTTCTCAAATGAAAGCAATTGATTTATAATGACTTGAAAACGATTTTGAACATCATTGATAGATTCACCATGATTCATTCTAAATAATTCATATTGATACATCAAGGTGTTTATCTTTGATCTAATAACCTCACTAGTTCCTTCATGGGTCACTTGTAAAGTGTCCTAAATTTCTTTTGCACTCTTGCAATTAGAAATGTGAAAGAATTCATCAATTGACAAAGCGGTGGTAAGGATATTCTTAGCTTCAAAGTCAAGTTGAGCTTTTTGCTTTTCATCTTTAGTCCATAGACTTTTGGGTTTCTTTCTCTCTTCATCTCCAACACCTTGTTTGGGGACGAAGGGACCATTTTCAATAGTCTCCCATAAGTCTATGTCTATTCCTTCAATAAAAATTTTCATCCTTACCTTCCAATAAGGATATCCTTCACCATCAAAAATTGGAGGAGAAGTGGTAGAAATATGTTTATGTTTCCTACTTGATTCAAGTGCAATTTTTGAAAATAATCTTAAAAGCTATTAAGCCTTATTCAAGACCCTAGCTCTAGATACCAATTGTTAACCAATATGGCACCTCAAGAGGGGGAGGGGGTGAAATGAGGTTTAATCACTTTCTTGAAAAATTTACTTTCTTTAAAAAATTGTTCAAGAAAGACTATGTATGATGCAAATAAATTGAGTAGAAGAAGAGAGTGATTATGAATGAATGACCTTAATTAAAAATCAGAGAATTAAATCCATCACAATTAACGAAATACAGTAAAGAACAACAATTGAACGATAATTGCAAGAACTAGATGAGTGAGGGAAGGAGAAGATCACACAAACGACTTTACTAGTTCGATCACAACCTGGGTGATCTATATCCAGCTCTCAAGAACCCTTGAAAGATTCCACTATTTTGAAAATTGTTTACAAGATTACAATTATCAAAAGAAACTAAAGGATACCCCTCCTTTACCTTGATTACTTTGAGATGCCCCACTCAAAGTAATCCTTACCTCGTAAGGATGCCTCACCTTAGCTCCAAGGATTCCTCACCTTGGCTTCAAGGATTCCCCGCCTTGAAATTGACTTGGATGCCCCACCAAATCAATGTTGCAATTATCATATTGCTTACAAGAGAATTGTTTCCAAAAGGAAATACAAAAGAAAACTATAATTGCCTTTTATAAGATGAAGTATGAAATCTCTAATGATTTTTGTGGAGGTATTTTGGCAGAGTTTTGTTAGTTCAAAAAGTCTTTATTTTCATTCCAAAGTAACCCCTATTTATAGAGAAAACGTTTAGAAGAGATTTTGAAAATTTGAAGAATTTTAATTATGTTTTTCATGAAGTAGTCGGCTACTTTATAGTAGTAATCGACAACTTTAGTGTAACAGAACCAAGATTCAAGAATTTCAGCTGAGTAGTCGACTACCTGACTGAAGTAATCGATTACTTCATATAAGTAGTCGATTACTTTGATTAAAACATGTTTCTGGAATGCTGAAGAATAAAGTAGTAGACTGCTTAACACAAGTAGTCGACCACTTGCCTGTTTCACATGAAAAATCAATTTTTTCTTTTCAAAGGCAAGTCCAGAAACTTGCTTTTAATATCTTGAATCCATTTGTTAAAATCTTCTAAACATTTTAACTCTAAAATACTTATTAAATCACTTACAACTTATACTTCAATCTTAAAGGCAATTTTACAAAATATTCCTTAAGAAAATATTAAACCCTTCAACAATTGGAGTTTCTTCCTTGGTGTGCATTTGGAGATCATCATCAAAACCATATGTTGAACTTCAATAAATAGCAAAGAGAAACCACTGAAGCATGTTGAATCGGAGACGCATAGGAGGGAGAACCTCAACCAGAGGTTCTGTGTGCTTGGAGGAGTGGTTCCTCTATGTTGATCATTGAAAAAATTGACAAACATTGGACAGAATGACCAAATTTGCAATATTGAAAAAATAGAGGGACCAAATGTTCACGAAAAAAACTTTAGGGACCAAAATCGCATATGACCAATAATATGGGACCAAAATTACAATTAAACCTTATTTTTATGTCCAGCTGAATTACGTTATTGAAGATGGGAGGGTCATATATTTTAACTAGTTATCAGCCCATGGAATGCACGTTATGTGTGCAATATATAATTTAATATGAAAGTAATTTCTCGAAATAAAACCCAATTTGGTCCCTAAAATTATAACATCGTATGAATCTAGTCCCTAAAATTGAAATTCCAAATACGTTTATGAAATTACAAAACATTAATCAATCTAGCCCCTCACTCAACCCTAATTACCTAACACCATTAATGGAGCTGGTGTGACACGTTAAGTGCTATGTTGGTTGCCATGTCCCTATACACGTGGGTGGGTTCCACGTCAGAGAAGTAGCTTGACACTCTAATTTCAGGGTCTAAATTGACATACTAAATTGACACCATACATGTACAATTAATTTTAATTTGGTCATTGTTGTTTATTGGTGTTATAACATCATCACTTGACAGGGACCAAATTTAAAATGATTACCATATGCAAAGGCAAAATTCATTTTTTCTTTGAATTTTGCCTACATGTGATGATAATTTTTTTAATTTGGTCCCTATACTTTAACTTTAACAAACGACTTTATAATAACAGTAAATGAGAAGGACGAAATTAAAAATAATCGTACATATTGAAACTGATTTTTAAAAAATTCATGTATTGGGACCAATTTCAAGATCAGTGTCCCGTATAAAAACAAGTGATTAGTTTAACCTTTCATCTTAAATCTATTGTTCCAACTCTTCTAATCTATTAAACAGGTTCAGTGTTCCATAGAAGGGTGTTAATCAATTATCTTCTACTACATAATCGGTTATTCCTGTTTGTTCATCAATTTTTCTCCTTTAAGAATAGATCTAATCGATTATTAGACTTTTGGCCAATCGGTTATCTCTATTATGTTCAGTAGGCTCTCTCGAACTAATCGATTATTCTTACATACTTAACAAATTAGATGGGTTTTAAACTTAGGGGGCCTTTCTTCGCATGAGCTATTAATCTATTATTAAGTTTCGATAATCGGTTATTCGAATACAATAGGTGAGAACTTGAGCTACAAAAGCTTTCTAATCGGTTATTTTGAACTGTGTCATCTCATTGATTTTCCTTCAATTCCTCTTCCAGGATGGGCGACCTTGGAGGAGAATTAGACTGTGTAACAAACATCACCCACTCAGACTTTGTAACAAACAAGAATAAGGGCTTTATGCACGATACACTGTTGGACATATAAATTGCATACCACGTGTTCAAGGAAATGCCAAATGCAGATTTAGTAACTTGGAACACTATCATACATTTAGCAAGATGAAAGGGAAGAACATAATTCCCTTGTTGGCTTGTTTTTGCAGTTATGTGGAGATTGTAATGTTTTCATGGACATTCCTGTAGCAGAGGCATGCAGAGGATGGTCAATGTGATAATTTCTAGCTAAAATATGCAAAGGGTGATTTAGTTTGGTCAATATAGCACTTGCCCCCAGAAGCATACATAAATAAAGTCCTTACCAAAGTCTAAAAGTGCAAACTGCTAACACAAGCAGTGTAGTCATACTCTTCACGATATACAAGCTGGAAGGTCAAGTCCTAGCTAGGAATAAGACATGAATGATCGGATGCTGCTGACTAAGTGAGCACCAAAGCTATAGCAATCCTGGAGTCCGATTCTCAAGCAAAGTTGAGGCCGTGGTACAGAGCTACATGTTCTGCATTCAAATTTGTTGTGAGAAAAGCCGATGATCCATTGGTATGATATATTATTATAAATTGTATAAGGAGTTTCCTTGAAATGGAGAAATAATACTAGATACAAGGATAAACCAAAATTCTTGCATGGGGACTTAACCGAACCAACAAGTAACATCACAACCAATTGATTTCCACAATTCGGTACATACATGGAAGGAGGTCATACTTCACATGCAGTTCAACTGTAGCCATGGCACATCCATTTGCCTCATATATCAACTGATCATGCATATGCAAATCCAGAAGTAGAACGCCATACCATAGGCATGTTGACATATAACTCTTACCACCTCATAAATATTTGCTGGATTATTTAGCAGGTACGTTACTCAACTTCTTTGATGCCAGTTATTTTGAAACAAAGGGATAAATAGAGTAGATGTTAGTACGGAAGTTAGAGAGTATTAGGCAGAGCAGTTTGTTGCTTTTCTTTATCTCATAGTATCCTATAGCTTAGGATAATAGTTTTTGTTTTCCTTATTTATCTCTTATGTTTTATCTTTGCATATATAGCAGAATTTTTTAAATGTAAGTGTAACATTGTATCAGTTTTAGAGATTAATAGAAAATAGCGTTTTTTATGTGGGAAAACCTCACATTAGCTTTTATGGTATCAAATTTAAAAGGTTAATTGTGACTTGAGAGAAACTTTGACTACTACGGCTGATTCTGGTACAAGCGGAGGTGATGGTTCTGAGAGTCAAATCTCACAATCAACCTCCACAATTGTACCCGCTGCACATCACTCTGATAGTATGCCTCTTCAGATTACTACTCATAAACTCTATGGAAAAAATTTTGTTCAATGGTCTCGCTCGGTTCAATTGGTGATTCGCGGCAAAGGAAAGTTCGTTACTTGGATGGTTCCATCAAGAAACCAGATGCTAAGAATCCAACGTTTTCGAACTGGGAGATTCAAAACTCTATGGTCATGGCTTGGCTGATTCATTCAATGGAGGACAGCATCGGCGATACCTACTTGTTCTTTACCACTGCAAAGGAGATCTGGAATGCAGTCACATTGGCATATTCTAATTTGGACGATTCATCACAAATTTTTGAACTTCGGGATCGTGCTCGCAATTTGCGACGGGGGGAGATGTCTGTATCCTAGTATTTCACTGCTTTAAAGAAGGTATGGCAAGAACTTGACTCTTTCAAATTTGTAACTGGAATGATACTGCTAATGACACCCAGTATAATAAGATGTTGACAAAAGACAAAATATATGATTTTCTTCCTGGTTTGAACCATGAGCTCGATGATGTTCGTGGTCGTATCTTTGCAACGAAACCGTTACCAGGTATTGATGCTGTTTTTTCGGCGGTTCGTCGAGAAGAGAGGAACCTTCAAAGCTTTGAAGGGTTCTTGGGCTCGATCAATGTCTCCATTTGACCACAAGCTTTTAGACATACGGACTGCTGGTTCAACACTTGAAAATTTTGAGGTGTCGATTGAAGAAGGGAATGAAACTTCTTCCAACTGGTCGTAAGAGTTCCCTCGCTTTGTTTTTACATGCATCTGCTGTTGGTTTTGGAACTTTTCTCCTCCAATATGTGCTTGACTTACTTCGCTCAAGACTTACGGAGTTAAGAATTGATGAAGACATGTATAATCCTTTGGCAATATTTTCTCGGCTTTTGTTGCAATAAGGAGCTTGGTTAAGGATTACGGGTGGTCCAAGCTTGTGCGACGAAGATGGATCAGCGGACATAAGCCACGCTCAATTTGTCGCATGGGCCATCCGTATTTTGGCTCGCCATAATGATTCTCTGAGTTCTATGGATCCTTTGTTGGGAGCTTTGGCATTATTATGTGGATCGCTCGTCTCGTTGTTAAAGAGGCTGCATAGATCGAGATTCGTTCGTTGCTTGCGCGAGTTAGTGCATTTTATTGAATTCAGGGCTTTGTAATTTTCTATCGAAGATCCGCTTTTCATTTTTGTGTTGTTTTTAATTCTTTGTTAGAACATTGCAAATTGCAGTAGTGAAAATATGGGTTGTTTTAGAGATTTACATTTACCTAGTTTTGATTCATCAGCTATTAAACTATATGCCACTTTTGTGATCATAAGGGTTTTTGTAACATCCTAAAATTTTAATATAGTCTTTTTAATAAAAGATTAAGTTATTAGGAGGTTCAGTGTAAAAAGGAGGTGAATTTATTAGAATTGTTTAGTTATTAAAATAAATACAAAAGTTAATATAAAAAAATTTATAAAGTTTAAAATAAAATAAAAGGACAAATAATCATGTGATAGCCAATTCACGTCAGGAGCTTTCCTATGGCATTAGTATTAGTTAATAATATTAGTAAAGTATAACTAAGGGGAGAGGTGGGGCCCAAATGGTTATCATTGAAAATTGCTTTAGGTTATTTAAGTCACCAACACGAGGGTTTTGTTTACAATTAGCGCCGATCAAGAAAAAAAAGAGGCAAGGGTAGTTTGGTTTATGCAGGGGCGCAAGTAGAATATGGTTGGTTTGGTTTCGCAGCAGTGAGGGAAATAACATGTTTGCCATTACATGCGAGATAGAAGATGATGTACATGATTCGTCATATACATTTTAGAGCTTTTTGAAGGTATACAGAAGTAAGTAAACACCCATTTTCTTAAACTTCCATGGTATATAATTTTAAAGGATGTTTGATTATGAAATTAAGAGTAATTATTTAGGGTTTTGTCTTCAAAATAATTTTGTTGTTTTATTGGTTATTAATTATTATGAGAGTGAATATTCACATGTTGAGTGATATTATTGTCTGATATGCTTTTTGTGTTATGTGATGCCTTAGTATTGTTTTGATATGAACTTGATGAATAATAAAACATGTGACATGATGTTATGTATTGAGGTTATTTTGATATTTATGAGTTGTTTATATGATGATATGGAATTGTAGTAGTTATATGCTTTAAAAAGTTTGTCAATTGTGATTGATGGTTTTATGCTTCGGAATATGGATGAATGGGTATATGCATGATGTGTAGAATTTGTTGATATGCCGCCTAAGAATGGGGCATTGGCTTGTAACATCACCATTTAATGGGATGTCGAAAAATAAGATATGGGGCAAGGAATCCATTTTGTGAACGAGACTCTCGGGTCACCGTTAATGGGAGGCAAGGAACCAATTTAATTACGAGGTTCTCGGGTCACCATAGGGGCAAGGAGTCAATTTTAAAATGGGATTCCCGAGTCACCATGGGGGCAAGGAATCAACTCTAGAACGAGGTTCTCGGGTCACCATAGAGAGGGTGGCAAGGAATCAATTCTAGAACGAGATTCCCGAGTCACCATGGGGGCAAGGAATCAACTCTAGAATGAGGTTCTCGGGTCACCATAAAGAGGGTGGTAAGGAATCAATTCTAGAACGAGGTTCCCGAGTCACCGCAAACAAGGGGCAAGGAACCAATTTAATGAGGTTCTCGAGTCACCGAATTGGGCAAGAAACCAACACAGAGTGGGGTTTCCTAGCCACTTGAGGATTGTGTGATTACTTTGTTTAATTAATATATGATGTTTGATTATGTTGTCGTTATATGATTGTTGCAATTAAATGTATTTTTTTTTTAATGAACATTATTTTGGAAAATTAGCGAGTACCATGGACAGTTTTTTCGGTTACCGCGCCGGCTGAAAGCAACATCTTTTCGAAAACCTTTTAGAACTGTGTTTACTTACTGGGATTATAAATCTCATTAGTGGTGTTGTCTTTCAGAGTTTACAGGTGATGAGATACATGATGCGGCGTTTTGAGAGAGAGTCTTGAAGATATTAGTTATAATTTATTTATTTATTTTGGGTTTATTAGATGCCGTGTTTTGAGACAAAAACAATTGTAAAAGGATTATGTGGATTTTATTAATTAATATTTATGAGTCTTTATTTTATTTGGATATAATGGTTCATTTAATATTATTACTTTATTTAATTATTTTAAAAATACGAGATACTCGCAGACTTAAATTCATTGTGAAAAAAAAGAATTTTATGATTCGGTTATTTAATCCAAATATTTTAAAGGTTTTCATAGAAAATTAATTTAGGCAACTAATGTAACGAGGGACGTTAGTTGCCCATAAATGTAACGGCCCTCGTTACATTAGTTGCCCAAATTAATTTTCTATGAAAACCTTTAAAATATTTGGATTAAATAACCGAATCATAAAATTCTTTTTTTTCACAATGAATTTAAGTCTGCGAGCATCTCGTATTTTCAAAATAATTAAATAAAGTAATAGTATTAAATGAACCATTATATCCAAATAAAATAAAGACTCATAAATATTAATTAATAAAATCCACATAATCTTTTTACAATTGTTTTTGTCTCAAAACACGACATCTAATAAACCCAAAATAAATAAATCATAACTAATATCTTCAAGACTCTCTCTCAAAACGCCGCATCATGTATCTCATCACCTGTAAACTCTGAAAGACAACACCATTAATGAGATTTATAATCCCAAGAAAAAACACAGCTTCTAAAAGGTTTTCGAAAAGATGTTGTTTCAACTACGCGCAGAATCAAAAAACTGTCCATGGTACCCGCTAATTTTCCAAAATAATGTTCATTAAAAAAAATACATTTAATTGCAACAATCATATAACGACAACATAATCAAACATCATATATTAATTAAACAAAGTAATCACACAACAACACAATCCTCAAGTGGCTCTAAACCCCACTGCTGGTTTCTTGCCCAATTCGGTGACTCGAGAACCTCATTAAATTGGTTCCTTGCCCCTTGTCTGCGGTGACTCGGAAACCTCGTTCTAGAATTGATTCCTTACCACCCTCTTTATGGTGACCCGAGAACCTCGTTCTAAAGTTGATTCCTTGCCCCCATGATGACTCGGGAACCTCGTTCTAGAATTGATTCCTTGCCACCCTCTTTATGGTGACCCGAGAACCTCGTTCTAGAGTTGATTCCTTGCCCCCATGGTGACTCGGGAATCTCATTTTAGAATTGACTCCTTGCCCCTATGGTGACCCGAGAATCTCGTAATTAAATTGGTTCCTTGCCTCCCATTAACGGTGACCCGAGAGCCTCGTTCACAAAATGGATTCCTTGCCCCATATCTTATTTTTCGACATCCCATTAAATGGTGATGTTACAAGCCAATGCCCCATTCTTAGGCGGCATATCAACAAATTCTACACATCATGCATATACCCATTCATCCATATTCCGAAGCATAAAACCATCAATCACAATTGACAAACTTTTTAAAGCATATAACCACTACAATTCCATATCATCATATAAACAACTCATAAATATCAAAATAACCTCAATACATAACATCATGTCACATGCTTTATTATTCATCAAGTTCATATCAAAACAATACTAAGGCATCACATAACACAAAAAGCATATCAGACAATAATATCACTCAACATGTGAATATTCACTCTCATAATAATTAATAACCAATAAAACAACAAAATTATTTTGAAGACAAAACCCTAAATAATTACTCTTAATTTCATAATCAAACACCCTTTAAAATTATATACCATGGAAGTTTAAGAAAATGGGTGTTTACTTACTTCTCTTATACCTTCAAAAAGCTCTAAAAATGTATATGACGAATCATGTACATCATCTTCTATCTCGTACAGAATGGCAAACATGCTATTTCCCTCACTTGCGCGTAAACCAAACCAGTCTGTTATTCTACTTGCGCCCCTGCATAAACCAAACTACCCTTGCCTCTCTTTTTTTTCTTGATCGGCGCTAATTGTAAACAAAACCCTCGTGTTGGTGACTTAAATAACCTAAAGCAATTTTCAATGATAACCATTTGGGCCCCACCTCTCCCCTTAGTTATACTTTACTAATATTATTAACTAATACTAATGCCATAGGAAAGCTCCTGATGTGAATTGGCTATCACATGATTATTTGTCCTTTTTTTTATTTTAAACTTTATAAATTTTTTTATATTAACTTTTGTATTTATTTTAATAACTAAACAATTCTAATAAATCCACCTCCTTTTTACACTGAACCTCCTAATAACTTAATCTTTTATTAAAAAGACTATATTAAAGTTTTAGGATGTTACAAAAACCCTTATGATCACAAAAGTGGCATATAGTTTAATAGCTGATGAATCAAAACTAGGTAAATGTAAATCTCTAAAACAACCCATATTTACACTACCAGAATTTGCAATGTTCTAACAAAGAATTAAAAACAACACAAAAATGAAAAGCAGATCTTCAAGATAGAAAATTACAAAGCCCCGTAATTCAATAAAATGCACCAACTCGCGCAAGCAACGAACGAATCTCGATCTATGCAGCCTCTTTAACAACGAGACGAGCGATCCACATAATAATGCCAAAGCTCCCAACAAAGGATCCATAGAACTCGTAGAGAATCATTATGGCAGCCAAAATACGGATGGCCCATGCGACAAATTGAGCAATGCTTATGTCCACCGATCCATCTTCATCCGGACAAGCTTGTGGACCACCCGTAATCCCAACCAAGCTCCCGGCTATTGCAACAAAAGCCAGCAGAAATATTGCCAAAGGATTATACATGTCTTCATCAATTCCTAACTCCGTAAGTACTGAACGAAGTAAGTCAAGCACATATTGGAGGAGAAAAGTTCCAAAACCAACAGCAGATGCATATAAAAACAAAGCGAGGGAACTCTTACGACCAGTTGGAAGAAGTTTCATTCCCTTCTTCAATCGACACCTCAAAATTTTCAAGTGTTGAACCAGCAGTCCGTATGTCTAAAAGCTTGTGGTCAAATGGAGACATTGATCGAGCCCAAGAACCCTTCAAAGCTTTCTCCCAATGGAGGACAGCATTCGACTCTCTTCACGACGAACCTCCGAAAAATGGCATCAATACCTGGTAAAGGTTTTGTTGCAAAGATACGACCACGAACATCATCGAGCTCACGGTTCAAACCAGCAAGAAAATCATAGATTTTGTCCAATGTTAACATCTTATTATACTGAGAGCCATCAACAGTATCATTCCAATTACAAATGCAAAAAGAGTCAAGTTCTTGCCATACCTTCTTTAAAGCAGTGAAATACTAGGTTACAGACATCTCCCCCGTCGCAAATTACGAGCACGATCCCGAAGCTCAAAAATTTGTGATGAATCTTGCGAATCAGAATAATGCCAGCGTGACTGCATCTAAGATCTCCTGTGCAGTGCTATAGAACAAGTAAGTATCGCCTATGTTGTCCTCCATTGAATGAATTAGCGAAGCCATGCCCATAAAGTTTTGAATCTCCCGGTTCGAAAATGTTGGATCCTTAGCATTAGGTTTCTTGATGAACCATCCAAATAACCAAACTTTCCTTTGCCGCAAATCACCAACTGAACCGAGCGAGACCATTGAACAAAAGTGTTTTCACATTGTTTATGAATAGTAATCTAGAGACATATTATCAGAGTGTTGTGCAGTGGGTACAATTGTGGAGGTTGATTGTGAGATCTGACTCTCAGAACCATCACCCCCGCTTATACCAGAATCGATCATAGTAGCCAAAGTTTCTCTCAACTCACAATTAACCTTTTAAATCTGATACCATAAAAGTTAAGGTGAGGAAAGAAACTTTTAAAATACGTTGTTTTTCTATTAGTCTCAACAAGCCGATACCAATGTTATCGATGGCGGATGGCGGAACATAGCGGAAGGCTAAAAATCCGCCATTTCAAGCCGCCATAAAACGCCATGGCGCCGCCATCCTTCACAAATTGGCCATAGCGGTTAGGCAAAAATCCGCCACCGCAATCCGCCATGGCGCCGCCATGGCCGCTATTTGATAACACTGGCCGATACAATCTTAATTTACATTTAAACAATTCTTCTATATATGTAGAAGATAAGAGATAAGAGATAAAGAGATAAAGATAAGCTAACAAAACTACTCTCCCTAAGTCTCTAACTTCCGTACTAACAATTATGTATCTCGGGGTGTCAATTTTTTTGAAAATCAATCCTTTTATGAAAATCTTGTGTTAGTTTCATCAAAGGATTTATTTTTGAATTTGCCAAACGGTCCGCCCCTTCTTCAAATTTGGAATCTTTTTGGGAATTTCCTCCTCTTGATATTTCGAAAATTAACACCCAAACTCCTCAATCCAATAATTCGACAGTAACCCTAAGCATCCCACCGAATCCACCTATCCTCCCACTGCCTTTATCTCTTCGATAAATTCCCCATATTTCTTCAAATCCAATTATTCCACCGAATCTGACCCTGTTTTCAGCTCCAGATTTTTCCTCTAATCCACTGAATCAGCCTCTGCTTTAAATTCCGCAAATTTCCTCTAACCCACCAAATCCTCCAAATCCTTCGTTTCCGGAAATTCCCTCAAATCACGAGTTATCAACCTCAGTACCGAATCGTCCAATTCTGCCTCTATTATCGTTTCCGGAAATTCCCTTAAGTCAGGAGTTATCAACTTCTGTTGGGTATCCAGAATTAAACTTAAATTTAGATTTGGGTATATCATCTAATTGAAATTCAGAACTACCACGTCAAACACTCAAACCCCATCTAATCTGCCTCGTGATCCTCCTCAAATAACTCTTTCTCATTCGAATTCAAAATTTTTGGATGCACCTGGACCTTTAATTCAGAATGTTCATTCGGCAGGGGGAGAGAATAAAGTGCCTCTGATTCCCTATTTTCGAAAGAGGTTTAAAAATGTAGAGAAAAATTCTCCCTTAACTGCGGAACTAAATTCTTAGGAAATTAATCTAGTTCTGACTTGTTAACCTCAATCTTCAACCTGTAATTCAGATACTGATATCACTTTTGCTGATTTGGATGTTCCGATTGCCTTGCGAAAAGGAAATAGATCATGTACAGCTCATCCAATTTCAAACTTCATGCAATATGGTCATCTTTCCAGTTCGGTCAAGACTCTAGTTGCAAACTTGACTGAACTGAAAATACCAAACAAGGTGGAAGAAGCCTGGAAACAAGATGAATGGAGACAGGCTATTATTGGAAGAGATGCAGGCTCTTAAAAAAAATCAGACATGGGAGATTGTACAACGACCTATGGAACAGACTCATGTTAGGGGGCAAATGGGTCTTTATAGACAAATACAAGGCAGATGGATCCGTAGACCGTTACAAGGACAAATTGGTTGCTAAGGGATATACGCAGACATATGGTATTGATTATCAGGAGACTTTTGCTCCAGTTGCAAAAATCAATACAGTTCGAGTTCTCGTCTTTAGTAGCTAATTTGGAATGGCCTCTACATCAATTGGATGTTAAAAAGGCGTTCTTAAATGGTGATCTTACAGAAGAGGTTTATATGGATTTGCCACCCGGGTTTGATGAAGAAACTAAATGTGCAAAGGTTTGTCGACTAAGAAAGGCATTATATGGATTAAAGCAGTCTCGAAGGGCATGGTTCGATCGATTCACCAAAGCTATTAAAAGAGAAGGGTATAAGCAGGCTCATGGAGATCATACTCTGTTCTTTAAGCGTAAGGATGGTAAGATTGCTTTACTTATTGTCTATGTGGATGATATAATCGTAACATGGGACGATTTAGAAGAAATTCAGCAGCTAAAGAACAATTGGCACAGGAATTTGAAATTAAGGATTTGGGGAATCTAGGATACTTTTTAGGCATGAAAATAGCTAGAAATCAAACAGGTATTCGAGTGGAAACACCTGTTGATCCTATTGAGAAATTAGATTCGAATTCTGATATAAGTCCCCTTGATAACGGGAGATATCAACGTTGGAAGATTGATTTATTTATCACATACAAGACCATACATTGCTTTTGCAATCAATAGTGTAAGTCAGTTTATGGATTCACCTAATGAAGATCATATGAATGGTGTCTATCGAATTCTTAAGCACTTAATGGGAACTCCTAGAAGAGGTTTATTTTTCAGGAAAAATGAAGAAAGATTGATACAAATTTATACAGATGTTGATTAGGCAGGTTCTGTTAGTGATCGAAGGTCTACATCAGGTTATTGCTCTTTTTGGTGGGGCAACCTAGTGACTTGACAAAGTAAAAAACAACCAGTAGTGGCCAGAAGTAGTGCAGAGGCAGAATTGAGATCAGTTGCTCATCGGGTATGTGATGTTCTATGGCTCATATTGCTTTTGGAAGAAGGCAGCAATTGATATCTCTCACAATCCAGTGCATCATATGATCGAACCAAGCATGTGGAAGAGGATAGACACTTCATTAAAGAGAAGATAGATGATGGCACTCTTTGCATGTCATATGTGCCTACTCCGGAGCAAACAACAGACATTCTAACCAAAGGCCTTCACAAACCAGTCTTCGAGAAATTGACTAACAAGCTGGGAATGCACAACTTGTACTCACCAGCTTGAGGGGGAGTGTTAGTACGGAAGTTAGAGAGTATTAGGCAGAGTAGTTTGTTGCTTTTCTTTATCTCTTAGTATCCTATAGTTTAGGATAATAGTTTCTGTTTTCCTTATTTATCTCTTATCTTTCTATATATAGCTGAATTTTTAAATGTAAGTGTAACATTGTATCAGTTTCAGAGATTAATAGAAAACAACGTTTTTATGTGGTTTCTTTCCTCCCATTAACTTTTAGTAGATCCACATCCAAATAGAAATCAAAAAGGGAATATATAGAGTAATTAGGATTCATCTACCAACATTACATATTGTCCTTATAACCTGTGGGTATGGCTCGATGCATTGGCATTTGACCCAAAACTCAGCTATGCAAGAAGAGATAAGGAAAAAAACATACAACTCCAAGTTGCTCTGATGCTTTCGCCTTCCAAAGCCTGAGGTTAGTGTCATCACTTCCCAAAATCACATGACTTCCATCACCGCTGAACTTGACACAAAATACCCCGCATAATAAAGAAAAAGATCAACCTGAGGCATATAGAAATCTTTCGATGAACTCTGCACAAACATAAACTAAATTCTGATTCAAATCGAAGGTTTAGATTGTTTGAAGGTTGCATAAATAATCAAACAAAACAAAATGGACAATACAGAATGTACAAACTAAGCGAACCTTTGCATTCTCTTAGTATGATAATTGATAAATCTCCTTGCTGTGACCACCATTATATTGGAAAAGTCTCACCTACAACAGAGAAATTAATGGATAACTCTAATTCAATCAGAAGTAAAAACATATGTCCAAAGATTAAAACAAAATCCAAGGAACTAACTGTTCTATCATAAGATCCAGTGACAAATTCAGAACCAGTTGGTGAGTAGTCAATATCCATCCTGTAAAATATATGGATGATAAATCTAGAATTGTAGCAACAAAAAAAGATAAATATTAAGAAAACATTCATCTCACACTGCAGAAACATGATCTTTGTGAACACATTTGGCTTCATCCAACTTCCGAGAATCATAGCTACAGCAGTTACCGTCTTCATTTGCCTGCATAGTAATGAATTTGTCTATAAGAATACAAATATCACTACAGCCATTAATTCCAAGGGAAAAAAAACACTAAAACTACATATAAGCTATATCTCAAACTTTAGCCAAAACCAAAAACTCTAAACAATAATTTCTTCAGAAACACTGGTTTTCATCTGATAAACTTACAGCAGTGAAATTTATTGGTTCCATTGGGTTCCAAGATATAGCATTGGTTTGGGTCTGTCACAACAAAGTAAAAGTCAGTAGAGTCATGAATGAGTGACTAAGATAAACCATACAGAGAGAAGAAAAATTCCTGACTTTCTAGTATAATGTAGTTGAGAAATGTACCAATGATATAACATACTGTGCAATTAAATGTCAAGAAAGGAATAAGGAGCTCAATTAATAGTAAAACTGACAGCAAAATATATTTTAAAAAGCTGCACACAAGTTTTGATATTTAAACTAACGATATGAAATAGTTACCATCATTATCATTTTCCTCACAGGGGAAGGCATACGTAAATCAGACAGCGTTATGCTCCGGTCACTACAATAGTAAAGAAAGTTAAACAAATAGACAACTAACATGCATACATCATTAGGGGGAGAGAAGTGAAATGATTTAGCTCAGTAAGTAGATTATTAAAGTAAACATGAATCAATATCTCAATGAACTTGAACAAAATGAACACCAAAAGGAACATAAACAAGTTCCCCTGTTGTGTATTCCAATCTATAGATGAGATGACTAATATTTTTCTCCAGATTTATCTTAAATAATACCAAAAAGCCAATATGTGAAAGACCAATATCTACCACCCAACAGCAAAAAGCACAAAAGGACATTTTTCTCACACTCAGGCACCTGTTTAAAACTAATTTTTGAATCAAGTTAAGACTAATGAAGTTCAAATCTTGGAAATGAAACATTCAGATATGCATTAAAACAAGCAGAATATCAACCCAATAGAACACAATAGTAAATAACTATAAATTAAAATTAAAAAATAAATAAATTCAATGAGATTGTCAAACAATAAACAAAGAAATGAATAAAAAGAAAAGATCGGAATATTTATGGGAAAAGAAAAAATTTCTGAATTTCTGTCATTGATATCAAAAAAACCTAGTGGTTGATCTACAAGTATCCCCAAATACCTAGCTGATGTTGCAAAGAGATTTCGTTCTCCAGGATTAAACCGAACAGAAATTACGGTATCTGTTCCCCATTCTTACGTGCAATCAGTTCCACATGATACAAGAATGTGTCCCTCTGTAGATACTGACAGGCCTCGCACAGCACCTTGGTGGCCAGTAAACTGACAAACTGTGCGCCTTTTTCATTTTCAAATAGAATAAGCAACAAATATTAGATACATAGAGCACTAGAGATTGGATCGGATCGGATCGGTTTTGAGCAAAAAAGTCGTCCGATCTAATGATAAAAATAACATGCGGTTTGAATTGGATCGGTTTGCTTCCTTCAAAAAATCTGATCCGATCCGATCCGATCCAATCAAATGCGGTTTGGATTGGATTGGATAATTCGGTTTTTATCGATACATATTTACATAGTTATTTACATCAAAGAACATCCAATATTTCGGTTCGATTTGGATTTGATCGAGTATTTAAATAGTCATATGAATTGGTTACTTATTTAAAATAAAAATTAATTTTAAAATATTATATTGACATTTGATAATTTCTGATAAGTGTTTTAACGGGGTATACATTAATTGATATACACTCTCATGCGTAAAGATATTTTACACTATCACCTAATTATAAATTGTTAAATCATTATAAATGTTTGATTATTATCCTAAATATATTAAAAGTCACTCATAACATGATTTATAATTGGTTAACAATGTAAAAGTTTTTACACTAACATTACATTTACATACCAATTAAACTCTCTAATATAAGGACTAGATGATAACTTATAAAAATATAAAGACTAATAATTACTTTTATAATATAAAGATCAAATTATTTTCACTGAACTAAATAATTTCGGTTCGGTTTGGATTGGATCGGTTTTACATATAGGATCCGAAATCCGATCCAATCCAATGAAAATTTTCTGTTTTTTTCGGTTTGCGGTTATTTCGGTTTTCGGTTATTTCGGTTGTCGGTTTTTCGGTTCGGTTAGTACGGTTGGCATTGGATTGGATCGGTTGATGAACACCCCTACAGAGCACAATCCCAAAAGGGGTAATCCGTAATCATGAAGAACCTCCCATCCCTTCCCAAAATAAGCTAATATATATAATATTTATATTTATATATGGCATTCCCAGTTCACTATATATTTTTTTAATCCATATACACAAATTTGATTTATCATTAAATAATTTTTAACTGTATCATATATCATATAATGACTACTTTTGGTCACCATTTTTTCAGAAAGCCACTAAATCGTGAATCAACGGAATAACAAGAAATTCTTGTTGGTTTTTAGAGGAATATGAAATGTTGAAAAAAAATATAAAACAGAGAAGAATACTTTTGAATTGTAGGAGGATATATTTATTGATCCATCATCATCAAATATATATATATATATATATATATATATATATATATATATAGCTAACAAACATCTACTGATAAACATCTAACAACTAGAAAATAAAACATTCTATCCTATCAGTCAAATTTGACTGTTATTTTTCAAAACAATAGCATAACAAACTAATATTCAAACTCCTAAAACTAACTTATCATTCTAAACCGCAGATATTTAAGCATGTTTTCCAACACTCCTCCTTGCTTTAATATCTATAACCACCCATTTTGAATTTCAAAGCTTCAAAAATTTCCAACGATCTTTCTTATCAACATTGGCTGATGAAATTATCCCAAAAGTAGAATTATGCAAAGTGCTAGCCTTCCGATGATTGTCTACCCATGTCAACTCTTGATTAGGTGGTTGTGGCATGCTTTCTTGGGATCCAAGCACAGTGAGCATAGTGGATTCATTTTTGAAACTTCTTGCAAGACACCTTTGCATTGTTTGATATTGGAATTTCTTCATGGCCTTGATGTTCTGCGAAACCCCTAGGAATCCAAGCATTAGCATGTTGCTTAACAACATTTGCTCCATCATCATTTGCAGCTTGCTCCTTTCTCATCAAATCTAAGGCAAAACTTTTGCCTTTCATTTGAATTTTGAACATATCTTTGCCTTCTAAATCTTTAATTTTGCAATATTTGTCTTCAAACAACACCTTATAGCCTTTCTCCAACCACTGGGCAACACTTAAAAGATTTTGATTAAGTTCAGGAACATATAGAACATCATAAATCAATTTAAAACCTGAGTGGCTTTCAATTGCAGCTGTTCCTTTGCCTTGTACGGTGATATTTGCTCCATTTCCAATTCTGACTTTAGAAATAGCAGTTTTGTCGAGCTCTTTGAAGATCTCTCGATCATAATTCATGTAGTTTGTACAACCACTATCTATAAGCCAGCCTTTTGAGGAGTTGTTGGTTAAAAAACATGATGCTGCAAATAGCTCTTCTTCTCCTGGTTGATTTTCAGCAACCTTGACTTCTTGTTGTTGAGTCTTGCATATTCTTTCCACATGCCCCATGTTGCCACATTTCCTGCACTTAACATCAGGCTTCCACCAACATTTCATTTGGGGGTGATTTGTTTTCTTGCAATACGGACAGGGTGGAAAATCTCCATCTTGTTGCCCAGATTTCTTGTATTGTCTCCTTTAATTAATTGTCTCCTCCTGAGTTTTGTGCTCGAAAAGCACCTTGTATTGTCTCCTGATCTTCCCTCTCTTGTCTCATCATTCTTCTCTGCTCTTATGCCTGTAAAGCATTTACTAATTCTCCCAAGGAGATTGTTGACAAGTCTCTTGACTCTTCTAAAGATGATATCTTTGATTCATAATTTTCAGGAATAGTAACATGAATTTTTTGCACTATTCTTTCATTAGAAAAATCCTTACGAAGAATTCGTACCTTATTGGCAATGCTCAACAGCCTGTCAACATAGCCTTTTATAGTTTGTTTTCTTCATGCTTTGCATCTCGAATCACTACAAAAAAAAGGTTATTTAGCGATCGAAAATAGTGACCGAATTTGTTGGTTGCTGTTTGCGACCGAAATGGCGACCGATTGTAGGATCTAAATCAAACACTGATTAGAGTTGATATTGCGACCGAAATAGCGACCGAAATAGGGCGTAGCAAAGTTATCGGTCTCTATTTCGGTCGCAAAATAAAGGAAAGTAAAAGTCAGAAATTTATGACTTTTTAGCGACCGAAATGGCGACCGAGTTAAATGCAACGGTTAAATTTATTTATTTTGCGACCAATATTAAATCGGTCGCTAAACAACGCGTAAAAAATTAAAATTAGAGCGTGTTAGCGACCGAATTTTAAATCGGTCGCTAGATTTATGAGTTCGAATTTCAAATCAACCCGATTTAGCGACCGAAATAGAGACCGAATGTTTCGGTCGCTAATATTAAAATCCCTAAATCCACCAGAACCCCCTTTCTTCCCCCTTTCTCTCATTTCTTCTCTTTTCTTCTCTCTCTCTTGCACGCTTTGCTCCTCCCTGCCACCATACCACGCGACGTCTGTGCTCCGGTCACCACAGCACAGGTCACCTCCGGTGAGTGATTCCACCTTCCCTCTCTCTCTATCTCTCTATCTCTCTCTCTCTCTTTCTAATGTCTCTCTGTCTCTGTTCCTGTAGCGCACCTGAGCCGCCTCCCTTGAGCCACCACTGTCCGCGGCTCCGGTGACACCACCACCACCAAGGGTAAGCTACCTTGTCTTCTCTCATCTTCTCTCATTCTCTGTTTCTCGCATCTGATATCAATTTTTTTCTTTGTTTCCCAGTCCCTGCTCCCAACTTCGGCTACCATTACGTGCTCACTGCCATTGCCACTCCCAATCTCCGGTCACCAGTACCACTGCTCACTGGTAATTTTGTAGTTTGGTACCTCGGAACCCTAAATTTGATGTTGCCATCATTAAAACTGACATTGATTTAGATGAACTGATTCTAATTTTTCTTGTTATCTAAACATTGTAAACCTTAGGTTGTTTTGATTTTGTGCACATTAGGAATTAAATAAAGATGCATTGTAAATGGAGTGCAAATAGGAAACACCGTAAAAACTGTGTATTTTGATTTGTTGTGTATTTTTTTAATTTTAATGCACCTTCTTTGTTCTTTGTTAACAGAGGCACATGATTGTTTAATGTTAAGTGAGTGACTTAAGGCCGATCATAATGATTTATTAATTAAAGCATAGACAAAAAAACATTAGATTGGGCAATTATTCCTATGGAGGGGGATAGATGGGTATAGAGGTGTACTTTGGAAAACGTTAAACTAACACGGTGAGGTGATATTTCTATATGTTACGTTTATTTTGGGAAGTAAGGGATTACTTAAGAGAAAAAGGAATCACTTGATTCTGATAGATAACACTCGTACCAAGTTGCAAGTTGTTCTAAATTTGTAACCGTATATGATTGATTCTATTTTATATTAATTTATGTGTTTCTAGTCTTATAAATAGTTGTATTGGATTCTGTATATATAGAATAGTGATTTGATTTGAAAGGACTAATTTCATTTATGCACGATAGGTCCTTGTTGTCATATTCTTCTACTCTATGTTGGCTCCGGCTCCTCCCCTTATCCTTACTCGGTTGTGTTTTCTATCTCAAGTAAGTTTTCTGAACACTCAGTATAATGTGTTATGTGAATTATTGTGTTTTTGTTAGTGGAAAGCGGAGCTCAATAGGATGTGATCATGTTCGAAAGTCGGTATCTTGGTTGAGTACTGATAATTTAATAATTATGCATGTGTTCCATGAAGTAATGAGTGAGTTATGGCCTATAAATTTTTTGATGAGTTGAATTTGTTATAACAAATAAAATATAAATTAAAGGAATGATATATGTTTAAAGCAGTATAAAAGATTAGAATAAGTAGACATTAGAAATAAATGTTAATAATGGTGAAGGAATTGTTTTTATAATAAATACCTCTATAATGAGTGATTCGGGCAAGTTGCAAAACTACCACTTTAAGTTGGTTATTTTCAGTCAGAAAGTTGAACATTTCAATTGCTTGTTCCCCAAACAATGTCACACGAACAAAATTATTACTAAAGTTTGAGAAAAAAATGAAGTTTGACTATAAATTCTATGTGAAATAAAATGTTTAGTTTAGAGTATAATAATTTAATTGGGAGGACCTTTCATCAAGAAGATTGAACTCAATTCTTTTTCCTGTTATACCTTCATGTTGATAATCCTCTAAATTTCCATGTTCGGAGACAACACCAATAGCATCTGTAGTAATAGCATATATATGAATGTTAAAAGCATAAATGAATGTATTAAGTCCAAATGTTGTCATTTCAGCTCTGACACGATTATTTTTATTTATGCATTATAGGTCCTTGTTTGATCTTCGTTGTCCGCGGCTCCTCCCTTATCCTTACTAGGTTTTGCTTTGTCGAATAGGTAAGTTCTCTCAATACTCTCTTTTAAGATTTTGCTTTGTCTAATAGGTACTGATATGTGTGATTCTTCTAATGTATTATGTGAATTATCGTGTTGTTTGGTAGTGGAGAGCTGAGCTCAATAGGATGTGGTCTTGTCTGATTGTATGCTGATAATTTAATGTTTATGCATGTGTTTGTTGACCGCGCTGTCGCCACGCGCCAAAAAGAACGAGCGATTATAAAATAATGCAGTATAGTGCGACAACTCGGATCGTCTCTCAAGGACTCTTTAGGTGTTGTTATTATTAACAGAAAAAATTAGAAAAAGTTAGAACTGGGGGTTTTGAGATTTGAAACTAAATTAAGAAAACAAAATAATGAAAACAAAGGAGTTAAAGAGAGTAACAAATAAACAAAAGACGATTAACCTACTGTTCTTGGTTTCCCACTATCATTGGTTCATGCAAATCCTAAACAGATACTAATCCCCTCCCGGTTGTAGCAACAATTAACAACGCAATCACTACTACAGATGTATGTTCCTATTCCCGAAATAACAAACGGGGTTAAGCTCTCATGAACAAACGAACATGAATGAACACACGCGAAATAACAAACGCGATTATATATAGGAACATAGCATCACCGAAATGACACAATACCACACTATACATTACTGAAATAACAAACAGAAACATATAATATGGCATTGAAAAGAGAAGAGCAAATGAAACAGAATCACAGAACCTCAAGTGTTAACAGAAACCAATTGCAGTAGATTAATCTAGGAGACTAATTCTCCATTACAAAAGAAAACAATAAAAGAAAAGAAAAGAAACAAACTACTGAAAAGTATTACTACTGTCTACCAAAGATTAGCCAAAACTGGCTAACTCTGATTAACTCTGACTAACTATGACTGCTTATATACACGTTTCTGGAGTCAGAGTACTCGCGAGGCGAAGCACTGATCGCGAGGCGAATTACATGAAAGGTCTGCAACTCTTTGTCTTCTCGCGAGGCGAGCACATCCTTCGCGAGGCGAACTCTTCAGCTTCCAACTGTTACGCCCGTGGCATTCAACACGCCCAAACCGTGATGGCTTCTGATCTTCCAATACTCGCGAGGCGAAGGAATGCTCGCGAGGCGAACGCTTCAACTTCAGAATTGCCACGGCTGTGATCTTCAACACGGGCAAGCCGTGATCGTCTCTGACTTTTTCATGGTTGCAATACTCGCGGGGCGAGAGATTATTCGCGGGGCGAGCGGCTCCAGATTTATTACTTTTTATTAACCTGAAAATAGAAAATAAAAGTAAATAATTATTCAACTCTAAAACAACTAAATTAACTTAAAAACAATTTACAGACTCAAAATATTACTTAAGGACAATAAAGTCTAATTTGGGTAAAAATGATATAAAATAAGCACAAAGCCAAGGTCTTTACTAGTTATAAAACCAGTCAAACAGAGGCTCATCATTTGTCAATATGTGTTGTTTGTTAGTGGAGAGCGGAGCTCAATAGGATGTTTGCTACAATATTTTATCTAAGTTTGTATTGATTTACACTGTAATTTATATAAGCTCAACAATGTTGCAATATTTATAGGTTAATGGTTTTATTTTCTGTTAGAGTTAATAATTAATTTACGAAAGCCTTAGTTTCCTATTTGAGATTCAATATTAATGAGCATGCATAACTTATCAAGGTATGCATGCTCATTGTATTGAATCTTGAATTGTCCAAGTGGGACAGTTTGGGAAAAAACTTTTTCATACTCGTACAATAGTCATTTCCATGTTCAAATGCCTTATATATATACTTGTTGAAATCTCGGTCTGATGCATTTCCTTTTGTTCTCCTGGTGCATACTTGATCGCGGTGATGCTCACCGTGCTCGAGTCGTGTACTTGGAGACCGATGAGAAATGCTGTCGAAATTTTGTTAAGCATAAGGTATTTGAATAAGGGAATAACTATTATTAGCCGAGTGTGGTAAAGGTTTCTTCTCGAATGGGATAGGTTCATACCTTGTCATAAGAACGAGATTGATGGAGTTATTGGAATGCACCGTAATATATAAGTGTTAATTTTTTTTTGGTCAGGCTATTTAATTGCCAGCAATGGATATTCCGGAGAATCGGAAATCGATGTATCGAAGGTTGGATTGGAATAAACGTCTTAGGGAAGAGTATAGAGTTGGAGTGGGTGAGTTTATAGAGTTTGTTGTTAGCCAGGAGAGATTTATACGGCTGGGCGGTGATCATTTGAGGTGTCCTTGCAAAAGATGCAAGTGTCAATTTTTCAAAAGCGTGGATGGAGTTGTAGCCGATCTTTATGAGAAGGGCTTCATGCCTGATTACTATTGGTGGAGTAACCATGGTGAGACGTTGCCTGATTTAAACCCGGTTGTGTTTGAAGGTTCGTACTATGGAAGTGGTGATCGGAGGGAAGAATTGAATCCATACGAGCAGATGATAAGGGATCATGCTGGACCATCGGTTGGTGTTGTACTAGAAGAAGATGGGGGAGAATATGGTGGAATGGGTTCCCAATACATAGAGGAGAATCCGAATCCCGAAGCTCAAAGATTCTATGATATGCTGCTTGCTGCACGATCTCCATTGTGGGAAGGATGTCGGGAGTACACAGAGTTGTCGATGTGCATGGAATGGTTGAGTATCAAATCTGACTACAATATGCAAGAAGGCTGTTTTAATCGCCTCACTAGGTCAGTGTCCAAGGTGTTGCCAGAAGACAATCGGATGCCTACTAGTTTTTAGCATGCTAAGAAGTCTGTGGAAAATTTGGGTCTGGGGTGTTTGAAAATTGATTGTTGCCCGAATGGATGTATGTTGTACTATAAGGATGATTCAGCGGAAAGCATAACATGTTGTCGATTTTGTGGTGCGGATCAGTATAAGACAACCACTAGGATAGTCATTGAGAAGAAGAGGTCGCTAAAAAAGATGTGGTACTTTCCGCTCATGCCAAGACTTACAAGATTGTACTCTTCGATGGCCACTGCAGCTCACATGAGGTGGCATAGTGAGCATGAGAGGGAGCAAGATGTCTTGTGTCATCCATCTGATGGAGAAGCTTGGAAGCATTTTGATAAGGTTCATATGGCATTTTCGCAGGACCCTCGAAACATCCGATTGGGGTTATCTACCGATGGATTTAATCCTTTTGGGCAGTCTGGAAAATCATACTCTTGTTGGCCAGTTATCCTGACTCCGTACAATCTTCCCCCGGGGATGTGCATGAAGCAGGAGTTTATGTTCCTAACAGTCATAATTCCGGTTCCGTCTAATCCAAAAGGTAATATTGATGTGTACTTGCAGCCGCTGATAGATGAGTTGACGATGCTGTGGAATGATGGTGTGTTTACATATGACGTATCTTTGAGGTAGAATTTCATCATGAAAGCGGATTTGATGTGGACGATCAACGACTTTCCCGCCTATAGGATGATGTCGGGTTGGATGACCGCGGGGAAGCTTGGATGCCCAATATGTATGGAGCGATCAAAGGCATTCATGCTTAAAAACAATCGAAAGATCTCATATTTTGATTGTCATCGTCAATTCCTTCCAGAAGATCATCCTTATAGGCGGAACAAGAATGCATTCAAGAAGCGTTGTGCGGAGACAACACTGCCTCCACCACGTTTGACTGGTCCTAATGTATGGCGCAGAGTACAGTACTTACCGCTCGTCCATGAATCCCAAGGAGAACATATTCCTGATTATGGCGTCAACCATAATTGGACAAAACAAAGTATATTTTGGAGGTTGCCATATTGGAGGACGCAGCTACTCCGTCACAACATTGATGTCATGCATACTGAGAGGAATGTGTTTTTGAATGTGTTTGACACTGTGATGGATATCAACGGGAGGACAAAGGATACAAATAAAGCCCGATTGGATCTGGCTGAAATTTGTAATCGGAAGGAGCTTGAGTTGCAGGACGGTGGTCGTGGCAGACTTATCAAACCGAAGGCAAGTTATACACTAAGCCAAACACAGAAAGTGGTCGTCTGTAAGTGGGTTAAAGAACTAAAGTTACCAGATGGGTATGCTTCCAATCTGGGTAGATGTGTTGACGTTAAGGAAGTAAAGTTACATGGAATGAAGAGTCATGATTGCCACGTGTTCATGCAACGGTTGCTTCCAATTGCGTTCGACACATTACCAAAGCAAATTTGGAACCCACTTGTTGAGCTTAGCCACTTTTTCAGGGAGCTTACATCGACAACACTAAATGTGAATCAATTAAAGAATATGGAAATCAAGATACCCGTTTTGTTATGTAAGCTGGAGCAAATCTTCCCGCCGAGTTTCTTTGATTCCATGGAACACCTGCCAGTTCATCTACCTTACGAAGCAAGAGTTGGTGGCCCAGTCCAATACCGCCGGATGTATCCATTTGAGAGGTAAACAACATCAACTATTTTACTTAATACATATGAAATTCACGAACACGAAATCGTAGTTTAGCTTTCCCTAAAACTAGTAATTATTTGTATATATCCCTCTTTAATAGGTTCCTACACTCCCTTAAACACAAAGTCAAGAACAAGGCACGAGTGGAGGGTTCCATTTGTGAAGCATACTTAGTAAATGAGACTTCCACTTTTGCCTCTTATTACTATCCGGACGAAGTTAACACGAGAAGGACAAGAATGCCTAGAATTCGGGCGAAGGAAGTTCAACTAGTCCTCCTATATCAATATTCAACTATCCGGGCAGATTTAGTGGCAAATCAAAAGGATATTTCTTGGAGCAACGTGACATTAATGCTGCTCATCTGTATATCCTTCAAAATTGTGAAGAGGTGGCGCCATATTTAGAGTAAGTTTCTACAATGTCTTTTATAAGTTCAATTGACATTTATGATTATTAATCGTCCTGCTGTTAATCTCCCATATGTAGGATGTACGACAATTTTCTAAGGGATCTCCAACCTGACATTTCAAACGATCAGGTTGATCGAGAAATTACTTCTCACTTTGCTACGTGGTTCAGTAAATATGTAGGTTAAGCATCTTCATTTGTTACAATACATTTTATCTCCTTAAATATATAGCATGTATAAGAATAATATAATATTTGATTTTTTAGGTACTAGATCCAGAAAACAATGTTCAAAATCCATTGTTGACAAATTTGGCACGGGGGCCTAACAGATGAGTTACATCATGGAATACTTATATTGTAAATGGATATAAATTTAACACAAAAACATGGAATGAAGGAATGCAGTCGTGTAACTATGGTGTTTGTGTGCGAGCCACTGATGGCAATGTAGAGGATGATTTCTATGGGGTTCTAACTTACATCCTTGAACTCGATTATACCGGTTTCCCCATGATGAAGTTAGTTATCTTCAAGTGTGATTGGTTTGATCCTACTCTTGACGTAGGGACAAAAATCGATAAAAAATATGGTATTGTTCAAGTTAGGCTGTCTCGAAGGTATAATAAGGCGTACGACCCATTCATTTTTTCACAACAGGCAGATCAGGTTTATTACTCGCCATATCCCGAAGGACATCAAGGCTGGTTGGGTGTTATTAAGATAAAGGCTCGCAGTATAATTACTGATAATGTAATCAACCAGCCTGAAAAAGATGCTTCGTACCAAGATGACGAGTTTTCAAGACCCCATGTACCGTTGAAAATTACGCCGGGCATTATTGTTAATTCTCTGGCGGACATTTCCGGAAATGGGGAAGAAGTTGAAAGAGAATGGATCAATCCGAGTTGGACGCATCTAGCGAAGGCACATTCCGATCAAGTGAGACTGATGAGAGTGAGGGTGAATTTAGTGACGGAGATTCTACTTAGGTAATTTATTTATGTCATAATTCATTGTGTATATGTCATGCTACTTAGGTAATTTATTTTTGTATTATTTACACTGTTGTGTAATCATCTTTTCATTTTTTACACAGATGGCAGATTCCTCTAGAGGTAGGGGTCGTCGTGGAGGTCACGGCAGAGGTCGTGCTGCGAGAGTACCTTCGCCGGCCGACCCACAGCCTTCAGATCGAGACCACCCTACCAGCACCTCTGTGGACGGGACACCTCAGGGTGATGGAGTTGCACCCCCTACCCAGCCTCATGTGGTCGGGACACAGGCTGCACCCTCATCATCCACACCTATGACAGGACCATCATCATCATCGGGACAGGAGAGTCGTGGTCCATCCGACAGGAGGATTCTTCTTATCCCCAGGGGGGATAACGAGTAAGCTAATTTAATTTTTTAATATATATAAAGTATCGTTAATTTCTATTTACTTGTTTTTTTAATTTATTTATAACATTTATTAATGCTCTAATTTTCTTTGCAGACTTTACGCATGAAGGGCACTTCTGATTCGATATCGAAGATCTTGCGACGCAAGTTTGATGGTCCATGGCCTACATGGAAGGTCATCCCATGGGGCCATAAGGATCAGTTGTTTCTAGAGTTTAAGGTAACAATTTATTAAGTTATTTAAATTCAATTTACATTATATATATATACACACACACACGAATTTCCTAACAACTGTATGTTGCAGAAAGAGTATAGGTGGGACGTAGCTTTAGAGGGTCTCGTCGGGGACATATTTGAGCATAAAGGCTCACTGGTCATGAAGAATCTGACAAACAAGCTGAGGAAGGGTAAGAATAAGGGGAAGTGGGTGGATCCTGAGATCAGGAGGCAGTTGGACCAGTACTGGGCTACTGAGAAGTTCCAGGAGATCCAGGCCACAGCTCGGCGTAATCGAGCTTCTGATGGTGGCACATGTGCTTGGTAATACATTAAACTTTAGACTTATTATACTATTTAATCAACCACTGCCCACTATGACGAGCTGGTAATACATTAAACTTTTGACTTATTATACTATTTAATTAATTAGTTTTCATTTTTAATTATTCTTATCAATTTATATTTTTATGTGCAGAAAGCACAGAAACAGCGGGTCCCCCACTGCTATGGAGTTGGTGGAGAGGACGAAGAAGTTGAAGTCGGGGACATGGGTCAACGACAAGGCCCGTAACTATGCTGTAAGCAAAAAAACAATTTAGTGTTTACTTTTAATTTATTATAAATGATTTGTTAATATTGATTATAATTTTAACTAAATCTCTTCAACTATACTTTGTAGGTGGGCTTCAACGAGAAGAAGGACGATGCCATATCACGTGCCTCGCAGTCACAAGATGAGGCCTTGACTGGTGATGGGCCTAGCTCTCCTATCTCCGTCGACGATAATGCCATTTATTTGGAGGTCATCGGGGGCAGGAACAAGAAGGGGCACGTGTATGGCCTCGGACACCTGGGAGGCGAGTTTATCGCTTCATCATCCGGCACGCCTGCTCCTTCCTACGCTGATACCGTCCCTCAGGAGCAGTTCAACCAAATGCAGGACACCATCACGCAGCTGAACGTGGAGCTTCGGGAGAAGAGCGAGAGAGAGCAGCAGATGGCGAACCAGATTGCACAGTTGATTTAGGCACACCGGAATGATGATGCGAGGCGAGCATCGAAAGGGGGGTTTCTGCGGCGATCGGTGTTGGAGCAGATGAGGATCCAGACTCTAGTTGCTCGGTGGTGATGCTCAGCGGTTGTGCCGCTTGCTTGTCGCTCCTCGATTCGCCGCCGGCCACCATCGATGTCGCTATCTGCAGAGGACGATCAGATAGCAGACGTCGGTGGTACGGACGCTGAGGATGATTGGATTCCTCCACCTCCCCCTCATCATGACTAAATTTTTTTTTCCTTCATAATTTTGACTTTAAACGATTCTTGTACGACACTTTGAATTATTTTTTATATATATATTCATTATTTCTTATGATTGTATATTTCATTAGTAATTTGGTGTGTTTTATTAGTATTTTTGGTAAACTTTAAAGAAAAACAGAAAAAATTTATTATTTTAAAAATTTAATTTAATTTTTTTTAATAAAAACCAGTTTAGCGACCGAATTAGAAACCAATAATTCGGTCGCTAAACTTTAGTTACCATTAACAGATTGTTCTCTAGCGACCGAAAATCCGTCGCTAATATAGGTTAACAGTAACCAACATGGCGATCGAACTAGCGACCGATAATCGGCCACTAAAAATGGTTACCTAAACAATGCGACCAACCGTGTAGCGACCGTTTTTATTATTTAGCGACCGAAATTACGGTCGCCATTTAGCGACCGAAATATTATTTCGGTCTCTAAAAGCTTAGTGACCAGGTTATCAGCCACCACCATGAATCGGTCGCTAATTCGGTCGCTAACTTAAATAGCAACCGAATTAGAAAGTTTAGCGACCGAATATGCCGGTCGCTAAACAATTCTTTTTTTGTAGTGAATTCTCTAATCAAGTTGAGCACTGCATGTCTATGGTCATTTCATTGCCTTGATATTCTGATTTGAGCTAATCCTAAATGTCCTTCGCAGAGTTCAGATTCATGATTCTTGTAAATATTATTTTTGACACCACAGCAAAAAGACAAACTTTAGCCTTTGCCTTTTTTGTCTTCCTTTCTTTGTGATTCCTCAGTTGAGCCACCATAGGATTTGTGGGTAATTCAAAAACTTCATAATCTTCTTCTACAGCCTCCCAAAGATCTAGTGCTTCAAGATGAACAGTCATCCTTGCAGACCACGCTTCATACTCCTCACCATCAAAAACCGGTGGTGTAATTGTTGTGTATGATGCATCTCCTTCCATTATGGTTTCTCTCAAATCATAGATCCCTCAAGATAATGGCTCTTGATACCAATTGTTGGTTTTTAGAGGAATATGAAATATTAATGTTGAAAAAATATAAAACATAGAAGAACAATTTTGAATTGTAGGAGGATATATTTATCGATCCATCATCGTCAAATATATATATAGCAAACAAACATCTACTGATAAGCACCTAACAACTAGAAGATAAAACATTTTATCCTATCAGTCAAATTTGACTGTTATTTTTCAAAACAATAGCATAGCAAACTAATATTCAAACTCCTAAAACTAACTTATCATTCTAAACTGCAGATATTTAGGCATATTTTCCAACAATTATAATGTCATATTTGTTTGATATAGCTTATTAACTATGAAGTCCACAAATGAAAACCAAAAGCAAGAAAAGAAAGTCGAGGTAGTTCCAATAACCCAATTGTTAATAATACAAACACATGAACGTTTATATAATTAAATATAAACATTTTCTTCAGAGAATACTACACACTATCCAATTGATTCCAAGTTTAAGATGGAAACAGAAAAATAAAAATAAAAAATCAAACTAAGAAGCAAATTAATTACATTGAAGCTAAATCCCAGAGACGAATATCTGTAAACACAACAACGATGGTTTTCAATATATAAGCAACTCAACTCATCCAACATAACATGAACTAGGAAGACAATGTGTAATACAACAAGATAATGTGTAATATGGCAGCAGAATTTGAGATCAAGGATTTGGGAGCATTGAAATATTTTTTTGGTATGGAGGTTGCTCGATCAAAAAAGAGAATTGTGGTTTCCCAACGAAAGTACATTATGGACCTTTTAAAGGAAACTGGAATGAGTGGTTACAGACCAGTCGATACCGCATGGACCCAAATGCGAAACTTTAGGAGAAATGAGATGTTCTTGTTGATATTGGGAGATATCAGAGATTAATTAATAAGTTAATCTACCTGTCTCATACTAGACATGATATTGCCTTTTTCTGTGAGTGTTGTAAGTCAGTTTATGCACTCCCTATATGAAGAACATCTTGAGGCAGTCTACAGAATTTTGAGGTACTTGAAGAGCAATCATGGGAAATGATTGTACTTTATAAAAGCTAGTGAGAAAAATGTTGAAATCTTTACTGATGCAGACTAGCCAGGATCAGTCACCGACAGAAAATCAACTTTGGGATATTGTACCTATGCGTGGGGAAATCTAGTAACTTGGAGAAGCAAGAAACAAGGCGTGGTTGCTAGAAGCAGTGCTGAGGCTGAATTTAGAGCAATGGCCCGAGGAATTTGTGAAGGGTTGTGGATCTATAGAGTCTTGGAGGAACTCAAGATGAAGGTTGATCTTCCATTGAAATTGTACTATGACAACAAAACAGCAATAAGCATAGCTCACAATCACATCCAGCATGATAGAACCAAACACATTTAGATTGGTCGCGACTTCATAAAATAAAAATTAGATGATGGCATTATCTGTCTTCCTTTTGTGACTTCCAACCAACAAACAGCTGATATTTTGACCAAGAGTCTAGCAAGACCAATTTTTGAGCACGTGATAAGCAAGTTGGGCATGATAGATATCTATGCATCGACTTGAGGGGGGTATTGGAGAATCAGGAAAATATCCCTGATTTCCTCTATAAAAGAGACTCATACTATGAATGGAATCACAACAATTATTCCACTGCCTTCTATAGTAATATTTTGAAATAATTTAAAATAAAAATCAAGGTTTACAAAACCGGACCGGCCATCGAACCGGTGAAGGCAGCAGTTCAAGGTTCAACGGTTCAACCGAGGTTGAACCGTGGTTGAACCGGTTGTATAAAATTCTCTTACAAATGTCATAACTCAACATATATAACATTCAAAATGACAAAACCAAATCAAATATGTCATCAAACCATAACATTTAAGTTCAACAAAAGTGGACAATGTCTTTTGGAAACTAAATAACAGATACATCAAACATCAAAATATTCATTGAGGCTGACTCCTTCATATTCAAACACGTCAGCCATAGCATCTTCACTAATTTGAGTAATATCATCATCACCACCACCAATCACCCAAAAATCAACTTCATCAATGGATTCATAATCAACGGGATCACGACATGCCTTCTTGTAGTGTCCCCTATAACAAAACATTACAATAGCAAAAAGCAGAATTATTATGCTTTCCAAAAAAAAACTAAAAGTAATGTTTCAACTTTTGACATAATGAATTTTTATACCTATTCCTCAAACGCAAGTTATAAGTAACATAAACAATATCATTCAGTCTCTGATGTTCAAGTCTATTTCTTCTCTTTGTATGGATGCGTTCAAAGACACTCCAATTTCTCTCACACGCCGAAGAAGAACAAGTTTGGCTAAGAAGACGGATTGCCAACTTTTGCAAAATTGGAGCACTACCCCCATACATTCTCCATCATTCATCTACAAAACACATATTTAGTTAAATAAAACAAGAAATATACATAACTATGTAAGTTTAAAACATTATTTAAAAGTTAAAACTATAAATTGGTACTCACCAGGTTGTATCTCCTTTGCCACTTTAAGAGCACTTTCACGACTAAAAGATCCTTGTCTTACACGATACACTTGCAACTCTTTAATGGTTTTGGCCACATCGGGACAAAAAGCTTGTATATCAAATAAATCAAGAAGTGCTTGCATGACCCTACTCTTATCACAATACTTGTCATCATAAATGAATGCGGGGTTTAAAAAGTATGTTGCTGCATGAAGATTGCGCTTCAAGTGCTTATCCCATCGAGTCTTAAGAATAGAAGGTTTTTCATCCCCATCTACAATTCTTAGTAATCTAATGATGGGAGCCATAAGTTTGGCAATCATAAAACATTCATTCCAAAATTTATTATCCAAAATGATAGCACTAACAGCTTTTCCTGCTGTACCTTTTGCTAACTTATGGCTAGTAAAGTGTTTGTCCACAACCAATGCTTGCAAATCATGCTTATGATCATGAATATTTTTCAATGTGATAAAAGTAGTAGCAAATCGAGTCGTTCCTGGACGTACGATTTCCTTCCAACCTTATCTTTTTCTTAGCCAAGATAAGAATACTATATGATTGTACACAAACACAGTTACCTTTGAAGCTTTTTTGGCAAGCTCTGCAACATGAGGCATACTAGCAATATCCTTCAAAAGGAGATTCAAGCAGTGAGCAGCACAAGGAGACCAAAAAATGGTTTCATATTTTTCATGCACCAGTTTACCAGCAGCTACATATTTAGATGCATTATCTGTCACTATATGAACAACATGTTCAACTCCAACCCATTCAATAACTTCGGAAAACATATTGCACAAAGTCGCGGCATCTTTCACAACATCCGATGCATCAATAGACTTCATAAATGCTATCCCTATGGAATAATAAAGTAAAAAGCTTATCAAATAAAAATTAAATGGACTATCAAGTTTATTAAGGAATCTCAAAATTTCACAAATGTTGTACCTTTAGGACAATAAACTAGAAAGTTTATCAACGTCCTTTGTCTTTGGTCACTCCATCCATCAGCCATGATTGTACATCCACTCATAGCCCAATCGGCTCGATAACTTTGCACAAGCAATTGACATTCTTTCTTGCAATCTCCCAACAAGTTAACCCGTAGATCATGATAAGACGGAACTTTATAACCGGGGCCAATAGCAGCAATTGCATCCGCAACTTTTTGAAAATATGGTGACTTTGTTGCATAAAATGGAATGTTAGCATCAAAAAACCATCTAGCAATTGCCATCCCAGCTTTGTAACGTGCAGCCATGCCAGATATTACACTTTTTATAGTTGGTTGAGAGCCAGGAGTTGTCCTTGGAGCAAAAGAACCACCAATTTGAACATCAGCTTTTCTTTTTCCTTTGTTAGGAGCAGAAACAGATGCAGTATTTGGGGAAGGTTGAACTTCTTGCACTTCCCCCTCATTACTACCATCATATGCATCATTGAGGTCGTTAGTCTTCTTTTTTTCTTTGATACCTTTCAATAACTCAATCATTTGGTGACGAACATCGTGAGAAACTTTCTTACAAGAGCTTATTTGACCAGATATACCCGCAAGATGGTGCTTCATTCTGTTTATGCCTCCTCCTCTGTAACTTATTCCACAATGAATGCAAGTGTACACATTAGTTCTCCCTTCTTTTCTAAATGCAAAATGCTCCCAAGCAGGATCACTTTTCCCACGAAATGCAGTGGAGCCTTCTGCTGATTCACTATGTGATGATTGTGTATTAGGGGCATTGGTAGATAAATTAGGATTATTTTCTTGAGGAGCATTCCCACTTGGTAATTCCAACAATACGACATGTATTCAGCGAAAAATTAAATTTTTATTGGCAGCAACAAACCAACAAGAGTACAAGATATTGACTTAATACAGGTTTGCTAATTAGCTCTTGTCATGCAGGCAAAGCACCTTGTGAAGAAGGGTGACAGAAATTGATGTGAATACTAGGACTATGACAGGAATTGACCACACATTATAAAATGTGACCCTTATTATAGCTTGGAGTACTGTTTAATTATTGACATTAACATTAGAGAAGAACAAGATCAGCCCTCATTTTTGGAGAATTAAATCATTGAACAAGTATTTTTGGAGAATAGAAAACTTGGAGAAGAAGAGTAACATACCTGGTTCGAGTTCGACATTGGAGCAGGGAGAACTCGACCGGAGAACGCAGCAACATCGCGCCGGAGAACTCGACCGGAGAACGCAGCAACCTCACGCCGGAGAACTCGACCGGAGAACGCAGCAACCTCGTTGGAAAACGCAGGGACGCTGCACCGTCAGAACTCGTCCGATGTCCGAATTGGCGATGGCGAACAGGGAAGCAGAGGCTGGTTTGTGGCTTTGTGCAGTGGCAAATTTAGAAAGAAGGCTCGAAGAGATGAGTGACTGAGTAAAACCCTTAAAATTTAGGGTTACGAAACGGCGTCATTTTGGCTTGGCAGAGTTTTTTTTTTAAAACAAATTTGCAGATTTCGCGAACCGGACCAGACCGGCCCGTAACCGGTTTTGGCCGGTTTCACCGGTTTTTAATCGGTTCTACGGTTTTTGTACCGGTTTACCATAGGGATGGTTTTCCCTGCGGACCGAACCGGCCATGGTCCCAGTTCCCGGTTAAACCGGTCGGACCGGCCGGTCCGGTCCAGTTTTCAAAACCTTGATAAAAATAATGTGCATTTATCACATTTTAATTTTAATTGGTAGTGAAAGAGTTTTACCCATGAAATAGATAAAAGGGGATCTCTCTCATCTCTAAACTCTCTTCACTTTCACAGTTTTACTGTCGGTGGAAGATGGCAACAATGGTAACATACAATTGCTTGCTGACACAGGGTGGTAAAGAAATCGGGTAGTTTTTTGGGGTTTCAGGATAGTTCTTATTGCGAGAATGGTTGTACCTGGGAAGTCATCACATGTTGTGCCCTGTGTAGATCTTATCGCCATGATTTTGTAAATCAAACAGACATGGCAATAGAAATCCCTGACAACCACAATTATGACTTTTCCTAGTTCGGCAATATAGCTTGTCAATTTATCATGGGGTTGAAGGCTATGGTGCATCATTCATCAAAGTGATACAGTAGTGTATCATCTAAGTGGTAAAATCAGGACCATTCAGATTGTCATTTTTTTTTTCACTTTTCAACCTATGTAGAGGTGAATTCTATGGTGCATCCTCTTCAAGATAGTATATAGATGCACCTTAAAGTGGATCAATATGGTTCATTCAATTTGATACTTGTCATAAGTAAAGTTTCAATATTTTTGACTTGGTCAAATTAGTTAAAGAAATGATTTTGTATTTATAAAATTATTAAATTTATTTTAACAAATAGAATATACCTTTTATTTTATTTTTTATCAAAATTTTATTATTTATAATTATTTTTATTATTCATAAATATTAAAAAAATTGCTACTATGTTATTTTTTTTTTGTATTTATACTTGTAATTGAAATAACCAAAGTTAACACAAGAAGGGGGGTTAAGTTGTGTTTACCAACTTTTTAGAAAACTTTGAAAATTATTTTCGCAGGCACAGCAAGCAAAAGTAAAGCAACAGAAAATTTGACGGGTGACTCGTCTAATTTTAAGACAGAACACACACGCATACAAAGAGGGCTAAAACAGAGTTTGATATTCACAATACTAACTCCCCAAGTTAAAAGCTTAAACAAATAACTCTTAAACAAATTAAAGAGATAAGGGAAGAGGAATATCACTCATGAGTTTGATACTGGTTCACCCCAAAATCCACAGGGCAACGTCCAGTTCTTGGCAACACCAAGTTTCCACTATAACTGATCAGATTACAGTACAATTATTCTTTTCACACCTAGCCTCTCCAGGCTCACACTCAAACAAGTATTCTTTTCTCACCTAGCATCTCCAGGCTCAACACAATAAAGAGTAAAGATTTTGAGTAATTAATACAACTTTGCAAGTCTTTCAGGTAACACTCAGAGAGTGGAATAAATGAAGGAATGAAAGACTGCGAAATTTATGTCAAATGATTGAAGAGTTATTCAATGAAGGAATGAAGAAGTAAATGAGGAGAGTAAATGCTTCTTGAATATTTGCGGAGAGATCTTACTATTCTTCATCTTCATGGTTTGGTCTATATAAAGGCTTCAATCAATTTGGTCCGTTAGACACAACTTCACAAAGTGTGCTCTAATGATTTGAACTTCTGGGATGCTATTAATGCCAAAGAGTCGTTTTGTATAAGCATTAAATGATTGGGGACGTTGGACTTTGACATATGCAACCAAGAGAACACTTTGCTTCTGAGCAGCTATTGTTTCAGAGATCTTTCCATTTCAGTGCAACACTCAGTTCACTTTCTGGAAAGTACTTTTACTTTGTACTAAAACAACCAAAAGCTACTGACTTGGTGTAGAGGTTGCGTGTTTATTCCTTAAGCACTTGAAAGAAAGAATTTTTTATTCTTTACCCTTGGTGCTATTGTCCAGAGGTCTTCGAGATCCTTAAGGAAGGCATCTTTTTTTCAAATAAGGTTGACTTGGACTTCCTTCTAACAGTCTGACACTTTAACTAGTGTAGCAATGTTTGAAAATTAGACGGGTGTTGTTCAGTCTAAAATCAGGCGGGTGATGTGAGCCAAAACTTAGACATGTGAGCAAGTCATTTTTAGACGAGTGATCCATTGAAGCTTCTTCAAACTTTTGATCCTTGCCACATCATCAATTAAATCAGAATTTCGACTGAGAGTTGACTTGGTCTCTATCTGAGTTGACTAATTTTCAGACGGGTGGTTTTTCAGATGAGTCTGAAAAACTGCGTTGTACAGAAATTTAGATGGGTCAGATTTTAAGCGAGTGATCTTAAATCTATTTTCCTGCACATTTAGCCGACTTGTCGGTAATTTCATATGGTTCAATATTATCATACTTAATATATTTGGAATCATCAAAACTTAGAGAATTTACACATTGAATGTGTTCCAGACTTATGAGGTCTCAATATTCTCCCCCTTTTTGATGATGATAAATAATTTTTCTAATTTTATTGAACATCAAAAAGTAATAGCAGAAATTTGAGGGAAAAAATACAAGTATGAAAATATGCTATGCTCCCCCTTAGTTTATGCATCAGATAAAAGTATCAGAGCTGAAATAGATACCAGAGCAAAGACAAGTATTAGAGCAGATTATATCTTGTTAAGTTATATTTCTTATAATTTATGTTACTTTTACTTCCTCTCCTTTTGGCATCAATCAAAAAATATATATAACAGATAGATAAAGAGCCAAGAGTGTTATATACTCATTTCATTTCATTCAAAGTCAAACAATTGTTTACAAAAAGTGATATGGACATCACTGACAGTACATTGCATGACTCGGAAAAGAAAAAAGCTAAGTCCTATAAGCTAAGAACTAGGTCCTCCTTGACTCTTGAAGAAAGCTTCCATCATCCTCTGCATGGTTGCTTGCTGAGCGAAGATAGTGGTCGGTCTGGAATGAGGCTTGTTGTTCTAAAGCCTGATCCTATTTCTGCATAACATTTTGCAGACAGGTAGCCATTTCATCCAACCTTTGATGAGCAACAGGATCATGTGCTATGACAGTAGTAGTGGAGTCTATTGTAGCCAGAGAGGTTGCAGATGCAGATGGAGGAGGGGTAGGAGGAGGGGTAGGAGGTAACTCTTCAACTTGGATTCCATCCTCGGGCTGAGGATTCAAAAAGACACCAGTTGACAAAGTTGTTTCAAAGTCATTGTTGGGAAAGAAAGTACCCAGGAATAGGGGTGGACAACCACCCGAGACCCGACTTGGAACCGATAAACCCAACACTAAAAAGCTATTCCCGGGTGGGTTGTTTCTGTCCCAGATGGGTGTAATCGGTCGGGTCCGGTTTGAAAAACTGAAAACCGTCGGTACCCGACCCGACCGAACTACAGTTAGTTTGTCTTTATTTTTCATTTTTATACCCTCAACCCCTCACTTACTCACTAAAGCGATGTCGTTTCGCTCAAAGGGGAGGGGTAAACCCTACTTACTCGACACTCACTCCCATTGTTACTCCTCATAAAATACTTTCATTTCACATTTCTCTCTTCTCTCACCTCACGAACCCTAGCACCGCCTCTCATCTTTCTGGATCTCTCGTTCTTCTTCTTCTTCTCTAGTTCTCTTCACCTCCGTTTTCCTTCGCTGCCGTGTCCAGTGTCAACGATCGCAACTCGCATGTGTGTTTTCGTTGGAAGTTTTCTCTTTTGTTTTGTTTTTATTATTCGTTTTTCCTTATTATAAATCTGCCTTTTTACATGTTTAGCATATAATATCTTGTTTTTTCTTTTCTCAGGTGGTTTACGTCTCTGTTTGGTGTTCTGCTTCCAAGATCTTTGTTCAGTAAGTATACAAATACCTCTATCTGACCCCCTCGTCATTTTTGTGTACTTAGCTTCAAGATCCTTCCTTATTGTTTGTGTAGATTCAAGATCCTTAATTTTTTTGTATAATTATTTTCAAGATCCTTCCTTTTTGTGTTCTTAGCTTCAAGATCCTTCCTTTTTGCATGTGTGTGCTTAGCTTTTGTGTGCTTGTTTTTGGGTAAAAGATGAACTTTTGGGATATCATTATTAATAGAAATTTTTTGAGTAAAGGCTGGAGCTTTATGGTTTGATAGATTTTTTATAAATTAACTTATGCTCGATAACACACACTCACACACAATTCCCTACTTTTCCTTTGCAGTCAAAGTAAACACATTTCTGTAAAAAAAAAAAATGAGGTCACGACATCAAAGATTATGTTAGTTTGAAAGAACTACAATCCTTTTTTTTCAATTATTTTGCTTTTGATGGAACTTTTAGATTGTGTCCTGTTTATTTTGTGGATTGAAAGATTATGTTAGTTTGTTTCTCCTTTCTGATATTTGTTCTTTGTTATGTCGTTCTGATGTTAGTCTGTCTTTCTTCTATGTCTTTATGATAATGATAATTTTGCTCCTATTTTGTGCTTTGCCCATGGGGTTTTTAGTGGTGTTTCTATAGACACCTTATATACCTTACCCATCCAATAGGCAAACTGAGATGCAGCTATAAGTTAGGTAAAGTGTTTAGCTTAATCTCCAAACTTTAAAACTTAGGAAGGTGTTGAACATAAAAACTATTAGAGAATAATAAAGAAAACTGTTTAAAACTTAAAACTTAGGTTTACTAATAAACTTAAAGAAAACTTATTTTTAACTTACTGAAAACTATTTTTAAAATATTTGGGTGTTGTCCAGTCAATGTAAGTGCCAATTGAGCATCTTCATTCAATGATGAGTGCTCTAAAAGATTGTGTTAACTGCTGCTAACAATTAACAAATTCATTTGAGAACAAACATGGTTTACGAAGAAATTAAACACTTAATGTGGGTAGCAGTTGTTGACTATTGCTTCTTCATTGTTTCAGTGATGGAGCAGTTTAGTAAAAAAATGCCTCTTACATTTACACCAACTGGAACTCAAGGGGCTTTGAATCCCACCGATTCTGCACCAACAGCAGGATATGGTGGTGCAGTTCAGCCCACTGTACACGCAGCAACTGCTGCTACTGAACCTGACACTAATCATCCTCTTCCAAACAATACAAAGAAGAGGAAACCTAACACAAGTGGTTCTCGGAAAACTTCTGCTGCATGGGACCACTTCTTAAAAATGCCTGAAAGTGAAGCAAAGGAACCGACTGCTTCATGTAAATACTACCAAAAAAAATACATGTGTGACACCAAGCATCATGGCACATCTAACCTCTTATCTCACTTGAAAGCCTGTCCCAAGTATCCTCATGCAATAATCAGTGACCCTAATCAAACCACCCTAACTTTTAAGGGTGGAGAGGGTAGTAGCTTAGTCTCCACAAGCCAGAGATTCAATATTGAAACTTGTAGAAAGGCATTGGCCCTTTTTACTATTGTAGATGAACAACCGCTTAGGGTGGTAGAGGGTGAGGGATTTAAACACCTTTGTAGACAGTTGCAGCCCCAGTTTACTATCCCATCAAGGCGTACGGTTACTAGAGACATTTTTCAAATGTATGTTGAGGAAAAATCAAGGTTAAAGGCCTATTTTAAATCTGACTGCAGTAGAGTGGCCCTCACTACGGATTGCTGGACATCTGTCCAGAATCTTAACTACATGGCTCTCACTGCACACTTTATTGACAATGAGTGGAAATACCAAAAGAGGATAATTAGCTTCTCTTTGGTTCCTAACCACAAAGGTGAGACAATAGGTAGGAAAGTGGAAGAGGTTCTAAGGGATTGGGTGTGACACCCTCTACCCCGAAACGTGTATTATATAAATAGTAAATAAAAAAAATTATTATGTTTTTGCGGAATAAAAACGTGAATTCTTGAAAACATTTTTCACAAAACATACTTGAGAGCATCACATCATAAAACTTGAATTTAACTAATGAATAAAATAAAAACATCATAAACAATCATGAAGTTTGTATGGAAACATAATGATCGTAAATTAATCCCCTGACCCGATGTCACATATATCAGAGCTTTAGATTCCCATACAATATAAATAATCAAGTTTCAAAATTAAAAACATAAAGCACTAAGACAACATGCAATACAGCCGTCTCCAACAGCTACATCATGACACTTCATACAAGGCATCCCTCCACTACTCGTATATTCCTGTAGATTCCTCTTTCTCTGTCACAAGATTAAAAATGTTGTATGAGTGAGAGGTCATGTTCAAATCATATGAAGAGAAGATACAGTAACCAAGACAGCGCGCATACACAATTACATAACCTTAGCATACCATCCAACATACACACATAAACACACGACATATCAATTTACATCATATCATATAAACAACTTATGTTATGCGATGCAAGTGCAACACTACTCCGCTACTCCATTATGCATGTGGATCCAACTAACTCAGTATTAACGACTTCGGAGTTACATATCCACATTGGCAATAAAAGCACCAACGCCGGCATTTCACCAAACCATGGGTGAACCCCTTGGATAGCCGATGTATCATAACTGCATACGCCACCTCGAGGGTGCACGGCTCACCAAACCATGGGTGAACCACCCGAGACTTAGGCCAGATCATCATAACTTGGACGACCTCCCCTATGTTGAACATCCCCCACTAATCAACTCCAACGTATGAATGCATGAACACAACAACACACAAGGCAACCACCTCCTTTGCTTGGGCCAATAAGCACCCAAGACTTATAACCAACACCAACGTCAACACCTTGACTCCAAAGAGTCCAGGTCCCCTTGACCAAAAAGCATCAAGGTCCAACTCATCAACACCCCGACCAAAAAGCATCGAGGTTACTTTGGCCAAAATGCACCAAAGCGTAACAACGTGCGGCAACCCATTGGGCGCCGGCTTAACCAACTCATCATCTTTGATTATCTTAATTAATATTTAATTAAGCTATCTAATCTTCATCGTTTGATTGGTGTATTACCATGTCATTACTGGGAACATTTGGGATTAAAACCCCTTTAATTCATTAGTCTTGGATTCTGATCAGGGGGAGCACGGGCGTGCTCAATCCCCAGCACGGTAGTGCTGCCACTTAAGTGGAGCACGATCGTGCTTCCTATTAGGCACTGTCGCGCTTCCTGGAGCATGGCCGCACTGATTTGGACACAAAGGGTTGGGAACCCTTTGCCAAATCCTTTGGGGGTAAAACATAGATCAAACCTATTGGCCTTTACTAAGTCCATTAACAAATAATCTTATCACTTTCGCTTAATCTTTATGTCTCGTGACTTTGAGGGAATTAATCCTTTAATCTGGTTTCCCTCAAACTCTCATGGATCAATCCCTAGGGTCTTAACTAAACCTTTTGGCATTGACATCCTCAACAACAAACACTCATTAAGAGCACAACATCAAACAACAGCCAATAACATCATAACTCATCATAAACATGGCATCATAACATCATCATAGATATGGCAAAACATCACCATCATCAACATTAACAAGTCATATCATCATCAAGAATCATGCCAAAACAACACTATAGCATACACTCGTATTCCACTAGAACATATTCACACAAATTCACATAATTGAATCCATTTGTTCATTGTTAAGGTTCATTACTCCCACAATGAATATGACATATTACAATCGCAAACACCGCATATATACTTTTGTTCATACAAGGATTCATCAACCAATCAAAGTAAGCATAGAAGCACAAGGAGGAATTATTCAAAAACTCCTAACCACCTAAATTCCCTCTCAAATCCCATATAGAATAAACAATCTCTCCCCCTACCTTGAATTGTATTTTTCAGTAAATTGAAAAGAGGATAAGGGATGTTCCGCAATTTCGTTTGAATGCTTCTTCATTGCGGCATGAAAACAACAAGATATACCCAGAATCAATCCTTATTTCAAGAAAACTCAAAGGAGGAGTAAGAAGAACATAAAGAGTGATTATTACCTTTATTTGAGACATATGGAGACTAAAAGGAATGAATAAAAACACTAGCAAGATGACTCCATAGCAACATCAATGTTCTCATGGCAGAAGATGGTGAAGGACGATGAACGCGAGCAATTTTCATTCAAGAACTATTGAGAGGAACCAAGGGAAAACAAACGATATGAGGAGAGGCAGCTTTTCTGAGTATTTTGTCATGGGAAATAGGGTTTTGGTCGAGTCTTGTGGTATACAAAAAGAGTTAGGGTGTAACGGGCTGGTGTTTCAGCCCAAACTGCGTATGGTTCGGTATTTTGCACATAACTTGAGCTACGAGTGTCCGATGGAGTCGTTCTTGGTGTCTTTAGAAAGCTTAGAGAAATAGCTACAAATTAATCTCTGATGACTGAATCCTAAATAGTACTCTAAGATGGTCCAAAGTTCGATTGAAGTTTAGTGATAGATTTGGTATTTATTCCTAGATAGGATCCTTAGGAGATTATGATAAGATCTTAAGAGGTAACCAAAAAGAGGATTATCCTTTATTAATAAGGACTCAAATCTGATTGGTTTAGGGGCTAAAATCTAAGAATTATACTATCTCTATTTAAATACTAAATCGCACGATATCTCATCATATCATTCTTAATTACTTATTATTAATAAAATCACATATCATATGTTAACATATAAAATCACAAACAAAATTATATATTCATATAAGATCACACATTAAGAGACACGATATCATATTAATGCAAATAATCATATATTAATATACATATTATCATATGTAATAATATATACATACATATATATGTATAAGCATAAAAATATCACAACACTAATCCCAATTACATTATCAATTATATAAATAACAATACTAACTTCATTAATAATAATAATAATAATAATAACAACAATAGCAATTAGGCATCTATAGTAACATATACCCTTATGCGAAAATCAGGGTGTTAAGGAACGTGTCCACAATCACAGTGCATCATCTAATGATGTGGTTGTCTCATACTTGAAGAAGAGAATAAAAAACATGAATGGTTTAATCGTGGATGGAAAATTCTTTAATATGAGGTGTTGTGCTCATATATTGAATTTGGTAGTTAATGATGGTCTAAAAGACATGTACAACTCCATATCCAGCATACGAAATGCTGTTAGATTTGTTCGGTCATCACCCCAAAGATTCGCCAAATTCAAGGAATACATAGACTTTTCTAGAATCACATGTAAAAAGCTAGTATGTCTTGATGTTCCAACTAGATGGAAGTCGACGTACATGATGCTTGATGCTACAGAAAAGTTTCAAGTTGCTTTTGAGAAGCTTGAAGATGAAGATTCCAGCTATGTTGAGTGGTTTACTATTGGTCCACCCTACACCTTTGATTGGGAGAATGTTCGTGCTTTTGTGAAATTTCTCAAGATTTTCTATGAAGCAACCAATGTTTTCTCTTCATCTCAGCAAGTGAGTTTACACCATGCTTTCCATCAATTGGCTAGCATTCTTTGTGAGCTTAAACAGTCCTCGAGGAATCTGAATACGGTTTTGGCAACCATGGGTTCTGAAATGAAGATGAAATATGACAAGTATATTGGGGCAATCTTGTAAACATTAATCAATTTATTTATTTTGGTGTCATCTTTGATCCCCGGTATAAGTTAAGATTTGTGGAGTGGTCATTTAGTGACATGTATAGTGATAAACCAATCTTTACAAACCAGTTGTCCACCACTTTAAAAAACAATTTATTTAAAATGTACAATTGGTATAAGGACGCCTATGATGAACAAAACAGATCTGGGCAATCTGTTGGTCTGTTAGATGGGGTTTCCCATGGTGACTCATCTTCTCTTGCAGAAGCTCCATCACATTTGGCAAGAGCTGAAGCATTTAAACAACACCTGAGAGAAAATAATTCAATTAATAAAAAGAATGAACTAGAAAGGTACCTAAGTGAGGCTTGTATAGATGAAGGTGGCAAGTTTGAAATTCTTGAGTGGTGGAAACAAACCCTGTATTGTCTATCATAATTAGAGATTTGTTAGCCACATCGGTCTCAGCAGTCGCTTCGGAAAGTGCATTCAGCACGGGGGGCAGGGTTTTAGACGCATTCAGAAGCTCCTTAAACCCCTCTATGGTAGAGGCATTGATATGTACTCAAAATTGGTTGAGACATTCCCTTAGCAAATTCAAGGATCTTAATCTCAATGAGGAGTTTGAGATATCTGAAAATATAGTAACAGGTAACTATTTCACTCTTGTTTGCCACTTACCTTATTTAGTTTTAGTGTTTTTATGTAGAAGTGAAGTCCCTTTTTTTTTAATGTTCATTAGAATTTCAAGAAGGCTCAACAAATTTTGGAGGGGCTGGTGGATCAGGAACAGCTGCTGTAATTTCAGGTGGATGTGGTCCATCAACTCAATCACAGCCAACTGGCAGTGACTGAGAAAATCCTCATGGTTTGTCCCTTGTTTTATATTGTCTTGCTCGATTTCATATTGTTTTTAGTGTTTATGAGATAGTACTAATTGAATACAGTTGTTAAATCTTCACAGTTCTTACACTTTTTACTTTTTGGAGTCATATGTGTGACATGACTCAACTGTTTGGCAGAGTGAGTTTTCAATTTTGTTTTATTTCAGCTCAGTTTCATCATTAGATACTTGTATACTTGACTGTTTTTTACTTTACTATCCTGTGCAGGGTTGTGGTTTTGTGCTTATTTTGATTAATGATCAAAATGTACTTGGTTGCTCTCAAGAACCTTTGTTTAAGGTATCTGTTTTTAAAACTTGTCTTTTGGTTTCAATTTGTCTTTGTTTTTGTTGCTTCTCTTCCTGCTTTCTTTGTGACATGTTTTGTTCCTAAAATACTCTCTTTACAGTGTTGTTTGTGGCACTGCACACTTTTTTGGAGGATGATCAAAGCACTGAAAGCATGAAATCTTATTGACAACATGGTTTGGTTGGTGAAAAAGGGTCCTAGCCTTGCTCCATAAAAAAGAAGGTTGTCACCTGCTGGTTTCATTGTGGTTGTGCTTATGGAACAAGAAAATGTAGAATGGTAAGAACTCTACTGAGTGTTGTATAATAAAAAAAAATATGGATGTTGAAGTTAGAGAACTTAATGGTAAACATAGTGATATTTGTTTCACAGTTTGATGCTTTGTTTCTTTTCTTGGACTGCAGTGTGATATTTGTCTTAGCATCTTTGCATACCATAGGTTCAGCAGTGACTCACAACTATAGTGAAAAAATGAATAAACAGCATTACTGTCTATCTCTCGGGTTCAGCTAGCCAGAATTGAAGTCCTCCTGCTAGAATTCTACCAGACAACTCTAAGAGCCCTTGAAGAAGCAAAGAATGAGGTTGATCTATTTGAAATTATCTTCATTGTGACCTATCCCATGGCATTTCCCATAATGCTAATCTTGTGTTTATTTTTTGTGTTTGTAGAGATTGTGGTTTAAGACAAATCTGAAGCTTTGTAACAGTGTTGAGTGAAAGAAATTAGAGTACAATGCAGCAGCAGACAACTGGTGGAGGTGTTTTGCACACACACAAATGGTCTTGCTCATGGCTTGAAGCTTCAAGGCTGCCAAAGGAAAATGATCATCCTTAATTGAAAAATTAGAATCAATTGATTGTATATTTATAGCAGCAGCACTAACAGCCACAACAACACACACCCATAAAGCCACAAACATGACAATGCCCCATTTCTTTAATTTATGTTTTGCCTCTGATTTCATTTAAACTTGGCAAGGAAGATTTCATAAATCTTGACACTAAAGTTGTTAATTATATGGATAACAGTAATATTTGTAATTTAAGTGGACAGGATCTTAGGCCCATTTAGTAAATTAATTCTAACAGGCCCTAAGGTCATTGTAATTAAAACTGAAAAGGTCCAATTTGAAAATGTAGGCCCATTCAAGAATGCTGTATTAAAAAAATTACAAAGGGACAGAAAAATTGGACTGAAAAACGTGTATTGACCCAATTATGGCCCAACTAGCTGATACCCAACCGAGTTACCCGCCCAAACCAAACCCGCCAAACCGAGCTGACTTGCGGACGGAATTGGGCCTGATTTCACATGCCTCGATTTATGTCGGTTTAACACTTTTGGGCCCGAAACCGACCGATCTCCAGCCCTATCCAGAAACCATTGGATTCTTTCTTGATGGAGGGGAGACTCAATGATAGAAAACATAAACTCCTAAGATCTCCTAATGAGATTTTTGTGAATTATGGGGTAGACAGAGGAAATTTTAAGACAAAGAAAGGAAAAATAACAAAGAAAGGAGGGAGGGTATACACAGAGGGTGAAAAGGGGTAAATGGCATAGGCTTGGCTACCTCTAATGGGGATTTCTTTCTTTTCTTCCTCAGACAGCCCTGAGCTTGACCCACATCTCATGTAGACGTCTCCAACCTTCAGGTACTTGGAGGAGGTGGCAATAGTGACTATCTTCTTCCTGAACTTGCATCTGTCATCTTGATGAGGCATAATTTTTGTTCTCCAAGCAAGTTGATGATCTTTTGCTTTCCTTTGAGTACCAGAGAGTCAGGCATCACTTTGATCTCTGTTGAAGGCTTATGATGATATGAGGATTTGGCTTCCACCTTGCCGTGAACTTCTGTTTTTTAGCCAGCTTGACCAACTGTCTCTCTGCTTCTAGAGATGCAATGATGTCCAATTCCTTGCTAAACAATCTATCGGAGTTGCAAGTATCTGAGACAGAAAAAGGAGTGGTTCTGGAGGAGAGATGGTATCTAGGTAGGGTGGCTTTTGGCAAGGGGTTATGTATGGTTTTAGAGATAAATCAAGGAAGATTATTCTCAGAGGGACTTGGCATTGGCTTTTGATATGGTCAGGTGTGGGTGGTCTAAGTGGAGGTGGAGGTGTGGTAGGGTTGTCAAAGAAATCAAAATCATTGAGATCATCATGGTGAGTTTCAGAAGGGTGAGAGGAGTGTGCCGTGGAAGGTTTAGACACATGATGTTCAGTTTCAAACATATTGGGTTATGAAACAGAAAGGTGAGGTTCAGAGATTTGTGGTTCATAAGAGTGTGATTCAGGTTCAGAAATATAAGGTTCTGAAAAGTGTGGTTCAGAAGCAAGGTTAGGTGAAGGTTCATGGATAGGAAATGGTTGTGGTGGTGGTGTGGGAGCTTTTTGTGGTGATGTAGATTCAGTTTCAGGTGGTGGTGAAGTATGTGGTGGTGTTGGGGCTCTTTGTGGTGAGGGCACTGGTAAAGGTGATGTAGGTGGAAGAGTAGGAGTTTGTGTGGGTGTTGGTTGTTTGGTTGGTGAAGGTGGGGATGGAGGTGTTGGAAGCAGAACCAATCTTCTCTTGATTGGGTTGGACTGTCTCAGAGGCTTAGTAGCCTTCCTCTTTGTAACAGAGGTCCTCTTCTTCTTAGAGATCACAGTCTCATTTATTTGAGACTCCCCCTCAGCCTATACAACTCTTTTCCTTTTGAACACCTTGGTAATACTGGGAACAGAAGCAGAGGCAATAGCAGTCTCAATAACATTCTGTACAGAATGTTTAGCAACCCTCTTTCTTCTGTGTGGCAATTGAGGCTCTTCCTCCTCAACAAGCTCTTCAATTTTCTCAACCTTGACAACAGGAACATTAGGTTCCTCTTCTACAGGAACATCTCTAGAAGGGACTTGCGATGATGATGCTTTAGCAGTAGGTTCAGTAATGGGTGTCAACTGCACTTTCATCAAAGACAGAATCTTTGTTGTAATCTATGTGCAGATTTCCACATGGAAAGCCTGCCTCAGATCCTTCAGTGAGTTGGCCCTGAACACCCTAGTCATTATCATTCCATAAGGATAATCCATGTCCTTCCCTTTGACAGTTTTTTCCATATGCCTAAAGATTAAATCAATGATGTCTATCCTGATTTTCTGGACTAGGTGGTAGATAGCAAACTTTTCTATCTTACTCATATGGTTTCTAAACCCAGTCTTAGGTATAACACAATTGAGGAGAAGAACGTGAAGAACAATCTTGCCTTAGGTGTCAGATATTTGGCATCGAGGTTCTTAGGGCTTGGAACTCCATAGAGGACAATGTTCACAGCCTTCTCTCCTAGAGTCTTCATCTAGTACTAATCATACCCAGTACCTACTCGTGGGCATTTGGTTACTTCAGCGAGTGACTCGTAAGTGATGATGACATGGTCATCACCCACATCTCCAGAGATAATGGAGGTCACATCATCTTTGGTAATCTTTGCAGTTCTCCAGAACTCCCTAACCAAAAAGGGGAAAACAACTTCTTGGAATTGGAAGAAGGTAACCACCCAGCACGAATGATTTCGGGTTGAACATCTAACCCCTTGATCTTCAGTTCCTCGAAATTAGGGACCCTTCCAAGGTGCACCTTCTTCAATTCATTCACTGAAATGCCAGCCTTTCCAGAAACTGTTTCAAGAAAGCTCTTGGGTGTCATTGATTCAGAAAAGAAATTTAAGGGTTTTGGCAACGAAAGGTTTTTGAGAGGTAGAATAGAAAGAGAGAATTAGAGAGATAGTGAAAAAAACGATTGTGAATGGAGAGATTGTGAAACGACACGAGTTACTTTTATGAAACACTTGAGTGTTTATTACGTTGGGAACAAGGAGAGATGTTATTACTATAAACAGTAATCAATTTTAAAAAGACAGTTGTGAAAAGATGGAACATTTTTAAGAAAAATGAGGGAAATTTTGCAATGTACACGTGTCTTAGGCATGGTTAGCACTTTGTGAGTGATCTTAGCCACATCATCAGACGATTGACTAAAGTAGGCAAGTGAAGCATAAAAGAAATAGACAAGTAAAGCAGAAAATTTCAGACAAGTAAATTTTCAGACATATCAGCATGTACTCATTCAGACACATTATTCATATTAAGATTCCTTCTAATAAAAACAAATCTATCTTCACTTAAAGGTTTAGTAAAGATGTCAGCCCACTGATATTCCGTGGTCACAAACTTAATTTCAAAAACACCTTTTTTGCATATAATCTCTAATAAAATGATGCTTTATTTCTATATGCTTTGCTCTAGAATGTTGTATGGGATTTTTATACAAGTTAATAGCACTAGTATTATCACACCAAACAGATATATTATGCTCAAACATTGAATAATCCTCAAGTTGATATTTTACCCAAAGCAGTTGTGAGCAACAACTTGCTGCAAATATATATTCAGCTTCAGCAGTTGAGAGAGCAATGGTGCTTTGCCTTTTGCTTGACCAGGAGATCATGTTTGTTCTAATGAAATGGCATCCTCCACTGGTACCTTTTCTGTCTATTCTATCTCCTGCAAAGTCAGCATCACAGAATCCAGCTAACCTGAAATCTTCGGATTTATTATACAATAGACCAAGGTTAGTGGTTCCAATTAAATATCTGAAAATTCTTTTAACAGCCTTATGATGAGATTCTTTAGGATCTGATTGAAATCTATCACATAGACAAACACTGAACTGGATGTCAGGTCTACTAGCAGTTAAGTATAGAAGAGATCCAATCATACCTCGGTAGACAGTTTGATCTACCTTTTTACCTTCCTTATCCTTGTTTAGAACTATTGATGGATGCATAGGAGTACTCACAGGCTTTGAATTTTCCATCTTATACTTTTTCAGAAGTTCCTTGGTGTATTTTTGTTGATGGATATAAATTTCATCACTTGTCTGTTTTATTTGCAGACCAAGAAAGAACTTCAATTCTCCCATCATGCTCATCTCAAACTCATTCTGCATCAACTCAAAGAACTCTTTACATAACTTTTCATTAGTAGCACCAAAGATAATATCATCTACATAAATTTTTACTACAATGAAATCTATCTTTGAGCATTTCTTGAAAAGTGTAGTGTCTACTTTTCCTCTAATGAAGTTATTTTCCATTAGATATATGCTTAACCTATCATACCAAGCTCTATGAACTTGTTTGAGTCCACATAAAGCTTTCTTAATCTTATAGACATGGTGAGGATTTTCAGAATCCTCAAACCCAGGAGGTTGCTTGACATAAACTTCCTCCTCAATTATCCCATTTAGAAAGGCACTTTTAACATCCATTTGATAAAGAGTTATATCATGTTGTGCAGCATAAGACATGAGAATTCTAATTGCTTCTAATCTAGCTACAGGTTCAAATGTTTCAGTGAAATCAATACCTTCTTGTTGATTATACCCTTGAACAACTAGTCTTGCCTTGTTCCTTACCACTTTTCTTTCATCCAGTTTGTTTCTAAATACCCATCTGGTTCCAATGATGGATTTATCTTTAGGTTTAGAAACTAGGGTCCACGCATCATTTCTTTTGAACTGATTCAATTCTTCTCGCATAGCTAGAATCCAGCTTTTATCTTGTAAGGCTTCTTCAATTCTTTTGGGCTCCAAATCTGATATGAAGGCCATTTTATTGTTCTCATTGAAGACAGATCTGGTTCTAACTCCTTGAGATGGACTACCAATAATGAGATCCTCTGGATGATAGGTCTTGAATTTCCAGTCTCTTTTCTCATTCTGTTTTTCAGACGTTTCAGCACTCATCTGATTTTCTGAAATTTCAGACATGTCTACATTTGACTTATCTGAAGACTTTTCCCTTGCAGGATTAAGATCAATACCTACAATATCATCTTCTAGATCTGATAGTTCCCTATCAGTCTTCAAACCATCATTAAACTTCATATGAATTGATTCTTCTACAACAGAGGTTCTAGAATTAAGGATTCTAAAAGCTTTAGACAGTTCAGAATATCCAATAAAAATGCCTTTACCTACTTTAGAGTCAATTTTTCCCAAATGATCTTTTGTATTTGAATATAACATTCACATCCAAATGCATGAAAATATGATATGTTGGGTTTTCTACCTTTCCACAATTTATAAGGAGTCTTATTTAGGATAGGTCTAACCAGTCTGTTTTGAACATTAAAAGCAGTGTTAATGGCTTCTGCCCAAAAGTACTTAAGGAGATTGTTTTCATTGAGCAATGTTCTACCCATCTCTTGAAGAGATTCGTTCTTTCTCTCAACCACTCCATTTTGCTGTGGAGTTATGGGTGCAAAGAAATTATGAGAAATACCATTTTTCTCACAGAACAGTTTAAACAGCTCATTTTCAAATTCACCCTCATGGTCACTTATGATAGCAGAGATACAGAAACCCTACTCATTCTGTACTCTCTTACTGAATACTGTAAAGACCTTATAGGACTCATCCTTATGGGTTAAGAAGAGTACCCATGTGTATCTAGATAAGTCATCAACTATGACAAAACCATATTTCTTTCCACCAAGGCTAGCTACACTGACTGGTCCAAACAGATCCATGTGTAACAGTTGCAAAGGTCTAGAGAAGGTGGCTTCTTTCTTAGATTTGAAACTTGATTTTACTTGTTTACCTTTCTGACATGCATCACACAAAACATCTTTCTTAAAAGAAATATTAGGAAATCATCTCACAAGGTTATGCTTTTTCAATTTAGAAATTTGTTTCATACTAACATGTCCTAGATTCTTATGCCATAGCCACTTCTCATCATCTTTAGACATAAAGCATGTTACACTTTGATCTGAAAGTTCAGACAGGTCAATCTTATATAGATTGTGTTGCCTTTTGGCAGAAAACAGGGTCTTTCCATTTTTTTCATTGACTATGCATGCATCCTTAGAAAAAGATACAGAAAATCCACTATCACACAATTGACTTATGCTAAGTAGATTATGTTTTAACCCTTTGACATATGAAACATCACAGATGATAGGTATGGGAGGTTTACCACCAATTTTACCTACACCAACAACTTTTCCCTTCTGGTTGCCACCAAAAGTTACATGTCCACCTTTTTTAGGTTGGAGGTCTAGGAACATAGACTTTCTCCTGTCATATGTCGCGAGCATCCACTGTCCAAGTACCATGATAGGTGTTTGCTTTGTCCTATTAAGCATGTCTACAATAGGAATGATCATGGAATTAGGTACCCATAATTTCCTGGGTCCTTTTCTGTTAGTGTGAGGAGTTTGTGAAGACTTCCTTCTCTTTTTGTGAATACACTTGGACGTTATATGTCCAGGTTTTCCATAGTAGGTACATATAGGTTTATTTGAACTAACTGAAACGGATTTAACAGTTATTTTTGAGAACTTTGTTGGTCCCTTATGATGTTCTTGATTGGAATAACCTATACCTTATTTGTTAAGGGAATGTCTCTGACTTCCCAAAAGTTTAGTCAGATTGTCTCTACCATTAACAAACTTGGAAAGATCTGAGGCTAGCTCTTCTACTTTTTGTTGAAGTTTAACCACTTCTTCAGAATGTAGAGTTTCAACTAGGGGTGTTCATATCCAAGCCGATCCAAAAAAAACCGCATAACCAAACCAAAATAACCGAAAACCGACGGAAACCGAATTTAATTGGATTTTTTTGGACTGAAAATAGGGAGAACCGATCGGTTCGATTTTCGATTGGAGGTTCAGAAACCGAACCGAAACTATACATATACATATAAGTTTTAAATATGTTCCTGTCGTTTTATTGTTGCCGTTTCACACTTTCCTTAAGTTCAGTTACTCTCATTTGACCCACAAGCCCAACTCAGTTCAAACATCAAAGTCTTCCCTCCTTGTTTGGTCATTAAGTGATGGCTTTTAAGTCACTGTTTGGTCTTTGCATGGCTATTCATTACGCTGATATTTTGAGACACATGGCAGAATTGCTTTTCAAAAGTCCATATGGCAATGCTTTGTATGCAGATTTGGTTTTTTGCAATTTAACTTAATAGGAAACATTTTGGCCTTTCATTCACTATATATATTTTTTGCACTTCATATAACATAATGTAAATAACTAATGATGCGTCATTAAAAGTCGAACCAACCGAACCGATCCAAACCGCATTTAATTGGATCGGATCAGATATTTTTTTAGAAGTCATCCAAACCGAACCGAACCACATGTACTTTTTTACTTCGGATTGGATGGCTTTTTTCCTCAAAACCGATCCAAACAGAACTGCGAACACCCCTAGTTTCAACTAAGATCTTAGTTTTAGACTTTTCAGTCTTAAGCCTACTGTTCTCTTCAGCTAACTCCTCACACTCTTGAGATTTCTGTGTATACTCATTTGAGAGTTTAACATACTGTCTCTTGAGGGATTTGAAAGCTTTACATATACAGTTGGATTCTTCCAACAGTTCATCATAAGCATCACTCAATTTCTCAAGTTCAGTTTGTACCTTAGTTACTGATTCTGAATCAGTATCTGCCATAAGACCGAGATTGGCTTCAAGCTCCTCTCCTTCACTTTCAGTAGAGCTTTCATAGAGATCTTCCCAAGTAGCCATCACTCCCTTCTTATTTTAGTTGAAAAACTTCTTGGGAGGTTGCTTCTTGAGTTGGACATTATGCCTTGATATGTCCAGACTTTTTGCATTCATAACACACAATGACATTTTTGTCATTTGATCCACAATATTTGTTGTATTTTTCTTTTTTGAAGCGCCTGAAAGGTTTGTCCTTTCTGAAGTTTCTTTTCTTCCAGAGTTTTTCATTTTTCTAGTAAGAAGATAAAGTTCACCATCTTCATCATCAGAGTCATCCCCATTTGATTCCTACGATTCTTCTGAAGAGTCATCAACTTTAAGAGATTTTGATGTAGATCCTTTAGATGATTTATTGTTAGCCTTGAGAGCAATGGATTTACTCTTCTTTCCATTGTTTTCTTCAATCAGATCCTGTTCATGGATCCGAAGAGTACCGAGAAGCTCATCTAGCTTCATTGGTGACAGATCTTTGGCCTGAGACATAACAGTTACAAGAGGTGATATGAGCCAAATAAGGACCATGGATCGAGAAGCACTACAAGGACTTGGTGGGCCTAAGACAAGAGCTAAAGTCAAGAAAGCCCAAGAAGTTATAAACCAAATAGTGTCAACCTTGATGGAAATAAGCCCAAGTTCATGTTTTAATGGAGTGAGGGCCAAAATGCTTACTTATCTCAACCAGCTCGAAGACCCATGATGGGCTTGGACGTCCACCTCTTAAAAATGGCATTTTCTAGTTTATTTCTATTAAATAAAGTGTGATAAGCTTGGTTTCATGAAGAATTTCGAATTCTAGGCTTAGTTGGAGGTATCTTTTGGTTTGCATACCACAAGTAACTCCTTTTTGAATTATTAGATTTTCATGTATTTTGTTAATTATGTGGGAGTTACACTTTTAGTTTGAGAAGCAAGTGTAACCACCACATAATGAGTGAGAGAGAGAGTCATCAAGAGGGGCGTAAATTTCATTTTGTTGGCTGAGTTAAGATTAGTTTTTGTGAGTTTTAAATTTTAATGTCATTACTAGGCCAATTATGTGGGTGTTAAGTTAGTTTGGTGGCTGAATTAAAATGGGGGTTAAGTTAGTCATGATTAGGCTAGTTATGTGGGGTTTTGGAATCATTTGGAAGACTAAGTGTGAGCCAAATGTAATCAGCCACACTCCTTATATGTAACACGCCTATTCCATAGAAATAACAACTTGGATGTTCATTTTGGATCAAATTCCATTTTGTGAGAGAATTGTCTCTTGGGTTCTTAGTTGAGCCAAATTGTTCTTATCAAGAATCCAAGATTCTTGTGGCGAACTTCCTAGGCTTATCAAACTTCCATGTTTGTGGCTCCATCATCACTAACTGAAATAACTAAAGTTAACATAAGAAGGGAGTTGAATTGTATTTACCAACTTTTTAGGAAACTTTGAAAATTATTATCGTAGACACAACAATCAAAAGTAAAGCAACATAAAATTAGACGGGTGACTCGTCTAATTTTAAGACAAAACATACGTGCATACTGAGAGGGTTAAAACATAGTTTGATATTCACAATACTAATTCCCCAAGTTAAAATCTTAAACAAATAACTCTTAAACAAATTAAAGAGATAATGGAAGAGGAATATCACTCAAGAGTTTTATACTGGTTCACCCCAAAATCCACAGGGCTACGTCCAGTTCTTGGCAGCACCAAGTTTCCATTATAACTTATCAGATTACAGTACAATTATTCTTTTTACACCTAGCCTCTCCAGGCTCACACTCAAACAAGTATTCTTTTCTCACCTAGCCTCTCTAGGCTCAACACAATAAATAGTAAAGGTTTTGATTAATTAATACAACTTTGCAAGTCTTTCAGATAACACTTAGTGGAATAAATGAAGGAATGAAAGACTGTGAAATTTATGTCAAATGATTGAAGAGCTATTCAATGAAGGAATGAAGAAGGAAATGAGGAGAGTAAATGCTTCTGGAATGTTTGCGCAGAGCTCTTTATGTTCTTCATCTTCATGGTTTGGTCTATATAAAGGCTTCAATCAATTTGGTCCGTTAGACGAGACATCCCGTTGTGCCCCGTTGTGCCATTAAATTAAAATTTTATTAATTAATTACTTAATCGCGCGATTAACGTTAAATGTATATTCTGAAAATACGTAAAAATTAAAACTTAAATATAAACGCATCCAACTTCTGAAAGTTAACACACCACATCATACTTATATTATACATACACACATATGTCTTGCATCAGAGTTATCAAAACACTGTTTAGGGTATCCTATCAGTAGAATCCCTTACAGGCACATACTTATATAAACTATTATACTCGGCGGAAAATATAAAACGTCTCACAAGACGCACTGGCCTTAACTATCTAAACTCTACCACTCGGGTCCACAGCTCGACCTCCAGCTTCTGGCTCAGAAGGAGTTCCATCCAACTCCTCCACAACAGGCTCCTCCATAGGGTCTTCTCATACGATCGCATTATAAATAAATTACAACATATAGAAAATATAGAGGATAAGAAACAGTTCTATCATCAAAAGCGGAAAAGGAATACATAGCATATAATATAATAACAGTCAAAGACAAGCATCATACGTAATTAACAATCATCCTCAAGTTACGATATCATCATCTACCCTTACTCTCATGCAACTAAACCTTTATGCTAACTTGGCCATCTCCATTCCTATCACGTTAGTGGTAGTCCAGAACGGTCCAGTGCAAATAACTTTCGAACTCGTCAAAGACTAAACGAGTATTAGTCCAAAATGGTCCAGTGCCAATAACTTTCGAACGCGTCAAGGACTAAGCGAGTATTAGTCCAAAACAATCCAGTGCCAAGAATATGCGAACACGTGAAGGAATATCAGTCCAGAACAGTCCAGTGCCAAGAACATTCGAACACGTCAAGAACTAAAAGAGTATTACGGCAGTCTACCTCGGCATCCACATCCTTAGGGTACTCACCCGCAATATCCGATATCCCAAAATAGGATATCCTGACCTCGTGCGTTCCACTCACACAGCTGTGAATAACAATGCATATACATATAAATCTCACTAACCCGCATCTGTTACAACCTAGTGCCTCAACATTCCAACACAGTCTCAACACACATTCCATGTCATATCTCATCTATTAAATACTTTAATTCGGCTAGGCACCTCTAATTCATTTTCTCACCCACACGAACATCTCCCGAACAACACACATCTTTACTTAAAAGTCAACTAAGCATATTATCAAATCAGGCAGATCATGCATAATACAGTAATAATAAAATATTCAAACATCAAAATAAAACGTCACATGCAGTAGAATACCTCAACCAGCGTACCACAAACAATCAATAAAAATAAATTCAGACATCCTCAAATATTCTAACATTATCTTAACGTCGATAAACCTACAATACCCGAATCATCATTGATATTACGGAAAAAGTTCCAATGTGATTTTGGTCTTGTCGATTACTCAACGACAAGTAGGGTTTAGGTCGCCCTACGCAATTATTATATTATAAACTACTTATCCATTCCGACGATAAGTTGAATCTTTCCCCCACCTGACTTATCACCGGATTTCTCGAACTTTCCAATCCTCGTCACTAAACCACGATTATCCATTAACCTTCAACCAACACAACATAACAACAATTAATCAAACAAAATTCCAACTATGACCAATTCATGCTAGGTTCGGCCATGAGTCATTAATAGGGCTAGGGTTATTTTCTCAACTCCATCTTTTGGATTCTAGTTACTATAGTATTAACTAGCATAGATAAATTGTTATAGGTTAAAAATATGAAACAAAATCATCCAACCTCTAGGGTTAGGGTTTCGGCCTCAATGAGTAAAATATGCTAGAAATTATTTTTGCTCACAAACTCTTGGATCTAGAACCTACACACTTTAAATAGTTGATACAAATCATTATCCAATTAAAGATTTAAGAAAACTCATTTTGCTTTCATGAACATAGATTTGGCCAAGGCTAGAAAATAGGGTTAGGAATTTCTTTGGATTTCAAGTTTCTAGATATAACAACTAGAGGTATTAAAGAGTTAAAATCAAGTGTCATACTTTAAAAATTGAACAAAACTTCCTTTGCCTAAAACCACGTAGGTTCGGTCTTTACTAGATAAATATGGAGGAAAATTCTTTTGATTACATGCTCTTAGATGCTGATATTAGAAGTCATATTATGATCATAGAAATTGGTTTCACATTAAAATGATTTTTCTACAATTTTCTAGAATTATTTGAAGTTCTAGATCTAGAAATGGAAATTTGTGAAAAGTTGATGGAAATGAAGATTTGATGCATGATAAATGAAGCTAAGATGATTAGGAATATGTTCCTCACCCTAGAATGAATAATTTTGATAAGGAACTTGAAGAAGAAATGAAGAACTATGATGAACTTAGCAAAAACACTATGATGTTCTTAGTGTTTTGAGAGAATAAGTGAGTGAGGAGTTGTTTAATTGATTAAAATTAACCAAGGTTAAGTTAATTGACATAGGTTAAGTTTAGAAAATAATATAATAACTTAGCTATGATTATAATAACCTAACTATAGTAATTTGTAATCATGATTAGGTTAGAATGTGTGGTGGATAATGAAGGGTGGTGTGACTGATTTTGGACCACAAATGAGGAGGAAGAAGCCAAATTGGCCTTGACTTGACTTAACCATGGTTAAAAACTAACTAGGATAGGTTAGGTTAAGATTAAGGGCATTTTGGTCATTTCACCTAAAATGCATGATTACTTGCATTAATTACTTCATCAATGCCTGGTGAGTCATCCCATAACTTAGCTCCTCCAATGTCCTGTTCCATCTCTGTAGTTCCGTTGCCGATTCCATCGGTTTCCCGATTAGGGTTTTACGCCCGTATAAAAACATAATATTTCGTTTTTGATTGAAAATTTTCAAAATAACCAAACTCGTTGGAAATATGATTTAAACATAAACCATTTCGTTTACGAGTCAAAATTAGGTTTTCTGATCAGTAAAATCTTACTGTCAGTGAAAACACCGATTGTTTTCCTTCTGAACTTTTACCAAAATTCGTTCGAATAAACATAATATTTTCTTTTTGATCAGAAATTTGGAAAGTATAATTCCTCATAGACATAATATACAAATATGAAATTTTTCAGTTTCGGGTCAAATTAGGGTTTTCTGCCGGTATAAAATTATACTGTAAGTAAAAACGCAAACCGATTTTCGTCTGAGTTTTAAACCCAAATTTTAACCAAAGCTTCCTACCACAGAGTAGGTTCTAGATATGATTTTGTTCCTCCAAAATCATTTGCTAGTTCTCAGATAAAAATATAAATAAATATACATTTACCGTTAATACAGCGTATACGAAAATCGTGTTGTTACATTAGACACGGCTTCGCAAAGTGTGCTCTAATGATTTGAACTTCTGGGACGCCATTAATTCCAAAGAGTCGTTCTGTATGAGCATTAAATGTTTGGGGACGTTGGACTTTGACATATGCGACCAAGAGTACACTTTGCTTCTAAGCAGTTGTTGTTTTAGAGTTGCAGTAGCAGACTTCTTGTACTTGCAACATATATCTTTCCATTTCAATGCAACACTCATTTCACTTTCTGTAAAGTACTTTTACTTTGTACAAAAACAGCTAAAAGCTACTGACTTGGTGCAGAGGTTGCATGTTTATTCCTTAAACACTTGAAAGAAAGAATTTTTTATTCTTTGTCCTTGGTGCTATTGTCCAGAGGTCTTCGAGGTCTTTAAGGAAGTCATCTTTTTTCAAATAAGGTTGACTTGGACTTCCTTCTAACAGTCTGACACTTTAACTAATGTAGCAGTGTTTGAAAATTAGACGAGTGTTGTGCAGTCCAAAATCAGACGGGTGATGTGAGCCAAAACTTAGATAGGAGTGCAAGTCATTTTTAGACGAGTGATCCACTGAAGTTTCTTCAGACTTTTGATCCTTGTCACGTCATCAATTAAATTAGAACTTTAAATGAGAGTTGACTTGGTCTCTACTGAGTTGACTAATTTTTAAACAGGTGGTTTTTCAGAGGAGTCTAAAAAACTGCATTATACTGAAATTTAGATAGGCCAGATTTTAGACGAGTGACCTTAAGTCTATTTTCCTGCACACTTAGCAGACTTGTCAGTAATTTCATATGGTTCAATATTACCATACTTAATATATTTGGAATCATCAAAACTTAGAGAAATTTCACATTGAATGTGTTCCAGACTTATGAGGTCTCAACAGTAATAATAATAGTAGTAGTAGTAGTAGTAGTAGTAATAATAATAAAAAAAAAAATCAAACCCTAACCCATACACAACTATGGTGATGCCATTAGATCTACATCACAACGCTGCAATGGCAAAAACGACTTCGGATGCAGATCCGCCGAGGTAGAATCTGTGGAGTGCGGCGGCGGCGTGACAGCTGGTCAGGAAGCGATGGGGGAGAAGGTTGGGAAGCGATGGGGGATGTCGGAGGAGCGGGAGGAGAATCAGTGGGTGATGCGGTGGTTGGGGCAGAGGCAGGGGTTGGGGAAGGAGAAGTGGCGTGAGGAGGAGGAGGAGGAGGAGGTGGGAGCGGGAGTGTTGGCAGTGGGGGTGGGAGGTGTGGCCTTTGGGGTGGGAGGAGGAGGAGGTGGGATGGCCTTAGGGGCCGGTGAAGCTTGCAGCGGAGGGGAGCTTTTAGGGGTAGGAGTGGCGGTGGGGGAAGAAGAGATGGTGGGTGGAGAATGAGTTGGTGCCTGAGAAGGAGCTTGACTTAATACAGTGGTAGCCAACAATGTTAATAAAAGGAAGAAGGAAATGTTGGCCATGGCTTGGAGAAAAGAAAAAGACAAAAAAAGTGTATTTAACTTATGACAAGTGTCAATTATGAATTAAGCTATCTTAAACTCTGACTGAAAATGAATTAAGCTATGTCCCAATGAATTAAGCTATCTTAAACTCTGACCGAAAATCAATATCAATTATTAATCTCTTACCTTTGTATTCACCTGAATCAAAATCAAAACACTCATTTCTTTCCATAATTAATTTCCATTTTTAATTGAAATTTTTTAGTGTTTCTTACTATCTTCCCTAGGAAGGAAATTTTGCGGGGGGAAAAGTGCAGCAAGATGAGATAGAGTTTTGTCCCATTTGAATTTCTATATTGAAGAAGCGTAGTCGAGAGATGAAATGCTAAGATGTTTCACATTTTGCTGTTTTTCTCAACAATTTTTGACGTGTCAACTAAGATGTTCCGCACAGTAACAATTGCACATGAACAAGCTCTGCAAATGTGTTTCGACTCGCTTATAAATTTAAAAACAAGAAGGACTAAAATGAAAATATCGATATGTATAAAGATAAAGTTTTGATTTTATTATAAAACACAAAACTTGTTATATCAAGTATAGTCAGAGGACTATTGGTGGTGTCCAAACTAAAGAGGACCACCATAAAAGTCACCATGTAACAAAAGTTATGCTCAAAGTGTTGCATGAAGATCCTAGATTTTCAACAAAAATTTAACAATTTTGCCAAACTTCCATAGAAGCTTTTAAATTCATGCAAAACACAATTAAAAATGTATTTAACTCATTGAACACTAAAAACTCACTCAATATATAAGTGAGACAATTCTTCTCTAGAAGCATTCAAATCTATGTTTAAATAATGGAAAATGTTAATCATTGTCTTAATTAAGAAATAAAAAGAAAAAAGAAATTTTCATTGAAACTTGTGTATTTAATATTTGGAAGGGCGATATACTTAAGTCTGTTTGCGTTTTTTTTTTTCCAGGTTTTTATTTCCTATTTTTATTGATAGTTATAAAAATGTCACATTGTTTTTATTTTGTTTATTATTTTCAGATATTTCTATAGGAAACATTGAAAACAACTTTGTTTTCGATATTTCCTATACAATTTTTTGAAATCAGAAAATAAGATAAAAACAATGTGTTATTTTGCACTCTTTAACACCGTTTAGCATGATCCTTAAACAATTGTATGATCTGTGAATTTTAAACAAATATCAAATTAAAAAAATCCAATTAATTTTTTTAAGTATTACATTCAATTATAGAATATTTTTAATTTTTTTAAAAATTGTAATGAAATTCACATAAATTTTTTTGAAAGGCCCATCACAAGTCCTAAATATAACTATATTTTTGAGCTTCCTAAATGTAACTCTAACTTTGAGCTTATTTTCAAATAATATTTTTTAAAAAAATTAAAATGATAATAAATACAAAAAAATTGGATAAATGATTCTATTTCAGGAATCTTGGATAGTTACCATATTTTTATTTTTATTTTTTATTTCCAAAATATCCCTACCGCACTAGGCATGACAATAAGACCCGAACTCGCATGTACCCACCCAAACCTATTTCGTTGTTTACGTAATTATAATAATATCCTCATATATCTATATAGGGGATTGAATTTGTTTTCATTGAAAAGATCCATTATGTATAAAGGGGTACTTTTTTTATTTTTTGGAAAATTATAGAAAATTTGATTGTGCTTTTATTCTGGTGTTTTAATGCTATCCATATTATCTGAAGCATAACAAAATGCTTTCAAAGCACCAGTTTCTTTTTAATTTGTAGTGAAAAGAAGACCAAGTTCAAGTTTTTGGTTGATTGTTTTAATTATGTGGACATTTTATTTATTTATTTTTTGGAAGTGTAATTTTTGAGTTGTTAATTTCAATTTCAATTTTTCGATTACTCATTTCTGGGGGCGGGGTGGGGAAACCCGACCCCCGTTGGAGCGGGGATGAGGATCTATTTCCCAACCCCGACGGGGAGCAGGAGTGCGGACGGGGAAGGTAAAACCCACCCTTACCCTGCCCTGTTGCCAACCCTATACCTCACACACCACCCCCATTTACCCCTGCCAGATTTTATTTTTCTAAAGTTTTTGTGTATCCGCCATTTATTTGCCCGACGACAAAATGACGCATTCCGACAGTTAGCTCAAAAAATTTGAAAAGTATATAATCCAGCAATTAGTTGCTGGAGGCTAATTCCGGCAACTGGAAAGTAGTAGGCAGTAGAAAAAAGAATCTTGAAAATTTATAATTTGACATTTAATTGATGGAGGCTAATTATTACATATTCCAGTAACTAATTGTCGAAAGCGAATTTACAGAGGCAAAAAAAGACTTTTAATGATCCAAATTAAAAGTGCGGGTGAATGTAACACCTGTGGTGGTGCAGGTAGCAGGAGTCACGAAGTTTCTATTGAAGCCTTATTGATTTTGTATGTTAGGCTAGGGCCGCAAGAGTGCAACAAGATGAGATAGGGTTTTGTCCCATTTGAATTTCCATATTGAAGAAGCGTAGTCGAGAGATGAAATGCTAAGATGTTCACACTTTGTTGTTTTTCTCAATAATTTTTGACGTGTCAATTAAGATGTCCCGCACAATAACAATTGCATAAGAACAAGTTCTGCAGATGTGTTTGGACTCACTGATAAATTAAAAACAAGAAGTACTAAAATGAAAATATCAATAAGTACATAAAGATAAAGTTATGGATTTCATTATAAAACGATTTTTCTAACCTTTGCAACATTGTACATTTTATTATACAACATTTTTTTTTTTTGATTTCTTAACATGTGTAAGATTGCACAGGTTAGAAAAATCGATTATAAAATGCAAAAACTTGTTATATCAAGTAAAGTTAGAGGACCATTGGTGGTGCCCAAACTAAAGAGGACCACCATCGAAGTCACCATGTAGCAAAAGTTATGCTCAAAGGTCTACAAGAAGATCCTAGGTTTTCATAATTTTTTTAACAATTTTGCTAAACTTCCACATAAGCCTTTAAATTCATGCAAAACACAATGAATAATGTATTTAACTCATTGAACCCAAAAAACTGAAAAACTCAATATAAATAATAAGTGGGACAATTCTTCTCTAGAAGCATGTACCAAAGATCTATGTTTAAACAATGGAGAACGCTAGTAAATGTTTTGGTTAAGAAATCAAAATAGGATTTTTTTTTCATTGAAACCTGTATATTTAATATTTGGAAAGTGATATAATTAAGTTTGTGTGAGTTTTTTTTCTATATTTTTATCTTCATTTCCTCTTTTTATTAATAATTGAAAAATGTCACATTATTTTTGTTTTGTTTCCGATTTCCAAAAATTTCTATAGGAAACATTGAAAATAATTTTATTTTCAATATTTCCTATACAATTTTTTTAAAACAGAAAATATAAGGAAAATAAAATGTCTTTTTTGCACTCTTTAACAATGGTTAGCATGATTATTAGCTTAGCCCCTTGGAATTTTTCCAAAAGCCTAGAGCCGCCTCTCTCTTTCAACCTTCCCTCTACTCCTCTTTTCCTTTTTCCTCATCCACCGGAAGGGGGTGGTTTTGGGTTATTTTTTAGCCTGAAATCATCCATCTACATCGTTTTTTTTCTCTTCTTTTATCTAAATAAGTGGTTTTTCCACATAGATCTGGTTTTTCTTTTGTGTTTTTCCGTGTTTTCGTCGCCTGCGTTCGACAGTATTTTGTTTGTCGTCTTGTTGCGGCGTCGTTTGGTTTCCCGTCTTGTTGCGGTGTTCTTTTGGTTCAGATTGGCAGATCAGCTTCGACCAATTACATATTCAATTAAGACTTGTGCATCAACATTACAGATCCGGAGGCATGGGTAAGGATGTCAACGGGGCGAGGCGGGCACGGTAGTGGTTACCCGCTACCCGCCTCGTTGGATAAAAAATTCACTCGTACCCGCCCCGTACCCGTACGGATACCCGCTTAACGGGTTCTTAACGGATTCGCGGGTTTTCACGGATATCCGCGGATATCCATTGGTAGTTATGAAAAACAAACAAATCTGCTTTTTAATTAAAAAAATACACAAAAAACTTAAACAAACCATCACATTAATATCTTCCGGTATTTGAACAAAATAGCACCTACAAATTAATACATCACACTAAAAATATCCATGAAACAACACAATAGATGAAAACTATCTAGGAAATGATATAATGACTTTGAGAGTAGATATATATAACAAAGGGTATTATAGTAATTAAGTAACGGGTGCGGGTATCCGCGGGCACGGATAGTGTGATACCCGCCCCCGCCCCATTTATAGACGGGTATTGGAATTGCCCGTTTATTTTACCCACGGGCACCCATTTGACTACCCGCCCCGTGCTTGTTGCGGATTTTATTCGCGCGGATATGGATAAAATTGCCATCCCTAGGCATGAGTGTTCCGATCACTTTGATTTTGTCACATTTGTAGGTATTTTGCCGTGTTATGCTATTATCCTGGCTACTGTGAGTTTGTTCGCAAATTCATTCTTTTCGGTTTTTAGCGATGTTGAATTTGTGTTGTTTTCGATGTATTTTACCAATTCGAATGAATGAATATTTTTTGGGTAAAAAAAATGGTTAGCATAATCCTTAAACAATTTTATGATTTGTGAATTTTACACAAATATCAAATTAAAAAAATTCAAAATATAATATATTATTTTTTGAGTCTTACGTTCAATTATAAAATATATTTTACTTTTCCATTTTTTTTGGTTGAAAAAATCACATAAATTTTTTTAAAAGGCTCATCACAAATCCTAAATGTAACTATAACTTTGTGCTTGTTTCAAAATTTTCATTTTTCATTCCGAAAACTCCAATAATATTTTTATAAAAAATTAAAATTATCATTAATACAAAAAAAAAATGGATAAATGAATCTACGCCAGGAATCTTGGACACCGCAAATGAAGCTTCTAATGAACGAAGCCTTTTGGATTTATATATTAGGCTTGGGCCGAAACCCGCCAAAGGCCCAATCCATCTGTTCTTCTCTCTGCTGTACAGCATCTGCTCCAAATTCATCCATCCAGTTTCAGAACAATGGCGGCAGCAGTTTCCAAGATATCATCATTATTATCCCCCACTCCGAAACTCACTTACCATCTTCGTTGCATAACCGATTCTTTCCTCGTTTCTTCTTCAACCACTAGGGCCATTAGCAGCAGCAGCAGCACTCTCACAAAGAAGCAGAAGCAAAAACTAGCGTTGGTGAAGGAGAAGAGAAGGACCCGTTCCGACAAAGAATTCGACAAGGATACAATAATTGAGCGTTACGGAGGAGACCACCCTTCTCATATTCCTGTCATGCTCGCTGAAGTGCTAGACGTTTTCTCCAATTCCTCCTTAACCTCCTTCGTCGATTGCACGCTTGGTGCCGCTGGCCATTCCTCTGCTGTTAGTATATTTAATCCTCTCTTAGATTATGCCAAAATTTGTGCCCCAATTTGCAATTTCGTCAGTTTTTTTTTTGGGAGATAACTTATGGTTAAATAGCGTTTTTAGTCTCTATAGTTTTAATTTGGTTCCTATATTTTTGTCTTTTTATTCTTTTTAAATTAAATGAATCCTTATATCTATAAACATTCTGCCAGCCATTGGTCCGAGTGGAAGTCTGCTCCAATCCATTAATCAATGTCTCGAGTTCGACGACCTATAACAAATAAAAAACAGTTTCACCAGTCCTGCTGTGTTACTATAATACTATGCCTATTTCACACTTGAAATTAAAATAGCAATATGCCACGTAACTGTAAATGTGTTACATGTGGTATTAGTAAAGAGAGACTTATTTGAAAATCTTTATATAAAACGTGTAAGCTAGCCTAAATATGAAGATTCTAGATTACGGATCAAATTATCTGATGTGGACGCGATATTGCAGTTGCGGTGTGATTCTGAATTAAAGAAAAGTGCCACAACGAAATGATGATGTGGCTGCATCAGATTCAAAAAAAAATATTTAGCCACCAAAAATTTCATGCAGCGACAGCCGTAACCTGCATTGTGATGTTTGCAATGCCCACAATCGTAGCGGCACTACTGTAACCACGATTAAAACCATGGCCTAAACAATAGTGACAAAAGCTTAATTTAGCCTTTTTTATTCCTAATGTTTGTGAAGTTATTAATTTGGATGGAAAATAAAACAGGTGATTAGGAGTCATCCGGAATTGAAGTATTTTATTGGGATGGATGTGGATCCTGTGGCACATGAGATGGCTCAAGCTCGGATCGATTCTGTCTTGCATAGTGGTGACTCTAGTGTCAAAGTATTTACAGTGTTAAGAAATTTTAAACATATAAAGTCTGCACTTATAGAAACTGGTGAGGAACAGTTAAGTGCTGCCGGCGTTGATGGCATCTTAATGGACTTGGGAATGTCATCCATGCAGGTTTGTTTTCCAGCTTCTATATGTAGAATCCTAATTCTGTATACATACAAGCATTTTCTTTCTTTTTTTGTTAGTTTGTTTGTTTGAAGGGGGAATAGAGGAGGATTGTATTGCCCACTTTTATAGTTTTTATATTGCTACATCAACTTGCTTGCTGTGTTGTTTTATTTGGTATCCGTGCTTATGGCGCTAAAATTTGTGGTTGCGTATTTTGAATCTTTGATCAAGTCTCAATCTGGAGTTTTTTCCTTTTCTTTTTTTGCTTTTAATTATATACTTTTCTTCTGTTCCGTTAGGTGGACGATCCTCAGAGAGGATTCAGTGTGCTTGGTGATGGACCCCTTGATATGCGTATGGATCCTCAGGTATAGTTTCAGATATTTTTGCATTTTAGAGAAACAATAGATAGCCATAAATTGTTTTCTGGAGACTACATGCAATATTACTGAGTGCTGGCCTAGTTGTATGAGTGGGAAGTGTAGGGATGGCACTGGATAAATAGTTTTTAATGATGTTTGTTGCTTTTCTTTTCAGTCTCTTTCCTTAACAGTATGTACTTTCAGAGGAACAGATTAAAGAAGATTGGAATCCTGTGGTTAAATATTTTTTAATCAGTTTAACTGATGCCTTGTTGTTCGAAAGGCCAAAAACCTGATACCTTGTTGCTAAATGATAGAACTGGATCAATTGAGAAAAATAGAAAAACACTAATAGAAGAATATACTGATATTATTCACTGAATATCCCTTGATCAATGTGATCTAGAGGTAGAAGATGATACAACTCTAGGGTATTAGAGAGACCCGGAACTCTCCCCTCTCCTTCCAGTTCCAAACAATGTTGCTAAGCGTGTGTTTGGGAGGATGGGGTGGGATGGTTAGTAATGGAGTGGAATGGTATAAATCCCTTGACCCATTGTTTGAGAGTTTTTTAAACAATGGAGTGGAATGGTTGGGGATGGGAAGCCAAACCACTTCAAACCATCCAAAGCTCTATTTTTCATACCCTCCAGTTTGGGGGGTTTGGGAGGGAACATTAAAACTCCCAAACAATAGAGTGGTATACTTTTACCACTCCATCCCACTCCACCCCATTCCACTCCATTACTAACCATTCCACCCCATCCTCTCCTAAACTCCCAAACGTAGCCTAACTACCTATCTCTCCTTTATTTCTGTTTATATACAAGTGACCCTAACCGACTAACTAATTCAGTTAGTTAGGTGCAGGTCCCCTGTCCATCTCTTATTGCTCCTAGTGTACACCCTTTTTACTATATGTCTGCTATCACTAAATAAGCTTTGTTTACGCGTAATTAAGCAATAGCTACTATCTCTGCCAAAGCTCAAGCAACTAGATGGAATTACCAGCATTTTTATATTTTTATAATTGAATTGGACAAGATGGTGTCCAAGATGGATGCCTAAATCATATTAATGCTAGAATTGATTGCACATTTATTTATAGAAAATTGATTTTACATTTATAATAAGGAATTTTAGTTATATGCTATTCTTTCAGACCTCTGTTTGTGTTTGGACATGTGATCTGCAGTGTAAGAGCAACTTCTAGAAAAATATAGACGTTGGTTCTTTGAAATATTTGGGAATAATTAAAATACTGTTGAGTGTTTGATTATTCAGGTAACAATTTCCTATGGAATGATATTCTATTGCCTACTTGCTGTGGAGTCATTCATAATTTTTCTTTCCTATTGAACTGATGGACAGGCCTATGACAGGCAAGTCTTAAAGCAGAAGATATATTAAATTCTTGGCCAGATGCTGAAGTGGGCCGTATCTTAAGGGATTATGGGGAAGAAAGTAATTGGCGTACTCTGCAAAAGAAGATTGTTCAAGCCCGATTACATGGTGGATTGCATTCCACTAGTGACTTGCAAGATCTTATTCGTCATGTCACTCCTGCATCGAGAGGTACATCCTTCTCCAGGCTTCTTTTGTAGTCCTGGTTCTCTTTGACTATAAGGTAGCGTTTGGTACAAGTTTTATTTTAATATTCCTAAAAATGTGAGTATGGAAATAAAAGTTTCCCATGTTTGGTACAAGTTTTAAAAACTATTTCCAGGCATAAAAGATGTCCAGGAATAAAATTAGTGAATGGAAGTGGAAAACTCTATTCCTAAATATGAAGGTGGGAAAGAGACATTCTTGGGAATGAGATTCTCGGGAATGTAATTTTCCTGGTAATAAAAAATTCCATGAACCAAACGCCACCTACATATCATGCATGTCATTAATTGATTATTAGATATGTTGTCTTTTCTTTATGTACTCTAACAAGTGATTTTCACTAAAATGCCATTCCTGATCTTTAATGTTTGCTGGGGCATTCAAGAGTGTTTATAACATGAGTTTGCAATCTATAAACTTAATCATTCATACAAAATTTTTAATTACATTGTAACAGGTGGAAGGCAAGGTTGGATAAAGACAGCAACCCGAGTGTTTCAAGCTCTGAGAATAGCTGTCAATGATGAACTGAAGACTCTTGAGGATTCCCTCCATTCTTGTTTTGATTGCCTTGCACCAGGGGGTAGGCTTGCTGTGATATCTTTCCACAGTCTTGAGGACAGAATTGTGAAGCAGACATTTCTTGATATAATTAAAGGGAGTGAAGATGTTGGTGAAGGGGAGAGCTGCAGTAGTGATTTTAGTAATGGGATTAAAGAAAGAGAAGCATGGATTAGACATGTAATACATGGATCAAATGGAGCAATTCTCACAAAAAGACCAATCACGCCCTCAGGAGAAGAAGAGAAACTGAACCGCCGAAGTAGAAGTGCAAAGCTCAGGGTGATTCAGAAGCTTGGAAGATAAAACATGAAAGATTGTTGGTTGGGGTGGAGCCCTTAGAAATATGTATCCCATAAACTTGTATGTGTACCCTTGCTGTCCTCTCCTTCATATTCATCTTTAGAATATAACTAAGGTGGTGTTGTGTATGTTGCACGCTTTTTTTTTATTTTTTTTTATTTTAAAAAAGGTGGATTCTAGGATGAGGTACCTAAACAGGTGACTCACCAAGCACCAATTTTAACCATGAGATATAATATGTAAGTACTCAACGATTCAGATGTAATGGTCCAAGAAAACAAAAAATAAAAGACTCTTTGCCCTTCACTCTCACCAACCCATGTCACAATGACCATCACCAATATCATCGCAGCATTGATTCGGAAGGAAAACCCACCACTCAGAATAAAAATGACTATTCCAGAGATGAACATCAGAACAAAACAAAAAATGTGAAGACCAGAACAAGAAAACAACAACACAATAATAAACATAACATGGTTACTCCAAAACAGTGAAGAAAAACATAATCAAACAAAATTAATCTCAGAAGTAAGAACAAACAATCAAACTAAATGAACATTTTTTTCTTTGAAAGGGAGAAGAGGGTGGGACATGTTGAGTCGGTGCTTTATATCTGTCTTAAACAAAAGCGAGTCAATGTCATATTCAAGAAGAAAAGTTTGGAAATGCATCCGCCATTCGAAATGAGAGGCCATCGTCAATGGTGATAGACCCATGAACTTGTTTTAGATCTACTTCATAGTGCTTCAAATCTGTTTCATGGTGCTTCATATTCGTCTTCATGGTGCTTCAGATTTGCTTCACGGTGCTTTAGATCTGTCTACATGGTGTCGGTGGATCTGCTCAGACGAGGGTGTGACTCAATGACGAAATATAGGGTCGCACACGGCGGTGCGACACTTAGAGGAGATAGTGGTGCGCGACGTAAACCTGGACTGGTGAAACAGAGTGCAGCAGAGAAGAGGAGTGATGACAACGAGGAGAGAGAAACGAGGGTGCGTGAAGGAGATGAACAACGGAGAAGACGCAGTGGTGGAGGAGACCAGGTGGAGATGGGGCGACCGACCAGAGAACGTGGCGGCGCAACGACGAGGACTGGCGTGCGATGGGTGGTGGTGGTCGATGGGTTGGTGGGGTGATAGTGAAGGTTATGGAAAATATGTTAATGACAAGGGTATAAATAAATTTTTACATGATTATTTCATGGTTCATGGGTGAGGCACCTATCTAGATACCTCATCCTAGAATCCACCAAAAAAAGGTGCATCCATGCACCTATCACTCCCTTGATTTATTAACTATAAAAATTGAAAGGTTAAGATCGATTACTGTTTACCTGAACAACTAGTTTTTTTTTAAAAAAAATTATTGTTTAAAAAATGACCCTCCATCCCATCCCACTGCCAGTGCCACCAACCCCAACCACCACGGACTAAGGATGTCAAATTGATGGATCAGATAAATTTTTATTCGGATCTTAACGGATGCATTAAAAACAATCCATTAATCATTATAATCCATTAAAAATTCATTAAAAAAAATCAAATCAATCCATGATCCATTAAATAAAATCCATCCGATCCATCCATTAACAACTTTTCATGGATGAATATCCAATCCATCCACTAAAATTTATTTTAAGAAATTAAATAATTTTATATCTCTTTTATCCATCCATAAATATTTTTTAAAATAAAATAATTTGTAAAAAAAAAATATTATCTCTATCTCACCTTCGCTCTCCTCTTTCTTCCTCTCTCTCCCTTTTTTTCCTACTCTCTATCTTTACTCTCTCTCCATTCTATTTCACGACCATTTTGTGTCACGGCCATTTTTTTATTATTATATGGGAGTTATTGATTATGTGCATCTACAGAGGTTGTTTTGCCACAATGTTCAATGACATTGTTTTACGAAACTTGTTACGACTTTCTGTGCTTTCAATTAGTTAATACTTTTTTTAAAGTTTCTAAGCAAATAAAGGTAACAAAAAAAGAAAACGTACGTGATAACGTGGATTACAACTGATGCTTGAGAACAATTAATTAATTAATACTTAATGTAACAAAAAAAGAAAAAAAAATAAAAAATAAAAAATAGTGAAGAAAAAATAATAGGGAACGGAAGAGAAAATTAGATGGAGTGTTTTTTTTTTGTTACAAATGAAGGTTTTTTTATTTGGTGAAAAATAATATGAAAAAAATAATTTGGTTTTGGAATGGATAAAAGTTGATTCATTACATTTTTTATTGTTGGTCCAATGGATTTTAAAAAATATTGGATGGATCATAAACCATCCACTAAAAAAATAATCCAATCCATTTATATTATTTTTTTATAAATGAATGTATTTTCTCATGGATGGATTGGATGAATGATGGACAAATGAAACATTTTACCATCCCTACCACTGACCACCAATCAAAAAAAAAAAACCACGGACCACCATTCTCCCTCACCACCACCTCCATCATTCAATCTCCTTGAAACCTGCATAGAAACTAATATTCTAAAAATCCAACACTCGAATTATACCAGCATCAAAAAAATGTAAACAATTTATACAAGAGTTAACAAATCATAGGAACCATTTGATGCTCCAACATTCTTTACGGTGGACCTCCCACACTCCAAAGACAATATAATTTTTTAAAGTACTATTTTCTTATTAAAATTAATTTTTGTAATTTTTAATATATTAAGTATTTTATTTTTTATAAAACACAATTCTTAACGAGTGCATTTTGCAAGTTTAATAAATGATTAACCAAGTGCTATTTGCAAGTGGTTACCAAGTAATTAAGTAATTGATGGGACAAAATTTGTAATTGAACTTGAGGACGGAGTGATTGTAACATCCTCTTGATGTCACGTGTCTAACCCGATGCGGAAAACATAGATTAAACGTGGGGCAAGTCTTCAATCCTCACGCCCACGAGCTGAGGTTCGGTACTCCAAGGTTAATTTAGGTATTTTATATAAAATTAAATTAAAAAAATTCATACATGTTCCTGTTCATCTCTCTCATTGATTTTCTCTCTCCTCCTCCTAACAGTAGTGATGAGAAATACAAATCAGAACAAATTCATCGCTACTACTAGTAACTTGGTTTCAGGGAAGAGTTGCTTTTCAACCATTCTGGAGCCACAAAATCAAATGGGATTTGACTAAAATTCCATTTTTCTTAGTAAACACTCTTTTTAAGGGAAAATGGGTAAAGGCAAATAGTCACCAGAATCAAAACTTGATGCAATTTAAGGCAATAATCCATTTATGGTTGTCTGGGACAAGTCAATTAGAAGGGTTTTACACTTGTTTTCCAGAAACTGGTTTGCTGTATGTTTTATTTAACTGAATAGCTGCTGCATGTGCTACCTCATTGAACCAAAGATGTAATCGTTATTATCATCCTTTGAAGATAGACACATCTTTCAAACAGGAGCCGTCACCCACGGTGGTCGGAGCACCATATGCCCCACATCTGTTCCACCAGCGCTGGCGACATCTCCTCCGCCTCCGCCTCATCGAACCTGTACACTGGCGGTGCATCGCCGCCGCCTGCACCCAGATATGTTTTTGGAACCATATGTCCCCTTCCTCCTCAGCCATCTTCACAGCATATATTTTTTGGGAGTGATATTTCCCCTTCCACTTTCCCCTATTCTACTTCATCCCCTTCCCCTGTTTTTGGGAGTGATATTTCTTTGTTTTTGTTGTGTCTATGGTGTTGGCTGACGAGGTGGGTGGTTGACGATAGAGTTGCGGTGGGGGAAGAGCAGCAAACACAATTAATTTAAGTTTTCAAGTTTGGGCAAAAAACCATAAAGATGAGTTTCAGATCTGCAAGTAATTCTGGGCAAGTCTTCAATCCTCCGACCAGTGAGTTGAGGATCCCTCCTCCATCAAAACTACAGGTAATAATAGGTAATTAATATAAGTTCAGTTAATTTAAGGCACACACTCCCACGAACCATTTAAAGCCTGTGGCCTTGTGGGACCCTCTCGAAGACCCTCTTCCATCACTCTTTTTTCTCTTTCCTTCCTTCATCGATGACACTACTTTTTCTTCACCACCGATCATCTCAACCAACTCATGACATGTCCTCTTCCTCTTCCTGTTCCGGCGAATACGATTTTGCTCTCGTATTATTCGATTACCATGGACACTGGGAACCATGGCACCTGACCTTTAATGATTTTGCCACTACAACGGTGGCCACCTTTCTCGGAAGTAGAATCCATCAGGGTACCACCTTATGTATAATGATATGATTTTGCCACCACAATTCCAACGTTGTTGTTGCTGCACGTGGGAGCATGACGACGACGTCAATGGTGGTTAGCGGGTCAACGTTTCAAAAGATGGGAGCATGACGACGACGACGTCTGATGAACCACTTGAAGCTATAGTGATAGGTTTGTTCCTTTCAGCTGCATGTGATCAATCAATTTTTTAAGTGTTTGTCTGGTATTGTTATATTTGAGTTTTTGGGATTGAACCAAAATGGGAAGATCCTGACTGTGGCAATGGAGGAAAGTGGACTGTTGCTAGCAACAGAAAGGCTAACCTTGATACCATGTGGCTTGAAACTCTTATGGCTTTAATTGGAGAGCAATTTGATGATGCCGAGGACATATGTGGTGCGGTCGCGAGTGTGCGCGCGCCAGAGGCAGGACAAGCTTTCTTTATGGACGAAAACTGCAGCAAATGAGGCTGCCCAGATGAGCATTGGAAGGAAGTGGAAGGAGATCATTGATGTCACAGACAAGATAACATATAACTTCCATGATGATGCTAGAAGGGAAAGATTATTGAAGGGTCGATACAATGTATAAACACTGCTTGAGCATTTTCTTGGACTTGTGCCGGCAATGCTGTAGTGTTCATCTTTTAACTATGTTGTGGGCTATGTACCCGCCCCTCTTTTGAACATGTAAAAAAAAAAAAAGCAGACTTTAGAATAAAAGATGGAGTCATTCATGTTTATGCAAGTAAAAATGGTAAACTCGGTATATTTGGTTCAGTGCAATACGACTATACGAGTGAAGAGGACGCAAATAAGAACAAAAATAAAGTAAAAGTGTATTTTGTACTGTAGCAACTGAAAAAGGACTCGATTCAGACGTCATTATTTATGTACCTATACAATCGGTAGCCTGTATTTAATCTCAGCTATTTAATATTTTTATTATTATATCAAAGGTGGCAATTATATTGAGGACCGATCCTTCGAGTTCGACAAGGAGTATTTTAGACAAAGCCTGTCTTCCAACCTATCTGTAATGATCAACTTGCACATAGCCATCTCCGCTGGTGGAACAGAGGCACCTTTTCCGGTTATCCATGGGTTGTGTGGAATAATATTCAGAGATTAAGTTTTGTTGTTGTTACCTTTTTGCCCTTTTAATCAGAGCCGTTAGTTTAAAATAATAATATATTAACGATCCAGATTGAAAGTGTTTGGATCCTCCAACTTTTGGAATGAGTATTGAAGACAATGCCTTAAACGTGGGGAATTCTTAGATCGTCCATCCAGCTAGTTGAGTTTCAATCCTCCATGAGTTATGATCGGGTCTAACCGGTTATCCTGTAATAGTAAATTAATTTTCATGTTTGAGCGTAATTACTTGCTGGAAACATAATATAGCACCCGATTCGTTCTTTTTCATTCAATTTATTAAAGTAAATCCTTCACATGACCATCAACACCAAATATTACAATTCCCCAAGTTCTGGCCACGACCATCTTCATGTCATTTGAACTTAAAAATTTGGTTCGCTCATCGTCGATAAAGGACGAGTCCCATTTAAAATTAAAATTCTTGCAACTGATTTCTAATTCATCTATTGTATAGGCAAAAATGAATGAATAATTTGAGGCTCAACCAGTGTCAACACTAGACTGCCATTATTGAAAATCTGCAATTCCTCCCAGAAAAGGCATTAAAGTAGCAACGCACAACAAAGAGCTTTGAAGATGTTGGGCCTTATATTTAGAAACAAAATTTTTTTTTTGGTGCAAAACAGAGCAATGGTGTGGGGCGATTCCAGAACACTTTAACACAAGAAGCACCCTCTGGTTTATCAACACAGGACCAACCTCTTTCCTATCTCTCTCTCCCCTATGTTTCTCTCTCATCATCGTGCTTTCACAAAATCTCTGGATTTCTAGCTATTTTCAGCACTGATCGATCAATCTTGACCAATGACACGAACAAAAGAATCCTTCCTTTTTTCAAGCAAGGTGACAAGTTCCCGTAAATTTATTAATAAAATAAAAAAGAATCCTTTTCTCCATGACGTTAATTTGGAGAAAATTTCTTCGCCACCCACTAGTTATTCTTCCTTCGATCTGCGAGGGAGCACTTTACAAACCAGGACGAGTGGACGACAATCCCAACCACTTGACGGAGGTTGGAGAAAAAGCTTATCTCTCTCCTCAAAAGCAACCTCACGTCCCATTACCATTACTCTCTTATCCGATTTCCTGTTACCATACTTGTTTTTTCAACCGGTTAAACTAACTTCAATATGGTCCATTGAATTATAATATTAATATATCCACAGTGGAGTGTTAAGCATCAATCCTCCCACTTTGGGAGTGAGGATTGAAGACAAAACCATTAAAAAACGACAGTTCCAACCACTTGACGGAGGTTGGTTGCTTTCGGAATGTAATATAAGTAAAAAACTATGTTTCCAAAAACAGTCTAAATATTTTTCTTCGAAGTAACAAAATAAAACATAAGGACTATGAAAGGAAAGATACATCACATACATCATTACACACATCTATGAGATAATGCAGAAAGCATTCACCGAAGCGTACAAGTTTCTGGAAATATTAACATAGTTACAAATGAAAAGAAGGTTTCTGGCCCACTATAAAAAAGAACAGACTCAGTCAGATATATAGGCCCACAAACCTCTAAGATACGACTCCCAAAAGAAAAGAAGCCCTGCAGCTGGTCTTTCAATGGAAAGCATTGGGGAGACCTCCATGGTCGTCCCCACTATGGGAGGGTTCAGAGGGATCCTCCTCCTCCTCCTCCTGAGATGGATCCTTGACTCTTGACTGGATCCTCCTCCGTCGCCACATTAAGAAACTCAAAAGTCTCCAATCCGTGCTCGTCTGAGGATCTCACCCTCTCGAGAGCACGGGGAGCGGGATGAGTTACCACAGGTGCTAGGTGGGGAACTTCCGAAGAAGGTAGTCCAATCATCCTATTACAAGGAGTAGTGATGGAGCGAGGTCCCTGATGCCTCGATGGGGGAGTTAAGGAGCTCTCTCCTGATTTAGTGAAGAACTGTTGTAAGAGTCTCAAGGGTGGCAATGGAACCTCCACAGTCTTGTGACTGCTCTCAATACTAGTCATCCCTGCACTGGTACCCTTCGTAGCATTGAGAAGTCCAGTGTAAGTAGTGTGCATGCCATCAGGGTGTATGACCCACGCACCCTCCCTGTCACGATCAGTGAAGTCCAACACCAGTATCCCTGAATGCAGGTGGGGTGCTTTGGGTAGCATCTGTACTCGAAACCAAGAGACACAACAGAAGATCCACAGATATATAGTAGGGGTGAGATACTCGTATATAAGTTTAACACAATAGCCGCATGAGCAACACAACAAAGATAGAGACACAGACACAATGATATGTATATAAACATTAACATAACAAAGTCTCGTTACAATAAAACCCACACAAGGTAGTTATACTCAAACAATCATCATAAGTTGTAAAAATGCATGAGACTTTAATTATCCACTTTATGTTTCTTAATCTTCAGAGATCTTAACTTCCCTTCGTCGAGCGATAGGCCCACAATACTCCCATAACACAATTGTTCTCAGAGGTCGGCCTCTCAATTTAGGTCCGAGCTATAATTGTTCAAGGGTATCATGTCTCAACCTAAATAATATTGTCCAATCTCTGATTGAGTCCATCCATGTTTGGCAGTCGATTACCACAACCCTGGATCGCGAGGCCCCGACCTAATGGTCTTAACTGGCTCAACTTGTCAATCCACAATGGATTGTAGCTCGAAAACCATGGCGCGTCTACCAGTCATGCATGTAAAACATATGATTTTTTGTTTTCTTTTTTCGTTCGTACTTTTGTGTCAAGGCACAAAGCCCAAGACTCATTTTAAAAGCATCAAGCTCATTCATTCTCAACACAGGATACACAGTCTGATTGCTCAACTCACGAAACTCTAGGCCGATGCACCGATCACTAGGTTCACAGATACAAGACACTAAGTCTATTCATACATAATACAGGACCCATAGTCCAAGTGTTTAACTCATAGAACTCTAGCCCGACGTCTCAACTACTAGGTTCAGGTAATTTACAAAGTAAAGGGTAATCATTAGTTCCAACACAATTTTTCGTTTTTTGTAAACAAAACTTGAAAACAAAACACACAAACTTGTTACTGTTCACCATAAAACACTTTCATATTTTAAACAATTTTCAGGAATTCATTCAATCTTAAATTCATTTCTAAAATGTTAAATCTTCAAAGAAACCATCTAAAATGATTTTGACTTGAAAGAAAACCTTCAATAAAATTTACACCGCTAAGATATTTTTCTAAGATCTTTCTGTTGAATAAAACTTTCATAAAAGAGACTTTTCTTTTCAAAGTTTAAATACTTCGAGAAGATTCTTTTCTTGACAACTTTAAAATATTTTCAAGGCCTCCTTCTTTTCTAAAATATTTTTAGAAAGTAAAGATAAAACATCAGCAACACTCACTTCCTAAGTCTTATTCAAAAATCCTCTTTAAATGGTCAACATAGTGAATTTTAACAAAGCAGTCATTATACGATTTTAACTTAAAAGTCTTTCACTTAAAACAGACCAAACTCTTTAATTTTTTTATTAAGGCTTTTAAGTGGCTTAATCTTCATTATCAAGCTATAGTCGATGCTATGCTCTCAACCAATCAGTCGTACAATATCACAATTAAATACATACATATAAGCATCAAGAATTAAATCCAACAATTATAAAAAGAAATAATCCAAGGCAAGCAACACCACAAATTATGCTTGTCCCTTCAAAACATACATTCATCAATTAAATTAAACAATTACCAAAGCACATGCTTAAACCACATTTAGAACACCACATTGTCACCAAAAATTAATAAAACTCGTTCAATCAAAAACTCATGAGATAATCTCCCCTTACCTCCAATAGACAAATTGAAACCCTTTTCTAATGAGCTGTACAGTTTGTTCACGGCTCAACGAGACCTCGTGAGAGAGGACACCGACACTCAACCTTCAACAACAATCATGGCGCCAAGTCAAAACAAGCATTTTATCCAAGTTGAACAAGCTAAAAATTTATGGCACTCATGACCCTAGGTCCACGATCAAGAGGGGATAAGTGGGGGATGAAATTTTTGTTTCTCAATCCCTCTTAGTTAAAGATAAATGGTAACTAGTCAAGCTCAAATATCAAATTTGGGGATTTGTTTCCCTTTGTATAAAAATTTACAAATTTTTGGAATCTAAGGGTAAAAATGGAGACATAGGTTCGGTCATGTGAAGAAAAATAGGGAATAGATTTTTGTTCATCAAACCACATGGCAAGCTTGAAGAGTATGATCATGAAAGCCCAAATATTAAATTTCAAGACTTAAATCAAAGGCTACAAGAAGTTATTATTTTTTCTACCCATTTTCAAGTTTAATCCTTTTAAAAAAAAAATAGACAAGCATGTAGATAATCAACACATCATCAACATTAATGAAGCTAGGTTGAAGAAAGGTTTATCTTGTTTTGTTTCTTTAGAGTATTGTCCAAAATTTAATTCAATGCTTAGACAATAGGGTGTTTTAGTCATATTATTGATGTCTTGTCTCATCCATTATTTTATGAGTAAAGATTTTTCGACACACGATTTGAATAATTTTTATAGATATCGTAAAGTTTATGAGTGTCTTGAGAGTAATGATAAGAGAGAAAAAAACTAACAAATAAATGATGGGAAGTATTTTTATATGATGTTGGACACCATTTTTATGTTCAAATATCATTACTCTTATTTTATCTACTACAGTGTCAAACACTCTCTTGTGCTATGCTTCCCTTGCTTATTTGAACTTAGTTCGGATCTCTTTGTAAGTCTAGGGTTTTCACGTTTTTTTGTTTTTTTTTTAAACCGACATTGAATAAAATATAAATATTTTACTTGCACTATCATTTTTTAAAAACATCTAGGTTAAATTATTATTTTAGTCTCTTAATTATTTTAAAATATTTAAGTTGGTCCCCAAGTTTTTAAAATATTCAATTTGGTCTTTTATTTGTTTTAAAATATTCAAATTGACTCTTTTCTGTAAGTTTCACTGTTAAGTTGAATACATTAAAACATATAAGGGATCAAGTTGAATAAATTAAAGTAAATGAGGGACCAAATTGAATAAAATATCAGGATCAAGTTGAATAAATTATAACAAACGAGGGAACAATATTGTAAAAAAAAAAAACAAATGAGGGAACAAGTTGAATAAATTAAAACAAATGAGGGACTAATTTGAACCTGAAAAAAACTTGAAGACCAACTTGAATATTTTAAAGCAATTAAAGGACCAATTTGAACATTTTAAAAACTTTAGGACCAACTTGAATATTTTTAAATAATTAAGAGACCAAAATAGTAATTTAGCCAAACATTTATAAACAATTACAAAACATTCAAAGCACTCATAAAACTCTTAGTTTTATTTTTGGGTCGAGTTTTAGGTTGTCTAGCCAGTATAAAATTACACTATCAGCTAAAAGATAGATCAGGTTTCGTCAGAGTTTTAAACCCAAATTTAGACTACCACTTTCTACAATATAATAGGTTCTAACTATAATTTTGTTTTTCCCTAAATCATTTATTGATCATAGGTAAAAATATAAAGATATATAAATACAGCAATACAAAGTAGACAAGCACGGATAAAAAGTAGACGTTACATGTATATAAATGAAAAAAAATGCTATGCATACATTCTAGTTTGAGTGCTCAACTGTGTTTAGGAGCATGTGTGGGAAAGATAAAATTTTTAGATTTTAGTTTTTTTATCCTCAAAAAATTATTTTCAAAATAATCTAAGGTAGTTTGTTTAAATTTATAAAAAAAAAATCTTTTTTAGGGAAAAAAGTTGTTTAAGTCATCTAATTTGTTTTAGCTTAAGATTGTTGTGATATGATTTTTTTTTTCATTCTCAAAACTCTATTCACTATTTACCCCAACAAAGCTAACTTCTAAACAAATTATTAAATTATATAAATAGTTTCATATCCTTTTTCGTAATTTATTATATAAAAGTTTTTTTTTTTGCATCACCCAAACGAAATAGATTATCTTATAATTGATTTTCTGTAAACATAAAAAAAAATAGATTCTGATTATAATCGATTATTATAATAATCGATTCGGCATAATCTTTTTTTTTTTTAGTTTTCTCAAACACACTTTAGGTGATAGATATTTACTGTTGTGTTATTTGTACTGTTAAAATGGAAAAATTTTGGAACAACTTTTTGTGGATGGTTAATGCAATTTAAAATTATAGTTAATGATGTGTTGAATTTGGTTAATCAATACACAAGTAGTAAAGAGTAATTCACTAACCATCCACTGTATTAAGCATTGATGGATATATCAATAAATGATTAATGTAATTTAGTGGATTATTAATGAGATTCCTATTTACCATATATTTATTTATTAACCAAGTTCAATACTCGCTTAACCAGAACTTTGAACTACATTAACGATTGATAAAAAATTGTCCCATTTAATTATTAATTATACAAATAACATTAGTGTGTAGTGTTTTGGGTGGCTTGCATTGTTGACCTGTGCGGAATTGGGGATTTTTTCATTTTCAAGGAATCGATATAATTATGACATTAAACAAATATTAAAAAAATAAATGCGTGAAAATGCTATTCGTTTTAACTGCGGTGGCGGTGCAAAGCTATTACAGCCGCAGTGTCAAACCATTGCAACTTTTCTCCCTCCTCGACATTCAAGCTACTGCAATTTTTTTCTATTTCACTGCTCGTAAAATCTTTTTATTCTTCTTTTTATTCTTTCAAATAATAAAATAAAATAAAGGAGAGGATTGGAAAGCGGTTAAAGAGCGCATTCGGCGTGTCAGAAGATGAGATGAGAGCACGGTTTCCTATACCTCCAACTATCAACTACCTTATCGTATACATTAATGGGTGATTATTCTAACCAACACTTTCTTTTCACTCTTCTTTGTAATGGTTTCTCTGTTTTCGCCCAATTCCTCTTTCCATTAATTACTCGCTGCTTTCATTTTGCAGCGAAGGCTTTCTTGTTGAGTAACACTTGGTATGGACATGAACAACTCTCGCTCGCACATTCTTCCCCCACGTTCCCAAAATTCAGCCACGGGTTGGTGTATTTAACCTTACATTGCAGTAGTAATAGTAGTGGTAGTCAAGGTTTTAAATTCCGATCGTGATCGCGGTTGTGTTTATTGCAATCGCAGAAAATTATGGGAAAATGTGGCTGCAATTGTGGTCGCGTTTCGGTTTAGGAGACTTTCAAGTCCAAAACCAACAAGCTGTGTTGAGGTCCCAATTGCGGTCGTGGACTATAGTAGCACCTTTTGTTTGTGGTGCTTTGTCAAAGACATGAGAGCACAGAGCAGCAATTATTTTTATTTTCCTCAAGAATTTAATTGATATGCACATCGAGAAAGATTTTTACATTATCAACCAAACATGATTTGTCACGTCATTAAGTACCATAAAAGTCATCTATACTATGATTTGCGATTGGTATGATAGGGAATAAGATATTATGGCACATGGAATAGTATGAGATACTCGGTGCAATACTTAAGTGGCTTGGTTCTCCCCCTTAAGGGACTTAAGGGAGGGTTCCCCAAGTGCTTGGGTGATTATCATTTGCAAAATAACTTATAGTATATCAAAATTAAAAATTAAACTCTTTACTTAATTTTGTTTCTGCTCGATTGCATGCCTCAAATCTTGTGAACTGTGGTCATTGCTAATAATTGTTACTTTTTGGTCATAAATTTGAATTTTTAGGCAGAAAATGGACATGAAGGTAAATGCGGCAACTTCCTCGGATTCAAATGCTAAGAAAGCAAATTTATTTGCTTCAAAAAAGGAGAGAATTAAGCTGCCAACATATGATGATGGTCTTGGAGACAAGAAATATCACATTAGTGATTTTCTAAGCCACCCTTGTGGAATTGCAGCGGTCTTGAACACGAGGGCCTTACAATCATTTCAGTCTCTTGATCCTAACACATACAGGTATGCCTCTTCAATTCTTTTTTACTTGCTTAAGTTATTCTTTTAATGGTTTGGAATTTGGATATTGCAAATGTTGTTACTTTTTCTAACGTTATGAGCTGAGAAACAAAAGGTTCTCACTTTTAAAGCAAATTTTCTACGTTGATCCTATTTGTTCCAAGGACTATTTTTGTCCCACTCAGTCACTCACCTTTAAGGGGCTCTTCAGTCCCGCACAACACAAAAGCAAAGTCGAAAGTCCTAAGGCTTGTATAAGTAGGAACGCTATTTACTCCTATGCAGAGAAGGACCGAGGCGTCCACATTTCTCATGTGAGAGCTTGTCTACTAAACAAAATCTAACAAGCCAAACATCAGTAAACCAATGAGCATGTGTAATTGTGGGTATAGAGAAGGAAGATTTAGATATTTTTGTCCAGGATGCACATCTGAAATGATGGCAATTTGTATGTCTGGATTATCAGTGTGGACTAAATTGGGGGTAATACTTAGTTTCTCCTCCTTATGTTTTTCATCTAAATCTTGATGTTTAATTAGAGCCAAGTTTAGGACCAGATTACATATTAAGTGCACACCTAATATTTTGCTATATCTGGCACTGTCAATACAGATGAATATGACAGACCCTGCTTTGAATTTCACTCAAAAGGCAACTATCCATTTTCTGTTTTTGATAAGTTCAAAGTATTTCTCGTTAACGAAGAACATGCATATCTAAGCAGCTGATTTGGAGGATTCCCCAAGAAAGTGGAGCAGCATCTTTAATTTAGGTGCTGATACTGACATACACTAAAAATGAAATAGCTCAGCAGATAGAATCAGTTGCACCATATTCTAGATAGGTTAAAATTTCTATTCCTTATATTTGAAATACATGATCATATAAACAATTGTGTAACACTCTTGGATTCTAGACAACAAATACTTATTTCTTTGCATGCTTTTATGAACTCTAGCAAATATCTTAATGTAGTTGTGTTGTTGCAGAGGTATAAACCTGAAATCAATTAATTATTTCTTGTTTGTGTAGGTGTGCACTGCCTAAACTTCAATTTTTGAACTTTGAAGCTGCCCCATTGCTGGATCTGCGGGTTACCTCAACAGATGAGGATTGCTTGGTTGAGATGCTTTCATGTAAGGTGTGCCGCTCCCAAAAAAATATAAAGAAAATAAGATGTTTGGAACATGATGTAACAAGTTTATTTTTTGGTGCGAGCGATAGAGGGATACCTTGTTATTGTGAGAGGCGAGAGAAGTGAATCTTGCTTGACTATTAAATCTTATTTGAATGGTTAAAATTAGAAGATAAATATATGTGACTTTTGTTATGTGGTCATGTAATCATCAAGTAAATTTTAATCTTGACCTAGATATGCATGGTTGAGTGGTCAAGATTTGTTCCTCTCGCCCTTTTGAAATAAACACTCCTCTAACTAGATATACATACATACATACACACATAATTGAGCGGAGATTAAGACAAGAGACTCACACTACTCATGATCAGTTTGGTTTTATGCCTGGAAGGTTGACCATGAAAGCAATACACTTGCTACGATGATTGGAATGTATATCAAGAAGCATATCAGTCCTATCTTAGAGGTGAAAATTGGAGACTATACCATACCACAAGTGACATGGTTTAAATATCTTGGGTCTATCATACAAGATGACGAAGAAATAGAGGGAGATGTAAACCTTAAGATTCAACTGAGGTGAATGAAATGGAGGTGGCCACGAGTGTTATATACTTATATGTGATAAAAAAAGTATCATTCAAGCTAAAGGAATGATATTTCACAACTATAAGACTTGCGATGTTTGTGTGGGACTGAGTGTTATGCGGTAAAAGGTCAACAAGAGAACAAACTTGGTTGAGCGTCGAGGTAGCACCTATTGTAGAAAAAATGGTAGAATCTCCCCTTAAGTGGGTTTGGACATGTGTGGAGAAGACCTGCAGAATCCCTAGTAAGGAGAGTAGATCAGATGGAGGGCAACCTAATCGTTAGAGGTAGAAGGAGACCGAGAAAAAACTATAGGCGAAACCATTGAGAAGGATTTAGAGGCAATGTTATGTCTATAAACATGATTTACAATAGAACATTATGATGTCGTTTGATCCATGTAGCTCACCCCGTCTAGTGGGAAAAGACTTGGTTGTTGTTGTTGTTGTCAATGGATCCTAACTCTATGTGTGTGATTGCGAGAGTATGAATGTATATAGGAATAGAGTTGCTTAATTTCTAGTCTTCATTCGCTTTCAAGAAATATTAGTCATATGCCTAAAGCTTGCATATTAATGCCCTTAGATTTGATACCAAAATATAGATAGAGTTTGATTGAACCTGCTTGTTTGCAACATTGCTTTAGTCACTCATCCAATTTCAATTTGTTGGATGCTTTACTATATTATTCACAGTTTGAGGGTTCAGAAGTTGTGGAAGAGCAAAACAACCACTTTTCAGGTATCTATAGATGTACTTTGTACATAGTAAATGATCACGGTCATGCATTCTTTACAGATATAAACTTTCCCATCATTAAATTAGATTATAAATTTTTATTTGCTATAAAGATCCCTGTATATATTAACTGATCTGTCTTCCCTAAATAAAGAGAAATGTGTTTGGTTCAGCCCATTGACTGGATGTTGAAAATGATGCTACTCCTTATAGCATAACCCATGCCATCTTCGAAAGTCCCCCCTCCATTGAAAATATTGGGAAGAACTCACATTTCAGATGGGTACAAATAGAGCAATTTGAAACGTGGTGGGACTTCATGCAGTTGACCAAATGCAAAACCATTTAGTTGGCCCTCAATGAATTGGCTTTTAGGCCCTGTTTGATGTGTAGTATGAGGCTTATAGTATAATTTTATACTACACGGTTCATTTTATCATGTCTTTGGTGTGACATATGACGGGATAAAGTTATCCAGTCCACCTGTTTTTATCCAATAAGTATAAGATAATCAAGGAAAGATTATCTTGTATCTTGTTGGGTAGAAATACAATAGTTTAATCCCAAATCAACCCAAGCCTCCTGTTATGCTTTCACAGTGTATTAAAACTTATACAATGTATAACTTACTTTGTACTTTCAAGTCTTATACCATCAGGCTTTATATCATCAAACCTTATCCTGTGCTATGTAGCAAATAGGGCCTTAGCCTCTTCCATCCACTGATGATCTAAGGAAGATTAAAATGAATTTTCTCTATATCTTAAGAGAAACTTATTCAAGATCCTTTGAAATGATGTTCTTTCTAATATTCAACACAGCTATCCTCTGAATTCAAGTCTATTTGCATGTTTCATGTGACTTTTTTGTTCTCTTTCAGCGGTTGTTTAGAACTTTGTTAGAGTAATGCTTATTAATTATTGCTATGCATTTGCAGCATTCATGATCAATCACATGACATGGGGTGGTGATGATGCTGAATCATTTTTAAAAGTTGATGTTAAGTTGAATCTCACACTTGAGGTTGTTCTTATTCCTATTTATAAAAGATGGAAGTATTGTGTACACTGTTTTTAACTGAATTTATTCCTTCTTGCTGGTAAAAGAGTGGTAATCCTGTATGTTATGATGCTTGAATTGGTTTTCAACAAGGACCACGAACTGCCTTATGTAAATTATATTTTAGCCTCACGGAAAAGCCTGGGGCTTCAGTTCATTTTTTTATTACTGTGAAGGTTCAACTTCTGGCTTGTTTCTGTTTATGAAACTTATGAGTTGGCCTAATCGTCCTTGTCGATAACATTTTTTAATCCAAAATTATTCCTATATTAACTATATTTCAGTATGATATTATTGATTTTCGCAATTGCCTCTCATCTTTAAAAAGATCTTTGTTTTGCAGATCTACACACTTCCATTTACCATGTTGCCTACATCTGCTGTTGAAGGTCCTGGAAATTTGTGAGTTATTTAGTAAATAATCTTAATTTTATCATTTTAGGTTATCTGCTCTAGATTCCACGTGGTAGTGTTCTCTGATGATATATTGTTACCTAAAGTATTGCATGCTGATTTTCAATTTGAAATATAAACTATTGCTGACTGTCGTTGGCCATTTATACCAACTATTACATGTGGTGATGTTCACTAAGGTCTTTGTCCTTCATGGACATGAGTAAGATATATTATAAGATTCACCCGGGCGAGATTGAAAGATTTTATCACTGGGAGCCAGTGATTATCAGGATACTAAAGTATATAAAACATTATGTATCGAATTATTTGTTGTGGACTAAATTTAGGGAAAAATCATTAGCCGTTATTTTTCTCTGATTGGTCGCTGTGCTTCTCTTCCTCCTTACTCTTTTCCATATAATCTGTGTGAATCTGTGTGAAACCATAGAAGTTTATTATCAACTAAATCTTTAACCAAAAGAGGTTCTTCCAGATCTGGTAAATTGAATAAGCTTTCTAAATCGATACTGACATTCCCAGGTATGGCATAATATCTTGTTCTAAGTTTAGATGGAATTCTTAGTGATTCTTCAGGATGTGCACAAAAGTACTCCTTTGTTATGGATGGTGGAGTCATATTCATCAATTAGCTTATAGTGGCCACGTGATGGGCTCTCTAGGTTCTAAACTCGTAGCCTCTGGGGAGAAACTCTTCATAATTTGGATATTCAATGGGGAATTATGGGTTGAGGTTTAGAAAACAGAAGAACTAAAAAATCTACATGAAAGTTGGCGATTTTTCTTCCTTTCAACATTCTGTGGGATATGCTTTATTTAAGTTCAAGTAGCCTTTTGTGTGTCAAATCATATTGTTTCTTTACGGGTTACATTTGTCAGATATGCAAAGTAATCTGTCAGCTCTGCGGAGGTAATATTTTTTCTTGTTTCTAGTCTGTTCTCTTTCAAGAAAAATTTCATCTTTTTTCTTATAAAAAATGAAAAACTTCTGGTTTTGCTTCTGAAGATTATATATATCTCGGCTGAAACTTGCTTGCTTATGATGATAACTTCAAAATCTTGCAACTAAGTAAATATAAAACTTATGAACTGAATGACAATTTTTGTCAAACTTAAGTAATACTTTCTCTGAAAACATATGTCCGTATTTCTCATTGCTGCACGTTTGTCCTCTTGGTATTATATGATTCTACCTGAGTTTCAACATGCAACTTATTTTCTGATGAATTATAATGTAGAAGCGTGGTTATGTGCAGAATGATGCAAGCTTTAGTGGACAAGCTCGTGCCACTGTTGCTTCAGCAGATGATGCAAGATTATGACGAATGGGTTCAAAAGCAATTAGAAAATACTCCATAAATATGGATTCTAGCTAATAACGAGCTTTTCTTTTTCTTTTTTAATTTTTGTCAAAGTAGATTCATTTTATTTAGGTTTGTAAAGAATCAAATCAGTACCAACATTTTCAGTATTATACTCTCAGTAGAAATTTTTCAGTAAACTAAATACATAATGACTTCCCTGTTCCTTGTAAGAGAAGGCAAACTTCTATTAGAAGATGGATTGTGGAATACTGAAGCGTCTGGTTCTGGTTTAACAGATTATCAGAAGTGGAAGACACCAGTTGTTGAGCTGTTTGCCATTCCATTTTTAGGGTACAGAGAACCTGAACCTTTCTTAACTGTTTGGAATCATTACAAAAACATGTTTTGTATTCATGTTTCTTTTCATTTTCATTATGTGTCTGTTTTTGTCTATTCACACATATTTCTATGTTGTGGCCCAGGAGACTTCCATGATTAAATATTTGAAATCTCCATGGGAGATGCTTGGTTAGAATATAACTCTCCTTTTCCCTTCTACCCCTCTTTTGTTTCTATTAGAACTCATTCTCTGTCAACTCGCCTTTCAAATATTTTCCCATCTCCTAAGTTGTTTCTCACCTGCCTGATGATTTCAACTTCTTTGTTTTCTGTCCTTTTGCCTTTTACAGTTCTTTACACTTCTTTGACTTTACTTTGTTGTTTGACACAACTTTTTCCTGTCTTTAGTTGGTAAAAATTTGTGTCCTTATGTTCCTGCTCTTTCTCCTGTGATACCCTCTCTTTGGAAGAAACATCCTTTAAAATTTATGTTCATCCTCCTCCACCTGTTTCATCTCCAGAAGTCTCTCTCATCATCCGTGTTCCCTTCTTCTCAATCTACTCTTGCTATCTATGATCCAACAACACATCAAAGTGGAGATGATAAATAGGAAGTTAGTATTGAATTCCGTTTTTAAAGGGAAAAATATGATAAATATTCTCCTTTCCGCCATGTCAAAAGGAGGAGAGAAAAAAAAGTAAGGCTATATGTTTAATGAAAAATAATAATGTGACATGCTTTGATAGGTACGTGAAATTATTAACAAGCTATAATAATCTAATCAAATCCAAATGGCATAGGTTCAATAAGTTAGGGAGATATATAAAGAAAAAATCTTTATATCATAAATGTTTTGAGTACATCATAGCATGTTGTATATGATATGATAAGTTCTTTGTGAAACTATCAACAAGTTATAATCTAATCAAATCCAAATGGCATATGTTATATAAGTCTAGGAGATATAGAAAGAAAAATCCTTATATCATAAGTGCTTTGACTACATCATAACATATTGCTTTGATATGATAAGTTTTATAAAGTGCTATGTCTATGTTTTGATACGTATTCCTCTATAGTTCAATTATAATCTTAAGCGTCTGAATCAACATATCGATACTAAAGCATCTTATGGTTAAAGACTATTAATTATTTAAATCTTTTAAAGCTGAAAAAGAATATTATTATTTTATCATTTATTCAGTCTTTAATCAAAGTTCAATAAATCATATAAATTATTTTTCACTATAAAAAAAAGGGAGATTGTTAAGTCTTCAAGCATTTAATGGACTTTTAACTCTTTGTTTTTGATGAACCCAAACATTTGAAGAATGATTCAATTGAACCATGTGAATGTTGTTAATGATCTATTTGAGTGTGCAAATTGTTAAGTATCAAAAGGAGATTATTTTATTAGAAACAAATTCGTTCAAAAGCTCTCTAGTCTGCAAAACGAGGCCAACAATTGGAAGACCAAGCGTCTAGTGAACCTTAGATCAAGCATTTATCGAGCTTTTGAATAAACGCATGACAAGTTTGCGTTAGATCAAGCATTCAAGATCCGATGATCGAATTGTTGAAGATAAGGACCATGAAAATGTTTTAAGGAAGCAGAAACTCTTCTGAGTTAATATCAAATAGCATTTTATCTTCTCTATTCATTCTTGTATTCTTTAGAGAAGTTGTTTATGTTAAGCCTAAGTTTTTGACGTATCTAATTTTGATGAATTCAAACAAAGAATGATTTTAATTGAATATTTCGAAATCTACTAATATGTGTATTAAGTGTGCATGTCATAAAACAAAAGCATTTTTGTAAAATAACGCGTCTAAAACAACGCGTCTGTGTCTATTTATAAAATGCATCTGACTTCAGACCCAGTGGCAACAAGCTATGAAAATGCATCTGACCCTACAAAGTGTCTGAAAGTGCTTCACGATACTTTCATTCGAAAGACAAGCATATTCCTTACCATTTTCAAATCAAAAAATATTGATTCTAGAGCACAAAGCATAAAGGTACAAAGCCCTGCTGCAGAATTCCTTTTGTTGCAACAAGCTAAGACACCTTTACCCCATCATATACCCGTGTTGCACAAATAAGGAAAGTCGTGCTGTCCGAAGTCAGAAAGCGACTGCAACTGCTCTGACTTATGCTGCACTCTGATAAAACTATGCCAAGAAATACGTTCAAATTGTCTTGAAGCTCTCCAACGATCATAATCATTAAATGGAGGTTCAGAACAACACTTTGGCATTAATGAATGAAGAACAAAAATATATTCATCTCTCAACAGATTTATTACTGATGAGTATAAAAGGAAGACTTTGAGGACTGCTTGAAGACACTGACCAGAACTTAATCATCTAGCATTCAATACTCTTCTGGCATTCAAAGCTCTCTAAGTTCTTCTATCTGAAAATACTTTTCTGCTCAATCATTTGTATTTATTGAGAAGTTATTTCTGCAGTCATACCAACCTCATTTCTTATTCACTCATTGAGTGTTACTCTGGTTGACTTGCAAAGTTGTAACTTTGAAGATGCTGCTTCATTTATATCTTACTATTTGTAGAGTTTGAAGAGGCTTGCTGAAAGAATACTTGTAAGGAGCCTGAAGAGGCTAGGTGTGCAAACAATACTTACTGGGTGAGCCTGAGGAGGCTAGGTATGCAAATAATACATGTCTGTAACCTGATCAGTTATAGTGTAACATTTGGTGAAACAAGGACTGGACGTAGCCGAATGTTTGGGGTGAACCAGTATAAATCTCTGTGTCAACTTCCTTACCCTTATCTCTTTAAGTTTGTTATATATATATATATATATATATATATATATATATATATATATAGTGCTAACTGGGGACAAAAGTGTTAAGTTTTAAATTAACTTGTTTTGCATCAGACACATTAAAGTGTCTGATCCTGCTTCTTTGAAAAATCATATTTTCGAAAAGTTTAAGTAAAACACAATCCAACCCCCTTCTTGTATTTTCATCTGTTCATTTCAATTTATGCAGTCATACCAATCTTCATATTTATTCACCCTTTGAGTGTTAGCTTGTTGATTTGCTGTTGTAATGACGTTTTTAATTCACAACTCTTTTTGAGTGTTTGAGCTTGAAGAGTTGTTGAGTCTGAAGACGCTAGGTGTGAAAAGAATACTCGTTTGTAACCTGATCAATTTTAGTGAAAATCTTAGCAAAGCAAGGACTAGACGTTGTCTAAATTTTAGGGTGAGCCAGGATAAATATCTATATGTGGTTATCCCATCCCTTAAGCTTTTAATTATTACCTTATTGTTTATATTATTTCTAACCAAGGGGTTAAGCTATGCTTTTCTTAAACTGTTCAGACATGTCCATGCGTTTGTTCTTTTTGTGTTTCGAAAAAGCTAGTGTAAACATAATTCAACTCTTTTACTTGTGTTTACTTGTGGCTATTTGTTGCATAATTTTAGAGTTGTGTTGTGCAAATGTACAAATATACACAGTCCAACAAGCAATAAAGAGTGAGTAAGATCATTCCCATGAGGATTAAAATAAATTATAATAACAGTTTACAAATCAATAATCTATTCACTAAAATTTTAATGAATCAAGTAACCAAGTAACCAGATAGATCGAGTGATTGGTTTTTGCAAAAAAGTAGAGTGTTTAATAGTAACAAAAACAATTTTGACAAATACTGTAGAGAAATTTGCTGATGCATTATGATGGGTCTGATTGGTATATGTTAAGACTACATCTTTTGATATATATGATTTTGATGAATTCAAACAAAGAATGATTTTAAGTGAACCTTATGAAATATACTAATATGTGTATTAAGTTAATGGGGGGGGGGGTGAATAACAATGCAACAGTGTAACACAATAAAAAAATAATACGCAGCGGAAATAAATTCCCCCAACTTGAAAGAATCTGTGAGGACCAACAACAAATATATGGCAACAAATAGAACAACACAAACACAAAAGAGACACCAAGATTTTAACGTGGAAAACCCCTTAAAGCAAGGGTAAAAACCACGGGTCGTCCAGACCAAAGAAACAGCTCCACTATGATCACATAAAGGGTTCAAAAGAGTCTCCAACAAGTGTACAAACCATGCTAACAATCAAGCACCAATGCTTACAAATGAGAAACAAGAAGATGAAAATACCCCAAAAATAGAGCCACTGTGCGAAGCTAATATCTCTCACTTCAGACCTCGTATTGAAAATACGAATGATGAGAATGAAAAACCACACGTCCTGAACCTGTTGTACAAATTTCAGCTTGATCCATCGGTGAAGAATCCTCTGTCACGATTTTACGGTGACTGTCTGGTGGGTATGCAGTTTGGCTTTCTCTCTTCTCTTCTCTCTTTTTGGCTGCTATGTTCTTACTAAAATGAGACCTCTCTACAACCCTAATCTGACCTCTCTCCACTTAGACAAGTGAGACAAAATGGGCTTACATATTTGGGCATTTCTCCACATAGGAAGGGAGCCCAAAACCCAACAAATCTCCCCCTCACAACTATGTGGAGATGACCGCCAAACCGGCGATATCATAAAATGTTTCAAACTTCCCTCTTGGTAGTGCTTTAGTCATCATATCAACACCGTTATCATCAGTATGAACTCTATCCAATTCCAACAGCTTAGCATCCAAAGCATCACATATCCAATGATACCTCACATCAATATGTTTGGACCTTGAATGGAAAGTTGGATTCTTACCAAGATGAATAACACTTTAACTATCAACAAACAACAAATATCTGTCTTGAACAAAACCAAGCTCCTGCAAGAATTTCTTCAACCATAGCAACTCCTTGCATGCTTCGGTAATGGCAATGAACTCTGCCTCAGTAGTAGACAATGCTACACACCTTTGCAACTTAGACTGCCAAGCCACAACTCCCCCTGTAAATCTAATCATATAGCTCGAAGTGGACTTCCTGGAATCAATGTCTCCAGCCATAACTGAGTCTGAGTACCCCCCCAAAGTAGGCTTATCACCTCCAAAGCAAAGCCTCATATCAGCGGTACCACGAAGATATCTCAAGATCCATTTCACAGTATTCTAATTCTTTCTACCTGGATTTGACAAAAATCTACTAACTGTACCAACAACATGTGCTATATATGGTCTTATGCACACCATTGCATACATCAGACTACCCATAGCAGATGCATAAGGAACCCGTTCCATATCTAATTTCTCAGCTTCATTTGAAGGACTTTGCTTAGCACTCAGCTTGAAATGAGTAGCATGAGGAGTGCTTACCGTCTTGGAATTTTCCATCTGGAATCTCTGCAACACTCTTTTAATATAGTGTTCTTGTGATAGCCATAGCTTCTTCTCCTTTCTATCACGCATGATTCTTATACCAAGAATCTATTTAGCAGCTCCCATGTCTTTCATGGCAATTGACTCACCCAATTGCTTCTTTAACCTGTCAATCCTGGAAATATTTTTCCGAACAATAAGCATGTCATCGACATATAATAACAGGATAATGAAGTCATCATTAGAAAACTTTCTAACAAAGACATAATGGTCAGAAGTAGTCTTCTTATATCCTTGGTCACACATAACAGAATCAAACTTCTTATACCACTGCCTCGGAGCCTGCTTCAAACCGTATAGGCTCTTTCTTAGTCTACACACATAGTCTTCCTTGCCTTCAACTTGAAAAGCATCATGTTGCCTTATGTAAATATCTTCCTCCAAATTTCCGTTAAGGAAATCTGTTTTCATATCCATTTGCTCTACATCTAAATCAAGAGTAGCAGCCAAACTCAACACGGTTCTAATGGATGACATCTTTACCACAGACGAGAAAATCTCGTTAAAATCAACACCCTTTCTCTGACGGAAGCCTTTCACCACTAATCTGGCTTTATACCTCGGAGACGTAGAGTTACTCTCATGTTTCACCCTGTAAATTCACTTGTTTTCCAAGGCCCTCTTGCCTTTAGGCAACTTCACCAAATCATAAGTGTGATTATCATACAAGGATTTCATTTCATCCTGCATTGCATCCAGCCATTTTTGTTTTTCTTCACTCTTCATGGACTCTCCAAAACACTCAGGTTCTCCCTCATCAGTCAAGGTTACATACTCATCATAACGATACCTTGTAGATGGTTGTCTCTGCCTGTTAGATCTCCTGAGTTGGAATTGAGGTGGTTCGGGAGCATCACCAAGATTCTCATCCTGTAACATCTCATGTTCCTCTTCATTATCATCACCTGGAACATCTAACTCATCTCCAAGCTGCTGATCATTAACATAACCATGTGGCTCACCATTCTGAATATTACCATCAACAATATCCGGATTATGAACAGGCAACCGAACCGAATCAACATCAAACAAGTTGCTATCTTTCTTGGGTGTAGTCTTCTCCACCTTATCAATGTCTTCAATGGTTTGATCTTCCATGAACTCTACATCACGGCTTCTAACAAGCTTTTTCTCAACAGGATCGTACAACCTGTAACCAAATTCATCCTGGCCATAACCGATGAAGATGCACTGCTTTGTCTTTGCATCTAACTTGGATATTTCATCCTTTGGAACATGCACAAAAGCCTTGCAACCAAAGACTCTCAAGTGATCATACCTGGCATTCTTACCAAACCAAATTTTGTCTGGCACCTCACTGTTCAAAACAACTGCAGGACTGAGATTAATAACATGCACCGCCGTGTACAGTGCCTCACCCCAGTAATGTTTGGGCAACTTAGCTTCAGAAAGCATACATCTCACTCTCTCAATCAATGTCCTGTTCATCCTCTCTGCTAAACCATTCAGTTGAGGAGTTTTAGGAGGAGTCTTTTCATGTGAAATACCTTGCTGCTTGCAATAGACATCAAAGGGTCCACAATACTCACTACCATTGTCAGTACGGATGCATTTCAGCTTCTTGCCTGACTATCTCTCAACCAAAGCCTGGAACTGTTTGAACTTTTTCAACACTTGGTCTTTTGTCTTCAAAGCATAGACCCATAGTTTCCTGGAACAATCATCAATGAAGGTTACAAAATAGAGTGCACCACTAAAGGATTTTACCTTCAATGGGCCATACACATCAGAATGCACCAATTGAAGCAACTCTGACTTTCTTGAGGGAGGATGCTTCTTGAAGGATACTCTAGTCTGTTTACCCGCCATGCAATGAGAACACTTCTCCAACTCTGTATTCTTCAATCCTGGAAGCACATCCTTTTTGGCTAAGCAATTTAACCCTTTTTCACTGATATGACTAAGCTTTCGGTGCCACAAAGATGCCTCCATATCCACAACATTCACACTGTCTTTAGCAACCAAAACTTTTATCCAATACAGTTTAGAAAATTTCTCCCCTCTAGCCATGCACAACCAAGTTACCTTTACTGAGTTTCCACTTTCCAGAACCAAAGTGATTATCATAACCACCCTCATCAAGTAATTGCACAGAGATTAAATTAAAGCGGACATCCAGAAAATGTTTGACTCCTTTAAGCAGCAACTGCATTCCCATGTTGGTTTGCAAGCAAACATCCCCAACACCAATCACCTTAGACACACCATCATTATCCATCTTCAACACTCCAAAGTCACCTGAAGTATAAGATGTGAAGAACTCCATCCTCGGTGTAAGATGCAATGTAGCACCACTATCAATTATCCACATGCTCTCATCTGATACAAGATTAACTGACTCATGGTCACGGAGAATAACAAGATCATCACCAGTAGCAGTAGTGACACGATCATCATCATCATGATCCCTCTCTTTCTGCTTACCCTTCTTGCCTTTGTTCTCCTTTTTCCACATAAAACAATTCTTCTATATGTGCCCTATTTTGTGACAATAATGACACTCCAAATTCTTGTATCGAGACTTGGACTTGCTACTGCTCTTCTCTCTACCACCCTTCGGTTCTTTTCTTTGACTTCTCCCCCTATTTTCAGAGACAAGCACCTCAGACTGAGATGAAGTACCCTGTACCTTCCTTCTCATCTCCTCATTAAGAACACCACCCTTTGCCATTTCCAAAGTAACAACACCATCGGGGGCTACCTTGTGATAGAAACCTGAAATGTCTCCAAAGACTCTGGTAGAGATAACAATAGAAATAGTCCCAAAATCTCATCATCAAACTTGATACCCATTCCTGACATCTGATCAAGGAGCCCTTGAAATTCATTCAAGTGATCTAAAATGGAAGTTCCCTCCTTGTACCTCAAACTAGTAAAGCTCTTCAGCAAGTAAAATTTATTATTCCCAGATTTAGAGGTATATAAGGACTCTATCTTCGCCCAAAGAGATTTTGCATTTGTCTCATTTGCAATATGATTATAAACATTATCTTCTACATATTTCCGAATAAAACCACACACCTGTTGATGTTCAAAATCCCATTCTTCATCCAACTTGGCATCCGGCTTCAGAGTAGCAAAAACAGGAAGATGCATATTCTTCACAAATAACAAATCCTTCATCTTGCCCTTCCACAAATGTTAATTAGTGCCATTAAAACAGACCATCTTTGCATTTGCCTCCATCATTCAAGCAAGTCAAATTTCCCCAAACCAAGTAGCTATGATGCCACTCTGATGGGGGAAATAACAATGCAACAATGTAACACAATATCAAAATAATACACAACGGAAATAAATTCCTCCCAACTTGCAAGAATATGTGAGGAACAACAACAAATAGAACAACACAAACACAAAAGAGACACCAAGATTTTGACGTGCAAAACCCCTTAAAGCAAGGGTAAAAACCACGGGTCGTCCAGATCAAAGAAACAGCCCCACTATGATCAAATAAGGGTACAAAAGAGTCCCTAACAATTGCACAAACCATGTTAACAATCAACCAAAACAACCAAGCACCGATGCTTACAAATGAGAAACAGGAAGATGAAAATACCCCAAAAATAGAGCCACCGTACGAAGCTAATATCTCTCACTTAAGACCTAGACTTGAAAATCCGAACGGTGAGAATGAAGAACCACACCTCCTGAACCTGTTGTACAAAATCCTCCATCTCGATTTTACGGTGACTGTCTGGTGGGTATGCCGGTTGGCTTTCTCTCTTCTCTTCTCTCTTTTTGGCTGATATGTTCTTACTAAAATGAGACCTCTCTGAAACCCTAATCTGACCTCTCTCCACTTGGAAAAGTGAGACAAAATGGGCTTACATATTTGGGCCTTTCTCCATATAGGAAGGGAGCCTAAAACCCAACACAAGTGTGCAAATCACGAAGTAAGAGTCTCATGATCAAGAAACAAAGTCATAATGATGCGTCTATGTTATGATGAGTCTAAACAATGACTTAGTCTCTACTGATTTTGCTTAGACGACTGAAAGTCCCTCTCTTCAACATTTCGAATAAAGAAATTCGATATCAGAAAGCTCAAAGCACCATTCCGCGCTTGAAGATTCTTTTTGTTGAAAAAGGCAAAATGAATTTTACTTGGTTGCAGACCCGCTTAGCACAAATAAGGAAAGGTGCCCCCAAGTCTGAAAAGCAACAAAAACTACTCTGAATCAACCTGCACTCTGATAAAGCTATGCCAACCTATACGTTCAACTTGTTTTGAAGCTCACCAACGATCATAAACATTAAATGCAAGACCAAAACGACTCTTTGGCATTTATGAATGAATGAAGAACAAAAGAATACTCAGCTGTAGAACTCTCCTCAAAGGATTTATCTCTTTTGAGTATAAATAGAAGACTTTGAAGGCTATTGAAGACACACACCAGAATCCATTCATTAAAGCATTCAATTCTCTCTTCGCATTCAAAGCTCTCTTAAGTTCTTCATAGAACACTTCTCTACTCAAATCATTTGTATTTATTGAGAAGTCTTTATTGCGATCTTACCTACCTTAAATACTTATTCACTCATCAAAGTGTTACTTGGTAGATCTGCAAAGTTGTAATCTGTGAAGCTGCTGCTTCATTCAACTCTTACCATTTATAGAGCCTGAAGAGGCTTGCTGAAAGAATACTTGTTTGAGCCTGGAGAGACTAGGTGTGCAAACAATACTTGTTTGAGCCTACGGATGCTAGGTGTGCAAATAATACCTTCTGTAACCTAATCAGTTATAGTAATAATACTTGGTGAAACCAAGGACTGGACGTAGCCCAAGGTTTGGGGTGAACCAGTATAAATCTCCGTGTCTCCTCTCTCTAACTTAATCTTTTCAGTTTACTTTATATTAACTGTGCTAACCGGGTTGAAAAGTCATAAGTTTCCTGTTTCATCAAACGCATCTTTGTGTCTCTTATATAAAGTTTTGATCTTTGCAAAAGTTAACTTAAACATAATTCAACCCCCTTCTCATGTTTTATATATGTTCATTTCAGTATATCCCAAACCTTCTTTGTTAAGATAGTTTTTGAGTTCTCAAAAACTTAGTCAGATTGTCTCTTTCATTAACAAATTTGGCAAGATCAGAGGTGAGCTCATTGATAACCCTCTGACTTATATAGTTTTATCGCTAGTAAAGCTATGGTTTTTAAGCCAATTGTTGAGTTTCATCTCATCAAATCCCAAATTTAGCTTTAAATTTCCTTAAGTAACGTTTGGAGTTTTTGTTTTTTTTTGTTTTTTTTTTTTTTTAATTTTTAGGAAATTAATTAGGAAATTGAGTCAAATAAAGCATTACATGCTATGCTTAGTTTCAGGGAACTGTTTCGGAATTGAGTTGAAAAGTGAAGCCGGGAGAAATCTAGGAAGAAAGAAGAAAAATGATGTTGGATGCTGATCTTGAGCAATTCTCTCCGTGCAACAAGGCTCACCCCGCGAGCCAGAGGAGCAAAAATTGGGGGCCCCAGTTCCGCCTTGCCATAATTGTCTCGCCCTGGGAGATTGCGAGTTTGGGCATGGCTTATTTGTCAAATTATCCCCGCGAGATGATTCTATCTTTTCAGATTAATATTTAAGCAATACTTTAGTGCGGATTTTGTACCCTAATCCTAGTTTTCTAAGAGCTGTATCTCGCTTAGGTTTACAAACTCAATCTTGATGTATTCTCTTGAATTGCTTGTGATACAAACGGGATTATGAGGAGCTAAACCTCTTGTCTAAGAAAGTGACATAGCCGCACATGGCGGCTTAGTGAATTTGTGATGTTTTCTATTCCCTTTTTCTATTTCATTGTTTCTTAATTATGTTTTTATTGCATTGATCAAAACAGCTCGTGATTGACTAGCCAATCATGATGAGTTTAAGATTACAAGTTTAATATTGATAGAGATATAGTTGGACACTTCTGCAATCGATATAGGGAACCAAGATCTTAATGAATTCTTGTATGTTAATCATTATAGAGATATAGTTGATTGGTATGCAAGGATGTTTTTGTTGAGACCTCATAAGTCTGAGACATATTCAATGTGTAAATTCTCTATGTTTTGATAATTCCAAATAGATTAAGTATGATAATATTGAACCTTATGAAATTACTAATAAGTCTACTAATTGTGCAGGAGAATAGACTTAAGGTCATTCATCTAAAATATGACCCGTCTACATTTTAGTACAACACAGTTTTTAGACTCGTCTAACAACTTACCCGTCTAAAAACATAGCCAACTCAGACATAGACCAAGTCAACTTTCAATCAAGGTTCTGACCTAGTCGATGACGTGGCAAGAATCATAAGCCTGAAGAAGCTTCAGTGGATCACTCGTCTAAAAATGACTTGATCACTCGTCTAAGTTTTGGCTCATATCACCTGTCTAAATTTGGACTGCACAAGCACCCGTCAAATTTTTCTAACACTGCTACACTTGGTAAAGTGTCAGACTGTCAGAATGAAGTCCAAATCAACTTTATTTGACTAAGATGCCTTCCTTAAGGATCTTGAAGACCTCTGGACAATAGCACAAAGGATAAAGAATAAAGAACGTTTGTTTCAAGGTTTTAAGGAATAAACACGCAACCTCTGTACCACAGCAGTAACCTTTTGGATTTTTTAGTATAAAGTAAAAATGCTTTCCAGAAAGTGAACTGAGTGTTGCACTGAAAGAGGAAAGCTCTTTGCTGCAAGTACAAGAAGCCTGCTGCTGCAACTCTGAAATAACAGCTGCTCAGAACAAAGTGTACTCTTGGACTATCTTGTAAAATCTCTATGTCCCTAAACATTTAATGCTTACATAGAACGACTCTTTGGCATCAATGGCGTTCCAGCAGCTCAAATCAAAATAATACACTTTCTGAAGCTGTGCCTAACTAATCAAATTGATTGAGGTCTTTATATAGACCAAACCATGAAGATGAAGCCAAGAAGTAAGAACAACATTAAGAGCTCTGCACAAATACTCAAGAAGCATTTACTCTCTTCATTTACTTCTTCATTCCTTCATTGAATACTTCTTCAATCATTTGTTATTAATTAGCAGTCTTTCATTCCTTCATATTTATTTCACTCTCTGAGTGTTATCTGAAAGATTTGCAAGTTGTATTAATTACACAAAACCTTTACTCCTTACTATGTTGAGCCTGAAGAGGCTAGGTGTGAAAAGAATACTTGTTTGAAGTGTTGAGCCTGGTGAGGCTAGGTGTGTAAAGAATACTTGTACTATAATCTGATAAGTTATAGTGGAAACTTGGTGCTGCCAAGAACTGGGCGTAGCCTTGTAGATTTTGGGGTGAACCAATATAAAACTCTTGAGTGATATTCTTCTTCCCTTATCTCTTTATTTTAATTAATAGTTATTTGTTTAAGCTTTTAACATGGGGAGTTAATATTGTGAATATCAAACTCTGTTTTAACCTTCTCTGTGTGCGCATGTTTTCTGTCTCAAAATTAGACGAGTCACCCGTCTAATTTTCTGTAGCCTTATTTTTTGCCTGTTGTGTCTGCGAAAATAATTATCAAAGTTTCCCAAAAAGTTGGCAAACACAATTCAACCCCCCTTTCTTGTGTTAACTTTGGTTATTTCAGTTTTATTTTCTGCTTGACAAAGACATTAAAATAATTTAAGGTTCCTGGTTGACATTGAATTGAATTATGAATAGAGAACTGATAACAATTAAATCTAACCTTGATTGTGTAGGTGAAATCGTGACCTTATATCTTCCCAATCATATTCTCTCTACAATATCTATTTGTGATTCTGTTTATTTAATTGCGATTTGGTAGTTAACAACAAAATCTGATTTGATCCCATCATAATCTTCTCTCTCCGTTGACTTTGTCAAATAAATTATTGATTTAGATTTAAATAAATTGGTTATGATATCCCTGTGTTCGATCTCGGCATTACTTGCTGTATTTTTATTACTGGCTTTGATCTGGTACACTTGCTGGAGTCCATCACTCATCTACCTTCTGTTGAAGTTTAATCACTTCTTCAGAATGTAGAGTTTCAACTGAAATCTTAGCTTCAGACTTTTCAGTCTTTAGCCTACTATTTTCCTCAGCCAACATTTCACACTTTTGAGATTTCTGTGTATACTCATTAGAGAGCTTAACATACTGCCTCTTGAGGGATTTGAAAGCTTTGGTCAAGCAGTTGGACTCTTCCAACAGTTGATGATATGAATCATTGAACTTATCAAATTCAAAATTTACCCGTCATGACCCGAATTTTTGTAGCCATGACCGGTCAAAAAGGGAAACCTCATTCCCCTTCGCAGTCTCATACACAAATTCGTCTCATCCAAAGTAAAATATTACATTCATAAGAAATATAATAAATCAGAGTGGCTAACACCAAACAAATTACAAAGTCCTGACTAAAATTAGAACTTAAAACTAAGGGTACAACCCTTAAAACTATCCACTGACATCCAAGACTTCTAACGGCTCCACAGATACCTGCAGCTGAAATGTTAAACGTGAGGTGAGTCCTTTGACTCAGTGAGGGAGTTCCCCCAAACACATGCATGCATGCAAGATAACATACAATCATGGCATATAGTCATGCGAGCATTCATTCATGTCAACATATAACTCACGTGAAACTCGATATCATATCAATACACAACATCAATGCATAACATCATATCACATGTGGGCTTCTTGCTCATTCGTAGAGTACTTGTGGAATGGCTTGCACTTTATTTATTTCTCAAACTCATATCCCGCTCATAAGGGAATACATATCATATCATATACATCGAATCATTAGGTCCACTCGGGGTTGTTCTCTTAAGGTCCCCCACCCCGACGATTTTAATTTAGTATCCCGGAGACACCGTACCCTCCCGCAAACATCAACATCCCTCCTCAATGCCCGGGGTATCTAACGGGGTCCCCTCGTCTCTGACGGTGATATTTATATACCAGAGCCTTCGGTTCCCAGGTTCACCTACCCAAAGATTCATAAGCGTTCTTTGACAATCCATTCCACCAAGTATAGGTGGCAGCAACACAATCATTCCATTCACATACTACCATTTCTTTATTAATACTTTCCAATATGTACATTAATATAATCCAATATAATATATTTACAATGTAAATTAAAAATCCATTGTATAAACACCTTTACTAAAACTCAAGCATGGAGGAAATCAACATTCGAAAGGCTACAACACTAAAGCACAAATTATAGGATAGTCATAAATCCACCAATACATAATCAATGATAATGTTTCAATTAAGAATTACGAGTGCATTTGTTATTGCTTATTTTGTTAAAAAAAATCATTTTTAACTGAATAATCATTTTTTAAAACTTTGAGTGTGTTTGTCTTTGCTTTTGGAAATAATGAAAAGCAGTTAAAAATCATTTTCAGGGTTAAAATGAAAAGCAACTTTCATTAGCTTTTGGAAAAAATCTTTTTTTTATAACTAACTACTATTAAAAAAATGTTTTTTTTATTTTTTTTATTGTAAAAAAACACAAATCTGTTTATGTTTTTCTTTAAAATCTCTAAAAATAATCACTAAATTATTTTGAACAAAATCATTTATTTTTTAATCTTAACAATATCTTGCTATTTCACTTTACTAATCATTAGATAACTCTATGAGCACACTCCATGAGTATACTTTCTAACAATTAGATAGTTTCTTATCCCTTTATAATAACTTTGTACTGTCACCAGGGGTATTATGTTCGAAGGTTGTGGCTCAAGATGTAAGATGTTTTTCACCAATCCTAAACCAACTTCAAACAAAAATTGGTAATACTATAAAGGTCAATAAATTCTAAAATTTTTACCACAACAAGACATACATGTTTACTTTCAAATGAAACTAGTTTCACATAAAAAGGAGGTCTAATACTCCATATATAGATTTTGAAGTAAAAATTGTATGAGTACATTCGAGATAGACAATATTCTATTTTCCAGGTTAAACTGTTTCCTTCTCAGACCTTCTTAAATCACGAAATTTTACTACAACATAATTTAATATTTCAACTTTCAAATGCAACAAGTTTCATCTCAATACAAGTTTTATAACTCAAGAAATAATTTTTGGAATAGGGGCTATCAGGATAAATTCGGGCAGCAATAGCCCTATTTTCAAAAATTAACTGAGAACATCTCAGATTTCCAAAATTCACGAAATTTATACACCATGTAATTCTGTGTGTTAGCTTTCAAACTAGACCAATTTCATCTTGATCCAATATCTACAACTCTGGTTAAATTTTTTTGAATACAAGTGTATCATAATTTACCCCCAAATCCGGGACCACTAAGAAAATACCAAACATCAAGCTCCAATAATGGAGTTTCCTCACCCTCCATTGCAGTAAAACAATAATAGTTTCACACTTTAAATTGAAATCCAAAAGTTAGGGTTTGAATATTAGGGGTTATTGAACCTAGAACTGAATGGGTAAGATTCCTTTCACCAAACAATGAAGGAGGAGAGATAGCTTGAACAACGGTACTCCAACGTGCTCCAACGGTACTTCGACTATGCTCTGGAGCGGCAGCTCATGGCGGTTGCTTCCCAAAAATCATGGGGTTAGGGAAAGAACTGTGAGAGGAAGAGTATGAACTGAATGGTTTCACGAAAACTCACCTCTTTTGGTTGTAAAACACATGAACAATGACGGTGGTGGCAGAGCAACGATGGTCAAATGAATAAAATGAAGAGTGGAGAAGAAAGAGGGCCACGAGTGGTGTAACATCTGTGATTTCATTTGTGGTTTACGTAGAATGATTAGGTTTAGGGATAGAATTATATAGGGTATATGTGGTTTGAGGCATTGAGACCTTTGCATGTTAAGTATCAGCATTTTCAGGAGAGTTTGAACGTAAGAACCGAATTAGGGTTTTCCCGGTGAGGTCTTTGAGACGTCTGAGTGTGAAATAATAATTTTGGAGTTAGAGTTGAGATTAGGACTTTTTGATGGTTTTAGGTTGTTTATTAGGTCCTAATGAGCCTATATCTCAAATTTGAACACAATCGGACGTCGAACGGACCCTGAACTCAACGAGTTGACTTTTTACCAGAAGTCAACACTCGAGCGTGGGTGTATCCATGCTCAAGTGCCCAAGTCAACCAAAAAAGGGCCATACTTTGACTTGCCATGTGTCATCAGGGCTTACGTGGTAGCCCGTGAGTGGATGCATGGCGCGATGGCTTTCCACGCTCAAGTGTGGCAATTCCCACTCTCAAGCGTGGGCAAGCTCAAGCGTGGCCGTTTTCACGCTCGAGCGTGGCAGCGTGAACTTTTACAAATAAAAGGTGGCTTAAGTGACATAAGTCACTTAGCTACCAAATGAAAAACAGAAGCAGAGAGCAGAGAGCAACTGAGAAATAGAAAGGACAGGTTTTAGAGAGAGGGAGAGAGAAATCTTAGAGAGAGAAAAGCTTCTAGTGAGAGTTTCGATCGTCCAATCGCGAAATGGAGTACGTGGTTGTGATCATAGCAAGGATATCTATCTTCTTCTCTTATCCTTTTCTTCAAAAACCGAAGGTAAATCATCCTCTTTTATGTCGAAACTCCGTTTGTTATGTTTCTCGTAATATCTTCCGTTTCGTTTGTCGGAATTCAATTCCGTTTTCGAATATGAACTCATGGTGACGTGTGCTTCGCAATATGATGCTTAGGTGAATTTTTGGAAGCCTCGAGGCTCGAGAGTCACGTAGGGCAGAATTGAGAATGTGAGAGGAAGTCTCATTTTGCTTCGTTTCGGGTATCGTACGACTCTTCAACTGGGGGAAAGAAACTATTTAACATCGGAAACGACGTGATTACATTTAATTCGATAATGGCGTAGGGCGACCCAAACCCTACCCGAGAGCGAGTAACGGGCAATGTCTATACCACATTGGGGACTACTTAGTGGTACCGATGATGATATAGGAATTGTGCGTTTATATATATATATATATATATGATTATTTTATTACGTGATGATTGCCTGTTTGACTGGTTGACTTGAACTTGGTGCTTGATGAATGATAACATGAATGTTATAATTATTTTTGAAAGTGATTATATTTATTATTATTATACTTTGGTATTTATTATTATGGAATTAATGACATGATGATATATGATGATGATTTTGGATAACATGATGATGATTGTGATGATATGATGAGTGTTATGAATGTTCTTAGAGGATTGAGTAAATAACAAGTTATGTTGAGACATGAGGGTGTATTGGGGATTGCATACGATACGTGATAGCAGTGTCTAACCGAGATGATTATCGTGACCTCAGGATGAGATTGATGAGATGAGATTATTTTGAGGTTATCTTTGAGATTATGATGAGCGGTTAGGGCACTAGGGGGTGACCTGAAACACGGTCTGTAATATGAGGGACCTAAAACATGGTCGAGTGGATCTGAAACATGGTCGAGTATGGTCTATGCCTCGGAGGGAGAATTCTCGGGGATAGGCTAATGCCGGACCGCCCAGAGATGATTTCATTTTAGTCCCATCTATAGTTCATGCATTGTATGAGCATCCTGGATTGGGGTCCAGAGGTGTGCATCGGGTTGTGTAGCTATAGTACCATTGCTTTGCGTGGGCACCCTCCATCCGCGGACGAGGGTGTGCGCCGGGGAATCTGGGACGTGTCGATTATATTGTTGTGATATCCAGATATGACCGATACCTGATGAAATTATTCATGCAGCATTTGCATTGCATCATGATAGAGGGTAAATGAAAGATCCTAGATATGGATTGAGGATGACTGTGTTACATATATTTATACTTGGGAGACGGATGTTTAGTGTGCCGTTATTTAATTAAATGTAGCTAAACCCTTTCCACGTTTGATGTTATATGGCTTCTTATCCCCTTTTCTTTTGCTATGTGTTGTGTATATATATGTTTTGGTACTTCAGACTCCATCAGAGCAGATGGCGCATTGGGACCACCCATGGATGACCCAGGATCCAGGGTTCCCCCTCTCGGGGACTTGTGAGGTGGAGTGCTTAGACCCGCACGGGTGGCTTGTGGACTCGATCACTCGTTTCACGGTATATACGGGTCCTGTGTCCATCACTATGGGGCTTAGGCAGGGAGCGCCCATCGGATTTGTTGGCACGCTTCATTTCGGCACGACCTTCCCGTTTCCGACAGGACATCCTGATTGACACGTACCACCGATGCCGCCTATGTTCGGGATGGCCCCTGTACCCTTCATGGTACCTCTTGATGCCTTGGTACCCGGGTTTGTACCCGCACCGGAGCTCGAGTTGGCACCTATTCCGGAGGAGGACCCAGTTGCTCCCGCTCAGGACCTACCAGTTACCCCGGCTAAGGATCTAGCACCCCTTCCCGAGGTACCCGCACCTCCAGAGGTCCGTGCTACGGTTTATGAATCTTCGCGGGTATCTTCTAGACGAATACATCCTCGGGATACCAGACTCTACAGGCAGAGGTTTCACGGGCAGCCGGCCAGGAGTTCTTCCGGCGATAGCGGAGGAGTGTTCGGGCCCGCCGGACCTCAGGATGCAGACGAGGGTGGTAGTGTATGATGGCTCGGGCCAGTGCCATCAGTATAGGTGTGAGTGAGGTTTTACTGTATTTTTTGAGAGGGGACGGGGTGTGGAGTGCATCGGTGAGGCTTTTCTTTTGGATTTTGATGTATTTTGGTTGATGTCACCAGCTTGTGTATATATCGGGATCCTACAGAGGGGAATCCCTTGACAGCAGTACTGGCATGTATGTATATAATTATAGTTATGTGCTGTATGTATGTTTACATATGTGTTTATATTTTTAAGTTTTAAATTTTCCGCTGTTTTAATATACTCGCTTAACGATAATAACGAAATTAGGTCTTAATATTTTGGGTTTTCTTTAATGGGACGTCGGGGCGTCTCAAGGGAAGTCCGGATCTGTGCTTGGTTTTGTCGTCGATGCCAACACGGCCGACCGGACGCTTGGATCGCAGTAAAAAAATAATGTAATATGCAAATAAAATCAAAAAGCCGAATCACAAAAAAAATAAATACCTAACTGATTAATAAATCTAATTATCAAATAAACAAATATATATAATTATCAAGATGTTATAATAGAAAATGTTACAATATCCATTTTTCTCTCATCACTCTCACTACCACTCTCTTGGGTGATGGTTGCCATGGCCAACAAGCATGTGTTATAATTGTTTTATTATACTTCTTGATATGTGTCCTTGTAATCCGAGGACGAATTCCTTTTATGTGTCCTTGTAATCCGAGTGACAGAGTTTTTAGCACAATAAAAAATGGGGAATTTTTACTTGAAAATCTGCCGATGATTCCTTTATATAGAAGTAGTGAATTGTTCATGGAAACTAGGTAAAGCCCATATAAAAATTATTTTCTTCGCACAGTTAATCGATTATTCAGAGTCCATAATCGATTATATTATCTCGTTTCAAAAGGCGCGACTTCAAACAATCATGGCATAATCGATTATAATAATCGATTACTTGTTCTATGTGTAGAAATTATTTGATCGTTAAAATACATAATCGATTATGATAATCGATTATCTATTCTCTGTTTTGTATTCCAAAAATCCATAATCGATTTTTCAGGTTTCATAATCGATTATATAGTTCTCAGGTTCAAAGTCAACGGCTAGAAATAGTTAATACTCATTTAACCTCATTAAAGCCAATTAATTTGATTTAAAACGATTTTAGCATTGCATAATCGATTATGACATTTCAAATTCCAATTTTGAAAACACAACAGCTCTATGATTTACTATTCATTAAAACCATATTCAAGAGCTGGATAGTCAATTATACTAATTGATTATTTCTCATTTTAAATCCGAATCTGAAAAACTAAAAGGCTGAAAATTATTTCTCCAAATTAAAAGCCATTTAAGTTTTATTTTAAAGCTCACTTATGTGTGTGTGTGACCGGTTTTAATTATGTGAGTTTTACTTACCATTTACACATAGTTTCTAAAACAGCCAATACAATAACTGAAATTCCCATTTTGCCCATCTTGTCTGCTTTGCCTATCTTGACTGCTTGTTTGACCTTTTTCCGCTCTTTGTAATTAGGTCCTTAGACTTGAATTCCTTTTGTCCATCATCAAAACATATGTACCTGTCAAGGCATATATCCACAAACTCCCCCTTTTTGGTGATGACAAACATCTCAGGAGGGGTTTTCTAAAAAAGAATTAGAGCAAAATTTATATATATATATATATATATATATATATATATATATTTTAAACTGATGCTATACTCCCCTTCACTTTATGCATTCTTTAAAATCCTCTCCCCCTTAAGCATGCAATCATATATCTCTCCCCCTTTTGGCATTATCAAAAAGCTGGAAAAGCAATGAAACCTATCATGGCATATATCCACTAATAATTAAATCATTCAACGATAGATATAACGACCATGGCATGCAAACAGTAAATTAAGCAAACATCATAGTTATAGATAATCACAATGTGTAAGCGGAAGCTAAAGTGCCAAGAAACAAATTGAAGCAGTACAAGAGTTAGAATCTCTTTAGGGAAATGTAAGAAATCATGCAATTAATTCCCCCCCTAAATTTGTGAGTTTATTGTCAGTGATTCTTCACCTTAAGATTTACCTTTAATAAATGTGAAAATCTTTTAAATTAGTGTAGATTTAATGCACAAGGAATACCATATAAACACATTTAAAATCACTCAATTTTGGATTTTGATGGTCATAGCTGATTTTGAATTTTATACACTCCATAATCGATTACTCTTCTTGGTTAATTGATTTTTCCTTATTTTCTTTATAATCTATTATCCTAATCGATTATTTCGTTTGTGACTTTTCTTTTATACCATATGTTGATTATTAATTGTTGGATAATGTTTATGTCTAAAAAGATGAAGTGCTGATATGATTTAAAAAATTAACAATCACACTTTCATTAAACTTAAAGACATAACATTTAAGGAGTCAACTATAATCAAACAAAGAAGATAAAATCCTATAACTTCTACTTGATGCTTTGTTTCTCCTTTGGTAGCCAGGTATCATCATTCTTTGCAAACCCTAACGATGTTAGATAAGCTTCATTGATGCTATCATTGGGTCGTGGCTCTATTTCTTCTTCTCCCTCTAATGGAATCCAATAATGTTTAAGGATCTTTGTAATTAGCATATGATAGAGAAGATGAGATGCAGTTTTTGAATATGCACAGTCTACCATATGCTTAAGAACTGCAGAAGCCCAATTTATCTTCTTCTCCTTGTTCATTGCCCACATGAGAATTATGTCGTTCTCTGAGATTCTTGTTATATTATGTCCTCTAGGCAAGATACATCGAACAAGAACATAGTGAAGCAATTTTTCTTCAGATTTTAGACTTTTGAAAGAAATTGTTTTTGAAGATTGAGTCTTTGGATTGATGAATTTCTTCAAAGCTCTTTCTCTCTTGAATGAGCTTTTCCATACTGATTTTGAATTCCCAAGAGAGATGTCTATACCTTGGTCTGGATGATGGGTTAAATTAACCCATGTTGCAAAGGAGATATTGATATCGACACTTTTGACCTTGGATAAGATAGTATTAGTAGATTTTTGAAAGGAGAAGTTTTCATAAAATTCTATTCCAAGGATGGATAGATCTTGAGTTTGCTTGTGCAAAAAGCAATGAGCTTTAGGTTGGATAGAATTTCAAGGAGCTTGAAGGATGAACCTTTGAATGCCCTTTTGTCAATGTAATTGAGTGAAGTGATTGGTCTATTCACACAAAGGGAAGTTATTCGCTTTTGTTGAGTTTTGGAAGTTAGGAGCTTCTTCATGTTTGGAGGGACTTTGAACTTTGATGGAGTCTTTTCATGAATCTGACTTAGGGAGGAAACCATATTGAGGTTTGAGTATGGAATTTTTCTAATCGATAGTTGTGCTTTGATTTGAGGTATTCCTTGTGTATTTAAGCACTTTCTTGACTTAAGATGCAAGTTAGAGATAATTGATCTAGATTTTTCCTGAGAATCCTTGAGATTTGTTTTTTTTTATCAAATCAGATTTTAAATGAGATTTGGGTATTGATTTGATTTTACAATGATTGGACAAAGGATGATCATTATTGAAGAGAGCCTACTCTTAATGAATCTCTTATTTATTGAGGTGTATTTGAAAACTTTAAAATTCAATTAATGATTTGGATTTCAAATTTCTGAATTTTATCTTAAGGGATTTTATTTGAATCCTTATTTTGCAAATAGAAGTTACCAAACTTATTTAAGATCTTTATTGTGATTAATTTGTCCCAATCATAAAATTTTCAACATAGCCAACACAAATCTGATTTTGAATTTGAATTTTGAACTATCATCTTGTTGGCAAATGTCTAGAAGATAGAACTCTAAGAATTTTTCATCACAAACAAGATAACACTCTTTATTTGAAATTTGAACACGACATAACATAGGAGGATATGAAATAAAACAATAATTCACTTAATTATATGAACGACTTTAACCCCCTGGAATCCAATGATTTCCTACCAACTCGAAGCACATCTTGTATAAGGTATCTTCATTAAGACCAGCATTCTTACTTATTGGGATTATCTCTTCACTTTCCAATGGAATATTGAAGTGTTTGAGAATTTTGGTAATCATCATTGGATATGGAAGGTGAGAGCTTGAAGTTCAAAGTGCAGAATTTACCATGTGCAACAGAGTACTGGCAGCCCAATTTATGAGCTTTCGCTTGGCTAAGGCCCACATCAGAGCTATGTCTCCCTCTAAAACTTTTGATTGATCGATGAAGCGAGGCAAGAGCCATTGCACTATTGCAAAGTGGATTAATTTCTTCCGCAGTGTTAGGTGCTTGGCAAGAATAGTACCATTAATATTTGTACTAGGATGCACAAAGGTACTATACATACCATGATTCTTTGAAATTCTCCCTTACATAGGGTATCAATAGTCTATCTAGGGATAATTTCTCCATCTATAGGAAGGCAAGTCAATGAAGCCCAAGAGGAGAAGGTCAGGGTGAAGGATACTCCTTTTACTTTAGATGAAAATGCTTTTATTGAGGAGTAAAAGCAAAGATTGCAATAAAAGACTTTGACAAGTGAAAGATATACCAAATCGTTCATGGAACAAAACTTGTGGAGATTAAGTTGAAAGAGAGTTTGAAATAACTCGATCTCTATAGATTTGAAAGAGTCTAGGTTGATGTAGCTAGGAGGGATGATGGGGCGATAAATGAAGTAGGTGGCAAAGTGATTCCTTTGATCTTCATTTGAGAAAAGCTTTGCTGTCTTAGGAGACATGAGAGAGATGTTTGGAGTGACTTCATTTGATGATATTGATCTACGGTTTTGAGAAACATCAAATGACTGGAGATTGACCCTATGATGTTTTCTTCTAGTTGATTTCAAGAGTCTCGTTGTTTGACAAGAGTAATGAGGAGTCTTTTAACAAGGTTTCAACACAAGGGATTAGTATGTTTGAGTGGTTGTCTTAATATCCCTATTTGTAGATAAATAATTAAGCCTATATGAATTAGGTTTAGCTCACAAGACAAACTAATCGCGTCATAATCGATTACAACCTCTCTGCTTAAAACATGTTCACACGCATGAAGAGCATAATCGATTACTCTGATCGATTACTGCTTCTCTGTTTGCAAATCAACTTTGGCACAAAACATATAATCGATTATTAAAGAATTTCACACACAAGTAGTTATATTCATGTTGGAATTATTGCATGGAATATTTCTATGTTTCATCTTGATTGAATTTGTACGAACATCTTTATCGACATACTTTCATTTAGTGAATTTCACATTTAAGCATGTATAGGAAGTAGAGGATAGAGTTACCTCGTTGCGTGAATTATCAAGACTGTTCTTTCTTACCCACTTTTGCTTGAGCTTGAATTTAGCTCTTGCATCATCTATCTTGTTCTTTGAGTTGTTCATCAAGAGACCTTTGCTTCTTTTGGTAGTAATTACATTTTCAACTTTGTGAAGCATTCTTCTTGATGTCACCTCCTCTTCCAAGATAGTTTGTTTCTCAATTTTAGATTTTTCCTGCATATTGGTACTCATTTCATATTGGGTCCTTGTGGGTTAGTGGATAGGATATTTTTGCCTTTAGGCACCCAAGTAACTTTATTTATCATAAAATAATTTTTCCTATAATTGCACATATGAGAAATATGACATAATTTTCCACAATAATTACATGTTACATCCTTTTCATTTCTACCATGAGAATTTTCATTTCCAACTATAGAACATTTGTGATCTTCACATATATCATGATTAACAATAGACAAATCATAGTTGACATGAAAATCTTCTTTTTCCAAAGCCGATTGTACACAAGTGGAGTCTTTTGATTTATCAATTTCATGAATAGGTCCTCAACTTGATTATCAAGAATCATACAAATTTCATAGCATGGTGAGGATTCAAAATTCACAATACTTTCTTCACTATAACAAGTATATTCATTTTTCATATTTTCCAATTCTTTTTCAATAGATGCAATATTTTTCAAGCAATTCATTTTCTTATTTTCTAAACTCATCAATTCATCATACAACTTGTTGTAAGCATGTAACCATTCATCTTTCAATAGATTGAGTTTAGAATCTATTACCTCCAAGTTTCTTTGAGTTGTTTGGAGAGTAGTTTCAATTTTCTTGACCATTAACACTTTGCTATTGTGGTCCTTCATTTTCTTGGCATACTCTTGTGGGTGTCTTTCCTCCAATGGATTTTGCCCTTTCCTGTAATTGCTTTCGTTCTAAAAAATGTTAGTGACAAGGTAATTATAATCAAGCACATTCATAATATCCTTAGCATAATCACAATTTTTGATTTTCTCATAAGCATCATCGCATAAGCAATTTCTAAGAATTTGCATAGCTTTGAGATTCAAGGAAAAACATTTTTTGTCAAACTCAGTCTGATGTTCTTTGGGTTTGAGAATGAGTCCATGAACTCAAATATCCCATAAGTCGACATCAATTGATTGTATAAAAAATTCATTTCTCATTTTCCAATAAATAAAATTTTCACCATCAAAGAATGGTGGTTTGTCAATTTCAAAACCATACATTTTGGAAAACTTAAAAGGTTGCCAAAAAGGATCTTAACTCTAAGCTGTTAAGCTACTGACCAGAGTCGAAGCTTTGATACCACTTGTTGGCCGTGGCAACCATCACCCACGAGGGGGAGGGGGGTGGATTGGGTTTTAAATAAAAATGAATTCTTTTCCGTTAAATCAAAACCCTTTTTAAAGTTAAAATAGAATTTTCAATGGATAAATAGTTCTTTTCAAATTAAGGCGCTTTATAAAAATAAAACGTTTGAAATTAAAGCACGATAATTAAAATGCGGAAATGTAAAGAGTATAGGGAAAGAAGATGAACACCACAATATATCCTGGTTCGGCCACAGACTACCCACGTGGCCTACGTCCAGTCCCCAAGGCAATACGACCAATGGTTTTCAATCAACTCTAGTTTTTAAACATGATTAACTAGAACCTTTACAATTCAGAGAACGCTTAACACAAATCTCAGGACATACTATCCCTTGTGGAAGAGCCTCAAACAGTATCCTAAGAGATAAAACCTTCTATTGACAATCCACAAGGAAAAACACCTTCCTTGTAAACACTTGGAAATCACATCCAAGAAACACCTACAAGAGATATACTTTCTCTTGTAAGAATGGTGTAGAAATGAAAGGTTTGAGTCAATCCGACTCTTACCAATACACAACACTCTAATTAGGACAGATAAAAACAAATTGAAGCACAATACAATTTTCAACTATATGGTGTAAAGCTCTCTCAATATATTATAATCAATGTGTAAGAGTAGTAGTGAGAGTGACGAGAGAAAAATGACAATGATAGAGTTTTTAGCACAATAGAAAATGGGGAATTGTTACTTGAAAATCTGCCCATGTTTCCTTTATATAGAAGTAGTGATTGTTAATGGATACTAGGTAAAACCCATTTAAAAGTTATTTTCTTCGCACATATAATCGATTATTCAGAGTCAATAATCGATTATATTATCTCGTTTCAAAAGGCGCGACTTCAAACAGTCATGGCATAATCGAATAATCGATTACTTATTCTCTGTGTAGAAATTATTTGACCGTTAAAATACATAATCGATTATCTATTCTCTGTTTTGTATTCCAAAAAGCCATAATCGATTTTTCAGGTTTCATAATCGGTTATATAGTTCTCAGGTTCAAAGTCAACGACTAGAAATAGTTAATACTCATTTAACCTCATTAAAGCCAATTAATTTGATCTAAAGTGAGTTTAGCATTGCATAATCGATTATCATAATCGATTATGACATTTCAAATTCCAAGTTTGAAACACAACAACTCTATGATTTATTATTCATTAAAACCATATTCAAGAGCTGGATACTCAATTATACTAATTGACTATTCCTCATTTTAAATTCGAATTTGAAAAACCTAAAGGCTGAAAATTATTTCTCCAAATTAAAAGCCATTTTAGTTTTATTTTGAAAGCTCACTTATGTGTGTGATCAGTTTTAATTATGAGAGCTTTACTTACCATTTACACATATTTTCTAAAAACAGCCAATACAATAACTGAAATTCCCATTTTGCCCATCTTGACTGCTTTGCCTATCTTGACTACTTGTTTGACATTTTTCCACCTTTTGTAATTAGGTCCTTAGACTTGAATTCCTTTTGTCCTTCATCAAAACATATGTACCTGTCAAGGCATATATCCACAATGCTTAGATAACTCATTAAGCGCATAAAATAATATTATCATGGTCACTTAAACTAGTCTACAAGATATGCCCATAACTTAGAATCAACCATAAATCAAGTATCATTTTAACACATATTCACCTAATTGGTTTCTCAATATTAGTTGCATCGTTTCATAATGATACCAAAAAATTAACCACTATCACCATTTTCAACAAATTCTAACAAACTTTCTCTTTATATAAAGTTCAAAAAAAAAAAAAAGCGTTGATAGCATATGTGGTTAGATCTCGAACCTAGGCGAGGTCTAAGATAAAGGTTATTACAACTTAATTTTGGTTTTGGTTTTCTTAAAAAAAATACCTAACTGATTAATAAATCTAATTATCAAATAAACACATATACATAATTATCAAGATGTTACAATATCCATATAAAACATTTATACTACAATAAATTTTAAATTATTGAGAATGATGTCATTTAAACATAAAATTTATATTATTAAAATTATCAGGTATTACATTACCCCAGTGTCAGATTCTGAGTGTGTATCAGCCATTAGACTTAAGTTTGCTCCATGTTACTCCTCTTCAATTTTAGTGGAGCTATCTTCCAAATCCTCCTATGTAGCCATATTTCCTTTCTTCTTTTTGTTTAAGAACTTGTTAGGAGCTTGATTTTTGAGTTGAGAGCACTCAAATTTTATGTGTCCTGACTTTTTGCATTCATAACACACAATAACATTTCTGTCAGAGGATCCAACTTCCTTGTTAAACTTTTTCTTTGTGGTAGTGTCTGAATGGCTTGTCTTTCTTGAAGTTTCTTTTCCTGAGCTTCTTCATCTTTCTTGTGAGGAGAGACAATTCATCATCATCATCATCTTCAGAATCATATTCACTAGATTCATCAAACTCGTTTGTGATTCCTCATCCTTAAAGGCTTTGGATGTTGCAGCTTTGGTTGACTTCTTTTCAAACTTTAGAGCAATGGATTTATTTTTCTTTCCATTGTTATCTTCTATCAACTCTTGTTCATGAATCTGAAGTGTTCCAAGAAGCACATCTAACTTCATCGTTCCTAGATCTTTAGCTTGAGAAACAACAGTAACTAGGGGTCTCCATTGTTTTGGAAAACTCTTGAGAATCTTTTGGATATGCTCTCCAGTCTTGCATGTGCTTCCCAAAGATTTCAGGTATAGTTTTAAATCTCCCATACATCTGACCAATAGTTTATCCTTCTTCCATCTTGAAGAGTTCATACTTTATGACAAACATGCTGACCTTGGTCTCTTTCATTTTGTTGGTTCCTTCATGAGCAACAGCTAAAGATACCAGATTTCTTTAGCAGATTCACAGACACGAACTTTTCCAAACTCTTCTCTGCTGAGGGCACACATGATATCATATCTTGCTTTGGCATTGAGTTGCCACTTTGTTTTCTAATCATCTGTCATGTTTACTTTTTGGACTTCTGCTTCAGTATCATCTTTAGGTACATCTGTACATAGTGGTCTTCTTCAATGATGTCTCAAAAATCAGAGTTAGTGGATTGAATAAACCATTTCATCTTCTCTTTACAGTAGATGCAGTCTTCTCCATTGAGGTATGGATGCCTTGACATGGAGGCTCCTTCAGCAGCATGGTGACTTTTGCTTGTGTTTGCTTCACCCCATTTCAGTGTTCCAAGATCTTTTTCCTATACATTGTGAGCTTCTCAACCCAGAGGCTGAGTTCTGATACCAATTGTAATAACTAAAGTAAACATAAGAAGGGGCTTGAATTGTTTTATCAAAAATTTTCGAAAACACATAAAATCTTTTCGCACTCAAAGCAGGCATAAATATTTTGAAAAGATCTATTAGAGGAGTGACTTGTCTAATGGTTTTGAATGGAAAAACACGCGAACAGAAACATAGAAAAATATTTGATATTCATAGATATAACCCCTTTGTTAGTAAATAGGTAAGATAAACTCTAAAACCGCTAAAGAGATAGAGAGAGAATATCACACAACCTGATTTATCCTTGTTCACCCCTTAAGTGTCAGGGCTACGTCCAGTCCTTAATAGCACCAAGTTTTCTCCACTATAATTGATCAGGTTACAATACAATTATTCTTTGCACACCTAGCCTCTCCAGGCTCACTCTATAAAATAAAGATTTTTTGCTCACCTGGCCTCTTTAGCCTCAATAACTAAGAGAGTAGTAAAAGAAACGTTTGTAATAAATACAAGTTGCAAGTCTTTCTGATGAAGACTTAGAGGGTGGAATACATATCAAAGTAAGGAAAGACTGTGTATTAAATTCTCTATTGAATATCAATGATTGAAAAATAAAGGACTAAAGAATAAAAAATTAAATGAGCATAGTAAATGCGCTTGAGTTAATGTTAAATCTTGTTCTTCATCTTCATGGTCTTCTTTATTTATAGGCTTCAATTAAATCAATCTGTTGGAGACATTCTTTAGAAGTGATTTCTTTAATTCAAGGAGTTAGGTCACCATTAATGACAAAGAGTCGTTTTGGAGCATGCATTAAATGTTTGGGACGTTGAGCTTTGACATAGCAAACCGATATTCACTTTTAATCTAAAGAACAGACGTACAGAGATGGCAGCAACAGGTCTTTTGTAATTTCACCAGAAATCATTTCTTTTTTAGTGCGACATTCAAGTTCAGCCTCATAAAGTACGTTCTGTTTGTACTTAAAAGAGTAGAAATCACGTTGTGTTGCAGAGAGGAGGTAGCGTGCAAATTACTTAAAGTCTCAAAGGAATTACTTTTATTCTTCTAGTTCGTTTTGTTCACAAATTCTTCAATACTTAGAGTCTTCAGAGTTAATAAACCTTGAAGTGACTTTGTTGACTCTGACTTTCCACAAAGACGCTTGAGCTTAGACGAGTGTACACTTGTGAGGTTTCCTTGTACTTTTCTTAAGACAAGTATTCATATGCCACATCAGCATCACTAGACAAGTGCTTCATAAGAATGGTAGATGCATTCTTCTTCTTCTTTAATGTTGAGCTGCCAGCTATCTTGAAAGCTTCACTAGACGGGTCCATAAACACAAGCCAGGAGAACAAAACACCTTTCCTTTTATCACTAAATCGGTGATCCTAGACGAGTGAAGTATTTTTCATTTGTCTGCACAGTTGAACAGATTCATTAGCAATTTAATATTGTCCAATATAATCATACTTTATTTATTTGGAATCATCAAAACTTAAAGAGTTATACACATCATATGTGTATTAGATGTTTGAGGTCCTAACAACTACAACCAAGTATTCTAAACCTCTTCGAGTATTCTAACCAAGTATTCTTTCTCTATAAGCTCCAGTCTCGAAACTAAGGAAAAAAAAGTGTTCGAAACACTTGCGTCAACTCACTATATGTGCCGAAACTAAAATTTGAGCACTCTAGAGAAAAACTCTACAAGAGAGAAAATGAAAGTTTGTATCATAGCTTTGATTGCTTGAAATATTTCTCAAAATGTTGTTCAATCCCTATTTCTTTTCTAAAGACTTAGGCTCTGTTTGTATTAGATTTTGTATTGAGAAATCCCGTTCAAAAACTCCGTTTGACCAACACTAGTGTCTTGGAGCTTTGGTCAACAGTGGAAAAATGTGTCTCGGGAAGGCAAATAGTTCTGTTTGCGTTGGGTAGAATCTCTACCAAACATACACTTAAGGTATTTGTTGTCTTCAAGACTTGAGAAGGTCTACATGCATTTCATCTTCTAATGACTTTAAAATATCTGTTCTCATGTAGCATTAAATGCTTAAGTTCGTTGAAGCATGCTTGGTCTGATAGCTTGTTCAACATATTCTGAAAATCATCCTTGGATATCATCATAAAACAAATCATCGAAGCTTTTGTTGTGATATACCCATAAGTTTTCTTTTACTATTCCTTTTTTAGGATAGACTTGTCAGAGGCATCATATCTTTGTCAGAGATTGACTTGCCTTTTAAAACTAGAAGCATATTATGTTCAGAGACTTTGTCTTCATTGGATAAATGCTTTATACGAATGACATTTGAAATTACATTGGACATCAGCGCTTTGTTAAATCAATATAAGCATGGAATTGTCACAAGATAAAGATTCTTTATAAAAACAACTAATCAAGGGTAAGATTATTTAAAATGATCTTTGGACCTTTTACTGAATCTCTCTATGTTCAAATTAGTAAAGATACAAAACATTCGATAAAGAGCTTTGGACTTTCATTTCCTGTGCATGAAACCAAACTCGTTAAAGCTAACTTGTTCATCCTATTTAATAACCTTGTTATCATCAAAACCTTGAGGGGACAAAAACCACAATTGCATTTGGTTCCAACTTCATTTATCGTTATACATGGTTGACATACATCTTACCTTCTTTTGGGTATTGTTTGTTGTTGTGTTTTGGACTATTGTATCTTACATATGTTGGAGCAGATAATGCACTTGGGGAAGTGTCACTACATGGGTGACACTACTTTTGAGATAATGTCAGGAGTGTTATCAACTTTCTCTTTCGGGGGGCCATGGATCGTGTAATGATGCATCCCTGACCTCCTATGGGTGTCCCTTGAGACGCCTCGATATCCCATTAAAGAAAAATCCTAATTAACTAAGCCTTAATCCGTTTTATTAGCATTGGCATGGATATACATTCGAAAATATTATAAGTTTGGGGAAACGTGAAAAACAAAACTTAAAAACATATATAGCGGAAGAAAGATAAAATAGCAGATATGTACATAGTATATACATCGTCTCTCCAACAGTACCATCGATCCCAACAGAGGGATCGAAAACCTACAGTCTATACAAACTGAGTAAAGAAACAGATAACAGGTCATAGAAAGACAACAAAACCTAAAACAGGCAACATCTACCCGTCCGCCTCTCACAAAATACATCAAAATATCAAAAGAAGACTATGCTCACAAAGGCTTTCCCTAGCAGACGCTACCGACGAACCATATCACAGACGATATGGGCGTCTGGAACTACCCTCACCCTAAGCAAAATAACGACAATAATCTCCGGCATCCCTCGTATGAGTCCGGGGCTCCCACACAGACTCGTCGCTGCTGATAACGATCCTACGACGCTGATAGCGAAGCAACGTCTACGTACTCCTCCTCCTCCCGCCTCTATAGACTCTGCCAACTCTATCCTGAACCACGGACTGCTCTCTCTTGTTCCACCTGTCATCCGGGAACTCGTGCTGATATGGCGGATACCACATCTTTGTGAAGGGCAATCACCGAGAGATTCAGTAAGAACCGAGCATAGTGAATTCAGGTCATCCTCCGAGACAAACATAGATGCTGACCGGGCCGACGTAACACATGAAGAACTGTGAGTGGTCGACCTGCCACCCATGGTCGTCATGCTATACGATCTAAATGTCCCCCAGGGTTTGGACCCTCGGTGGAACCATCTGCAGGTAGTGCATCTGATGCTGCCTTGGCCCGATTGCCGTAGGCGTATGGCTGCTGCTCATCTAAAGAACCGATACATACACAGAAAGAGGAAGAAAAAGAAGAAGAGGGGAGATAAGAATATCGACACTACCATAAAAATTGGGATATGGAAAACATAGCATAACATACTATCAAATAGCAGTCAACACATACAGTATGCATCTTCTGAATCATACTATTACATTCAACCACGATTATCCAACTAGGATCAATCCTTTAAGGAGTCACACTCCTATGCATGTCTACCGATCCCTCACACTAGGGATACTGATCCCCGGGACATTCTCTATCTCTCTCGAGTCTATCCGTCGCCCCGAGAATGTCAGCTGGTTTGTCTTGGTAACAATTCTGCTCGTTGTGACCAATATGAAATAACCAAAGTTAACACAAGAAGGGGGGTTGAATTGTGTTTACCAACTATTTAGGAAACTTTGAAAATTATTTTCGCAGGCACAACAAGCAAAAATAAAGCTAAGGAAAATTAGACAGGTGACTTGTCTAATTTCAGAACAGTACACACGCCCACACAGAAGGTTAAAACAGGATTTGATATTCATAATATTAACTCCCCAAGTTAAAAGCTTAAACAGATAAACTATTAAATAAATTAAAGAGATTAGGGAAGAGGAATATCACTCAAGAGTTTTATACTGGTTCACCCCAAAATCAACAGGGTTACATTCAGTTCTTGGCAGCACCAAGGTTTCCACTATAACTGATCAGATTACAATACAAGTATTCTTTTCACACCTAGCCTCTCCAGGCTCACACTCAAACAAGTATTCTTTTCTCACCTAGCCTCTTCAGGCTCAACACAGTAAAGGGTAAAAGGTTTTGAGTATTTAATACAACTTTGCAAGTCTTTCAGATAACACTCAGAGAGTGGAATAAATGAAGACCGAATGACTGCTAAATTAATGTTAAATGATTGAAGAGCTATTAAATGAAGGAATGAATAATTAAATGAGGAGAGTAAATGATTCTTTGAAGATATGCACAAAGCTCTTAACTTCATCTTCATGGTTTGCCCAATTTAAAGGCTTCAATCAATTTGATCCATTAGACACAGCTTCAGAGAGTGTGCTCCTTTGGTTTGAACTTTTGGGAAGCCGTTAATGCCAAAGAGTCGTTCTGTGTAAGCATTAAATGTTTAGGGACTTTGCACTTTGACATATGCGACCAAGAGTACACTTTGCTTCTGAGCAGTTGTTGTTTCAGAGTTGCAGTAGCAGACTTCTTGTACTTGCAGCGGAGAACTTTCCATTTCAGTGCAACACTCAGTTTACTTTCTGGAAAACACTTTTACTTTGTACTTAAACAACTAAAAGCTAATGACTTGGTGCAGAGGTAGCATGTTTATACCTTAAACACTTGAAAGAATGAATTCTTTATTCTTTGTCCTTGGTACTATTGTCTAGAGGTCTTCGAGATCTTTAAGGAAGACATCTTTTTCAAATAAGGTTGACTTGGACTTTCTTCTGATAGGTTTGACAAAAAGATTGATGCAGCAGAGTCTAAGAAATTAGACGGGTGTTGTAGAGTCTAAAAATAGACGGATGAGGAGGTCCAAAACTTAGACGGGTGAGCAAGTCATTTTTAGATGGGTGATCCACTGAAGCTACTTCAGACTTTTGATCCTTGCCACGCCATCAACTAGATTAGAACTTTGACTGAGAGTTGACTTGGTCTCTATCTGAGTTGACTAACTTTCAGAGGGTGGTTTTTCAGGCGAGTCTGAAAAACTGCTCCTTAGGGAAATTAGACGGGTCAGATTTTAGACGTGTGACCTTAAGTCTATTTTCCTGCACACTTAGCAGACTTGTTAGTAATTTCATATGGTTCAATATTACCATACTTTATATATTTGGAATCATAAAAAATTAGCGAATTTACACATTGAATATGTTCCAGACTTATTATGTCTCAACATTCTCCCCCTTTTTGATGATGACAAATAATTTTTCTGATTTTATTGAACATAAAAAAGTAATAGCAGATATTTATACAAAGAGATATAAGTATGAAAATATGCTCCCCTTTAGCTTGTGCATCAGATGAAAACAAGTATCAGAGCAAAAACAAGAGCAAAACAAATTATATCTTATTAAGTTATATTTCTGTTACTTTTACTTCCTCCCCCTTTTGGCATCAATCAAAAAGATAAACATTGAGCATTAAAAGACAGATAGTGATCAAAGAGCAAAGAGCCAAAAGTGATAAAAACAATTTCATTTCATTCAGAGCCAGAACAAATGTTTACAAAATGTGATAAAAACATTATTGACAGTACATTGCATGACTCTAGACAAAATAAAAAACTAAGTCCTAAATTCTAAGAACTAGGTCCTCCTTGACTTTTTAAGAAAGCTTTCAACATCTTCTGCGTTGTTGCTTGTTGAGCTAGCACAGTGGCATGAAAAGAGGCTTGTTGTTGATGTGAATCCGGCAAGTGTACCGGTTCGTTGCAAGTAATAAAAACATGGTAAGCAATACCGAGGTCGAACACAAGGATTGGGAGAGCAATTTAACCAAATTATCAAGGAAATTCAAAGTGTTGACCAAGTCAATAATGGTTTGTTGAGGAGGGAGAGAATTATATAACAAAAGATATCAAGAACAATTATCTAAAATTGCTAAAAGATAACAACGAGTTGAAATTAATGGTTAAGGCTTCTAAGCTTACGAATCCACCTACCCAATCACGCAAGTTACCCAAGTGATTATTCTCTTATCCTTATGTTCAAATTCTTTGCCAATCAGGAACCCTCAATTATCCTAATGTCACCGCCGCTATTTAAAAGGAAATACCTAAACATTAAAATTGACAATCTTCTGATCCGAACAACCCACAGTTAGATTCATTAAGTTCTTGGTTCCTTATTGTGATTGCACCATTTTCCTATTCTATGCCTAGATATGTTCAAATGATGTTCTTAATTCAAGTCCTAAGTATGAATCTCCTGCCAGTATCAACGCACTAGACTAGTTTACAAATGGTCTTTATGATTAACACAAGCAAAACAGAATTAAGAAACAAGAAAAGAGAGAAGGGAATAATAAAACATCACTTGAATGTACTATGCCATCAAAGGTGGCTTCATCGTTCCCTTAGAATAGGGAATTAGTTCCTCAAAGTCACAGTAACAACGCAAGAAATACAAGAATTCATCCTAGAGGCTAGAAAGAAAGTGTAAAACTCAGCGAGACCCATCTCCAAGGAAACTAGGATTAGCCAAAAACGAAAGCTCTCTCAAAACTGACCTAAACAAGCTATTTATAATTTTCAGAATCAGTGCCCGTTCGCGAGTCGAGCAGCCTCTCGCGAGGCGAATACTCAATTTTGGCTCCATCAGGATTTTGAATGCTCGCGAGGCAAGGACTGTCTCACGGGGCGAGATAGAGAAGTTGCAGATTCCCTGAGTCTGGTTCGTGAGGTGAACCTTTGCTCGCATGGCGAGCCTGATTATGTGCAATTCCTGCTCAGTCTGTAGCTCCGGATCGCGAGGCGAGCAATGTCTCGCGGGGCGAGACACTCTTCTTTTCCTTTAGCTTGTTTTCTTCAAGTTTCCTTGATTCCTTGAGCTTCACGTTTAACCTGAAATATAAAATAGCATTTTAATGCTTTATTGACTCAAAAATAACCAAAAAATTCCTAAAAACTCTCTAAGAGACTCAAAATGTTGCTTAGGGACAAAAGGAGCCAAATTCGGGTGATTAGTGAGGGTAAATCGCTCAATTATCATAAAAACCTTAATCTTTCTAGCCATAAAACTAGTTAAGCTAGAGACTTATCAAAATACCCCAAACTTAAACTTTGCTTGTCCCCAATCAAACTAAAAATCAAAAAAACTGAAGACAAGGTAAGATTCATGGATTCAATAAAATTTAACCGAGCTTCATGCATTTGTTTACAAATTCTTTTTCAACTTGAAGTCCACCCCCCCTGGGGTATTCATTATGGTCACCCCCACATGCATCTACTTTCTACTTTTGATCAAAAGAGGAATTCATCATCAAAGCAATCTTTACTCTAAGCAAGGGATCCAACATACACACAGAAGGGAGATCACCAATTTTAAACAATTGTCTTCCTCACAAAGGGCATTTAGTAATTCACTCATTTCCTCAATTTGTCTAGGCTATCAATTTTACATTTCAAGGGCACTTTCCATGAATTTGATTTTCATCTAAAACAAAGTTCCCACAAAAATATGCATTTATCATCAAAAGGTATTTCAAAGGTTGTAATGAGGCCTGGCTAAAGGTAGGATATACAAAGGTACAAGGCTAAGACCCTAAGATTTATGAGAGCATGGAATTTGGCAATTACACTTTTTGATCCTTACTCTCATTTTTTTTTCTTTTTTTTTCTCTTACTTTGGGTGGCTACAACCTTTTTCCCTTTCACACCTCTTTCTTCATTTTTGCCCTTTTTGGCATGTTTGTATTTTTTTTCTTCTCAACCCAAAATAACATGATAAACTTTGTAGCCACCCCAAACTTAGTTTCCAAACAACACTTACACTGCTAAGTTTCCATGCTCTCATAAATCCTAAGATTGTGTTAACATGGTTTTTCCAGATTTCTGGCTTGTATTGTAAGGTTATTAAGAACAATAGGCTTTAAGGCTCAATGTGGCTAATTAGGAATCATGCATCAAGGTTGGTTCATATTTTGCCAAGTAGCTAATTCAAAGAAAATTGCCTAAATCATATGATGCAACATGAAGACATGCAAACCATGAAGAGATTGAAGCAAATTTAGGAAAGTGCAACTTAAAAGTGATTCACACAATTAAAAACACGGTTGAGGCTCAAATTCCTCACCCGGACATTTTCACAAATTGTTTAACCGAAATACAATCCCTAGAGTGTGCACCTTTTCACCCCAAACTTATAATAAATCACGCAATCACAACAAAAATCCTCTAAGTTTTGATTTTCGAATTTTCACATGGGGATTTAGCTTTCAAAACATCGAGGGAGGTTCATCAAAGTGGTTTTCACAAGAACTCATGCATTCAACCAAGTTGCATCCAATTTAAATCCACAAACATACCAACTAGACTCGTTGACACTATGGGTTTTTCTTATTGACCAATTATTCACATGCAAACTAAGAGATTCAAGATAGAGAGAGTGGAGATAAGTGGAAAGGAAAATAAAATAAAAGGAAAATAGAGGAGATGAGTTTAAGAAATGTTAGCTTAAGGAGTCCGAGGTGACTCCTTCTATTTTTCCTCCGCTTTTGATTCTTCTTCTTGATTTCCTTCCAATGTTAGCTTAGCAAGCCTATCCTCTTCCATTTTGAGCCATGCATAGTCATTCACGCTCTTGAGAGTTTCCAACCAAGTCCAATCCCATCTTTCCGCTTCTTCCTCGGTCTCAGTTTCTACTTCTGGGAATGGGATTTCATTCGGTTTCTTGATCCCCTTTTCGATCAATTCTTCATACCATTTATGTCCATTGCTAATGCACGGTAGAAATTCCCTTGCTCTCCTTTCAACATCTTTATGAATCGAATCCGGGATAGGAATCCACTTGAATCTTTTCCCTTTGATAATTAGTTAAGGTTTCAATTTCCGGGAATGTAATTCGTCTAACCCGGATTTCATTTTGGATGTTTTGGATTCCGGATGGTCCGGAGAGATTGTGAATTGAATCTAATTCCAGAAATAAATCATTAGACAATATTATAATTAAAATTAAAGAAAATTCGAAATGAAAAAGAAAAACATGCACCAAAATATATATCATCCAAGTGTGTGTCCATCAAGTATAAAAAATAACCCAGGAGTTTCTAGCTATCTATCAATGTACAACCATATCGAATATCAACAAAAAAAAAGCTAGAACTCATAAAAAAAACTGGGGAATGGGGACTGAAACTGATGATGGTGGGGCCCGGGTCAGTCAAAATCAATCTTGTCCATCGGGTCACCCTGCTGAGTTGCTGCTGCTGCTACCTCATCCTCATGAGGTACCTCGGGCACCCCCCTGTGGCATGGCTTCCTGGTCCCCAGGATAATCCTGCCACCCAAGTCGAGGTGCCAAATCCTCCTCGGAAGGGTAATGGGGTACCCGGCCCTCCTGCTGAGCCAGAGACATCTCCCTGAAGAACTCCCTCAACACTACCTGATCCCTCCTCATAGCCTTTTGGTTCTGCAAGAGAAGAACCATGTCAGATGATCGTTGCCTCTGAGGGGGCTGTGATGCTGGCCTCCGGGGTGCTGTGGACTCAACAAAGCAGTGGCAACGTATGTACTTTCTGTCAATCGGCTGATGGGGAATCTTCTCTACCCCCTCAGTCCCTGGAATGCCTACCCTGCGGATCATCTCTGTGATCAGGAACCCGTGGGCTAAAACCTCCTTGGTGCCCTCGAGTTCTCCTTCTGCTGGATATCCTGTGCTATGACAGCCCCCACATCAATAGTCTTTTCCTTCATGATAGCATAAATGAGATGGGCCCGGGCAACAGTAATGGTAGACTCGTGAGAGCTAACCATCAGGTTGGCGTGTACAAATGCCGACCATACCCGGGCCACCGGTGTCAGATCCTGCCTCCTCAACCGCAGCATGTTCCCAGAGGTCCCTATTTCCCAATAGGCCCCTAGCCTACAGTAGGTCTCCAAAATCTCAGCAGCCAAACTCTGCACCGCCGGCACCAGCTGATGCTCACTCCTATCATCCCAAGTGATGGGGATGCCCAGGCAGGTGCTAATCTCCTCAGTCGTGAAAGTCACGGGCACTCCTTTGACCATCGATATGCACCCTGGGTCATCAATAACGGGGTTGAGAGCGTCGGCGTAAAATTCCTGAACCAGTTTGATATCAAACCGGCGAGGAAGATCAGCCAACATAACCCAACCCCCAGTGTTAATCTGTCCAGAGATTGACGCTTAGTTGTTCCTCACAAGGACCACCCTCCTCTCCAGGGCCATCTCCTTCTGCATCACCAACTCCCAATGCTTCTCATGAAGAGAAGTTTGAAAGCTGGGAGCAGAGGAAATACCCCCAAGAGGAACCTGGTCCCTCAGAGAACAACTGGTCATTGACAATCATAAGCAAATAACTCAGAATTTAGAAATCCATCCTAAGCTATTGACAATCATATCTCAGACAGTCTAGTCATCAGTCAAGAACACAAATCCGTTCTCGAAATTTTCAGAAAATTAACCCGAGCCCCCTAATCATGCATTGTCTCTAACAACCCAGAGGAACCCCAAACTTAGCATCTAAAACAACAGTCCAGTTCACCAAAACAACCTCATAGCATTGCAATTCATAATAACAAATCATCTATTCACAGATTAAAACATTCTCAGACAAGTTCATCATTTACAGTCTTGCAGTACTTATGTTCAAATTGTCCAAGACTCATTCATATGACTTCATTCAATACAGAATCAGTATCAATCATTTAAAAATTGAAGAACATGGTAGGAATCATGGAAATAGAACAGGCATGGCATATTTTCATCTCCCTCGCTCTTTGGTTTTGAATTTGTCAGAAAAGAGGGTAGATTCTTGATATTCATGTTCCAAACTATACTAGAGACATGGAAGAAACATGAACTTACCTTTGAACGCGAATTGAAGTGCTAAAAAATGAAGAACAATGATGATGATGGGTTCTTGCCAGCCGCGAGAGAGAAGAAGATAAAAAGTTTTCTAGTTTGAATGCGCAAGTGAGGCAAAAAACCTAGCGAGGCGCTTAAGTTCTCTCTCATTCACAAGGCGAAACTTAAAGTCCCCCAATTTATGAACCCTAATTTCAGGGTTCGCGGGGCGAACTAGAGTGTTATGTGCTTTTTCATCTTCCCAGATTCGCGAGGCGAGCAGAGTCGCGCGAGGCGAATCTAGGTTTCCCTATGGTGTTCATCACTGCCCAGATTCGCGAGGTGAGTGATTGCTCGCGACACGAGGCAGAAGGAGGTGCACACCTCTGAGTTTTTGACCTTCAGGATCGCGAGGTGAACCATTGTTCGTCGGGCGATCCAGTCAAACTGGCTTTTCTGAGTTTTCCAGGCTCGCGAGGCGAGTCCTGGCTTCGCTGGGCGAGCCAGAAGCAGGGATTTTTACATACCTCAGGCTCGTGGGGTGAATTCATGCTAGTGAGGCGAGCTAGAAAAGAATTCTTCCCCTCAATTCCTAAATGCATCTAAGTCCTATATGCTTTCTAATGCAATTTCCTAACTAAGGACCCTATATGAAGACTCTTTTTATTATTTTAAGACTCTATAAATGCATAAAAGGATATCAAGCTTGGGTTGCCTCCCAAGTACCGCTTGTTTAATGTCCTGAGCCTGATGAAACTCACTCCCTTTTATGGGTCAGTTAAATTGACCTTTTGATGGTCTGCTGGAATTGGTCCCCCATGATAGTGCTTGATCCACTGGCCATTCACTTTGAATTTTTCTCTTTGACCCTCTAGCTCCATCACTCCATGTGGAAGAACATTAAGAATCTCAAAAGGTCCGGACCACCTTGATTTAAGCTTTCCCGGGAAAAGTCTCAACCTTGAGTTGTAAAGAAGTACCCATTGTCCCGGCTCAAACTTCCTAGGCAAAATGTGCTTGTCATGCCATGCCTTAGTCCGCTCTTTGTAAATTCTTGCATTCTCATAAGCTTGCTTGCAGATTTCAGACAATTCATTCAAGTCTAATAGCCTCTTTTCACCGGCCTTCTTCAAATTATAGTTGAGCTCTCTGATTGCCCAATACAACTTTTGTTCCAACTCTACTAGCAAATGACATGCCTCTCCAAACACCAAGTTGTAAGGAGATCTTCCAATTGGTTTCTTGAAAGCGGTTCTATAAGCCTACAAAGCATCATCTAACCTCTTTGACCAATCCTTATATGAAGAGTTGACGGTTTTCTCAAGAACGCGCTTCAACTCACAGTTGGATATCTCCGCTTTCCCAATGGTTTGTGGATGGTAGGGGGTTGATACTCTATGTTTGATCCATATCTCGAAAGTAGATGGTTCATTTGTTTGTTGCAAAAGTAAGATCCACCATCACTAATCAAGACTCTAGGAACCCCAAACCTTGTGAAAATGTTGCACTTTAAGAATTCCATGACTACCCGCGCATCATCCGTTGTTGTTGGAATTGGCTCCACCAACTTTGACACATAATCTATCGCTACCAAAATGTATTGATAGGATAAGGAGGGTGGGAATGGTCCCACGAAGTCTATCCCCCAAACATCAAAGAGTTCTACTTCAAGCATGCAATTAAGAGGAAGTTCATGCCTCCTAGATATGTTTCCAACTCTTTGGCAACGATCACAATTCTCAACAAAAGTGTGTGCATCCTTGAAGAGTGTTGGCCAATAAAACTCTCTTTGGAGGACTTTTTCCGCGGTCTTCTTTCCCCCAAAGTGCCCACCATAATCCGAACTATGGCAATGCCACAACACCTTTCCGATTTGGTCATAAGGAATGCATCTTCTTAAGATCCCATCCTAACATTGTTTGAAAAGATACGGGTCCTCCCATACATAGTATTTTGTGTCCAAGAAGAATTTCTTTCTTTGTTGCATAGTCCAACCTTGCGGAACCACATTTGAAGACTTGAAGTTAGCCATATCCGCGAACCGAGAAACTTTTTCAAAGATTGCAAACAATTTCTCATCAGGAAATTCTTCCTTGATATCTAGCAATTTCTCTTTAGTGTTAGGATTAACTAACCTCGATAAGTGGTTCGCTACTCCATTTTCCGAGCCTTTGCGGTCCCAAATCTCAATATCAAACTCCTTCAAAAGAAGAATCCACCGAATTAATCTAGGTTTGGCCTCTTATTTTGTCATCAAGTGTCTTATGGCCGCATGATTGGTGAAAATAATAATTTTAGACCCTACAACATAAGGTCTAAATTTATCTAAAGCAAAAACCACTGCAAGGAGTTATTTTTCACTGGTGGAATAGTTAGCTTGTGCTTCATTTAAAACTTTACTTGCATTGTAAATCACATGAGCTAACTTTTCTACCCTTTGTCCTAAAACAGTCCCCACCGCATAATCACTTGCATCACACATGATTTCAAAGGGTAAATTCCAATTAGGTGCAGTGACTATGGGTGCGACCACAAGCATCTTTTTCAAAATATTGAAAGAATGTAAACAAGAAGCATTAAAATCAAAGGATACGTCCTTCATAAGAAGGTCACATAGCAATTTCGCTATCTTGGAGAAGTCTTTGATGAACCTTCGGTAGAAACCGGCATGTCCCAAGAAACTTCTCACCCCTTCACATTGGTTGGTGGGGGTAGTTTTTCAATCAACTATATCTTGGCTCGATCCACTTCAATCCCCTTTTGGGAGATTTTGTGCCCCAAAACTATACCTTCCTTGACCATGAAATGACATTTTTCCCAATTGAGTACAAGGTTGGTTTCTTGGCACCTTACTAGCACGCAAGCCAAGTTCTTCAAGCAATTATCAAAAGAAGTCCCAAAGACCGAGAAGTCGTCCATGAATACTTCAATGAATTTCTATAACATGCCCGAGAAGATGGAGAGCATACACCTTTGGAAAGTAGCGGGAGCATTGCATAATCCAAAGGGCATCCTCCTATAAGCAAAAACTCCATATGGACATGTGAAGGCGGTCTTCTCTTGGTCTTGAGGATCCACCCAATTTGGTTGTAACCGGAGTAACCATCCAAGAAACAATAATACTCATATCCGGCCAACCTCTCTATCATTTGGTCAATGAAGGGAAGAGGGAAGTGATCCTTCCTTGTTGCATCATTTAGTTTCCTATAATCAACACAAATTCTCCATCCCATGACGGTCCTTGTTGGAATCATCTCATTGTCTTCATTGACCACCACGGTTGTGCCACCTTTCTTTGGGACAACATGAATTGGACTAACCCAATTACTATCCAAGATTGGATAAATGATTCCGGCATCCAAAAGTTTAATCACTTCCTTACGCACCGCTTCTTTCATGATGGGATTTAACCGTCTTTATGGTTGAACAACCGGTTTGTAATCATCCTCCATCGAAATTTTGTGCATGCATAAAGAAGGACTTATTCCTTTTAAATCCGAAATCTTCCACCCAATTGCGGATTTGTGTTCCCTAAGAACCCTTAAGAGCTTGTCTTCTTCATATTTTTCCAAAGCATTACTAATGATAACCGGGTGATGTCCACCTTCACTAAAAAATGCATACCATAAGTGAGCGGGGAGTTGCTTCAACTCTGGTTCCTTGTTGTCCTCTTCCACTCCTTCCTTGTCAAGCTTTTCTTGTTGGCATTCATCCTTGGGGAGATTTGGCAATGCTTCCATGTTCTTCAAACATTCCAGATAATCAACATCTTCTAAGAAGTCCCCTTCTTCATCTTCATCATGGGATTTTACCAACACTTTTTCAAGTGTAGAACCATGGGCTTCATGTGTGGCTATAGATTTCACAATTGGCTCCACCACATCCACACTATATGCATCAGATTTCTCAACTGGATGCTTCATTGCTTCAAAAACATTGAAGACTGTATTCTCATCTTGCACCTTTAGTGTGAGCTTTCCTTGTTGCACATCTGTCAGAGCACGCTTGGTGACCAAGAAAGGCCTACCCAATATAAGAGGGATCTCGGCATCTTCATCCATATCTAGCACCAAAAGTTCATCGGAAAGATGAATTTGTCCACTTTTACTAATCAGTCCTCCACCACCACATAAAGGTATTTAATAGAACGATCCGCTAGTTGGAGTGACATCATAGCCCTTTTGGCCTCTTGAATGCCAAGCTTCCTCATCATAGATAGGGGCATTAAGTTTATGTTTGCCCCTAAATCACACAGTGCCTTCCCAATAGTCATCTCTCCAATGGTGCATGGTATGCTAAAGGAACCCGGATCCTTCAACTTGGGAGGTAGTTTCCTTTGGATAATTGCATTACACTCCTCGGTCAAAGCAACCGTTTCCTCATCCACTATCTTCCGTTTCTTGGAGAGAAGCTCCTTCATGAATCGAGCATAAGATGGTATTTATTCCAAGGCTTTCGCAAATGGAATGTTGATTTAAAGCTTACGAAATACATCAAGGAACTTATTGAATTGCTTATCTTGCAACGGCTTCTTCAATCTTTCTGGATATGATACCTTCATGAATGGAGGGAGATCTTGGGGTTCAACCCACTTCTTTCTTCGAAATTCTTCATCCCCCAGTTTCATTTTCCCCCTTGCTCCGGTACTTTCTCACTAGCTACCACTTCTTCCTTTGCTTGCTCTGTTTCCACTTGTGGTTGTTCCGGAGTTTCACCTTCATGAGAACTAGTTGCTCCCCCATTTGATTCCAACACCTTACCGCTTCTAGTGGTCACGTCATTGAATTGATTCTTGGGGTTGTTCTCTGTATTACCCGTGAAAAATCCTAGAAGACGCTCATTCAGTTGTTTTGCAAGTTGTGCTGCCTGAGTCTCAAGATTCTGAATTGCTGCCCCTGTGTGAGTTGCCAACTTGTCAATGGCTGTGTTTGTATGCAGTTAACTTCTCAATGGCCGCACTAGTCTTTTCAGTAGCTAATTCCCATGGTTGCTTCCCACCATCTGTGATCTCTAACTGATTAGGATTAGGGAGAGCTTGCTGAGTATCGTGCTGTTGAATTCCATAGTTCTGCCTCTGATTCTGTTGTTGTTGCCCGGTCAATCCACCACTGGTGTTACTCCAAGAGAAACCCGGATGGTCTCTCCTGACGTTCCAATTTCTCCCATTGTGGTAGTCATTCTGTCTGTTCCTCTGATAATCATTGTGTTGTGCACTGTTTCGTAGAAATTGTGACACGAGTCCACATGCTCCTGAGAAAAGTACCCGAACAATTTTCACTGTCATGATCACCATTGTAAAAATCACAACGTGGTGGCAATCCTTCCCGTACTGCGTTCACCTTCATCATGCTATTAAGTGCCTCATTATGCTTCTTTAGAAGTGCGTTCTGCTCAAGAATAGCTTCAATAGATGATGCACTGAGTTCGGATAAATTTTGTTGAGATGCACTAGAAGAGTGACTACCATTACGGTTGTAGTCATTCCTAGACATATTCTCCAATAATGCCCATGCATCCTCCGCTGACTTGTAAGAGAAAGAACCGCCAGCTGCGGCATCACAGTTCATATGGTAGCGACCCCTCAACCCATTGAAGAAATGTTGAACCTTTGTCACTAAATCAAAGTAGGAAGAAGGACATCTGCTTAATAGCACATTATACCTCTCCCAAGCTTCATTGTAAGTCTCATCCTCATGTTGCCTGAATGAAGTAACGGCTATCTTCAATTGTGTCGCTCTCTGAGGAGGAAGGAACCTTGTGAGGAATTTCTAAGCTATATCCTCCCAAGTAGTTATGCTTCCTCTATCCAAATTTAGATCTAGCCAATCGCGTGCTCTATACCAAAGAGAAAGAGGGAATAGTCGCAAACGGAAGGCATCATCTGAAACTCTAGGAGTCTTAAACATATCACAGATCTCCAAAAAGTGTGAAATATGCCTATGAGGATCTTGGCTTGCACTCCCATCAAACTGGTTCCTTTGCACCTGGTTCAGAACCGATGAGTTGATCTCAAAAGAATTGGTCGTGATGGTCGGCCTGACAATAGTAGAAGCACAATCATCCAAGTTAGGACGATTGTACTCATAGAGAGGCTTATAAGCTGGAGGATCTCCTTCTCCCATCCCTTCAAGATTGATGGGAGGTCTCCTTTTCTCTCTCAATTCCTTCCTCAACCGCTTCTCGGTCCGTCGAATCTCTGGGTCGTATAGCAAGTCTCTCGGTGGAACGGTACCTCGCATAGACAAAAACAAGCTAAGACCAAGTGGATCAAAGAAGTTGAAAAAGATAAAAATTGCAAAAATTTAAAAGAAAAAATTGCTTAATCAAACTTTTGAATTTTCCTAAGATTTAGAAAAATTGGTCGTGCCAATCCCTAGCAACGGCGCCAAAAACTTGATGCAAATCCGGCAAGTGTACCGGTTCGTTGCAACTAATAAAAATACGATAAGAAATACCGAGGTCGAACACAAGGATTGAGAGACCAATTTAACCAAATTATCATGGAAATTCAAAGTGTTGACCAAGTCAATAATGGTTTATTGAGAAAAGAGAGAATTAGATAACATAATATATCAAGAACAATTATCTAAAATTGCTAAAAGATAACAACGAGATAAAATTAATGGCTAAGGCTTTTACACCCCGATGTCCAATTAAAGAACAATCCTAATTAACTAATCCTTAATCTGTTTATTAGTGTTAGCGCGATTATTACAGATGAAAATAATATACTTTACGGAAGTTGGGAAATTAAAACTTATAAAACATGGATAGCGGAATAAAAATAGAAATGACGTATATAAATAATAGGTACACCAAGTCTCCAAAGTACTTTCGATCCCAACAGAGGGATCATAATCCTAGAACAACTACACAACTGATAAAGTAAAAGGACTGATAAACAAGGCATAGAACACTAGTATAAAAAGATATAAAAACCTATACAGACAGCATCTACTGGCCCTGTCTCCCACAAAATACATCAAAATCCAAAATAACTCTCAGAGGCTCTCCCTAGCAGACGCTATCGACATACCATATCAACGACGATATGGGTGTCAGGAACTACCATTACCCTTCACATAACGACGCCTCTACACCTAAGTCCTCACAGACTCGTCGCTGCTCCTCAAGACCTTCCGGTAGAATCCTCTGCTGGTAGTGCATCAGTCTGTGCTCCGATCCTATCGTCGTCGTTGTACAACTGTTACTGCTCATCTACAGAACATACGGTACATACAGAGAAAAAGAGATAGAGAAGGTAGATAAGCTACTATAACACCATAAAAGGGGTCGGGGCACAATACAACATGTTAACATACAACAGAGATTGGCACAAATAACAAACATCTCGCGAGTCAACCATTTACAAAACATCCTCGATCCACATCTAGGGTCTAAATCCTCTAAAGAGTCACATCCGTATGCATGTTGGCCGATCACTCTCATAGGGAACTCTGATTCCCGGACATTCTCTTTCTTTCTCACACTCGGGCCTCCCTTTCCCAGAGAATGTCAGTTGGTTTGTCCAGGGTACCTTTCCTCTCACCGTGACCAATAAGGGTGCTTCCCCCAATGAGCTACAATTCCAATAGGGGTATATTGGTCACCTCGGAAGGTCCACCTACGACTAGAATACTCTGGGCCAGACGTTGGGATAGCCAAGCCTCCACGACGGTCTCGACACAGTGGGTGAAAATTGTTAAGTCTCTAAAATGTCTGATGTGCATTTCCCTAAGTTTTGATGGGAACTAAACATTGGTTAATGATTTAATTAACCTTCATATTGGTTGCTAACCTGTCTAGCTAGTGTGCAGATTAAAACTATAATAATCATCGTCCACTAAAGTGGTACAAGCTGTCGTCCACTAAAGTGGTATAAGTCATCGTCCACTAAAGCGGTACAAGCTGTCGTCCACTAAAGTCATACAAGTTGACGTCCACTGAAGTGATTGAAGCGCACGCCCAACACTGAAGTAATTGAAGCGTACGTCCAACACTAAAGTAACTGAAGCGCACATCCAACACAAGTGACAGAAGCGCTCGTCTACTAAAGTGACAGAAGCGCTCGTCTACTAAAGTAACAGAAGCGCCCGTCCACTGGAGTGACAGAAGTGCTCGTCCACACAAGTCTTTGGACTTGCTAAGTTCTTAATGTGGAGCTCGTCTACTAGGTTACGTTCAACCAGTTAAAGGAGTATCCATCCAATGACGTGGCATATGAAAGCTCGTCTACTAGCCTAGCCGAATGAAAAAAATCTTAATGGCTAGATGGACGCGGTAATTTTCAAGATGGACGCGCTTATCTTATGGACGCGAATTCTTAAAGAATTATCAAAATCTTATTTCAAGAACCAGAATAAAAAAAAGTTAGAAGTTACTCTTTCAAGCAACCTCGGTTATCAGAACCAAAGACCAGTTAAAGAATGCTTCCAACATGCTTTATTCCTCAGTACCTCTGGTCCTTACACGAAAAGGGAATTGTACTCAGCAAAGTACAAAAAGCTCTCTACACAACTCTGATATGGCTGTATCACGATGCATAAAGCCATGATCCTTCATGTTAGAGTACAACCAACGTTCCTATTGCATTAATGGCTGCCCATAATGACTCTATTGCATTTAATGAAGTTCTGCTTGAAGCCAACATCTGAGGGAATGTCTCTAACGGATCCTAAATGCTTGAAGACTATAAATACAGAAGTCATTGAAGATGAAGAATAGAGAACATACAAAGAGAATACACATAGCATCAAAGAGTCATTACTCTGCGTGTTAATATCTTCATTCTTTCATTATGTATTTTTCAATCATTTGAAGTTATTATGCATACTTTCCTATGCTTTACATTTAAACCACTCTCTGAGTGTTAATGAAAGATCTGTTTATCTGAAGTTGTATTTATTACAAACCAAATCTCTCAAACAAACCCGAGTGATCCTGAAGAGGCTAAGTGTGCAAAGAATACTTGTCTTGAGCCTGAAGAGGCTAGGTGTGCAAAGAATATTTGTCTTGGAGCCTGAAGAGGCTAGGTGTGCAAACAATACTTGAGTCTGTAACCTGATCAGTTATAGTGGATAAATCTTGGTGCTGCCAAGGACTGGACGTAGCTCTTTGCTTTGAAGAGTGAACCAGGATAAATAACTGTGTCAATCTCTCTTTCCTTAAACTCTCTAGTTGCTTTAAGTTTTCTTATGTGTATCAAGTGGTGTGTTTGCCAAAGTCTCTATTAAAATTTCATCAGTCGAGCCACCCGTCTATCGTGTATCTTTCCACTCGTCTAAACTAAGCTTCTGTTTGCGAAAAGATTTCATCTTTGTTTAAATTCTTATAAACACAATTCAACCCCCCCTTCTCGTGTTTATAGTTGTCTATTTCACAAATCACTGGTCTCTTGAAAACCATTCCAGGCCGAACTACATCCCCAAGGTTCCCAGAACCGTCCCTCTCCATATTCCGTACCCGTACCCGGGTACACCAACCTCGCGTGACTCCCAGTCACACGGCCTGCCACTTTAGCAACTTATGCAATGCACAAACATCCTAAGTTGACACTGGTACCAAACTCATTCCTACATTCTTCACGATACCAACACATCCACAACTCAACCCGGTACCTATATACCGTTATCCAACATCATAGAGGTGTCCTGCATTTCCTTCCATACAATGCTTCATACGGTGCCATGCCAATACTCGAGTGAAAAATATTGTTGTATGTGAATTAAATCAGTGGAAGAAATTCATCCCAACTCCCTATGTGTTCTAGCACACATGCTCTTAACAAATCTTCCAAAGACTGAATCGTCCTTTCTGATTGACCATCCGTCCGAGGATGATAAGCCGAACTCATCCATAATTTAGTTCCCAACGCACTGTTCAAACTTTGCCAAAACCTCGAAGTTAATCTCGGATCTTTATCCGAGATTATACTTGTTGGCACACTATGCAGCCTCACTATCTCATTGATGTACAACTGGGTTAACTTTTCCAAAGAGAACCTCTAATTGATAGGTAAAAAGTGAGCACTTTTCGTCTGCCTATCAATTATTACCCAAATTGCATCATTCTTCTTTTGTGTCTTAGGCAAACCCGACACAAAGTCCATTGCGATACTATCCCACTTCCATTCTGGGACATCCAGAGATTGTAATAATCCTACTGGCTTCTGGTGTTCGATCTTCGCCTTCTGACACACCAAGCGGGACTGGACATACTCTGCTATTTCCTTCTTCATTCCAGGCCACCAGAACATCTTTTTCAAATCCCGATACATCTTAGTGGCACCTGGATGGAAACTTAGCTTACTTTTGTGTGCTTCCTCCAAGATCAAATTCTTAACTTCTCTATTCTCTGGCACACAGATCCTGTCACCGAATCTCAAGATTCCGTCAGTACCTCGTTTAAACTCCACAGATTCTCCTGCTTCTATCTTCTGATTAACCTCTTGGAGGTATTGGTCTTCCGATTACTTCTTCCAAACTAAGTCTAGGAATCCACTAGTAATAGTGACCATTCCCAAACTTATCTTATTCCGGGATAATCCTGTTATCCCTAGATACAGGTCTTTGAATTGATCGATCATTTCTAACTCCTTGATCATCATAGCAGACACTTGCAACGATTTCCGACTTAACGTATCTACTATGACGTTCGTCTTTCCAGGATGGTATTGGAGATCAAACTCATAATCCTTGATGAACGCCATCCATCTCCCCTGTCTCATGTTCAACCCTTTCTGATCAAACAAATACTTTAGACTCTTGTGATCACAGTAAACTGTGAACTGAGCACCATACAGATAGTGTCTCCATATATTCAACGCAAACACTATTGCAACCAACTCTAAGTCATGGGTTGGGTTATTCCTCTCATGTACTCTTAACTGTCTAGAGGCATACGCCACCACTTTTCCATTTTTCATGAGGACGCAACCCAGGCCTTGATATGATGCATCGTAGTACACATCAAAAGGTACTAATAGATCTGGCAAGACTAGCACATGAGATGTTGTAAGCCTCCTTTTCAACTCTTCAAAACTAGCCTCACACTCATCAGTCCACTCAAACGTTTTTCCTTTTCTTATTAGTTGCGTCATCGGTAACACAATATTTGAGAATCCTACGATGAACCGCTTGTAGTAACCTTCCAGTCCATGAAAATTCCTAACTTCGCCCACTGTCTTAGGAAGTTCCCAATTAACCACTGCTTCCACTTTGGCAGGATCCACAACTATCCCTTCCTTGTTTATCATATGCCCTAGAAATTGTACTTCATCCAACCAGAACTCACACTTAGACAACTTGGCATAGAGTTGTTTGTCCTTAAGCAATTGAAGTACAACCCGAAGATGCTCTGCATGTTCCTCCCTACTCGAAGAGTAGATTAGAATGTCGTCGATAAACACAACGACAAACTTGTCTAAGTATGGTCTGAAGATCCGATTTAGGTAGTCCATGAACACGGCTGGAGCATTAGTCATGCCAAACGGCATAACCAGATACTCGTAATGACCATACAGAATTCTAAAAGTAGTCTTCGGTATATCATCTTCCTTCACTCGGATCTGATGGTATCCAGATCTCAGATCTATCTTAGAAAACACAGTTGCTCCCCGCAACTGATCCATCAGGTCGTCAATCCTCGGCAACGGGTACTTGTTCTTGATTGTTACCTTGTTCAGTTGTCGGTAATCCACACATAGCCTTGAGCTTCCGTACTTCTTCCTTTCAAACAACACTGGCGCTCCCCACGATGAAACACTTGGTCGGATAAACTCCTTCTTCAACATGTCATCCAGCTTTTCCTTAAGCTCTGCCAACTCTGTCAGGGACATTCGATAAGGTGCTATCGATATCGGTCCCGCCCCTGGTATGAGATCTATCGCAAACTCAATCTCCCTCTTAGGTGGCAGCCCTGGCACGTCATCCGGAAAAGCTTCAGGAAACTCGCTTACGACAGGCAGCGCTTCCATCTTAGGAGCCTCCTTGGCTTCCAAAGAAAACAACACCACGTAGTTCCTTGATTGTCCTTCTCCCGTACTACCGTCATTGGCAGGTGAGACACCCCGTTGTGCCCCATTGTATTATTACATTAAAACCTTAATATTTATTTACTTAATCGCGTGCTTATTATTGAAAATACGTTAAAATTAAAACTTAATTAATAATCATATAACTTCTACAAATATAAAACACACCAAAGTTGTAATATATAATTACACACATGTTTATTTATTACATTACCAAAACACTGTTGAGGGTATCCTCTTAGTAGGATCCCTCACAGGCATAAACTTCACTACAGACATACTTAGCGGAATTATAAATACTCCTTAGACACACTGGCCATAATGTCTATACTCTAATAACCATGAATCACAACTCGACCTCCAGCATCTGGTTCGTAAGGAGTTCCATCTAACTCCTCGGCAATTGGTTCCTCCATCGGGTCTTCTCGTACGATCACATCAAAAATAAAATACAACACGTAGAAAGATATAGGGAATAAGAAATAGTTCTATCATCAAAAAGCGGAAAAGAGTAATAGTAAATTATACAATAACTGTCACAGACATGACATCATTCAACACCTAACAAAACATCCTCAAACTCAAGTATTCATCTTCTACCCCAATCTAATATGACTAAACTTTTATACCGACGTGGCCATCTCTATTCCTATCACGTTAGTCAGTAGTCCAGAACGGTCCAGTACCAATATCTTTCGAACGCATCAAAGACTAAACAAGTATTAGTCTAAAATGGTCCAGTGCCAATAACATACGAACGCGTCAAGGAGTATCAATCCAGAACGGTCCAGTGCCAATAACATGCGAACTCGTCAAGGAACATCATTCCATAACGGTCCAATGCCAAGAACATTCGAACGCGTCAAGAACTAAAGAGTATTACGGTAGTCTACCTCGGCATCCACATCCGTAGGGCACTCACCCGCAATATCCGATATCCCAAAATAGGATATCCTGACCTCGTGTGTTCCACTCACACGGCTGTGAATAACAATACCTCGATAAATGAATCTCCCTAAATTACCTCAATAACAACCTAGTGCCTCAACCTTCCATCAAAGTCTCAACACCTTTTTCCTCATAGATAAAACCACTTAATTAGGCAAGGCACCTCTAAATCACCTTTATTCTCTCACCCAAACAATTATCTCCCGAACAACACATATCCTTACTTAAAAATCAGCTAAGCACAATATTAACAACCATGCAGATCATGCATAAGATAATATCAGAAAATATTCAAATATCTCAATATCATATAAAGCAATTTATCACAACCAACTCATAATAATCAAACCAAATCAATAACAAAGTCAGACTCTGTCACGACCAGGCCGTGATAGCCATCACGGCCGTGACAGACACTGAACATCCTCAATATCCTAATTATTCAAACACCGAAATAATACATCACATGCAGATGGAATACCTCAACCAGCGTATCACAATAAATTCGATAACATAAAATCAAACATCCTCAAATACTTAAAATCAACTTAATGTCGATAAACCTACAATCGCCGAATCACCATTGGTTTTACAGAAAAGGTTTCTAATAGGATTTTGGTCTTGTCGATTACTCGACTACTAGTAGGGTTTAGGTCGCCCTACACAATTATCATATAATCTACTACTTATCGATTCCGATGATAGGTTGATTCTTTTCCCCACCTGAGCTAGCACCGGAAATACGTACACGACGATCCTCGTTATCCTGCCACGAGTTAACACAACCACCTTCAACCAAACAACATAACTATAATTAATCAACTAACAACCATCTTTGACACTTTAGGACTAGGTTCGGCCAAGACTTAGAAAATAGGTTTAGGATTATCTTCTTAATGCCATCTTTTGGATCCTAGTTACTAGAGTCTTAACTAACATAGATTACTTATTACAAGACTAAAATTTGAAACAAAATCCTCTAACCTTTAGGGTTAGGGTTTTGGCCAAGGGCTGACTTTTAGGGTTCAAAATCCTTAAAATTTCTAATCATGATTAAGTCATAGATTAATGGTCCTTAATCAACCAAAATCGTTAATGAAAACCCTGAACAAAACTCATCAAATCTCTCTCATCTAGGGTTCGACCAACATAGAGATTTTTGAGTAAAGATTTTCATTTTAATAAACTAAGCATGGATTAGAGTGTGTAGGCATACATGTCATATGAAATACATGATCATACATGACAACACATGAACAAAACCCTATCAAACCCATCCTACTAGGTTCGGCCCAGTCCAGAAATCAAGGAAGGAAATTTCTCATGACCATATGTGATGTGGCGTAAGTCGACGCGCGACGACGCTCGTGCGATTCCGGCAAGTGTACCGGATTGCCGTCAAGTAATAAAAGATATCGAACCCACATAGACTGTGTTCTCGAATCGCAACTGATTCTCAAATCGAGTGAATCTGGACTGTATGAAAAGGGTTTTGAAAAAGGTTTGAATTGAGAGATAAACAAACAGAATCAATTAAAACAGAAAACAAATGTTTTTGGGGTTTTGATCTAAATGGATTCCTAGGGATTTGGGTTACCTTTGAGGATGTTTATGTTGCTAATCTGATTTACCTTTGTTGATTACCGAAATTGCCTTGAAGGCGAGTTGATCCTCTAATAGCTTAAGCTCCCTCTCGGGTTACAAAAGCCGTGCCCAATTGACCCGACCCCTACTCTCGTGGTAGTCGATCCCAGATTGGACCCTTTGCGTTCCGTGACAACTCGTTGCTCCTCGAGGGACGGCTTCTAACTCTCGTGATTTCAGTCCCAAGTCTGACTTCTATAGGTCCGACACCTAAGTTCACCGCTAGGTTCCTCCTTAGAATGTCTCAGTCATGCAAATAACCTAAGTTCACCGCTAGGTTCCTCCTTAGATCATCCACATCTCACAAACCAGTGGCCGCCGGGCTTTACGAGTGAAACACCCTAGAAATCCTAAGTTCACCGCTAGGTTCCTCCTTAGAACGTCCACGTCACACAAATAAGCGGTTGCCGAATTTACGAGTGATTAACACACTAGAAATCAGATCTAAAACAATAACGAAATCAACAACGATTTTACATCAAATCAACAACATTTACAAAACTCGGGCAGAGCCCCAATCCCTAGAAACAAACTACTACTCCAGTCTTGCCATGGAGATGACAAGCTGGGTTGACAACATAATGAAAAATACCGAAATCAGAGAAGAGAGGAGGAGAGGAGAAGAGAGATCTATGCCTAGAGTCCTAGTTGTTATGGATGTGATAGATGATTCCTCCCATGATCTGATGCCTTGATCCTTATTTATAGAAATTGGGAAGTTAGAGTCCCAAACCAACTCAAAATCTGATCTATTTCGGTTTCTTCAGGTCCAAGTAATGCGCGTCACGGCCGTGATGGCCATCACGGGCTGGCCGTGACGGTCTCTGTTTCTGGCACTTCTGGAACAATTCAGTCTTTCGCGTGGCGAGTCTATGCTCGCGTCGCGAGTCCTCTGTTCATGGCCATGACAAGAATTACGGCTGTGGCCGTGATGGATATCACGGCCAGGCCATGACAGACTCTGACTTCAGCCTTTGTTCCTTTTCAGTTTTTGCTCGATCATGGCCGTGATGGGCATCACGGCTAGGCCGTGATGGGCTCTGTTTGGCTCATTTTCTTCAGTTTTAAAGCTCCATCTTCATCCAAACTTCATCATGGTTGATCTTGAGCATTTTACCCTTGATATCTGCAAAACAACACACGAAAACCGCCTTACCCGTTCCAAAGGAAAATTAACCTAAAATCTAATAAAAATATGCCTAAACTACATGAAAATGCATGCAAAATGATGGACAAAGATGAGGTGAAATCACACTCATCAATATGCTTCTAGATGATGAAAATAGAGATGATTATAAGATCATAGCAATTGGTTTCATGCCAAATGGATTTTTCTAGAATTAGTTATGAATTTTCAAAGTTCTAGATCTAGAAACTTAAAAGTGATGAACATAGATAAAATAGACTTTGAATCAAGAAATTCATTAAAGAACCTAGACATGATTAAGGAAGAAGAATAGGATTCACCTCTTGAATATCAAAGACAAGTGAAATCCAAGAACTTGCTTCACAAATTTGACACTAAAAGACTTATGAACTTTAGGGTTTTTGAACAAAAATGCAATAGAAACTAAATGAAATGTGAGGGAGGGTATTTATAGGCATGTTGTGCGCAACTTTTGAGGACCAAGTAGAAAGGAGGTGATTTCTCAAAGGATTAAAGTGAAATTAATTCCTAAGGACCATTTTGCAAAGATGTCAAAAGTATAAGGACTATTTTGCAAATTGTCAATAAGTTGTAATGATGACCATGTGCCACATTAAATGTGGTCTTATCTTGACCATCCTTGGCTGATTTTCTTCATAAGATATTTTAAGAAAAACCTAGAACATTTGAGAAGAGTTGAGAAGATTGTAGAATGTAGTAGAAAAATGTAGAATGGTGTGGAATGTAGTAGAAAATTCTAGAATGCTCTTTGTTTATTCAAGATGAGGGCAGCCTCTACTCCTCATGGGCTTGCGCATGGGACTAATATATTTGGGCTTGGATTCATTCTTGTGGGGCCCACCAAAAGATTTAAGCTGAAGCATGACATAGGAAACCTATATGGTTTCAAATGGGCTTCATGGAATTAATCCATGGACTAGGATTTTGGGCTTCATGGCCACGGTCCAATAAGGGATTTGGAACAAAGATTCTGGCCCAACTCACTTAGAGAACCTAGAAACTAACTTAGGGACCAAAGTGTAATTAACAGAAAGTTCAGGGACTTAAGCATAAAATTCAAAATTTGACACTTTAACCCTGTAGAACCTTCTAAGCTTAAAAGTATGATTCATCCCCATGAATCATCTCAAAATCCTAAGATAAACTCTTCATCTGCTCTTGGAAACTCCGAAATCCATTCTGCCGCTCACCCGATTACGTATTACGCTCGAAAAAAGTAAATTATTTTATTTTTTTCTGAAATAATTCTAAAAATACAGAGTTGTAGGAAATAAAATAAAAACCTTAAGTCTTTCGTTCACGAATTAAAATTAGATCTTTTGAGCAGTATAAATATACTGTCAGTGAAAATAGCGGGCCAGGATTCGCCCGTCGTTTCAACCTAAATTTTAATCTTAGTTTCCTACATTCAAGTAGGATTGAGTGATGAACTCCGTTTATTTAAAATAATTTTCTAATACTCATATAAATATATACAAATAATCATTCGCATTTCGATTATTTTGAAACTGTGAAAATCGGGGTGTTACATTACTACCCCTCTTAGAAAAAAATTCCGTCCTCGGAATTTCTTAACTCAACACTAGACATCATCTTGTAATCTTATCTTAATCTAAAGCTCCAACAATATATTTCTCATCGTTGTTTTTCCCCTAGGTGACAACGGTAACTTCATAACAGAATTCATGCCTATATCATTCTATTTATCCTCGAACTTACCCATCACTATCTTCTATTCATTGTCCTTAACCTTTCCCACTTGATCTAACATCCTTAAAGGACATAATTAAAACTTAATCCTTCGAACATATCCTATTATTCCAATTTATATCAAAATCATACATACCGTGTATGAGATCTGCAGCGTGAGGGGATTCAACTCCTCTTACGGTAAACACTCTCCCAGCAGCTTGAGGTCTAACCATTTGCTGACCAGTTGTGGGAACTCCTCCCTGGGTTCCACCTCTATAACCTCCAGCTTCCCTATTCCCAGCTACCGGCTGCGGCATACCTTTCTGTCTACAATCACGAGCATAATGACATGGTTTCCCACAGTTGAAACAACCAGATCCCTCCTTACAATTCCTAACATGGTGCGGTCCTCCGCATCTGAAACAAACTAAGCCTTGTTGTTGCTGGCTTGTTCCGACCACTTGTGTGATAGCTACTGGTGTTGGTGCCACTGTCTGCAATTGTCTGGCGTATGGTCCTTGTCTCTCTTGAGAACCCCTATCTTCTCTCCGTTGGAGACCTGATCGTATAGGATCTCCACTCCTCTGCTGCCTCTGCTCAGCAGCTTGCCTCAGATCTATGCTTTCTATGGCACTGCATCTCTATACTAGCTCCGGAAAACTCTGGATATCAAGAGATACTATAGCCCTCTGGAGTTCATGTCGGAGTCCTTCCTCAAACCTTCTACATTGCCAATCGTCATCTGGGAATCTCTGATAAAATTCAGAATACTTAATCAGAGCCTCAAATCGTGATGCATAATCACCAACAGTCATGTTGCCTTGTTTGAGACTCATGAATTCCCTTTCTTTCTCTCGTCGAACTAGACACGGAAAATACTTCTCAAAGAAGCAGTCACTAAACAGCTGCCGGTTGATAACTCTGCCTTCGGCATCCAGCAATCTTCGCTTGCCTCTCCACCAAGACTCTGCTCCTCCTGTTAGCATGAAGGCAGCATACGTCACTTTCCTATCCTCTTTGCAGCGCATGGTATCGAATATCTTCTCGATCTCTTGTATGCACCATTCTGCCTTCTCTAGATCATAATCTCCTCGGAATTGGGGTGGCTTACCTTTCAGGAAAGTAGCCATTCCGGCATCTTCCGCTGCTGCAGCTCTCCTTTGGTTCTGTTGTTCCTGTTATTCTTTGTTCATCTGTAGCATCTCAGCATTCTGTTGTGTTTGTAATAACAGATCAGTAACTATGTTTTTCATGGTATCTTGAGTCTCAGATGACTCTCCTCCACTTCCGGTATGATTATTTTCCACATTGTTAGCTCCAACAATTCTTTCAGGAGTTCTATCATTACTGTCAATCGGACGTCCTCTTCCACGAGCCATGATTCTGTAAAAGAAATCATTCGCTCTTATCAATATGACATATAATACCACATAGACAAGTATATAAATACCATATGCCACACTAATGTTATTTATCGCGTCGGATTCGGACACACTACCCATCTTCTAAGCATAGTTAAAATCCGATGTGGACTCAACTAGACACGGCCAGTAACAATATCCTAGACCTCACAGTCCGATTAGAATCGAACTGCTCTGATACCACCAAATGAGACACCCCGTTGTGCCCCATTGTATTATTACATTAAAACCTTAATATTTATTTACTTAATCGCGTGCTTATTGTTGAAAATACGTAAAAATTAAAACTTAATTAATAATCATATAACTTCTACAAATATAAAACACACCAAAGTTGTAATATATAATTACACACATGTTTATTTATTACATTACCAAAACACTGTTGAGGGTATCCTCTCAGTAGGATCCCTCACAGGCATAAACTTCACTACAGACATACTTAGTGGAATTATAAATACTCCTTAGACACACTGGCCATAATGTCTATACTCTAATCTCCATGAATCACAGCTCGACCTCCAGCATCTGGTTCGTAAGGAGTTCCATCTAACTCCTCAGCAACTGGTTCCTCCATCGGGTCTTCTCGTACGATCACATCAGAAATAAAATACAACACGTAGAAAGATATAGGGAATAAGAAACAGTTCTATCATCAAAAAGCGGAAAAGAGTAATAGTAAATTATACAATAACTGTCACAGACATAACATCATTCAACACCTAACAAAACATCCTCAAACTCAAGTATTCATCTTCTACCCCAATCTAATATAACTAAACTTTTATACCGACGTGGCCATCTCTATTCCTATCATGTTAGTCAGTAGTCCAGAACGGTCCAGTACCAATATCTTTCGAACGCATCAAAGACTAAACAAGTATTAGTCTAAAATGGTCCAGTACCAATAACATACGAACGCGTCAAGGAGTATCAATCCAGAACGGTCCAGTGCCAATAACATGCAAACTCGTCAAGGAATATCATTCCATAACGGTCCAGTGCCAAGAACATTCGAACGCGTCAAGAACTAAAGAGTATTACGGTAGTCTACCTCGGCATCCATATCCGTAGGGCACTCACCCGCAATATCCGATATCCCAAAATAGGATATCCTGACCTCGTGTGTTCCACTCACACGGCTGTGAATAACAATACCTCGATAAATGAATCTCCCTAAATTACCTCAATAACAACCTAGTGCCTCAACCTTCCATCAAAGTCTCAACACCTTTTTCCTCATAGATAAAACCACTTAATTAGGCTAGGCACCTCTAAATCACCTTTATTCTCTCACCCAAACAATTATCTCCCGAACAACACATATCCTTACTTAAAAATCAGTTAAGCACAATATTAACAACCAGGCAGATCATGCATAACATAACATCAGAAAATATTCAAATATCTCAATATCACATAAAGCAATTTATCACAACCAACTCATAATAATCAAACCAAATCAATAACAAAGTCAGACTCTGTCACGGCCAGGCCGTGATAGCCATCACGGCCGTGACAGACACTGAACATCCTCAATATCCTAATTATTCAAACACCGAAATAATACGTCACATGCAGATGGAATACCTCAACCAGCGTATCACAAAAAATTCGATAACATAAAATCAAACATCCTCAAATACTTAAAATCAACTTAATGTCGATAAACCTACAATCTCAGAATCACCATTGGTTTTACAGAAAAGGTTTCCAATGGGATTTTGGTCTTGTCGATTACTCGACTACTAGTAGGGTTTAGGTCGCCCTACACAATTATCATATAATCTACTACTTATCGATTCCGACGATAGGTTGATTCTTTTCCCCACCTGAGCTAGCACCGGAAATACGTACACGACGATCCTCGTTATCCCGCCACGAGTTAACACAACCACCTTCAACCAAACAACATAACTATATATAATTAATCAACTAACAACCATCTTTGACACTTTAGGGTTATGTTTGGCCAAGACTTAGAAAATAGGTTTAGGATTAACTTCTTAATGCCATCTTTTGGATCCTAGTTACTAGAGTCTTAACTAACATAGATTACTTATTACAAGACTAAAATTTGAAACAAAATCCTCTAACCTTTAGGGTTAGGGTTTCATCCAAGGGCTGACTTTTAGGGTTCAAAATCCTTAAAATTTCTAATCATGATTAAGTCATAGATTAATGGTCCTTAATCAACCAAGATCATTAATGAAAACCCTGAACAAAACTCATCAAATCTCTCTCATCTATGGTTCGGCCAACATAGAGATTTTTGAGTAAAGATTTTCATTTTACTAAACTAAGCATGGATTAGAGTGTGTAGGCATACATGTCATATGAAATACATGATCATACATGACAACACATGAACAAAACCCTATCAAACCCATCCTCCTAGGTTCGGCCCAGTCCAGAAATCAAGGAAGGAAATTTCTCATGACCATATGCTTCTAGATGATGAAAATAGAGATGATTATAAGATCATAGCAATTGGTTTCATGCTAAAAGTATTTTTCTAGAATTAGTTTTGAATTTTCAAAGTTCTAGATCTAGAAACTTAAAAGTGATGAACATAGATAAAATAGACTTCGAATCAAGAAATTCATTAAAGAACCTAGACATGATTAAGGAAGAAGAATAAGATTCACCTCTTGAAGATTAAAGACAAGTGAAATCCAAGAACTTGCTTCACAAATTTGACACTAAAAGACTTATGAACTTTAGGGTTTTTGAACAAAAAGGCAATAGAAACTAAATGAAATGTGAGGGAGGGTATTTATAGGCATGTTGTGCGCCACTTTTGAGGACCAAGTAGAAAGGAGGTGATTTCTCAAAGGATTAAAGTGAAATTAATTCCTAAGGACCATTTTGCAAAGATGCCAAAAGTATAAGGACTATTTTGCAAATTGTCAATAAGTTGTAATGATGACCATGTGCCACATTAAATGTGGTCTTATCTTGACTATCCTTGGCTGATTTTCTTCATAAGATATTTTAAGAAAAACCTAGAACATTTGAGAAGAGTTGAGAATATTGTAGAATGTAGTAGAAAAATGTAGAATGGTGTGGAATGTAGTAGAAAATTCTAGAATGCTCTTTGCTCATCCAAGATGACGGCAGCCTCTACTCCTCATGGGCTTGCGCATGGGCTAATATATTTGGGCTTGTATTCATTCTTGTGGGGCCCACCAAAAGATTTAAGCTTAAGCATGACATAGGAAACCTATATGGTTTCAAATGGGCTTCATGGAATTAATCCATGGACTAGGATTTTGGGCTTCATGGCCACGGTACAATAAGGAATTTGGAACAAAGATTCTGGCCCAACTCAATTAGAAAACCTAGAAACTAACTTAGGGACCAAAGTGTAATTAACAGAAAGTTCAGGGACTTAAGCATAAAATTCAAAATTTGACACTTTAACCCTGTAGAACCTTCTAAGCTTAAAAGTATGATCCATCCCCATGAATCATCTCAAAATCCTAAGATAAACTCTTCATCTGCTCTTGGAAACTCCGAAATCCATTCTGCCGCTCACCCGATTACGTATTACGCCCGAAAAACGTAAATTATTTTATTTTTTTCTGAAATAATTCTAAAAATACAGAGTTGTAGGAAATAAAATAAAAACCTTAAGTCTTTCGTTCACGAATTAAAATTAGGTCTTTTGAGCAGTATAAATATACTGTCAGTGAAAATAGCGGGCCAGGATTCGCCCGTCGTTTCAACCTAAATTTTAATCGTAGCTTCCTACATTCAAGTAGGATTGAGATGAACTCCGTTTATTTAAAATAATTTTCTAATACTCATATAAATATATACAAATAATCGTTCACATTTCGATTATTTTGAAACAGTGAAAATCTGGGTGTTACAGCAGACAATAATCCAGAAGGCTCCATAAAACGAAGAGTTTTATTTGAACAATCCAAAACTACATGGTGAGCCGAAAGCCAATCCATGCCTAATATAATATCAATCTGCTGCATAGGCAGACAGATAAGGTCAATAACAAAAGTCTGGTTTTATAAAACAACTGGACAGGCTCGACAAACAAACAAAGTAATTAATGTATCTCCCATAGGGGTAGAAACATTCAGATCATAGGGTAAAGATGTAACAGGTAGTTTCAAATGATCCATGCACTCAAGAGAAATAAACGAATGCGTAGCGCCTGAATCAAATAATACATATAAGGGTTTTCCAAAACTGAGACACTCACCCTATATGAGATTAGGATCTCTAGTAGTCTCGGAACCTTTAACGGCGAATACCCTCCCACTGGCTTGGGGTCTACCTCCTTGTTGATTTACTGTCTGAACTATTGATCCACTGCTCTGAGCTCCTCTACTTTGTTGTTGCACCGGATTTCTGATTACATTGCTATTGGGATATGATCTGGACATGTGTCCTATCTGATAAAGTGTGGTCCTCCGCACTTGAAACAAGTTGGCATCCCTAATGATGTCTGACTAGGACCTCCGCTACCCGCACTGGTTGTTTGCTAACTAGGACAATTGTAAGGTCTCGCCCGTTGCTGGAATCTTCCCTCATGACCTCTTTGATCGCTGCCACCTCTAATCGGCCCGCCACTCTGCTGCTTTGGATGTATTGGCCTAGAACGATCATGGCTCTCCAACATAGTACACTTTTCAACCAAAGCCGGGAAATGGTAGAATTCGAACGACAGCATCATCCTTTTCAATTCCGGCCTTAAACCATCTTCAAATCTCTGACAAACCCATTCTTCATCCGGATGGAGTTGATAGAATTGGGAGAATTTCAGCAATTCCTCGAAACGAATGGATATTCTCCCACTGACATATTCCCCTGTTGTAAACTCATAAATTCTTTTTCCTTCTCCTGTCGAACACTCACGGGGAAGTATTTCTCCAGAAAATTCTTTGAACAGATTCCTTGTTACTTCTTGTTCTTCTGCTTCTAACAAACGTTGCTTATTCTGCCACCATGACTCTGTTGCTCCTACCAGCATGAAAGCAACATAAGTAACCTTCCGCTCCTCACAGCAATGCATAACGACAAAGACTTTCTCCACCTCCTGTAACCACTTCTCGACAGCTTCTGGGTCGTAGTCATCGTGAAACTGAGGTGGATTGCCTTTCATGAAGGCATTCAGACCACTATCCAGTTTTTCCTCTTCCCACACCGTATTCACTTGGTGCTGCCTTTCTTCCCGCTTTTCCTGCCTCTGCATGAACTGGGTATTCTGCTGAGTTTGATGCAGTATAGCAGTAGCCACCTCTCTCATCACTCTCATAGTATCATTGACATCACCACCATTATTAGCCCCCGATGAACTTCCGGGCACATTGGTGTTTGTCTCCTCCATTCCTGTCACCCCTTCCTCTTCTCTCATTTCCACGAGCCATTCTAATTTCCTGTAAAAGAAATAATCAGCTCCTTTTATTCATAAGATATGTAAGGCCATATAATCAAATATATTACTTTACACATCTTACCAATACTTATAAGTTATTCTCGTACGATAAGGATAACATGCGTATCGAACACTCTACCCATTCTAAGCATAGCTGACATCCAATGAGGATCCAACTAATACTGTCGGTACTCATCCTACCCCACAGTCCGGTTTAGAATCGAACTACTCTACCACCAAATGAGACACCTAGATGTCCAATTAACAATCCTAATTAACTAATCCTTAAACTGTTTATTAGCGTTAGCGCGATTATTACAGACGAAAATAATATACTTTGCGGAAGCTGGAAAATTAAAACTTATAAAACATGCATAGCGGAATAAAAACATAAACGATGTATATACATAATAGGTACACCAAGTCTCCAAAGTACTTTCGATCCCAATAGAGGGATCATAATCCTAGAACAACTGTACAACTGATAAAGTAAAAGGACTGATAAACAAGTCATAGAATACTGGTCTCAAAAGATATAAAAACCTATACATACAGCATCTACCCGCCCTGTCTCCCATAAAATACATCAAAATCCAAAATAACTCTGAGAGGTTCTCCATATCAGACGCTACCGACATACCATATCAACGATGATATGGGCGTTTGGAACTACCCTTGCCCTTCACGTAACGATGCCTCTACACCTAAGTCCTCACAGACTCGTCGCTGCTCCTCAAGACCCTCCGGCAGAATCCTCTGCTGGTAGTGCATCAGTCTGTGCTCCGATCCTATTGCCGTCGTTTTACAGCTGTTGCTACTCATCTACCGAACGTAAGGTACATACAGAGAAAAAGAGATAGAGAAGGGAGATAAGCTACTATAACACCATAAAGGGGTCGGGGCACAATACAACATGTTAACATACAACAGAGATTGGCACAAATCACAAACATCTCGCGAGTCAACCATTTACAAAACATCCTCAATCCACATCTAGGGTCTAAATCCTCTAAGGAGTCACACTCCTATGCATGTCGGCCGATCACTCTCACATGGAACTCTGATTCCCGGACATTCTCTTTCTTTCTCACACTCGGGCCTCCCTTGCCCAGAGAATGTTAGTTGGTTTGTCCAGGGTACCTTTCCGCTCACCGTGACCAATAAGGGTGCTCCCCCCTATGAGCTACAATTCCAATAGGGGTATCTTGGTCGCCTCGGAAGGTCCACCTGCGACTGGAATACTCATGGCCAGACGTTGGGATAGCCAAGCCTCCATGGCGATCTCGACATAGTGGGTGCAAATCATTGGTCTCTTGAAAACCATTCCAGACCGGACTACATCCCCTAGGTTCCCAGAACCATCCCTCTCCATATTTCGTACCCGCACCCGGGTACACCAACCTCGCGTGACTCCCAATCACACGGTCCACCACTTTGGTAACTTATGCAATGCACAAACATCCTAAGTTGACACCGGTACTAAACTCATTCCTACATTCTTCACGATACCAATACATCCACAACTCAACACGGTACCCATATACCGTTATCCAACATCAAACCAAATCGAGTACCCTTATGGTGTCAACTAGGGTTCTAACATCATCACAACCAGACAATCATCCTCAACAACCATGACATACATATATATCAATAATAAATATATCCAAATATAATATTAAGCATGTTATCACAGATCATACGTCAAACATCACAACATCCATAAACACATAAAGCAGATATCACATGCATCCTCAAGCAGATAAAGTTAAAATACTATTTTGCCCTGATATCGACAAATCTACGATAATTAAACCCAAAGTATCATTTCAAATCATTTTAAAGTGGGGTTTAACCATCGTCGACTACTCGACTACTAGTAGGGTCTGGGGCACCCTACACAAACAAAATAACAAGCTATATCGAGCTTGCCTCCGTGGTGTGATAGTCACTTTCTCCCCACCTGGCAAGATATGCACGTTTTCCCATAAAAATCCCGATCACAACTCTGCGACCGACACAACCTTGACATGCTTTTCAACAACACAACCAGACAATATGACGGCTGGACATAAGCAAAAACAGATTCAAAAGTGAATTCTCAACCTAGGGGAAATGTATTAAAAATGGTTATTGTTCGAACTCAATAACTTGATCTCCAGACCTTTTCTCACAACGGTGACAATGGATAACAACAATTCATGAACCATCTGACAAAATGTCAGCTCGATCCAACTGTTAACGACTCTCGGGTGGTGGTTGTGCCGTGACATGTTGGTGGTTATGTTTGATGACTGTTTCACAATTTGGGGGCCACGGTACGAACTAAATAGCTCACACTGTGGAGCTTTAAAAGATAATCCATACGTTGCGAATGGAGATAGACACATCTGGAACCTTCTCACCAAATTTGAGTACGATCCAACGGTTGTAGAATATATGGTGATGATTTGTATGTGACCACTCCAACCAAGATCTCAACAATTGCAGCTTGCACTTGTTCTATGCTCTCTCTTCATTCACGCCCAAGAGAAGATGACTTGGTCATTTTGCTCAGTTGAAGTGAATTACTTATGTTTTGTCGTAGGTGGTTTGATGGGAAGCTTTAGGTGTCACACTTTTAGCTTGCTTAGCTTATTATGTGTCATTACTTTAGGATAGTTGAGTATTAGGTGTCATTAGGAGATGAAGTCATGTGTTAGTGGGGTAGGTGTCATCCTTAGGACAGTTTAGGCTTAGTTAGTGGAAGATGAGGTGTAGTCCTTATGTCCACTTCCCTCCTGATCGTAACACATGTCCTATCCGGTGTCGCCTTATCAGCACAACCGGGTGTTTCCTTCAACATTTCCCGCGTAACCTATTGCCGAGATATTTTTCTTAATTATTCTAGGGTACTACTAAAAACTTATTGTACTCAAGTCCGACCTAGTTTCAATATCTAACTCTCAATTAATTAATTAATTGACCGATTAACCGCTCGGTTTGCGTCTGTTTGAATTCTGGATTCGTTTTAGCTCCGATTTTCCTCAAACTTGAAACACAAGCTAACTAACACCTAGGGAACATGATTAAGTCTTTAATTATCCTTAATCTCTTCCTTAAACCTTAATCAAGAAATTGGGGTGTTACAGAATCCACCTACCTAATCATACAAGTTACCCAAGTGATTATTCTCTTATCCCTATGTTCAAATTCTTTGCCAATTAGGAAGCCTCAATTATCCTAATGTCACTACCGCTATTCAAAAGGAAATACCTAAACATGCAAATTCACAATCTGCCTATCCGAACAACCCACAATGAGATTCATTAAGTTCTCGGTTCTTTATTGTGATTGTACCATTTTCCTATTCTATGCCTAGATATGTTCAAACGATGTTCTTAATTCAAGTCCTAAGTACGAATCTCCTGCTAGTATCAATGCACTAGACTAGTTAACCAATGGCCATTATGATTAACACAAGCAAAACATAAATAAGAAACAAGAAAAGAAAGAAGGGAATGAGAAAACATCACTTGAATGAACTATGCCATCAAAGGTGGCTTCATCGTTCCCTTTGAATAGGGAATTAGTTCCTCATAGAGTCTAGAAAGAAAGTGTAAAACTCGGCGAGACGCAACTCCAAGGAAACTAGGATTAGCCAAAAACAAAAGCTCCATCAAAACTGACCTAAACAAGCTATTTATAATTTTCAGAATCAGCGCCCGCTCGCGAGGCGAGCAGCCTCTCGCGAGGTGAATACTCAATTTTGGCTCCATCAGGATTTTGAATGCTCGCGAGGCGAGGACTGTCTCGAGGGGTGAGACAGAGAAGTTGCAGATTCCTGAGTAAGGTTCGTGAGGTGAACCTTTGCTCACGAGGCGAGCCTGAATATGTGCAATTCCTGCTTAATCTGTAGCTCTGGCTCGCGAGGCGAGCATTGTCTCGCGGGGCGAGACACTCTTCTTTGTCATTAGCTTGTTTTCTTCAAGTTTCCTTGCTTCCTCGAGCTTCACTTTTAACCTGAAATATAAAAATAGCATTTTAATGCTTTATTGACTAAAAAATAACCAAAAGATTCCTAAAAACTCTCTAAGAGACTCAAAATGTTGCTTAGGGACAAAAGGAGCCAAATTCGGGTGATTAGCGAGGTTAAATCGCTCAATTAGCATAAAAACCTTCACCTCTCTAGCCATAAAACTAGATAAGCTAGAGGCTTATCAGCTATTCCATGGCTTCATCTTGTTTCTGCATAACAGATTAGAGATGTGCAATAGGGTCATGTGCAACAACAGGAGCAGTGGAGTCTGTTGTAGCCAGAGAGGTTGAGGGATCAGCAGGTGCATATGGAGGAGGGCTAGAAGGAGGGGTAGGAGGGATTTTATCCTTAGGTTGAGGATCCATAAAGACACCAATTGAAATAGTGGTTTCAAAATCAGTGTTGGGAAAGAAAGTATCCAGAAACCATTGGATTCTTTCATGATGGAGGGGCGACTCAATTTGGGTAAGCATGAACTCATAAGATCTCCTAATGAGATTTATGGGGGTTACAAGGATAGACTGTGGAAAGTTTAAAATGAAGAAAGGGAAAATTACAAAGAAATGAGGGAAAGTATAGACAGAGGGTACAAAGGGGTAAAGAGCATAAGCTGGGCTACCTCTAGTGGGAATATCCTTCTTTTCTTCATCAGACAACCTAGAGCAGGAGCCACATCTCAAGTAGATGTCTCGAACTTTTAGGTACTTGGAGCAAGGGGCAGTTGTGACTATCCTTTTTCTGAACTTTAATCTGCCATCATCCAGATCGATGAGACTGTCTATTTGTTTACCAGGCATATGGACAACCTTCTGCAACCTTTCAGAACCATGGAGTCTGGCATCACTTTAATCACAGTTGAGGGGTTGATGATGACTTATGGATTGAGATTCCACCTTACAGAAAACGTCTGCTTTTCGGCCAGCTTGACCAGTTGTCTCTCAGCTTCCACAGAAGCAATCATATCTTGATCCTTGTTGAAGAGCATATCAGAGTTGCAAGCATCTGAGACAAAAAAGGGAGTGATTCTGGAGGAGAGATGGTATCTGGGTAAGGTAACTTTTGGCAGATGCTTATGTCTGGTGTCAGAGAATAAGTCAGTAAAAAAGGATTCTCAGGGGGACTTCGCACTGGATTTTGATATAATCAAGTGTAGGTGGTCTAGGTGGAGGTGAGTCATAGAAGGCAAAGTCATCAAAAGTTTCTTGTTGATGAGATTCAAAAGTATGAGATAAGTGTGGTTAGGATGGTTTAGACAAATGAGGTTCAGTTTCAGACACATGTGGTTCTGAAACAAAAGTGTGTGGTTCAGAGACATTTGGGTAAGATAAATGTGGTTCTGACATAGAAGTATGTGGTTCAGGTTCAGGAACATGTGTTTCTAGGACAGAAATAGGTGATGGTTATGGTGGTGGGGTGGGAGCTCTTTATGGTGACCTGTGGTGTGTTGGGGCTCTATGTGGTGAAGGTACTGGCAATGGTGATGTAGGTGGAGGTGTAGGTGTTTTGTTCTTTGGTGATGGGGAGGGTGTTTTCTGTTTGGGGGGAGGAGAGGATGTTCTAGTTTTGGTAGGTGTTGGCTGTTTGGTTTGGGAGGGTGAGGATAGAGGTGTTTCTAGTAGAACCAATCTCGTCTTAATTCTATTTGACTGTCTTGTTGACGGATCTGGGCAAGTATACCCAGTCGTGCAAGTAATACGGTGGTGAGACCGGTTATCGTATCCACGGGGATTGGATGTCAATTACCAATTCACAAACTCAGCAACTATCTAGACTATGAAGAGAAATCAAAACAAACAAAACAAAGGAATAAAATCTTTTTGTATTTTTGTCGAGCACTTGGAATGCGAAAAGGATATGTTGGGACTAGACTTCACCAAACCTCTACCTCATGCAATACCAGGACTAGATACCTCCCATTCATGCTTCAGATATTAAAATCAATCCACTAGATTACTCAAGCCCCGATTCCTCGGATGGCAAGAGCCTAAATCCACTAATAGACCCTAATTCCTTAGGTGGCCTAGATTAATGAATTTGAATTAGGATTAGGGATTACGCGATTACTAGTAAACCAAACTCCATTCCTAGACGCAAGGGTTACTAGGTGATTAAATTCAATTCCGGTTCTAATACGAATTTCCCAATTGCATACCAAAACACTAATCGAGTAATGGGGGTGCTAGCCACAACAAGCATTAAGCATGGAAAATTAATCACTAATACGAAGGCATGAACACAGAATAATCAGTCAAGGCAAATACATAATAATTAGTTTGATTACATCTAATCCCAACAAACGAGATTTAGCTACTCATAAAAGAGAAAGCAAAAACCAGAGAAATAGGAGAAGAGGAAAGAAGAAACTCCATGGGAGCTTTCCACTATCGTCACAGCAGCCCCTCTCAGTAGCTCCGTTCTAGGGTTCCAATCCTTCCTTAGCCGCAAACTCCAAGGTCTCTGTTTTTAGGATGGTTTCTGGTCTCCACTAGGGTTCCCAGCTCTCTTGTTTCTGTCTTCTGTGCTCATATTTATAGAGAGGCCACGCGTCACGGCCGTGACGTGTTCTGGAGTGGGCGCGCTTTCAAATTTGGAGCATCACGGCCGTGAACCTCATCACGGCTACGCCGTGATCGCTTCTGTCTGTCCTATCACGGCCGTGATGGGCATCACGGCTAGGCCGTGACAGCTTTTGACTTTTGCCTTCAATCTTCTCAGTTTTCTTGATCATGGCCGTGATGGTCATCACGGCCAGGCCGTGATGGGCTCTGCTTGGCTCATTTTCTTCACTTTTCAAGCTCTATTTCATCCAAGCTCCATCAAGGCTAATTCTGAGCATTTTTCCTTAAATTCCTGCAAAACAACACCAAGAAACCGCTTCACCCGTTCCAAGGGAAAAACTAACTAAAATCAAATAAAGAATGCCTAATCTATATGAAAAATGCATGCAAAAGTATATAGGAAACATGATGTAAAATCACACTATCAAATCACCCCAAGCTTATTAAATTTCTTGTCCTCAAGCAATCACTAAGGCCAGAAGATATAGACAATCAAAGCATGGATAGTGAATCAAGAACCCGAGTAGCAAGTAATCCAAGTAACAGGCATCTCAAATGATTCAGCAAGAGACAATCAGTTCAAGTCCAATTAGAGGCTTAGGTTTCTTAGACTCATATTCTCACCGATTAGGGCACTCTTTCTCACCTGAAGATCACCCCAAGCTTGTTTATTTGCTTGGCTCTCTTTCTCGCCTCACTCAAGTGTTAGGGATATAAGACAATTCGCTCCATTTTCCTCAAGGAATGAATCCTACCATAGGCTTGACTATCAACCAAATCTCTACTTTATTAATGAAAACACCTAAGAATCAAGAGGTCTTTACTTTGGTTGTAACGTGGCCATGGGATTAATCGTTAGGTGGGGAAATCAAGAAAAGGACATTTCAAAAGGCTACACAAAATATCAATCATTGGAAACATGACACCTTCTAAAATACCTTTTTGGGTTTCGATTCCTTTTTCCACCTTTCTTTCTTTCTTTTCATTTTCTTTTTGTCATCCCCTTCTCTATAGATTTTTCTTTTTCTTTTGCTTGGAGAAGGGGAGATTTTTCAACTCAAGAGAAATATTTTTCTGATTCTTTCATCCCAAACTTTTTTCAACTACCTTTTTACCCTTTTGTAATACTTTAGAAGGTATCCTATCAAGCATCATTCATCAAATTATTCCAGGGTACCAAGAAAAGTATTTTATTCTTTCATGCTCAAAATTGGGCAACTAAGGGGGTAGCATTTAGTCATTCAAAGCTTAGAAGGCCAGAAAAATATCTAGTGCCTCAATCATTTTCAAAAATGTTTTCAAAAATTTTTAAGCTTCAAAATGGTTTCAAGTCAAGTTCTAGAGAAAACAATCCAAGAGGAATAACACTCAATCAGAAAGAGTGGGGTAGATTTAGTGAGTACCCCTTTGGCTCAAAATCTCACATTTTGTAGTTCAGAAATCAATGAGAAACACAAATCTACTGAACCATATGCTAATTATACACTATCCAAGATTATCTCAAACATTTTTATTTGCAGCCATATTACAAGAATAAAAAAAATTGGGTTCAACAATTCACTATCACAATTTATTTGACACTCAGTTCTCACAATTGGATGCATTATCTAAACAAGGGCAATCTAATCATGTGATCACGCAAACTACCATGCAAAACTATATGAATGCAACATGAAAAATTCAAATGCAAAATACCCCTACCCCAAGCTTAAGAATTTACATTGTCCCCAATGTAAACAATCAAGTTAGAGAGATGAGAAAAATGGAACGACTTACCAAGGCGGTAGCGGGTGTTGGCTCTCATTCCAGTCAGAAACTTGTTGGGAAATGCATCACGGCCGTGAGCCTCATCACGGGCAGGCCGTGATCAATTCTGATCCATGGGTGTTGGCCTGTCACGGCCGTGATGCTCTCTGCTCTTCAGGGTCTTCCTATCACGCCCGTGATGTGGATCATGGCTGGGCCGTGATCCTTTCTAGTCTTCATGATTAGCTTATCACGGCCGTGACTAGTGTCACGGCCTGGGCGTGATGGTTGCTGCCTTTGCTTTTTTCCTTGTCTTCTTGCTCTCCCTTCCTTCTTTCCCTGAAAACACTCAACAAACCTATTAATCTATGATAATATCCTCTTGATCTTCTCAAATTATTCAAGAGGGCAAAATCAAAAACAAAATCTAACTAAAGAGAAGGGTTAAGAAAATTTGGGTTGCCTCCCAATAAGCGCTTCTTTAACGTCACTAGCTTGACTTATTGAAAAGCATCCACCTGGATCCCATAACCTGTGGTATAAAGACCAAGGGGTGCTCAAGATGTGAGATCCTCCACCCGGATCCCATGGTTTATGGAGTGGCGACTGCAGCAGTAATATAACTTTATCCTTAACTCCACCCAGCCAATGTGTGAAAACTCCATTGACCTCTACAATTATGAACTCACTTCCTCTCGGGTCAAATGGTGTTTTCACGAGGAAGTGTGCCAGACAAGTGGAAGGGATTAACTTAGCAGTGCCCACACATGCATGTAAGCCGACATATTTGTTTAGTGCAGCAAAATCAGATTGCTCAGCAAGCATGGTGGAGTCCACTACCCCTTCATCTACATTTTGAACTATCCCCAAAATCAGATTTTGCTCAAATTGTGCTGCATGTGACTCTTGTTCTAATTGTTTGCAAATCTCCTCAACTTGCGTTTTGAAGTTCTGCTTCACAGCTTTGATACTGTCACAGTTGGTTCTGATTTTGGCCTCGGAGGCAGATAGCTCCTGGGAATATTGTTCTAGAGCAACCTTCAGAGGTGGCTGCTCATTCCATTCCCACTCCTCAATTTTCCAAGGACTTGTGAAAGGTACTTCCTCTTCTTGTGACTCGTCCACCACTTCATCTTCAATTTGATCCATTCCCACAACCAGATTCTGCTCAATTTCTGCTTCATGTGGCTCTATGGGAATCATACATGGTGGTGGAGGTGGTAGATATGAGCAAAAGGTTTCCCAATCCTCCTCGGAGATATTATACATAAGCCTACCTGTCACACTATCAACCTGTGCTGGAGTAATATGATTCAGCAAATCCATGCAGTCTCCCAAACACCAGCTGTCCTCCAAGGTGTGACTTAAGGCTTCCTCATCTGGTGGATAATAATAATTGTCCATGAATTTCGTCCACCTTGCAAAAACAGAACTCAAAACAAAAAGATCAAATATATACATAAAAATAAAAAATAAAAATGTCTAAATTAGTTGCCTCCTTTGTTACTAATGATATTGGCAAATCTAATCCCCGGCAACGGCACCAAAAACTTGTTGACGAATCTGGGCAAGTATACCCAGTCGTGCAAGTAATACGGTGGTGAGACCGGTTATCGTATCCACGGGGATTGGATGTCAATTACCAATTCACAAACTCAGCAACTATCTAGACTATGAAGAAAAATAAAACAAAACAAAACAAAGGAATAAAATCTTTTTGCATTTTTGTCGAGCACTTGGAATACGAAAAGGATATGTTGGGACTAGACTTCACCAAACCTCTACCTCATGCAATACCAGGACTAGATACCTCCCATTCATGCTTCAGATATTAAAATCAATCCACTAGATTACTCAAGCCTCGATTCCTCGGATGGCAAGAGCCTAAATCCACTAATAGACCCTAATTCCTTAGGTGGCCTAGATTAATGAATTTGAATTAGGATTAGGGATTACGCGATTACTAGTAAACCAAACTCCATTCCTAGACGCAAGGGTTACTAGGTGATTAAATTCAATTCCGGTTCTAATACGAATTTCCCAATTGCATACCAAAACACTAATCGAGTCATGGGGGTGCTAGCCACAACAAGCATTAAGCATGGAAAATTAATCACTAATACGAAGGCATGAACACAGAATAATCAGTCAAGGCAAATACATAATAATTAGTTTGATTACATCTAATCCCAACAAACGGGATTTAACTACTCATAAAAGAGAAAGAAAAAACCAGAGAAATAGGAGAAGAGGAAAGAAGAAACTCCATGGGAGCTTTCCACTATCGTCACAGCAGCCCCTCTCAGCAGCTCCGTTCTAGGGTTCCAATCCTTCCTTAGCCGCAGCCTCCAAGGTCTCTGTTTTTAGGATGGTTTCTGGTCTCCACTAGGGTTCCCAGCTCTCTTGTTTCTGTCTTCTGCGCTCATACTTATAGAGAGGCCACGCGTCACGGCTGTGACGTGTTCTGGAGTGGGCGCGCTTTCAAATTTGGAGCATCAAGGCCGTGAACCTCATCACGGCTAGGCCGTGATCGCTACTGTCTGGCCTGTCACGGCCGTGATGGGCATCACGGCTAGGCCGTGACAGCTTCTGACTTTTGCCTTCAATCTTCTCAGTTTTCTTGATCATGGCCGTGATGGTCATCACGGCCAGGCCGTGATGGGCTTTGCTTGGCTCATTTTCTTCACTTTTCAAGCTCTATTTCATCCAAGCTCCATCAAGGCTAATTCTGAGCATTTTTCCTTAAATTCCTACAAAACAACACCAAGAAACCGCTTCACCCGTTCCATGGGAAAAACTAACTAAAATCAAATAAAGAATGCCTAATCTATATGAAAAATGCATGCAAAAGTATACAGGAAACATGATGTAAAATCACACTATCATGTCTCAAAGGCTCAGTGGCCTTCTTCTTTGTGTCCTCTTCTTCTTAGGGATCACAGTCTCATCAGCTTGAGACTCCCCCTTGTAGTTTTTAAATATGCTGTAGTACCGGTAAAAATATAATTATTTATATTTTTATCTGAGACCAAGAAAATGATTTTGGATAAAACAAAATCATATTCATAATCTACCTTATGGTAGGGGGTTATGGTGAAACTTTGCGTTGAAAATTTAAACGGAAACCAGTCCGCGTTTTCTCTGACAATAAAATATTACTGAGCAGAAAACCTAATTTTGACTCGAGAACAAAATGGTTAGATTTTATATCGCGTTTCCAACGAATTTGGTTATTTTGAAAATTTTCACTCGGAAATGAAATATTATATTTTAGGTGAAATGACCAAATACCATTAACCTAACCTATCCTAGTTAAATGTTAATCGTGGTAAAGGCAAGCCATGAACAAGTTGGCTTCTTCTTTCTCATTTGTGATGCAAAATTAGGCCAACACCACCCTTCACCCATTCACCACACATTTTTCTCCTAGCCAATGATGAAGAATAAGCCTAGTTAGTATTATATTATATTTCTTAATCAAGCTTAAGTTATCATTCAACCATGGTTCACTCTTAAGCTTTAAACAAAACAATTTAACCCACTCACACACTCATTTACACGGCTCACACACACCTTCCCACACTTAGACAAATTTCTATTTTCATTCTAAGCTTGTTCTTCACAAAACACAAAGAACCTCCATAGTGTTTTTGCTAAGTTTTTCATTTCTCTTCAAGGGTTTCATCAAACTTTTTCATTTCAAGGTGAGGATTCTATTCCTCATCCTCTTAGCTTCATTAATCATCCATCAACCTTCCATTTTCTTCACATTTTCACAAATTCCAATTCCTAGATCTAATTTTTCAAATAATTCTAGAAAATCATAGAAAAATCATTTTAATCAAAAGCATGGAAGCAAAATAATTTTCTTTCCTATTTTTCTTTATATGGCCGAATCTAGGTACTTGTAGGCAAATGAGATTTTATTCAATTTTTAACTTAGATGAGGTTGGTTATAAGCAATCTAGGGTTTCTATATTCTAAATCCAAGAGATTAGAATAAAAAAAAATTTCTAGCCATGTTTTCTTCCCTTGGCCGAAACCCTAGATGTGGGGATAAATGATTTTTTCTTCAATTTTTACTTGGATGATAACTTGTCTAAGCTAGCTAAGGTATCTAGGTTATAGATCCATGAGTTGGTGAGCGAAAGAAATTTCTAACTAAATTTTGGTTCTCTTGGCCGAAACCCTAACCCATTTGGTTAGAGGATTTTGTTTCAAATTTTTAACTAGTAACACTTGATCTATGTTAGTTAATACTCTAGTTACTAGGATCCAAAAGATGGAATTGAGAAAATAACCCAAGCACTATTTTTTGAGTCATGGTCAAACCTAGCCTTTTGTGGTCAATGATGAATTTTGTTTGATTAATTTATTTTTATGTTGATTTGGTTGAAGGTTAATTGATAATCGTGTTGTAGTAACAACGATCGGAAAGTTCGTGAATCCGGTGATAAGTTCAGGTGGGGGAAGGAATCATCCTGTAGTCAAAATGGATAAGTAGTATATTTTATAATAATGGCGTACGGCGACCTAAACCCTACTTGTGGTTGAGTAATCGACAAGACCAAAATCACATTGGAAACTTTTCCGTAATACCAATGATGATTTGGGGATTGTAGGTTTATCGCCATTAGGTTAATTTTATAATATTTGAGGATGTCTGACTTATTTATTATTAAATTGTTTGTGATACGCTGGTTGAGGTATTCTACTGCATGTGACGTTTTATTTAGTTGCTTGAATATTTTATGAGTATTGTATTATGCATGATCTGCCTGGTTTGATAATATGCTCAGTTGGCATTTAGGCAAGGATATATGTTGTTCGGAGATATGTGTGTGTGTGAGAGAGATTGAATGTGACTTAGAGGTGCCTAGCCTAAATTTATTATTTTATAGAAGAGATGTGACATAGAATGTGAGTTGAGGCTATGATGGAAGCTTGAGGCGCTAGGTTGTTATTGATGCGAGTCAGTGAGATTCATATGTTTGCATTGTTGTTCACAACCGTGTGTTTGGAATACACGAGGTCCGATGTTGGCATTTAGGCAAGGATATATGTTGTTCGGAGATATGTGTGTGTGAGAGAGATTGAATGTGACTTAGAGGTGCCTAGCCTAAATTTATTATTTTATATATGAGACGTGACATAGAATGCGAGTTGAGGCTATGATGAAAGCTTGAGGCACTAGGTTGTTATTGATGTGAGTCAGTGAGATTCATATGTTTGCATTGTTGTTCACAACCGTGTGTTTGGAATACACGAGGTCCGAAGTTCTCGCTAGACTGCTCCAACTTAGATATTAGGCTATACAGCTATAGTGTCAATGCTTTAATTTGCATAAGCACCCTCGGGAGTTGACAGGGTGTGCACCGGGTAAAATGTGCAGCTATAGTGTCATTGTTTTGCATGAGCATTCTCACCATTGAAGAGATTGTGCACCGTGATTTAGGAACGCGTCGCTTGGATGACGGACTGACATTCCCAACGAGGGATGTGTGAAAGGAGTGGTAGTGGCCACGTCAGCATAAAGGTTAGGTTGCATGAGTTTGATGATAGATGATGATATCATAAAGTAAGGATGATTGTTGATTTTGAGTGATGTGCGTCTGTGACTGTTGTTATATGATATGCTATGATTCTTTTCCGCTTTTGATGATAGAACTGTTTCTTATCCCTTATTTTCTGTATTTGGTATATATTTTATCATGTGATCGTATGAGAAAAGCCGGAGGAGGAACTAGCTACCGAGGAGCTGGATGAGACTTCGTATGAACCAGATGCGAGAGGACGAGCTGTGAAATCGGGTGGTAGAGTTTAAGAAGTTATGGCCACTGTGTCTTAAGACGTTTTATATTTCCGCAAATATTAGTTTGTTTAAATATGCACCTGTAAGGGATCCTACTGCTGGGATACCCTAGGCAGTGTTTTGGTACTCTGATGCATAAACATATGTTGTGTATGTAAGTTATATATGGTGTGATGGCTTAAATTTCATATGTTGTATGTTTATAGTTAATTTTTAATTTTTACGTATTTCGGCACATAAGTTTAATGTTAAGAACGCGATTAAGAAATTAATTAATGAGGTTTTAAGAGTAAATAGCCAATTTGGTCCCTGAAACTGTGAGATCGTGTCAATTTGGTCCCTCAAATTAACGAAATTGCAAAAAGGTCCCTGAAACTGTCAAACGTTGATCAAGTTGGTCCCTCCGTTAGACAGGGTTACTTGACGCCGTTAATGGCGCTGACGTGGCACGTTAAGTGCCCATGTGGCATGACAGCTGTACCACAGTTTCAGGGACCAATCTGACACTAAATTTCAGGGACCAAATTGACAAACCTATCTTCTTCTTCCTTCGACTGTCTTGTTCCTTCAGCATCTCAGGTTATCTCTCTGCTCTCTTCTCGATTCCCCAAACGATGCCGTCGAGTACTTCTCCGCCGTCGACGAAATCATAAACTCCATGGAACAATTCTCGATCACGCCACCGCCCCCCGACGCCCAAATCATGGCTGAGCGTGCCGAGAACGCGATCCAGCTCGCGATGACGAGGCTCGAGGACGAGTTGCGCCACGCCTTGATTCGCAACACCATCCCTCTCAACGCCGAGAGCCTCCACGGTTCCTTCGATAGGGTTTCCCTCTCCTTCGCTTCCCACATCGACGAGAATTTGGAGAGCTTCGGCGATCGCGGTTACGATCGGTTTCACTCGCGTGATGCGAGCTTGGACGACGACGTTTTCGTCGATTTGGTGAATCCTGATGCGGTTATGGAGCTGAAGGAGATAATCGAACGGATGGTTAGGTCTGGTTATGAGAGGGAGTGCCTTCAGGTTTATAGCAGTGTCCGGCGTGACGCTTTGGATGAGTGTTTGGTTATTCTTGGTGTTGAGAAGGTTGAGTATCGAAGAGGTTCAGAGGATTGAGTGGAAAATTTTGGATGAGAAGATGAAGAATTGGGTACAAGCTCTTAAGATTACTGTTGGAGTGCTGTTGAGTGGTGAGAAGAGATTGTGTGATAGTGTGTTTGGTGATTTGGATGAGATGAAGGAGATTTGTTTCAACGAGACTGCTAAAGGGTGTGTGATGCTGTTGTTGAATTTCTACGAGGTGTTGCCATTTGTAAAAGGTCGCCGGAGAAGTTATTTAGGATTTTGGATATGTATGAGGCCTTGAGGGATGCCTTGCCTGATTTGCAGGCTTTGGTTTCGGAAGAGTTTGTTATCGGCGAGGCCAGAGGAGTACTGGGTGCTCTTGGTGAGGCCGCGAAAGGGACATTTGCTGAGTTTGAAAATTGTATTAGGAATGAGAGTTCCAAAAAGCCTGTGATAACTGGGGATGTTCATCCATTGCCTCGTTATGTGATGAATTACCTCAAGTTGCTTGTGGACAACCAGAGACGCCGAAGGAAGAAGACAGCCGGAGGAAGAAGAAGATAGGTTTTTAGTCCCTTTGAGTGTCAATTTGGTCCCTGAAATTTAGTGTCAGATTGGTCCCTGAAACTGTGGTACAGCTGTCATGCCACATGGGCACTTAACGTGCCACGTCAGCGCCATTAACGGCGTCAAGTAACCCTGCCTAACGGAGGGACCAACTTGATCAACGTTTGACAGTTTCAGGGACCTTTTTGCAATTTCGTTAATTTGAGGGACCAAATTGACACGATCTCACAGTTTCAGGGACCAAATTGGCTATTTACTCGAGGTTTTAATCTAATGGCACAACGGGGCACAACGGGGTGCCTCATTTGGTGGTATCAGAGCAGTTCAATTCTAATCAGACTGTGAGGTCTAGAATGTTGTTTCTGGCCGTGTCTATTTGAATCCACATTGGATATTGACTATGCTTAGAAGTTGGGTAATGAGACCGAACGCGATAACAAACATTTATATGACATATAGTATTTATATTCCAGCTTAATGTGGTATTATATGTCATATTGATGTGAGCTGATGATTTCCTTAACAGGATCATGGCTAGAGGTAGAGGACGTGGTACAAGTGGAGGTGATGGATCACCTGAGAGAATTGCTGGAGGTAACAATGTTGAAACTGATCATACTAGAGGTGGATGAGAATTAGCTGAGACTCTCCAGACTATCAGGGATTTAGCTACTGCTATGTTACAGCAGACACAACAGAACGTATAGGTGCTGCAAATGACCAAAGAGCAACAAGAACTGTAGAATCAGAGAAAACCTGCAGAAGCTGAGGATGCTGGAATGAATACCTTTCTGAAGGGGAAGCCACCACAATTCCGAGGAGATTATGACCCAGAGAAGGCATAATGGTGGGTGCAAGAGTTAGAGAAGATATTCAGTACCATGCCCTGTAGAGAGGATAGGAAAGTGACTTATGCAGCCTTCATGCTGATAGGAGGAGCAGAGTCTTGGTGGAGGGGCAAGAGAAGACTATTGGAGGCAGATGGTAGACTGATCAGCTGGCAATTATTTCATGACTGTTTTCTCGAGAAATATTTTCTGCGACTAGTTCGATGCCAGAAAGAGAGGGAGTTCATGAATCTGAAATAGAGTAACATGACTATTGGGGATTATGCATCACGTTTTGAGGCTCTGATTTAGTTTTCAGAGTTCTACCAGAGATTTACCGATGAGGATTGGCAGTGTAGAAGGTTCGGAGAGGGACTGCTACATGAACTACAGAGAGCGATAGTGTCTCTCGATATTCAGAGTTTCCCTGAGCTGGTGGAAAGATACATCACGATCGAAAGCATAGATCAAAGGCAGGCTACTGACCAGAAACAATAGTGGATTGGAGGCCCTATTCGATTCGGATTTCAGCGGCGAGGAGGTAGTGGTTCTCAATGGAGACAGAGACCAAATACTAGACCAAGCCAGAACAACCGCACCAAAGCACAGTGATTGGGGCGGTGTCAAAGATCGAGAAGGGGAGTTTGTTTCATACGCGGAGGACCGCATTATGCTAGAGATTGCATGGTGAGACCTAGTTGTTTCCACTATGGGAAACCAGGTCATATGGCTCGAGAGTGCAGACAGCGGGCTATGCAGTAGCCAGTAGCTGTGGGTAGAGGAGCTAGAGGCTATGGAGGTGGAGCTGGTAGAGGAGTCCCAGCAGCAGGACAACAAGTGGCTAGACCTCAGTCCACTGGAAGAGTATTTACCGTGAGGGGAGCTGAATCCTGTCAATCTGTGGATCTTATACAAGGTATGTGTTTGATATCAGGTAGACTCTCGTCAGTATTGTTTGACTTAGGTGCTACACATTCCTTTATTTCGTATGAATGTGTGGATCATTTTCAATTACTTGTTTCTTAATTACCTTATACCCTTACAGTAGCTACTCCAACTACTGATTTTTTGACTACTATGTCTGTTTGTTTACAGTGTCCTATAGTTGTTGAGAATAGGACATTTATTGTAGACCTTGTCTGTTTGCCTATGCAACAGATATATGTTATCCTTGGCATGGATTGACTTTCGGCTAACCATGTAATGCTAGATTACTCTATTAAGACCATATCATTTCTTGAGTCTTCTAGCATAGTGTCTGCCAATGAAGGAGTATCCATGAGGAGTGATGATTCTCGACAGTACGTGATGTTGTTCGCAGTGGAAGCTAATGAGACTCCTAGTATAGATTCTATGCCTATTGTGAGAGAGTTTCCTGAAGTTTTACCTCCCGATATTCCAGGTTTGCCACCAGAGAGAGAGGTGAAATTCACCATAGATCTCGTACCGAGGACAGGACCTATATCTATAGCACCTATCGGATGTCACCGTAGAGTTAGCGGAGTTAAAGAAACAATTGGATGATATGTTGGGGAAAGAGTCCATCAGACCGAGTGTCTCTTCGTGGGGAGCTCCGGTGTTGTTCGTTAAGAAAAAGGATGGGAGTGCGAGGTTGTGGATGGATTACAGACAGTTGAACAAGGTGACAATCAAGAATAAGTATTCGTTGCCTAGGATAGATGATCTGATGGATCAGCTGAAGGGAGCAGCAGTATTTTCTAAGATTGATTTGAGGTCTGGATACCATCAGATTAGAGTAAGGAAGGAAGATATACTTAAAACAGCTCTTCGGACGTGGTACGAGCATTACAAGTATTTAGTTATGCCTTTCGATGTGACTAATGCTCCAGTAGTGTTCATGGATTACATGAACAGAATCTTTAGACCATTCCTCGATAAGTTGGTTGTTGTGTTTATCGACAATATCCTTATCTATTCTCGTAGTGGTATTGCAAGTTTTGAAGGATAGGCAGCTTTATGCTAAACTTTCCAAGTGTGAGTTTTGGATGGAAGAAGTCCAGTTTCTTGGACATGTGATTAACAAGGAAGGTATAGCAGTAGATCCAGCTAAGGTTGAGGCAGTTCTTAAGTGGGAACAGCCTAAGTAAGTAAGTGAGGTACAAAGTTTTCTAGGGTTAGTGGATATTATAGGAGGTTTATAGAGGGTTTCTCGAAGACTGTGTTGCCTATAACGCAGTTGACGAGGAAAAATACAACTTTTGTATGAGCAGACAAGTGTCAGCAGAGTTTTCAAAAGCTGAAGGACAGGTTGACTACATCAACTGTGTAGACTTTACCCGATCCTTTAGGACAACTTGAAGTATATTGTGATGCGTTATACCAAGGTTTAGGTTGTGTTTTGATGCAAGAGGGAAGAGTTGTGGCTTATGCTTCCCGATAATTGAGAATTCATGAAAGAAACTATCCGACTCATGATTTGGAGTTGGCAGCCATAGTGTTCGCATTGAAAATATGGTCATACTTTTTGTATGGAGCAAAGTTTAACCTTTATAGTGATCATAAAAGTCTGAATTATCAGTTCGAAAAAAAGAGTTGAATATGAGACAACAGAGATGGATGGATTTTATCAAAGACTATGAGTTTGATTTACTGTACCATCCGGGGAAGACGAATGTTGTAACGGATGCTTTGAGTAGGAAGTCATTGCATGTGTCCGCGATGATGATTAAAGGACTGGAATTGCTTGAATAGTTCAGAGATCTGAACTTAGGGATGGAGTTGGTTGAAGATAAAATTTTCTTAGGTATGATCACTATTAGTAGTGATTTTATGGGAAACCTTAAGGATAAACAGGTACGAGATCAATACCTACAAGAGGTAAATAGAGGCATGGATGAGGGTAAAATTTCTGACTTTAACCGGGGAACACATCGTGTGTTGAGATTTAGAGACATGATATGTGTGCCAGAAGATTTAGAACTTAGGAAGATGATTTTGGAAAAAGCTCATAAGAGTAAGCTGAGTTTTCATCCTGGATCCACTAAGATGTATCAGGATTTGAAGAAAATGTTTTGGTGGACAAGGATGAAGAAAGAGGTAGCAGGGTATGTTTTATCTTGCCTGGTGTGTCAGAAGGCTGAGATTGAACATCAGAAGCCGACAGGTTTATTGTAATCCTTGGATATCCCAGAGTGGAAATGGTATAGCATAGCTATGGATTTTGTGGTTGGGTTACCACGAACTCCGAAGAGGCATGATGCTATTTGGGTTATCATTGATAGATTGATGAAGGATGCTTACTTCTTACCTATTGGTGAGAGTTATAGTTTGGAGAAGTTGACCTAGATTTATATTAAAGAAGTTGTTAGGTTGCATGGCGTGCCGTCAAGCATTGTCTCAGACCAAGATCCTAGATTCACATCTAGATTTTAGAGACAGTTGCACAATGCCTTGGGGACAAATTTGAGGATGAGTTCTTCTTATCATCCCCAAACAGATGGATAGTCAGAAAGGACGAATCAATCATTGGAGGATCTTTTGAGAGCTTGTGTTTTGGAATACACTAACCTGGCATTTGGGATGAATTTTTGACATTGATTGAATTTACTTATAACAACAGTTTCTATAGTAGTATTGGAATGGCACCATACGAGGCTTTGTATGGCAGGAAGTCTAAGAGCCCGTTATGTTGGTATGAGATTGGTAAAAACTAAGTTTTGGGGTCCAGGTGTGGTGTAGCAGACTACGGAACAAGTTAGGAAGATAATGGAAAAGATGAAGGAAGCACAGGATAGGCAAAAGAGCTATAGTAACAAGAGGAGGAGACCTTTAGAATTCCAGGAGGGTGATCACGTGTTTTTGAGAGTCACTCTGAAGACCGGAATTGGCAGGGCTATCAAGTCTAGAAAACTTACTCCTAGATTCATCGGACCTTTCCAGATTCTTCGAAGGATTGGTCCAGTAGCTTACCATATTGTGTTACCACCTAACCTTGCTAACCTTCATGACGTCTTTCACGTTTCTTAGTTGAGAAAATATTATCCTGATTCTTCACATGTTATTGAGTCTGAGTCTATACAACTGCGAGAGAATCTAGAATATGAGGCTTTACCTGTTAGGATCGCATATAGACGGATTAAGAAGATATGGGATGCGACTACTAAAGATGCTACTTGGGAACGTAAAACGGATATGCAGCAACATCATCCACATCTATTCTGAGGTACGTAAATTCCGAGGACGGAATTTTGTTCTAAGTGGGGTAGTAATGTAACATCCTGTTTTTAAATATGTTGTAGTGCCTGTAAAAATATAATTATTTATATTTTTATCTGAGATCAAGAAAATGATTTTGGATAAAAAAAAATCATATTCATACTCTACCTTATGGTAAAGGGTTACGGTGAAATTTTGGGTTGAAAATTCAGACAAAACTGGTCTACGTTTTCTCTAACAATAAAATATTACTGAGCAGAAAACATAATTTTGACGCGAGAACGAAATGGTTAGATTTTATATCGTGTTTCCAACGAATTTGGTTGTTTTGAAAATTTTCGCTCGGAAATGAAATATTATATTTTTTCGTGCGTAAAACCTAAATCGGGAAAACGGCGGAGTCGGAAACGAAACTGCAGAGATAGAACCAGACAATGGAGGAGTTGAGTCATGGGGTGAGTCACCACCAAGACTCACCAAGCATTTATGAAGCATTTAATGCAAGTAATCATATCTTTTAGGTGAAATGACCAAAATGCCCTTAACCTAACCTATCCTAGTTAAATGTTAACCATGGTTAAGGCAAGTCATGAACAAGTTGGCTTCTTCTTCCTCATTTGTGGTGCAAAATTCGATCAACACCACCCTTCACCCATTCACCAAACATTTTTCTCCTAGCCAATGATGAAGACTAAGCCTAGCTAGTATTATATTATATTTCTTAATCAAGCTTAAGTTATCATTCAACCATGGTTCACTCTTAAGCTTTAAACAAAACAATTTCACTCACTCACACACTCATTTACACGGCCCACACACACCTTCCCTCACTTAGACAAATTTTTATTTTCATTCTAAGCTTGTTCTTCACAAAACACAAAGAACCTCCATAGTGTTTTTGCTAAGTTTTTCATTTCTCTTCAAGTGTTTCATCAAACTTTTTCATTCCAAGGTGAGGATCCTATTCCTCATCCTCTTAGCTTCATTAATCATCCATCAAACTTCCATTTTCTTCACGTTTTCACAAATTCCAATTCCTAGATCTAATTTTTCAAATAATTCTAGAAAATCATAGAAAAATCATTTCAATCAAAAGCATGGAAGCAAAATAATTTTCTTTCCTATTTTTCCTTATATGGCCGAATCTATGTACTTGTAGGCAAAGGAGATTTTGTTCAATTTTTAACTTAGCTGAGGTTGGTTATAAGCTATCTAGGGTTTCTATATTCTAAATCCAAGAGATTAGAATCAAAAGAAATTTCTAGCCATGTTTTCTTCCGTTGGTCGAAACCTTTGATGTGGGGATAAAGTAGTTTTTCTTCAATTTTTACTTGGATGATAACTTGTCTAAGCTAGTTAAGGTTTCTAGGTTATAGATCCAAGAGTTGGTGAGCAAAAGAAATTTCTAACAAAATTTTGGTTCTCTTGGCTGAAACCCTAACCCATTTGGTTAGAGGATTTTGTTTCAAATTTTTAACTAGTAACACTTGATCTATGTTAGTTAATACTCTAGTAACTAGGATCCAAAAGATGGAATTGAGAAAATAACCCTAGCCCTATTTTTTGATTCATGACCGAACCTAGCCTTTTGTGGTCAAGGATGAATTTTGTTTGATTAATTTATTTTTATGTTGATTTGGTTGAAGGTTAATTGATAATCATGGTGTAGTAAAGAGGATCGGAAAGTTCGTGAATCCGGTGATAAGTTCAAGTGGGGGAAAGAATCATCCTGTCGTCGGAATGGATAAGTAGAATGTTTTATAATAATGGCATAGGGCGACCTAAACCCTACTAGTGGTTGAGTAATCGACAATACCAAAATCACATTGGAAACCTTTCTGTAATACCAATGATGATTTGGGGATTGTAGGTTTATCGCCATTAGGTTAATTTTATAATATTTGAGGATGTCTAACTTATTTATAATTAAATTGTTTGTGATACACTGGTTGATGTATTCTACTGCATGTGACGTTTTATTTTGTTGTTTGAATATTTTATGAGTATTGTATTATGCATGATCTGTCTGGTTTGATAATATGCTCAGTTGGCATTTAGGTAAGGATATATGTTGTTCAGAGATATGTGTGTTTGTGAGAGATTGAATGTGACTTAGAGGTGCCTAGCCTAAATTTATTATTTTATAGATGAGATGTGACATAGAATGCGAGTTGAGGCTATGATGGAAGCTTGAGGCACTAGGTTGTTATTGATGCGAGTTAGTGAGATTCATATGTTTGCATTGTTGTTCACAACCGTGTGTTTGGAATACACGAGGTCCGAAGTTCTCGCTAGATCGTTCCAACTTAGATATTAGGCTGTGCAGCTATAGTGTCAATGCTTTGCATGAGCACCCTCAGGAGTGGACAGGGTGTGCATCGGGTAAAATGTCCAGCTATAGTGTCATTGCTTTGCATGAGCATTCTCACCATGGAAGAGATTGTGCACCGGGATTTTGGAATGCGTCGCTTGGATGGCTGATTGACATTCCCAATGAGGGATGTGTGAAAGGAGTGGTAGTGGCCACGTCAACATAAAGGTTAGATTGCATGAGTTTGAGGGTAGAGGATGATATCGTAAAGTAAGGATGATTGTTGATTTTGAGTGATGTGTTTCTGTGACTGTTGTTATATGATATGCTATGATTATTTTTCGCTTTTGATGATATAACTGTTTCTTATCCCCTATTTTATGTATTTTTAATATATTTTATCATGTGATTGTATGAGAAGAGACGGAGGAGGAACTAGCTACCGAGGAGCTGGATGGAACTTCGTATTAACTGGATGCGGGAGGACGAGCTATGAATTCGGGTGGTAGAGTTTAAGAAGTTATGGTCAGTGTGTCTTAAGACGTTTTATATTTCCGCTAATATTAGTTTGTTTAAATATGCACCTGCAAGGGATCCTACTGTTGGGATACCCTGGACAATGTTTTGGAACTCTGATGCATAAACATATGGTGTGTATGTAAGTTATATATGGTGTGATGTTTTAAATTTCATACGTTGTATGTTTATAGTTACGTTTTAATTTTTATGTATTTCGGCATATACGTTTAACGTTAAGCACGTGATTAAGAAATTAATTAATGAGGTTTTAATCTAATGGTACAACGAGGCACAATGGGGTGCCTCACCCCTCAGTCTGTACAACAGTTTAGCAACCCTCTTCCTCTTGTGCAGTAATTGGGGCTCTTCCTTTTCTTCAGGCTTAACCTTAACAACAGGGACAACAAGTGATTGTTTAGTAGAGGCTTCTCTAGCTGGTGCTTGTTGAGGTTCCTCTACAGCAGGTTCCTCAAATGGTGTCAGTGGCACCTTCATCAGAGATAGAGTCTTGGTGGTGATTTCAGTGCAAAGATGCACACTGAAAGCATTCCTAAGATCTTTCAGAGAGTTTGCCCTAAACACTTTGGTCATGATCATGCCATAAGGGTAATCCTTGTTTTTCCCTTTGGTAGCCTTCTCCATGTGTCTAAAATTGAGATCAGTGATATCTATCTTAATCTTTTGGACAAGATAATAGATAGCAAATTTATAAATTTTACTCACATTGTTCCTAGATCCTACTCTAGGCATCACAGTGTTTATCAAAAGGACATAAAGAAATCTTGCCTTGGTAGTGATATACTTGGAGTCTGGGCTAACAGGGTTTGGGACTCCATAAAGCACAATGTTGACAACTTTCTCTCCTATTGGCTTCATCCAATCAGCAGCATACCCAGCACCATCCCTTTGGCATTTTGTCATCTCAGCAAGTGACTCATGGGTGATGATGACATGATCATCCCCAACATCTCCATAAATCATGGAGGTAATGTTGTCCTTGGTAATCTTGGCTGTTTTCCAGAAATCCCAAACCAGTGAGGGGTAGACAACCTTACGGAGATGGAAGAAAGGCATCCATCCAACAGCAGCAATCTCAGGTTGGACATCCATGCCCTTGATCTTTAGTTCCTCGAAGTTTGGAACTCTTCTTGGTTAAACCTTCTTCATCTCACTCACGGAGATTCCAGCTTGTCCAGTGATGGTTTCCAGGAAACTTTTGGGTGCCATTGATTCAGAAAAGAAGATATTTTTAGGGTTTGGAAATGAAAGGTTTTTGATTGGTTGAAGATGAAGAGTGAATCAGAGAGATAGAGACACAATGATTCTGAGTGGAGAGATTGTGAAACGACTAATGTTTACTTTTAGAATAAGAAACGAAAACACTTGAGTGCTTTTTGCATTGGGAACAAGGGGAGAGGTTATGCCATAAATTTTGAAATGACAATTGTGAAAAGACAGAACGTTTTTTTAAAAAAAGGAGGGAAATTTTGCAATGTACACGTGTCTCAGTCAAGGTCAGCACTTTGAGAGTGCTTTCAGCCACGTCATCAGACGCTTGGCTAAAGTAGATGAGTGAAGCATAAAAATTAGACAAGTAAATTTTCAGCCATATGAGCATACAGTCATTCAGACACGTAATGCATATTAAGATTCCTTTTAATAAAAAACAAATCTATCTTCACTTAAAGGTTTAGTAAAGATGTCAGCCCACTGATTTTAAGTGTTCACAAACTTAATTTCAAAAACACCTTTTTGCACATAATCTCTAATAAAATGATGCTTTATTTCTATATGCTTTGCTCTAGAATGCTGTATGGGAATTTTAGACAAGTTAACAGCACTGGTGTTATCACACCAAACACGAATGTTATGCTCAAACATTGCATAATCCTCAAGTTGATGTTTTACCCAAAGCAGTTGTGAACAACAACTTGCTGCATATATATTCAGCGTTAGCAGTTGAGAGAGCAATGGTACTGCCTTTTGCTTGACCAGAAGATCATGTTTGCTCCAATAAAGTGACTTCCTCCACTAATACTTTTTCTATCTATTCTATCTCCAGCAAAGTCAGCATCACATAATCCAGCTAACCTGAAATCTTAAGATTTCTTATACAATAGACCAAGGTTAGTGTTCCAATTAGATATCTGAAAATTATTTTAACAATATTATGATGAGATTCTTTAGGATCTGATTGAAATATGGCACAGAGATAAACACTGAATTGAATATCAGGTCTGCTAGCAGTTAAGTATAGAAGAGATCTAATCATACCTCGGTAGACAGTTTGATCTAACTTTTTACCTTCATCATCCTTGGTTAGAACTATTGATGGATGCATATGAGTACTCATAGGCTTTGAATTTTCCATCTTATACTTTTTCAGAAGTTCCTTGGTGTATTTTTGCTGATGGATATAGATTCCATCACTTGTCTGTTTTATTTGCAGACCAAGAAAGAACTTCAATTTTCCCATCATGCTCATTTCAAACTCATTCTGCATCAACTCAAAGAACTCTTTACAGAGTTTTTCATTAGTAGCACCAAAGATAATATCATCCACATATATTTGTACTTCAATGAAATATTTCGTAGTGTCTACTTTTTCTCTAATGAAATTATTTTCCATCAGATATGTGCTTAACCTATCATACCAAGCTCTAGGAGCTTGTTTGAGTCCATATAAAGCTTTCTTAAGCTTATAGACATGGTGAGGATTTTCAGAATCCTCAAACCCAGGAGGTTGCTTGACATAAACTTCCTCCTCAATTATCCCATTTAGAAATGCACTTTTAACATCCATTTGATAAAGAGTTATATCATGTTGTGCAACATAAGACATAAGAATTCTAATTGCGTGCTTCTAATCTGGATACATGTGCAAAGGTTTCAGTGAAGTCAATACCTTCTTGTTGATTATACCCTTGAGCAACTAGTCTTGCTTTGTTTCTTACCACTTTTCCATCTTCATCTAGTTTGTTTCTAAATACCCATCCGGTTCCAATAATGGATTTGTCTTTGGGTTTATAAACTAGGGTCCACACATCATTTCTCTTGAACTGATTCAGTTCTTCTTGCATGGCTAGATTCCAGCTTTCGTCCTTTAGAGCTTTTTCAATTCTTTTGGGATCCAAATCTGATATGAAGGCCATGTTATTGTTCTCTTTGAAATTAGATCTTGTTCTAACACCTTGAGATGAACTTCCAATGATGAGACCTTCTGGATGATAAGTCTTGAATTTCCAGTCTGTGTTCTCATTCTGTTTTTCAGGCATTTCAGCACTCGTCCGATTTTCTGGAATTTCAGACACGTCTACTTTTGACTTGTCTAAAAACTTTTCCTCAGAGGGACTTAGGTGAATACCTGCAATATCATCTTCTAGATCTGATAGTTCTTTATCAGTCTTTAAACCATCATTAAGTTTCACATGTATTGATTCTTTTACTACAGAGGTTGTAGAATTAAAAATTTTAAAAGCTTTAGACATTTCAGAATAACCAATGAATATGCCTTTATCTAATTTAGAGTCAAAATTTCCCAAATGATCTTTTGTGTTCAGAATATAACATTCACATCCAAATACATGAAAATATGATATGTTGGGTTTTCTACCTTACCACAATTCATAAGGAGTCTTATTTAGGATAGGTCTAACCAGTATTCTGTTTTGCACATAACAAGTAGTGTTAATGGCTTTTGCCCAGAAGTACTTAGGGAGTTTATTTTCATTGAGCATTGTTCTACCCATCTCTTGAAGAGATATGTTCTTTCTCTCAACCACTCCATTTTGCTGTGGAGTTCTAGGTGCAGAGAAATTGTGAGAAATACCATTTTCCTCACAGAACAGTTTAAACTGCTCATTTTCAAATTCATCCCCATGGTCACTTCTAATAGCAGAAATATAGAAACCCTGCTCATTCTGTACTCTCTTACTAAATACTGTAAAGACCTTATAAGACTCATCCTTGTGGGGTACGAAGAGTACCCATGTGTATCTAGAATAGTCATCAACTATGACAAAACCATGTTTCTTTCCACCTTGTGGGTTAATAAGAGTACCCGTGTGTATCTAGAATAGTCATCAACTATGACAAAACCATGTTTCTTTCCACCTAGGCTAGCTACACTGATTGGTCCAAACAGATCCATGTGTAACAGTTGCAAAGGTCTAGAGAAGGTAGCTTCTTTCTTAGATTTGAAACTTGATTTTACTTGTTTACCTTTCTAACATGCATCACACAAAACATCTTTCTTAAAAGAAATATCAGGAAATCCTCTCACAAGGTTATGCTTTTTCAATTTAGAAATTTGTTTCATATTAACATGTCCAAGTTTCTTATGTCATAGCCACTTATCATCCTCTTTAGACATAAAGCATGTTACACTTTTGTCTGAAAGTTCAGATACGTCAATCTTATACAGATTGTGTTGCCTTTTGGCAGAAGAGAAGGTCTTTCCATTTTTGTCATTGAGTATGCATACATCCTTAGAAAAAGATACGAAAGATACGGAAAATCCACTATCACACAATTGACTTAAGCTAAGCAGATTATGTTTTAATCATTTACCTAACAATACATCACATATGATAGGTAAGGGAGGTTTACCACCAATTTTACCTAAATTAACAACTTTTCCCTTTGATAGTGTGATTTTACATCATATTTCTTGTACATTTTTGCATGCATTTTCATATAGTTTAGGCATGATTAGTTTGATTTTTATTAGTTTTTCCCTTGGAACGGGTGAGGCGGTTTCTTGGTGTTGTTTTGCAGGAATTTAAGGAAAAATGCTCAGAATTAGCCTTGATGGAGCTTGGATGAAATAGAGCTTGAAAAGTGAAGAAAATGAGCCAAGTAGAGACCATCACGACCATGATCAAGAAAACTTAGAAGATTAAAGGCAAAAGTCAGAAGCTGTCACGGCCTAGCCGTGATAACCATCACGGCCGTGACAGGCCAGGCAGAACCGATCACGGCCTAGCCGTGATGAGGCTCACGGCCGTGATGCTCCAAATTTGAAAGCACACCCACTCCAAAACACGTCACGGCCACGGCTGTGACGCGTGGCCTCTCTATAAATAAACCACAGAACAGACATAAAAGGGATGGTGTGATGGCTGAAGGATTCTAAAGGCTGAGGATTCTGGGGGTCTCTGACACAGATCCATCAGACAACTTTTAACCTAAAGGATTCTTAGAGGCTGCGAAAAGGGTTCCAACCCTAGAAGGGAGCCGCTGAGAGGGGCTGCTGTGACGACGGTGGAAAGCTCCCATGGAGTTTCTTCTCTCCTCTTCTCCTATTTCTCTGGTTTTGGCTTTCTCTGTAATTATGAGTAGCTAATCCCCGTTTGTTGGGATTAGATGTAACTAAACTAAACTTCATGTATTTGTCTTGACTGATTAATCTATGTTTACGTTTCTCTATTAGTGATTGATTTCCTTCGCTTAATGCCTGTTGTGTCTAGCACCCCCATGACTTGATTAGTGTTTTGGTATGCAATTGGAAAATTCGTATTAGAACCAGAACTGGATTTAATCACCTAGTAACCCTTGCGTCTAGGAATGGAGTTTGGTTTACTAGTAATCGCGTAATCCCTAATCTTAATGCAATTTCATTAATCTAGGCCACCTAAGGAATTAGGGTCTATTAGTGGATTTAGGCTCTTGTCATCTGAGGAATCAGGGCTTGAGTAATCTAGTGGATTGATTTTAATATTTGAAGCATGAATGGGAGGTATCTAGTCCTGGTAGTACATGAGGTTAAGGTTTAGTGAAATATGATCCCAACTTCTTTTATCCCCTTTCGCATTCCAAGTATTCGACAAAAATACAAAAAGATTTTATTCCTTTTGTTTTGTTTGTTTTGAATTCTCTGTTTAGTCTAGATAGTTGCTGAAATTGTGAATTGGTAATTGACATCCAATCCTCGTGGGAACGATAAACGGTCTCACCACCGTATTACTTGCACGACTGGGTATACTTGCCTAGATTCGTCAACAAGTTTTTGGCGCCGTTGCCGGGGATTGGTTTTTCCAATATAATTAGTAACAAAGGAGGCAACTAATTTAGACATTTTTATTTTTTTTATATTTTCTGTATATATTTGACATTTTCTCTGTATATATTTGATTTTTTTCTTTTGAGTGTTTGTTTGTGCAAGGTTGAGACAACACGTGGACTATCATTACTATCCAACTTGGGGATCTCAACTTGATTGGATCGTGTTTGATGGCATCACCAATAAGCATGTGAAGATTTACTCCAAGGAGGAATAGGAATCCTACGTGTCATCCTTGCAACCACCACCACACTTCAAGCTGGACCCCATTTGCTAGAGATTCTTTGGGATATAGATGCTCATCTTTTGAGCTTGAGCATGGAACGTAGCAAGGAGGAAGTTAGTTCCATGATTCAGAGGGCTGAAATGCGAGCAGGGAAAATACTAGTAAGATAGCGGCATCACTAAGTGACAACTTACAGAAATTAGAAGAACAAGCTAGTGAATTCTCTAAATTGCTAGCAGAAAAGCCACATGGAATTCAAATTGAAGAGAATCTACTTGCTAGCATGGACGTAAATGAAGATGAAGTGGTGGTGGTAGAAGAGCCACAAGAAGAGGATTGGGAATGGAATGAGCAACCACCTCTGAAGGTTGCTCTAGAACAATATTCCCAAGAGCTATCCATCTCTGAGACCAAAATCAGAACCAACTGTGACAGTATCGAAGCTGTGATGTAGAATTTCAAAACGCAAGTTGAGGAAATCTGCAAACAGTTAGTACAAGAGTCAGATGAAGCACAATTTGAGCAAAATCTGGTTTTGGGGATAGTTCAAAATGTAGATGAAGTGGTAGTGGACTCTACCATGCTTGCTGAGCAATCTGAAATTTCTGCATTGGACAAATATGTCGGCTTACATGCATGTGTGGATGCTGCAAAGCTAACCCCTTCCACTTGTCTGTCAACCTCCTCTTGAAAATTCCATTTGACCAGGGAGGAAGTGAGTTCATCATTGTAATTAAAGAGGTCAATGGAGTTTTCACACACTGGCTAGGTGGATTTGTGGATAGAGTCATATTACTTCTGCAATTGCCACTCCACAAACTATGGGATCCGGGCGGAGGATCTCACATCTTGAGCACCAGTTGGTCCTTATACCACAGGCTATGGGATCCAGGTGGATGCTTCTAAAGAGTCAAGCTAGTGACGTTAAAGAAGCGCTTATTGGGAGGCAACCTAGGTTTTCTTAACCCTTCTCTTTAGTTAGTTTTGTTTTTGAATTTAACTCTTGAATAATTTGAGAAGATCAAGAGGAAAAATAATAAATTGAGATTTGCCTTGTGATTTCAGGGAAAGAAGGAAGGAAGAGCAAGAAGACAAGGAAAAAGCAAAGTCAGCAACCATCACGCCCAGGCCATGACACTGGTCACGGCCGTGATGAGCCAGAATTGAACATCAGAAAGGATCACGGCCCAGCCGTGGCACCCATAACGGGCGTGATGGGAAAGACCCTGAAGATCAGAGAGCATCACGGCCTAGCTGTGATGGAGTTCACGGTCGTGACAGGCCAACACCCATGAACAAGAATTGATCACGGCCTGCCCGTGATGAGGCTCACGGCCGTGACACAATCTCCCAACAAGTTTCTGACTGGAATGAGAGCCAGCACCCGCTACCGCCTCGGTGAGTTGTTCCATTTTTCTCCTCTCTCCGACTTGATTGTTTACATTGGGGACAATGTAAATTTTTAAGCTTGGGGTAGGGGTATTTTGCATTTGCATTGTTCATGTTGCATTCATATAGTTTTGCATGATAGCTTGCATGATCACATGATTCGATTGCCCTTGCTTCGATTATGCATCCAATTGTGAGAACTTAGTGCCAATTAAATTGAGATAGTGAATTTTTTAACCCAATTTTTTATTCTTGTGATAAGGCTACAAATAAAAAATGCTTGAGATGATCTTTGATAGTTGATAATTAGCATGTGGTTCCGTAGATTTGTGCTTCTCATTGATTTTTAAACTACAAAATGTGAGATTTTTGAGCCAAAAAGGGGTACTCACTAAATCTACCCCATTCTTTGTGTTAGAGTGTTATTCCTCTGGGATTGCATTTCTCTAGAACTTGACTTGAAACCATTTTGAAGCTTAAAAATTTTTGAAAACTTTTTTTTTTGAAAATGATTGAGGCACTAGGTATTTTTCTGGCCTTCTGAGCTTTGAATGACTAAATGCTACCCCTTAGTTGCCCAATTTTGAGCCTGAAAGAATAAAATACTTTTCTTGGTACCCGAAAATATTTTGATAAATATGCTTGGTAGGATACCTTCTAAAGTATTACAAAAAGGGTAAAAAGGTAGTTGAAAAAAGTTTGGGATGAAAGAATCAGAAAAATATTTCTCTTGAGTTGAAAAATCTCCCCTTCTCCAAGTAAAAGAAAAATTAAAGAAAAGAGAAAAGGAAAAATCTATAGAGAAGGGGATGACAAAAGAAAGTGAGAACTAAAAGAAAAAGAAAGAAAGAAAGGTGGAAAAGTGAATCAAAACCAAAAAGGGGTATTTTAGAAGGTGTCATGATTTGCAATGCTTGATGTTTTGTGTAGCCTTTTGAAATGTCCTTTTCTTGATTTCCCCACCTAATGATTAATCCCATGGCCCCGTTACAACCAAAGCAAAAGACCTCTTGATTCTTAATTGTTTTCATTAATAAAGTAGAGATTTGGTTGATAGTCAAGCCTATGGTAGAACTCACTCCTTGAGGAAATTGAGCGAAATGTCATATATCCCTAAACACTTGAGTGAGGTGAGAAAGAGAGCCAAGCAAATGAACAAGCTTGGGGTGATCTTCAGGTGAGAAAGAGTGTCCGAATCAGTGAGAATATGAATTTAGGAAACCTAAGCTCTAGTTGGACTTGACATTGATTATCTCTTGCTAAATTATTTGAAAATGCCTGTTACTTGGATTAGTTACTACTCGGGTTCTTAGTTCACTATCCATGCTCTGATTATTCATATCTTCTGGCCTTAGTGATTGTTTGAGGACAAGCAATTGAATAAGCTTGGGGTGATTTGATAGGGTGATTTCTTGTACATTTTTGCATGCATTTTCATATAGTTTAGGCATCATTAGTTTGATTTTTATTAGTTTTTCCCTTGGAACGGCGGTTTCTTGGTGTTGTTTTGCAGGAATTTAAGGAAAAATGCTCAAAATTAGCCTTGATGGAGCTTGGATGAAATAGAGCTTGAAAAGTGAAGAAAATGAGCCAAGCAGAGACCATCACGGCCTGGCCGTGATGACCATCACGGCCATGATCAAGAAAACTGAGAAGATTGAAGGCAAAAGTCAGAAGTTGTCACGGCCTAGCCGTGATAACCATCACGGCCCTGACAGGCCAGGCAGAATCGATCACGGCCTAGCGGTGATGAGGCTCACGGCCGTGATGCTCCAAATTTGAAAGCGCGCCCACTCCAAAACACGTCACGGCCGTGATGCGTGGCCTCTCTATAAATAGAGCGCAGAACAGACATAAAAGGGATGGTGTGATGGCTGAAGGATTCTGAAGGCTGAGGATTTTGGGGGTCTCTGACACAAATCCATCAGACAACTTTTAACCTAAAGGATTCTTGGAGGCTGCGAAAAGGGTTCCAACCCTAGAAGGGAGCCACTGAGAGGGGCTACTGTGACGACGGTGGAAAGCTCCCATGGAGTTTCTTCTCTCCTCTTCTCCTATTTCTCTGGTTTTGGCTTTCTCTATAATTATGAGTAGCTAATCCCCATTTGTTGGGATTAGATGTAACTAAACTAAACTTCATGTATTTGTCTTGACTGATTAATCTATGTTTACGTTTCTCTATTAGTGATTGATTTCCTTCGCTTAATGCCTGTTGTGGCTAGCACCCCCATGACTTGATTAGTGTTTTGGTATGCAATTGGAAAATTCGTATTAGAACCAGAACTGGAATTAATCACCTAGTAACCCTTGCGTCTAGGAATGGAGTTTGGTTTACTAGTAATCGCGTAATCCCTAATCTTAATGCAATTTCATTAATCTAGGACACCTAAGGAATTTGGGTCTATTAGTGGATTTAGGCTCTTGTCATCTGAGAAATCAGGGCTTGAGTAATCTAGTGGATTGATTTTAATATTTGAAGCATGAATGGGAGGTATCTAGTTCTGGTAGTACATGAGGTTAAGGTTTAGTGAAATCTGATCCCAACATCTTTTATCCCCTTTCGCATTCCAAGTATTCGACAAAAATACAAAAAGATTTTATTCCTTTGTTTTGTTTGTTTTGAATTCTCTGTTTAGTCTAGATAGTTGCTGAAATTGTGAATTGGTAATTGACATCCAATCCTCGTGGGAACGATAAACGGTCTCACCACCGTATTACTTGCACGATTGGGTATACTTGCCTAGATTCGTCAACATCCTTCTGGTTGTCACCAAAGGTTACATGTCCACCTTTCTTTGGTTGGAGGTATTGGAACATAGACCTTTCTCCTGTCATATGTCGCGAGCATCCACTATCCAGGTACCATGACAGGTGTTTGTTTTGTCCTGTTAAGCATATATACAATAGGAATTATCATGGACTTAGGTACCCATATTTTCTTGGGTAATTTTCTGTTAGTTTGAGGAGTCTGTGGAGACTTCTTTCTCTTTTTGTGAATACACTTGGATGTTATACGTCCAGATTTTCCATAGTAAGTACATATAGGTTTATTTGAACTAACTGAAACAAATCTGACAGTTATTTTTGGGAACTTTGTTGATCCATTATGATGATCTTGACTTGAATATCCTATACCTTCCTTGTTAAGGTAGTGTCTCTGACTTCCCAAAAGTTTAGTCAGATTATCTCTACCATTAACAAACTTGGCAAAATCTGAGGTGTGCTCTTCTACTTTCTGTTGAAGTTTAACGACTTATTCAGAATGTAGAGTTTCAACTGAGATCTTAGCTTTAGACTTTTCAGTCTTAAGCCTATTGTTGTCTTTAGCTAACTTCTCACACTCTTGAGATTTCTGTGTATGCTCATTCGAGAGTTTAACATATTGTCTCTTGAGGGATTTGAAAGCCTTAGATATATAGTTGGATTCTTCCAACAGTTCATCATATGCATCACTCAATTTCTCAAGTTCAGATTGTACCTCAGCTTCAGAATCTGAATCTGTATTTTCCATGAGACAAAGATTAGCTTCAAGCTCCTCTTCTTCATTTTCAGTAGAGCCTTCATCCAAGTCTTCCCAAGTGACCATCATTCCCTTCTTCTTTTTGTTGAAGAACTTCTTGGGAGGTTGCTTCTTGAGTTGAGGACATTCTGCCTTGATATGTCCTGGCTTTTTGCATTCATTGCAAACAATGACATTTCTATCAATAGATCCACAATTTTTGTTGTATTTATCTTTGTTGAAGCACCTGAAAGTTTGTCCTTTCTGAAATTTCTTTTCTCCAGTGGTTTCTCATTTTTCTGGTGAGAAGAGAAAGTTCATCATCATCATCATCATCATCATCATTCGAGTCATCCTCATTTGATTCCTCGGATTCTTCTGAAGATTCATCAACCTTGAGGGCTTCGATATAGATCCCTTAGATGATTTCTTGTTAGCCTTGAGAGCAATGTATTTTCTCTTTTATCCATTGTTTTCTTCAATCATTTCTTATTCATGGATTTGAAGTGTACCAAGAAGCTCATCCAGCTTCTATGTTGACAGATCTTTGGCCTGAGACACGGTAGTTACCAGAGGTTTCCATTATTTTGGAAGACTTCTGAGAATCTTATGAATGTGTTCCTCAGTATTGTAAACTTTTCCTATAGACTTCAACCCATTGGTTATAATTTGAAATCTTCCATACATTTGGTCACTAGTTTCTCCTTCTTCCATTTTGAACAGTTCATATTTCTTGACCAACATGCTGACATTGGTCTCCTTCACCTTGCTGATTCCTTCATCAGCAACAGCTAGTGAATCCCATATTTCTTTTGCAGATTCACAAGCACATACTTTTTCAAACTCTTCTCTGCTCAAAGCACACATGATTGTATATCAAGCTTTGGCATTGAGCTGCTATTTTGTTCTTTGATCAGAGGTCATGCTTGCTTTAGGAATTTCTGCTCCCTTGTCATATTTTTGAATGTAGGGACCTTCTTCAATGATATCCCAGAGATCAGAGTTCGTGGATTACATAAACCACTTCATCTTCTCTTTCCAGTAGATGTAGTCCTCTCCATTGGAGTTTGAAGGTCTGGACATTGATGATCCTTCTCCTCGTTGATTATTACTTGTGATGGCTTCTCCTACCATTTCCAAGATCTTTTCCTTTGCACTGTTAAGTGTTCAAGCCAGAGGCTGAGCCCTGATACCAACTGAAATAACCAAAGTTAACAGAAGACCGGGGGCGGGGGGGGGGGGTTGAATTGTGTTTACCAACTTTTTAGGAAAATTGCAGGCACATCAAGCAAAAATAAGGCTAAGGAAAATTAGATGGGTGATTCGTCTAATTTCAGAACAGTACACACGCGCACACAGAGAAGGTTAAAACATGATTTTATATTCACAGTATTAACTCTCCAAGTTAAAAGCTTAAATAGATAAATTTTAAATAAATTAAAGAGATTACAGAAGAAGAATATCACTCAAGAGTTTTATACTGGTTAACCCCAAAATCAACAGGGCTACGTCCAGTTCTTGGCAGCACCAAGGTTTCCATTATAACTGATCAGATTATAGTACAAGTATTATTTTCACACCTAGCCTCTCCAGGCTCACACTCAAACACGTATTCTTTTCTGACCTAGCCTCTTCAGGCTCAACACAGTAAAGGGTAAAAGGTTTTGAGTATTTAAAACAACTTTGCAGATCTTTCAGCTAACACTTAGAGAGTGGGACAAATGAAGAATGAAAGACTGCTAAATTTATGTCAAATGATTAAAGAGCTATTCAATGTAGGAATGAAGAGCTATTTCAATCAATTTGATCCGTCAGACACAACTTCAGAAAGTGTGATCCTTTGATTTACTCTTCTGGGACGCCATTAATGCCAAAGAGTTGTTCTGTGTAAGCATTAAATGTTTAGGGACTTTGGACTTTGACATATGCGACCAAGACTACACTGTGCTTCTTAGCAGTTGTTTCAGAGTTGCAGTAGCAGACTTCTTGTACTTGCAGCAGAGAACCTTCCATTTCAGTGCAACACTCAGTTCGTTTTCTGGAAAGCACCTTTACTTTGTACTAAAACAGCTAAAAGCTATTGACTTGGTGCAGAGGTAGCTTGTTTATACCTTAAACACTTGAAAGAATGAATTCTTTATTCAATGTCCTTGGTGCTATTGTCCAGAGGTCTTCGAGATCCTTAAGGAAGACATCTTTTTCAAATAAGGTTGACTTGGAATTTCTTCTGACAGGTCTGACAAAAAGATTGATACAGCAGAGTCTAAGAAATTAGATGAGTGCTGTAGAGTCTAAAAATAGACGGGTGAGGAGGTCCAAAATGTAGACGGGTGAACAAGTCATTTTTAGACGAGAGATCCACTGAAGCTACTTCAGACTTTTGATCCTTGCCACGTCATCAACTAGATCTTGAAGATGCAAGATGAAAATGCATATGCTTCAAAGATGCGACTTTCAAAGTATTTTGATGATGAAGAGGCAAACACATATGGTACTCCTATGTAATAATTAGTTATAGGAATATTTGTAAAGGTTTCTCTTTAAATTTAGCTTAAATGAGTCAAATGTTTTTAAAAGGATAAAATAAGTTTTTCCTAAAAAGAAAAGGTAAGAAATATGTTTTGAAAAACAATCCAAGATTTAACAAGTTTGAAAAGTGTTTCTGGAGCAAGTTTTGTGAAGAAAATAATCACTTTTAAGTTTTTAAGAAAAGTAGTGTACTAGTTTGTTCTTGTAAATTCCAAAAACCTTCTTAGAATCAAAGTAATCGACTACTTTGAGAAGTAATCGACTACTTTGTTTGAATCTTGAAATCTTGGCTACTGTTGATCAAAGTAATCGACTACCAGTGTAAGTAATCGACTACTTTGGTAGTTAGGCACAAACGGTTGCAATCTTGATCAAAGTAGTCGACTACTCATAAAAGTAATCGACTACCTTCAGTTTTTCAAACAGAAATTCAAATTTTAAACTCACATTTCTCACACCTTTTCTTCTATAAATAAGAGGGATTTTGACACGAAAATTAAGAACTCTTTTCATCTATTGTTACTCTGTCAAAATCACTCCAAAAACATTCTTGAGTCATATGCTATTATTTTGAGAGAAATCATTGAGCTTTATTAGAAAATTTGCACTTCTATAGTGTTACAATTTTCTATGTACAAATCAATTGTAATTGATGTTTCTTTGATTTGGTGAGGCATCCAAATCACATTCAAGGTGGGGAATCCTTGAATCTAAGGTGAGGCATCCTTAGGAGGTAAGGATTATTTTGAGTGGGGCATCTCAAAATAATCAAAGGTAAATGGTGGGGTATCCTTTAGATTTTGTAAATTGTAATCTTGTAAACAATTTTCAAATAGTGGAATCTCTCAAGGTTCTTGAGAGCTGGATGTAGATCACTCAGGTTGTGATCGAACCAGTAAAATCGTTTGTGTGATCTTCTCTTTCCCTCACTCTTCTAGTTCTGGTAAATATTGATTAATTGTTATTCTTGATTGTATTTGGTTAATTGTGGAGGATTTAATACTCTACTTTTTAATTGAGGTCATTCATACATGATCATTCTCTTCTTCTACTCAATTTCTTTGCATCATACATAGCGTTTCTTGAACAAATTTTTTAAGAAACCAAAGTTCCCAAGAAAGTGATTAAACCTCAAGTCACCCCCCCCCCCCCCTCTTGAGGTGTCATATCGATTAACAGATCCGAACTTTGACTGAGACTTGACTTTGTCTCTGTCTGAGTTGACTAACTTTCAGACGGGTGGTTTTTCAGACGAGTATGAAAAACTGCTCCTTAGGGAAATTAGACGGGTCAGATTTTAGACGAGTGACTGTAAGTCTATTTTCCTGGACACTTAACAGACCTGTCAGTAATTTCATATGGTTCAATATTACCATACTTAATATATTTGAAATAATAAAAACTTAGAGAATTTACACATTGAATGTGTTCTAGACTTATGAGGTCTCAACACAATAATGGTGCTTCCCCCTATGAGCTCAACTCCAATAGGGGTATCTTGGTCTCCTCGGAATGTCCACCATAGACTGGAACACTTCAGGCCCAGGCGCCGAGATAGTCGAGTACCAATGGAGACCACGACACAATGGGTGCAAACCATTGGTCACTGTCGGTCAATCTGAACTCGACAACATCCCCAATGTTCCCTGAATCGTCCCGCTCACATTCCGTACCCGCATCCGGGTACACCAACCTCGCATGATTCCCAGTCATATGGCTCGCCACTTTGGCAAATATGGAATGCAACACAAACCTAAGTTAACACCAGTACCGTTACTCACTTACACATATTATGATGCACTCGACATCCACAATCTCAACTCAGTACCCATATACCTCTTTCAGAATCAATTCTCATCATTAACTCAACAGTGTACCTTCAGGTGTCAACTAGGTTTCCAACAGCACAAACAAACAATCCAGACAACCTTAACGACATCAACGCCAACATCATAATATCATCATCCTCAACATCAATAATAACTTTACATAAATAACTAACATAGCATCAAACATCATCATGCATATATAGCAAACAGCACACGTCAACCAGCAGCAAAACCATCAACAACAATAAACAGCAAACAGACAACCTCAACATATTCATGTAAAACTATAAAGCAGTCCTAACATCGATAAGTGTGCCGTAACTAAATCTCGTATACATTATTAAAAATCAGTTTTAATAGAGATTTAATTATCATAATCTACTCGACAACTAGTAGGGTCTGGGACACCCTACGCATACAACATAACATACAATACTACGCTTGCCTCCCCGAAATGTCAGATACTTTCTCCCCACCTTAGACAGTCGTAATGTCACTTCCACACCTCGAAACTCGCACCTCACACCTTAGAACAGCCGCTGCCTAACTCACGACGAATGCCTCGGTGCTCAGAAATTCGTCTTGCACATATAGACAAAGTCCTGACAATGTCATAAAGCCTAATCTTGCAACAGTTTCACAGACAAAGCCAGAATCGAAGCAAGATTCACAAAAAAAAAGTAAATGACAATGTCGATGAGTTAGGGATTAGTATTACCTCCACTGTTTGACGAATCGAAGATATATACTTGACGTGCTCGTCATCCTGAACACAGATATGTAGTCGGAATCTGAAACGGATGAACAAAACTCCTCGAAACTAGACTTTCTCTCTCTAAAAAGCTTTGCCTTCTCTCTAGAGGCGTGTCTGGTCGAGTTTGCAAATGGGAGAGTAAGCCATGTGATAACTCTTTGAATGAAGAGTTATTTAGCTCTTTTTTACTATGGCTTTTTGCTATCTTTGAGGTTTTGTGTCTTGTTTTTTATAGAAAATGTTAGTTTGTAAATATTTGTGTCAAGTTTTGTGAATAGCAGCATTTGCTCTTGATTGCTCTATCATTGTCTTAAAATTCTGTGTCTGCATATGCAGTACCTTTGCTGGAGCATGGTTGAAGCTCGGGGGAATAAGCTAGTGGATGTTGTAGCATGAATCATCTTTGGTAGCTATGCACTAAAGGATAAAAGCTGACAAGGACACATTTCCTCTCTCCTCAAGGGCGCTGGCACTGTCATCTTTAAGGAAGCACACATGCCTAGGATCAGCTGCCCCACATTTTTAGGATTTTGGGCTAGGGTCATTTTATTAATACTTTTGGTTGTTGGCCCAAAATGGAATGAAAGAGAATATGGTTTTGTGTACTATAAAAGCATTTAGCAAACCCTAGTGAGGACAACCTGGAATTTTTTATTACACATTGTCTTGTCCTTTCTTGAGAGCTGCACTGGTTTCCTTCTTCCCCTAGCTGCTGCTACTGCGTTTTTCATTTCTCCAACCATTGTAATGGTTTCCTGCTCATTTCTTATTTTTGTTCTTTGTAATCTCATTATGAGCTAAACACTTTTAGGCTTTAGGTATGCTAATATAATGAATGTTTAGTTGAGTTATGTAATGACTATGTGTTGCATTTTCTTTTATCACGCTTTTAATGTTGTTTAGTTAAGAGTGATCAACTTGATTGAATATTTAGCTTGCTTGATTTGGAAAAATTAAGTAAGTGGAACTTGATAAAAGATAGGGGTTAAGTCATTAATTGGAAGATTAATTGATGTTGGATAGGCTAGGAATAGCTATTCAAGTCCCTAAGCTAGCTGGAATGTGCTTGATTAAGAGGGTGGTGTAATTAATCTGAATCTAGGAATATAACAAAGTTAATGAACCTGACCCTGTATTGTTGGAAAACAAACTTTAATTTCTTGGAGCTAGATGGTAGAGCATAGTCAGAGCATGATATAGACTAAACAGGATTTATGCTACAACATACCTAGAGCTATTTCTATAACCTGATTTAACAAACCCTCCTTATCTGTTAACTTGTTTATCCCTCAGTTTTCAAATCTCACTTTATTTACTTTTAATTGCACACACACTACAATTTTTGGTTACTAATCCTAACTTCTAGAACTTATAATCTGAATTGGAATTTGTTGCATCATTATAATCCCCGTGGGAACGATATCTGAACTAAAGTTCTATATTACTTGAGGCATTTGTGTATACTTGCACAAGCTTAAGAACGATTGTTTTTAAGGCAACACCATGCATGGAGAAGAAGAAGAGGTAGTGGGGTTAGGTGGTGCGTTGGGCGCTCGAGCGCCAGCCACCCCACGCTCGAGCATGGCAGCGCTTGAGTGCTGGCCTGGACACACTTGAGCATGGAACCCTGATCTGCCACATGTCCATGAAATTGACACGTGGTGCCACGTTTTAATGTCCAGAACGCTCGAGCGCCAGCCATGCCACGCTTGAGCGCCCTAACTTGTGCCGGTTGTCCGATTTCGCGCGTTTTGTGTACATAGTCCGATCTAAGTCTAATCAACCTCAAACTTGATATACTGACTCATTAGCACTTAACAAACAAGATTAATTCGTCAGGTACACTTAATCCTTGTCTGATTCCTTAATCGAGAAAACGGGGTGTTACACCCCTGACTGTAACATCCCTGGCTACTCTATGGATTGACGACTGTCCCAACAGACCAACACGGGTCTTTTCAGTATGATTTGTCGTCACTCACACACTTCCTGGGAAAACTTCCCAGAATGTCACCCATCCCAGAATTGATTCGAGTCTAGAACGCTTAACTGTGGAGTTCCTAAGTGATGGGCTACCGAAAAGAATATGCATATTGTTGGTATAGGTAATACCAATCAATTCATATAAGCCATCCTCAACTGTATAGTCTCATACCTACACGACTCAGGATCTCTCTCATTCGGGTGTGTAATCGGTTCATTCATGTATCCCTCCGCCGAGAAGCCTTCCAGAAGCTGCTCCTTGTCCGTGCCTTCTCACACCGGCGACCACCCCCCGCCCTCATCAGCACTGAGTATCACATGCCCACCAGCTTCCGCTTGGTTCATCCCCGAACCACGTCTTACTAGGAGAGATGCCACTCTGATACCATTAAACATCCCTGGCTGCTCTATAGATTGACGACTGTCCCAACAGACCAACACGGATTTTTTCAGCTTGCTTTGTCCTCACTCACATGTTTCTTGGGAAAACTTCCCAGGAGGTCACCCATCCCAGAAATGCTCCAAGTCAAGCATGCTTAACTGTGTAGTTCCTAAGTGATGGGCTTCCGAAAAGAAGATGCATCTTGTTGGTATGGGTAGTACCAATCAATTCTTATAAGCCATCATCAACTGTATAGTCCCATACCAACACAGACTCAGGATCTCTCTCATTCGGATGTGTAATCGGTTCATTCAAGTATCCATCTACTTAGAAGCCTGCCAGGAGCCGCTCCTTATCCATACCTTCTCACACCCGTGACCACTCCCCGCCCTTGTCAGCATCGGGTGTCACACTGACTCCCACAACCACCCACCATGCGCCTTACAGTCGTCTGTAAGTCATCCACACCCTCATCCTAACTTTTGGAGGGGACCACCTGGCTAGATAGAGGTGTATTCAGACAACAACTCGGAGGCTACACAGTAGGAGAGATGTAGCGGAAAGGGTACATTATATGTGACTTTTATTGATCGTGGCAACCATCACCCAAGAGGGGGGTGAATTGGGTTTTAAATAAAGATGAAATCTTTTTAGATAAATCAAAAATCCATTTAAAATACAAACATAAACCGTAGCGAATAAATAATTCTTTTCAATTTAAGGCGCTTTGAAAAATAAATCCTTTGAAAACAAAGTGCGATAAGGAAAAAGACGGAAATGTAAAGAGCGTTAATTTAAGTGCGATAATAAAAAGAGATTGGTAAGAGAAGATGAACACGGCGATATATCCTGGTTCAGCCACAAACTACCCACGTGACCTACATCCAGTCCCTAAGGCAACACCACCAAGGGTTTTCACTCAACACTAGCTTTTAAACAGACGCATCTAGAAACCTTTACAATGAAGAGCACTCCTCACAGACCAGGGATATCACCTCTCCCAGTGAAAAAGCCTCAAACAATAACCCAAGAGATATCATTTCTCTTGTCAACCACAAGGAATATCACCTCCCTTGTAAACACTTGGAAATCACATCCAAGAAACACCGACAAGAGATATAGCCTTTCTTGTAAGAATGGTAACCTAAAGATGGTTTGAATCAATCCGACTCTTATCGATATAAAGCACTCTTAATAGTGCAGATAAACAAATTGAAGTACAAATACAAGAACACCTATATGGTGCATAAAGCTCTCCCAAAGTTATATAGTCAAGTGAAAGAACAAGGATAAGAGAGAAAAGATTATCAATGTTTTTAGCACAATTATAAGATGATAACTGCGTGCTCTAAAATCTGCCTAAGTTTCCTTTAAATAGAAGAAGTGAATAGCCCAACGAAAATAGGTTTGGCTCATTTAAAAACTCAATTTTGTACATAATAATCGATTATTTAAAAGCCATAATCGATTATTTTGATTCAAATTGAAAGGCGCCTCTTTGAGACAGTCGCAACATAATGGATTATGTTAATCGATTATTTCAGTATAATGGATTATACTAATCGATTATTGGTTCTCTGTTCGAAATCCTACGAGCACTTAAAACATATAATTGATTAACCAATGAGTATAATCGATTAGTCATATTCAAATTCAAACTTAACAGCTAGAAAGGAGTTATTTCTCATTAAAATTCAATTAAAGCCAATTAAGTTGATTTAAAAACGTGATCATAAAAGGATAATCAATTATGCTAATCGATTGTTGCAATTCAAATTTTCTAATTTCAAATTTTTAGCAGCTCTATAATTGATTATTCATTAAAGCATAATTAAGAGCATGATAATCGATTATATTAATCGATTATTCCTCGATTCAAATTTGAATTTTGAAAAACTTAAAGGTTGAAAAAGATGTTGGAACCAAAGTGATTTGGATTAATAATCTGAGTTTTGAAGTTAACAAAAAGGATTAAATTTCATGGCAAAGTTTTAGTTGAGATCTAACATGCTTTATCTAGTCTTGCAGGAATGTTCAAAATATATTAGTTATGGAAACCTTGAACAAGTTTCCTTATATCTGCTTGGACTTAGATTGTGAAGCCGCGTCCATTCATGTAGATGAGCTGCTCAAAACGTTTGGTATATATATTTATTTAATATATTTGAGTAGAAGGTTAATAAAATACTCTCAGTAGATGGGAACTTTAGTTTCAATGAGTAGACGAGCTTAAATGTCACGTCATTAGACGGAGATCAAAAATAACTCACTGAAATATAGCAAGTCCAAAGACTTGATGATAGACGAGAGGATATGCCACGTCAGTAGACGAGAAAAAAGAAAACTGCAAGTCCATAGACTTGGTTTACCCATGAGCGTGTAGGCGCAAATTTTAGGTAGACGAGCTCTTTTGTTATAAGTTTTCATATGCTCTGTCTAGCTAAGTAAACGCTACCCTGACCACAAAGAAATATTTATTTCAAATGATTGATATTTATTTCAAACGAATGTTGGTCCTTCCTATTTGTTTTATTTGTTTTAATGCCTTGTTTCTTTGTGAGAGAAACATAGTACCATCGAGGAAATACAAAAAGCAACATAGTACAATGAGGAAATGCAAAACGCTCTGTACCCTGTCACCTTTACTGCTGGAAAAGATGGAATTTTCACAAAGGAGGAAAAACAGTTTTCAAGTTGCAATTGTTTAGAGCTGTGACCTTCCATTTTGGGCAAAAGTGATAACCAGGAGTACATTTCACAATGGCCACAATCAAGCTATCAGTCACAACGGATATTATGCATTTAATGCTATCTCTAAACGGGAATATTCAAAACAACCGTTGAAGATTTCCAAGTGAAGAAGAATGTCACTATAAAAAGAAGACCTCAACCACTGAAGAATAACTTTTGCAAGCAAAACTTTTGCCAATCTACAAGCTTTCATTCTTTTTTCTTTCAAGAGCAAAAGTCTGTAATTTTTTAGCTTGAATATTGTTGTAATATTCAATCGATCTTAAACTTTCACATCCTCACACATAGTGAGTTAGAAGATCAAAAGCAAACAATATCTTTGTTAGAGTTAGAGCCTGAAGATGCTTGGTAAGAAAGGAATACTTGTAGCCTGGAGAGGTGTTGAATACTTGGTGTAATCTATTTGGATAAATAGTGGAGTAAATCCTTCAAGTCGAAGGGATTGGACGTAGCTCTTGGTTGGAAGAGAGTGAACCAGGATAAAACACTTGCGTGAATCTTCTAATCCCTTAACTCTTAAAGTTTTATTTGTTTATACTGACTGTGGGGATTTGAACTTGATTTTGTTAAGCTTCTAAAAGATCTTTTTATGTGTGTGCATCTTTCTTATTTTCTTTGTGTGACAAAATAAGTTTTGAAAAAGATTGTTTTCGAAAATTATTAACAAACACAATTCAACCCCCCCCCCCCCCCCCCTCGTGTTTGCCTGTGTCAACTTCAGTTGGTATCAGAGATCAGCCTTGAAAGGGTTGAGCATCTAACAAGTGCTGAGGGAGTATGATCCGACAACCATGGATGCAGAAGGACAAGCTATCAACATACCTCCTCTCTTCGAAGGGACCGATTATGACTACTGGAAGAAGAGGATGATGGCCTTTATTGGATGCACAAAGCTTAGATATATGGGAACTGAATGAAAATGGTTATATTGAGCCTAGAGATGAAAATGGAGCTGCTATTGCTAGAGCAGATTAGACTGCAGATCGAAAAGCCAAGCATCAACTTAATCTCAAAGCAAAACATTATTTGATGTGTGCCATCACTAGATCTGAACATGACAAGGTTCACAACTGCAACACTGCCAAAGAAATCTGGGATACTCTTACCCTAGCTCATGAGGGTTCATCTCAAGTAAAGGAATCAAAGATAACCATGCTGGTTCACCAGTATGAACTATTTAAAATGGCTGACCATGAAACAATAGATCAGATGTTTGGAAGATTTCAAACTATCACCAACAGTCTCAGATATCTCAGAAAAACCTATGAAAATAAAGACCATGTTAGAAAGATTCTAAGAAGTTTAACCAAGTAATGGAGACCTAAGGTTACTGCTATTCAGGAAGCCAAAAATCTGAGTACTCTTTCTCTAGAAGAGCTTCTTGGGTCACTCAAAGGTCATGAACTTGAACTAGATGAAGAAGACAACTCCATAAAAGGAAAGTCTATTGCCCTAAAGGAAAAGAAAGCGAGTTCATCAAAAGTTCTCAAAGCTGTTGAATCTTCAGGTGATGCTGGACTCTCAGATAGTGATGAAGGATCCGATGAAGATTAACTATCTTTCATCTCCATAAAGATTCAACACATGTGGAGAATGAAAGGTAGCTTCAGGAGGAAGCAGTTCAACAAAAAGTTTTCCAAGGAGAAGTCAGACTCCAAGGAAAAAGGTCCACCCTTGTGCTTTGAATGCAAGAAGCCTGGCCATTTCAAAGACGATTGCCCTGATCTAAAAGAGAAAAAGAAGTTCTTCAAGAAGAAGAAGGACTTGATGGCTACTTGGGAGGATCTGGATCTGTCTTCATCTGATGAGGATGATGAAACCGAGGAAGAGGCAAATATATGTCTCATGGCTGACACGTCATCAGAAAGTGAATACACTGATGCTGAGGTAATGGATTCTGGCCTGTCCACTCTTCAAAATGCATTTGATGAATTGTTGCATGAGTCATCCATACTGTCTCATGAGTATAGAAGTCTCAAAAAGAAGTTTACAAGACTAACAAAAGAGTATGATAGAGTCTGCATGGAGAAACAAAACTTGGCAAAAGAAAATGACAAACTGAAATAATAGAATGTCAGTCTAACTGACAAACTCGAGTGTGAGCCTGATGTTTCTTGTGAAGTTGCAAAACTAAAACAAGATGTGCCATATCCGGTAGACACCCTATCAAAATTTGCAGGTGGCTCAGATAAGCTCAGTCTTATATTAAAGTATTCTAAGTCACCTCATAATAAATCTGGCCTTGGTTATGACGAGGAGAAGCATGAAGCATCTCACAAAAAGTCAAAACCACATACACAGCATAGAGCTTCAAAAGCTCAAGCTAAACATGCTAAAATCAAGTCTCGCCCGTCCAACACCTTTTGCAAAGTGTGTGGAAAGAATGGGCATACTGCAACTAGATGCATACATAATAAACATGCTAATCATACTCGTCCAGTGACCACTAACAAGAAAGGACCCAAGTCAATTTGGGTACCTAAAGATAAGATAATACCTGTTGCAGATTTGCTTAACAACAAGAAAGAAACAAACATCTTGGTACTTGGACAGTGGGTGCTCATGTCACATGACGGGAGAAAGGTTTATGTTCCAAGAACTTAGACACAAAGATGGCGGCTGGGTTACATTTGGAGGAAACCAAAAATGGAAGATCATTGGTATAGGTAAAATTGGTAAACATCCTTTTTCCTCTATTGATAATGTTCTTTTGGTAAATGGTTTAAAACATAATTTGCTGAGCATAAGTCAATTATGTGACAGTGGATATGATGTTTCTTTTGATAAGAACATGTGTAATGTCAAGAAAAATGATGGATCACTTTTATTCACTGCTAAGAGGTAAAATAATTTGTATAAAATTGGCTTGGAGGACCTCTCAAATCAAAGTGTCTCATGTCTAGTGTCCATTGAAGATGAGCGATGGATTTGGCACAAAAGGCTAGGTCATGCAGGCTTGAGATTAATCTCAAAGCTAAATAAGCATAACCTCGTGAGAGAGCTACCAAACCTTAAATACAAATCTGATGCTCTCTGTGATGCATGTCAAAAGAGAAAACAAATCAAGGGTTCTTTTGAATCTAAGAATGTTGTTAGTACCAATAGACCACTAGAACTGCTACACCTTGATTCTTTGGTCCAACAAGGACTGCTTCTGTCAGTGGTAAGAAACATGGTCTAGTCATTGTAGACGACTACACTAGATGGACATGGGTTATATTCCTAGCTCACAAGGATGAGTCTTTCAAGGTCTTTTCTACATTCTGTAAACGTGTACAGAACGAAAAAGGCACGTGTATCACTTCAATCAGAAGTGACCATGGGGGAGAGTTTGAAAATGAGCTATTTCATAAGTTCTGTGAAGAAAGTGGTATTATTCACAACTTCTCAATACCTAGAACACCACAACAAAATGGTGTGGTAGAGAGAAAGAACAGATCTCTTCAAGAGAAGGCTAGAACAATGCTCAATGACAACTCTGTCCCTAGATACTTCTGGGTTGAAGCTATTAACACTGCCTGCTACATTCAGAACACAATATACATTACACCAATCTTGAACAAGACCCCTTATGAATTGTCGAAGGGACAAAAACCAAACATTTCATATTTTCATCCTTTTGGTTGTAAATGTTATACACTAAATACTAAAGATCAACTTGGTAAGTTTGATGCAAAAGTAGATAATGGAATTTTGTTAGGATATTCTGAAACTTCAAAAGGATTTAGAGTTTATAATTCTAGAACTCTAGTAGTAGAAGAATGTATTCATGTCAAGTTTGATGACAAGCAGCCTGATAAGAAATTATCAGAGCTAGATAAAGCTTTTGCAGATCTTGATCTAAATATCTCAGGAGATACAACAGAGATAAAAGCTGATGATCAAGTGGATGACCCTCCTCAATAACCAGAAACCTCCACTTCTCAACGGGATACTGTTTAGAGATCATGGTACTTCAAAAATTATCATCCACAAGATCAAATCATTGGAAACCCCAATGATAAGCTAAGAACCAGATCAACTTTCAAAGAGCAGGAAGATTCTGCACTAGTTTTTGAGTTGGAACCAAAGACAGTAGACGAGGCTCTGCTGGACGATGGCTGGATTCTAGCTATGCAAGAAGAACTGAATCAGTTTGAGAGAAGTGATGTTTGGACTCTAGTTCCCTTGCCTAAGGACAAATCAGTCATTGGAACAAAATGGGTCTATAGAAACAAACTTTATGAGAATGGTAAAATGGTAAGAAACAAAGCAAGACTTGTTGCACAAGTTTATTCTCAAGAAGAAGGTATAGATTATACTGAAGTTTTTGCACCTGTTACTAGATTATAAGCAATTAGGATTTTACTTTCTTTTGCTGCACACCATAACCTAATACTTTTTCAAATGGATGTCAAGAGTGCTTTTCTAATTGGCTTTATTAATGAAAAAGTGTATGTAATGCAACCTCCGGGTTTTGAAAGTGAAACCCAACCTGAACATGTATATAAGCTTAAGAAAGCTTTATACGGCCTTAAACAAGCCCCTAGAGCTTGGTATGATAGACTAAGTTTATTTCTAATGGAAAATGGTTTTAATAGAGGAAAGGTTGATACAACCTTGTTTTGAAAGTCCATTAAATCCAATTTTATAATTGTGCAAATTTATATTGATGATATCATATTCGGTGCTACTAATGAATCTCTGTGCAAAGAGTTTTCTAAGTTAATGCAGAAAGAGTTTGAAATGAGTATGATGGGAGAACTCAAATTCTTCCTTGGACTTCAAGTTAAACAAACTATGGACGAGGTGTATATCCATCAAACCAAGTATACAAATGAACTCCTAAAGAAGTTCAAAATGGATTATTGCAAACCAATGAACACCCCTATGCACCCTACGTCCATACTGAACAAAGATGATAAAGAGAAAAAGGTAGACCAAAAGGTATATAGAGGTATGATAGGATCTCTTCTATATCTTATTGCGTCTAGACCTGATATTATGTTCAGTGTATGTTTATATGCTCGATTTCAATCTTATCCTAGAGAATCTCATTTATCATCAGTTAAGATAATATTTAGATACTTGAAAGGTACTACTAATCTGGGTTTGTGTTTTAAGAAAAATGAAGATTACAGATTAGTTGGCTTTTGTGATGCTGACTATACTGGAGACAGAATTGAAAGAAAAAGTATCAGTGGAGGATGTCACTTCATTGGAGCTAACCTTCTCTCATGGTCAAGCAAAAGACAAAGTACCATTGCCTTATCAACTGCTGAAGCTGAGTATATTTCAGCTGCTAGTTGCTGCTAATAACTGCTGCAATTAATTTATCTAAGAATCCAATATTGCATTCTAGAGCTAAGCATATAGAGATTAAACATCATTTTATAAGGGATTATGTGCAAAAATATGTTTTTGATATACAATTTGTAGATATTGACCATCAATGGGCAGATATCTTTACTAAACCTCTTGCTGATGACAGATTTATTTTCATTAGAAAGCATCTTAATATGCTATGTGTGGATTGACTATGTCGTCCAGCCTTGAGAATTTTATTATTGATATATGTGCGTCTAAAGCATTTCAAGTCCATGGCATGATTAAAGTGCACATCCATTGCATACCGCATCCATCGTATTTGTGTGTGCGTCCATTACATGCCGCGTCCATACTTGCTTGCCTTTTGCTTGGACCCATCCATACATATATTTATTAGCTGTATTTATTCTGTCCCAAAGACAAATTTATTCTATATTCTCTTGGCTGAGTCAGTTACTTCCATCAATCCCATCAAAACCTTTTTACATTTTCAAAATACCAACACCGTTTTATCCTTAATGACATGTCTTGTCAAATATTTTCTTTTTGATTTATTTCCAAAATAAAAACCTTTGAAATTCAAAACCTTTTTAAAGAAACCTCCTTCCCTCTGAGAAACCTTTCACTACCCTTCATTTCTGAACTCTCTTGAACTATCTGTTTTCTGCTTCCAAACCCTAACCTTCAATCTTCAACAATGGCTTCTTCTTCTACTACTGCTACATTCAATCTGGACAAGATGAATCTCGCTGTAGAACATCGTTTCAAATTTATGGTCTTGAAAGAATACAACTTGGATGTTAGCACGTTCATCAATGCTGCTGGGTGGGATGGTATGTTCTTAGAGAAGGTCTCCATCTACCCCAACCTGATTAGGGACTTCTGGAGAAAACCCATAGTTACCTCTACTGAAATCTGGGTTGATGTTCTTGGGAAAAGAGTTATTGTTTCTGAGAAAACAATTTCTGATGCCATCGTCTGTGCCTAAGAGGGATTGGTTTATACAAGCACATGGGAAGATGACCTAGGTGGTTCTGAAACAGTTGCAACCCTCCTTATGAGAGAATACAAAGTAAGAGATAATAGTAGGAAGTCCGTGGAAATGAAGGATGATATCAGGATTCTTCATCAGATTCTGAACAAGGCTGTTCTGCACAAGACTGGGTCAAAGGACAACCTTCCTGCCTTACACAAGTTCTGCCTTTGTAATCGTATCACAAACGAAAATCAACATTCCCAGGATTCTGTATGATAGGTTTAGAGATGTCGTGGTGCATAAGAAGAACCTCTCTGCAATTCCTTTCTGCCATATGCTTTCTAAGATCTTCAAGGCACAAGGAATTTATGACATACTTGCTGCTAAATCAAAGGAAGAACAAAATAGAATCCTTACTGAGAAAGGAATGTCTGCTGCTGATTTTGGGAGAAGTAATCTCTCTAGCATGCAACTCAACACCTATGCTCAGGTTGCAATGGCCAAATTTGAAGAAGCAAGGAAAATAAAAGAGGAACAGATTGAGGCTAAGAATGTTGAAATCCTTGGGCTCAAAAGGACATTTAGAAAGAAGATCACTGCCGCAAGGAAACCTATGCCTAAGAGGCCTGCTGGTGGCATTGAAATCAGGGAATCATCAGCTGTTGCTCCTCAACTTGCACCCTCATAGAAGAGACCAACAAAGATGATCCTATCACATAATGAGGATGAGGATGATGAGGACAAGGTCCCCATTGGCATTGTTTTGAAGAAATATAGAACTGTTGCTGCTGCTGGTGTTGCTGATGTTCATATTCCTACACAACCTAGAAGGCAACCCTCAAGGAAAGCAAAGGCTGTTATGACTTCTGAGGTAATTCTTCCTGCTAATGATCATGTACAATTAGCAATAGATGCCTTAGTGTCTAGTTTTGAGGATAGAATGGATGTTGTTTCTGCACCTGTTACTTCTATGAAACAAACTGAAACCTTGGATGATGTATACATTCCCACACTACCATCACCACAAAGAACTTCCCCCGACCAATCACAAACAGCCTCACCAAAAAGACCACAATTCCAACCCTTGATACCTGAAAATGACCCTTGGTTCAATCAATCAGATGATGGAATTATCCCTGGTGCACCCTTTCCCAAAAAGCAAAATACAAAATTTCCATACACTCACCCCTCTGTTCTTTATGATGGCAAAGCTGAAAGCTGGGCCAAAGTTAAGAGGGATTGGAAAATTCTCTATCTCCAACATGAACCAAAACCAGTTTCAACCAGACCCTTCTATCCCCTAATTGAGTATGAATATGAACCCGAGACCATACCTCAACCTGATTCTGTACCCATACCATATGTACCAAACGTCACCAGACCTCTTCCATCCACTCAGCACAACCACATTGGACCTGCCCTAACTCACCTTCCTCTACAAAAATTCCCACCTAGAAAAATCTACCCAAACCTCATCAAATCCCCTCCTTTCAAACCCTTCACAGATGGTGTCAACAGGCACATCATACCTGTTTGGTCTACTGACCCTTGCAAAGCTAATGCTCCATCGATTATCCACAAAAGGTCAAGAACAGAAGGAAGACCTAAATTCATTCTGGACAGAGAGACATCTTGGGTGACTTTTAGACATCCAAGTGTTTATGGCAGAGCTGTTAGTCTTGTGGATCACCTCATGTATGCCTTCCTGCAGAATGAGTTCGAGTTGCCAAGATATGTCAGAGCTGCAAACTTTGTCCCTCCAACATGGCTATTTCATACCAAGAAGAAGACCAAGATTGGTGTCAGGCCTTATATGTTTGCTCCAAGACTACCTTTGATTGATCTGAACAAAGATAAGGATTTGAAGAAGCGGAGGAGCACTGCAAAGAAGCCAGAAGACACTTCCTGCTTTCTTAATCCTGATGTTGTTGAATCGTATGATCAGAATATGATTAATTTCTGGATATCACAATCAGTTGAAGATATTGATCAAGATTCTACCTTTTGCATTTGGGCAAATCACATGCTGGACTGTACTAAGGAAGCCTCTTCTTCTGGTTTGAGTAATGAAGAGAAGAGAAAAATTCCTAAGGTCAGAGGCAAATGTGGATTGTCAAATGCCAGATTCTACATCTATAAGGACATGATTGGTATTCCTGTCATCAATCCTGTGTATGAAAAAGACCCTGTCCACTGGGCCTAGGGACTGCCTCCTCCAGTACTCACTTTTGCATCATCTCCACCTCCATGTCCTCCTTCAGAGCACACTGATGAGGAAATAATAGTTGAAGACCCTGCTATGGATATTGACTCTGTTCAACCAGTCACTAAGGTTGAGGAATTTGCTGAGTCTGTTCCTAGACCAAGCACTTCTGAGAAACACTCTTCTCAACCACTGGCCTTGACTGTCATTCATCCACCAGAGCAACCTCAACACTCTAGAGCAGTGACCACCTTTCATGGAAAAGAGTAATTTAAAGACTCCGCTGAAAGCTCAAGACCCTCATTGCCACAGAATTTGGAAGAGGTGATTGGGAAGATAGTGGAAGAAAAGGTTGTTGAGAAAATCAATGTGCAAGTTAAAGAGCAAGTCAAGCAACAAGTTGAAGAATCCATGGCCCCAACTCTTGCCCTTGTCAACAAAATGTTGGAGTTTCTGACTGACTTTAAACAAAGACAAAACCTTGACCCTCCTCATCCACCTCCTCTTGCCTCATCTTAGTCTTTTCTCTCTCTTTTCTTAATACTGACAATGATGGTCCACTCCTTTTACCTTTTTGTCTGATGACAAAAAAAGGGGGAGAAAGGATAAGAGAATTAAATTTTATAAAAGTCAGTTTTTGAAAGTATATTTTTGTCTGCATATGCATGATCTTACTTATTTATATATGGTTCGACATATTCTATTATATGCTCTGATAAATACTACTTTTTGATTGTTCTGATACTATCCTTAGTTTGTGTGCTTTGATACTATCTTTTGACTGGTAAGTAGCTGAACCGATCTGATAAGATATATATATGATATGTGCTGCTAAGTTTATGTCTTATATTATATTCCTGTTAAGTTTGAATGCTTTGTCTTGGGGGGAGCTTTGTAAGCTCTCTTAGACTTTGCTCACTCAAATTTAATTAGTTTTTGTCATCATCAAAATGGGGGGGGGGGATTGTTGGAACCAAAGTGATTTGGATTAATAATCTCTGAGTTTTGATTTTAACAAAATGGATTAAATTTGCATGGCAAAGTTTTAGTTGAGATCTAACATGCTTTATCTAGTCTTGCAGGAATGTTCAAAATATATAAGTTATGGTAACCTTGAACAAGTTTCCTTATATCTGTTTGGACTTAGATTGTGAAGCCGTGTCCATTCATGTAGACGAGCTGCTCAAAACATTTGGTATATATATTTATTTAATATATTTGAGTAGACGGTTAATAAAATACTCTCAGTAGATGGTAACTTTAGTTTCAATGAGTAGACGAGCTTAAATGTCACGTCATTAGATGGAGATAAAAAATAACTCACTGAAATATAGCAAGTCCAAAGACTTGATGATAGATGAGAGGATCTGCCACGTCAGTAGACGAACGAAAAGAAAACTGCAAGTCCATAGACTTGGTTTACCCATAAGCGTGTAGACGCAGATTTTAAGTAGACGAGCTCTTTTGTTATAAGTTTTCATATGCTCTGTCTAGCTAAGTAAACGCTACCCTGACCACAAAGAAATATTTATTTCAAATGATTGATATTTATTTCAAATGAATGTTGGTCCTTCCTATTTGTTTTATCTGTTTTAATGCCATGTTTCTTTGTGAGAGAAACATAGTACCATCGAGGAAATACAAAAAGCAACATAGTACAATGAGGAAATGCAAAACGCTCTGTACCCTGTCACCTTTACTGCTGGAAAAGCTGGAATTTTCACAAAGGAGGAAAGACAATTTTCAAGTTGCAATTGCTTAGAGCTGTGACCTTCCATTTTGTGCAAAAAGGATAACCAAGAGTACATTTCACAATGGCCACAATCAAGCTATCAGTCGCAACGGATATTATGCATTTAATGCTATCTCTAAACGAGAATATTCAAAACAACCGTTGAAGATTTTCAAGTGAAGAAGAAGGTCACTATAAAAAGAAGACCTCAACCACTGAAGAATAACTTTTGCAAGCAAAACTTTTGCCAATCTACAAGCTCTCGTTCTTTTTTCTTTCAAGAGCAAAATTCTGTAATTTTTTAGCTTGAATATTGTTGTCATATTCAATCGATCTTAAACTTTCATATCCTCACACATAGAGAGTTAGAAGATCAAAAGCAAACAATCTCTTTGTTAGAGTTGGAGCCTGTAAATGCTTGGTAAGAAAGGAATACTTGTAGCCTGGAGAGATGTTGAATACTTGGTGTAATCTATTTGGATAAATAGTGGAGTAAATCCTTCAAGTCGAAGGGACTGGACGTAGCTCTTGGTTGGAAAAGAGTGAACCAGGATAAAACACTTGCGTGAATCTTCTAATCCCTTAACTCTTAAAGTTTTATTTGTTTATACTGACTATGGGGATTTGAACTTGATTTTGTTAAGCTTTTAAAAGATCTTTTTGTGTGTGCATCTGTCTTATATTATGTGTGACAAAATAAGTTTTGAAAATGGTTGTTTTCGAAAATTATTAACAAACACATAAAACACTTGCGTGAATCTTCTAATCCCTAAACTCTTTATCTTATTACATTGGAAACATCTTGCTGACAGTAAATATAAGGAGATTTGTACGCCACAGGTGGAGCAATTTTGTTACATAGCTGATAACACATACTTCAAAGAAGAGGTTTGTTTGAATTCTTTGGCTAATTTGTGTTGTTTCAAGTTTATGTTCTTTCCTCTTTGCCTTGTTAGCTATCTCATTCAAATTTTTTTGTTCAGATCTAAGAAAATGGAAAAAGCGTTGGGTAATCTTGGACACAATAATGCAAAGATGGGGAGGATGCTACGTTATTAGACTTTTGAATAAAGTATAAAAGGCAAGTGACATTCTTACTTGTATTCATAATATTAGCCATCAAATAAATTTGTATATAAAGGTTGCAAGAAACTACTAACTTGATAGTTAGAGAGAAAAAACTACATGTTAGCTAGAATATGTTTGATCATGATATGTCTGCAGGCGATTGCAGAGCTGGAATTGTACCTTTAAATTAATAAATAATAGAAGCCGGAATGTTAATGAAAGACAAAAGGGATGAATTTGAGTGCATGTGTTTATTGCTTTTTCCTTTATACTTTTTCCAAGGATTATTCACTATTATTAATCATTGATTTGATAGTTCTAATTACTTTGTGTGCAGGTATATGCCTAATGAGTTGTATGGAGGGATGATGGGCCTTTCTCTTGCCCCTGCAAATGCAGCAATTTTATTTTCTATGGTGTAAGTTTATATTTGTTCATAAAGTCATCTAAAATTGTAGAAATGAGGACCTGGCCATGTGTTATTATGGCATCAAGTGTGGAAGGGTTGGTGTTATTACTTATTAGTATGGGTGTGCTGATATTGATAAGAAAAGGAAAGGCATAAAAAGATTGGGGAAGGTGGTTATAAATAGGTTGACAACCGTAAGGAGGTATTGTTTGATTATTAAATATGATAGTAGAATTTGATTTTAATTATGTCATGATTTGAGGAAAGTTGGTGATGCTGTTTTTTATCAGGACCTGTACTGTGATGATTAAATTTTAGTTCGACAATGATTGTAGAAATGATTTTTCCTTCTATTTAACATTAGTAAATTGGTTTCATGTAGTTATATTCTGGTTATCTCCTATTGTTATTTTCATGTCCTTTCATATTGGTTGCTAAATTGGTCTCTAGAACACTTGTTTTGGTGACCAATTTAGTGACCAATTTTTTTTAATTTAGTGATCAATTTAGAGACCGGATTAGTGACCGATTTTTTATTAGCGATCGAAATTTTCGATTAGCGACCGAATTTTCGGTCGCTAAAATTGGTCACATACCAGTTGTTGGAGACCAATTTAGCACCAAATTTTATGATTTAGCGATCGAATTATTCGGTCGCTATTAGCGACGAATTTGAAATCGATCGCTAAATCATTTAGCAACCAGGGTTTTAGCAACCGTCACTATTCAGTCGCTAATTAGGTTGCTAACCAATTTAGTGACCGAATTTTAACGAATAGCGATTGATTTCTTCGGTTGCTAAACATCCTTTTTTTGTAGTGTTAGTCACACTAACAACTAACTATTTCTCTAACCATCTAACACACTCAACTAATCACTAACTAATAACAACCAATATTTGAATTCTCTCCAATACACCCTCATAATTCAAATATCCCACATACACTATTTTTATTACACTCAAATTTACATTTTTATAATGCACACATTATTGTCACTAATAAGTTCACCTGGATCCCATGAAAAATTCAACAAGAATTGGACTTGGCCCATTAAAACAAAACCTTCACAAATTTGTGAAGTTGACCCATATTTCTTCATAGTGTTGGCCTTGGCCCAATATACCAAAGATTGAACTCCTAAGGCAGAAATAAATTTCTGCTCCTCCTCCATGACTTGGGCCTGGCGCATTTCCGAAAATGTTTCTGCCCTAACACTCTTCTGGGGTTTTTCCAAAACTGCCACTGTCATCATCCTCTCCTCCATAACAGCAACACACAGTTGTCGCACCTTGACACTACACCACTCCAACTCGCCGGAAAGCGCCATTATGACCACCATAAGGGGATCCACAGTCGCCGAAGGCACGGACAGAACATCATCTCCATGCGTGGGTACCATAGTGCAGTGATTTGACAGATTCACGAAGCCTTCTCTTTGATCTTTGGTTTTCGCAGCAGCTAGAGCCTCACTCGCTACCATAGGAATATCTCGGTCCGGTGGTTTTGTAACCGGAAACTCCTCTTTAGACTCCTCGAAAAACACCCAATGTCGCTTGTCATCTTCATCACTCACGACTTTGCACAAAACTTTGTCCCTAATCCACAGTAGCTCAACTGGTGGGTCTGGTGGTGACTAATTCGGTGGTTCCGGCGGCATCTCAGCCTTCGTCTCACATGCTCGGCGCTCCAACTCTTCTTTAGCCGCAAGGGTCCTCGTTCGAGTATCACCATCTGGCGACTTCGGTGATGGAAGCTTGATTGGGTCAGTCACCATTAATGACCCATTCGCCTCCCATCTCTGTTCTATTGTTGCGCGACTTGTAGGGGGATCCTTATCCATCTGCATCTAACACATCTCCGGCAGCGGTGGCGACTTGATCGAACGTGCTTCCTCAATGCCCACTTCCCTCTTCTGGTGAACCTGCCAACTGGTTGGGGGTTGTAGTGCAGCCACCATGTCGGATTTCATCGCCACCATTGAAGGCATCTTGTCTGATCCTATTCTTTGTTTCTCGGCTTCCACCATCTCACCCTCATCACCAGAAATGTAATCTTGATCACTATCATCAGAATCAGATTTCTTGATCCTTGTCTCTAGCTCCGGCACTGCCGTCACCGGTACACCTTGAGCCGCCGTAGCAGCAGCCTCTTTTCCTTCTTCGTTCTCTGTTTTTGCCTCCACCTTCCTACATTCTTCTCTGCTTTTTTTTCTTCATCTTGTGACTTATCACTGCTCTCCTCTTCTTATTCTTGCCACTCCTTCTTGCAGCACCATGAACTTTGTTCAAGATGTCCCAAGCATCTTTAGCATTCTTGGCAGTGGAGATCTTCTCAAGATTGGCCTCATCCACACATTGATGGATAATGAAGAGAGCCTCACCATCTCTCTTCTTGGAAGCACTCCCTTCCACATCATCAACACCTTCCATCACAATTTCCAGTACATCATGGAAATCAAAGATGATTCTCGTCGTCACCATCCAACGATGGAAGTTCTTGCCATCAAGAACCAGTAAAGGGAAATCCCCACCCATAATATCCACACGTTCTGCCGCCATGGACACACTCTCCCAAGATCGTTATAGCTCTAGATACCAATGTTAGTGCAAGACCACTTTAATCTTACACACATTCACAAAGAAGAAATAGAGAGAAAAAGAGAATATGAAAGTCTGGAAACTTTTATTCACTTCTACACCTTTACACTATAGCACTTGCGCTACACTTACACGTTAGCATCTCTATTTATAATAGAGCACTTACACATTAGTCATAATAACAACTAACTAATTCTCTAACTATCTAACAAACTCAACTAATCACTAACTAATAACAACCAATATTTGAATTATCTCCAACGTTACAAGATAAAGTGAGATACTAAGGGGTGAGCTCACGTTAGTTTAAAAATTAAAAAAAAAAATATCATTAGGAAGTAATGTATTTATTATTTTGAGATATGATGTAGTTAGTTTCTCCATAAAAATGTGATTCTTTTTGTTGTAAATTTTTTTTTTGTGTTAACACTTTTTAGTCTTAATGGATTAGGATCCTGTCCATTTGAATGAAAACAAGAGACCTTGCTGTTTGACAAATCACATATAAAACAAAACTTCATCAATGGCTTATATTATAACATGTCATTCCCATTAAAACACATCAATTTATTAAACTATATGATTTGTTGCTTTCACCAAAAACAGGATTGGGGTCATCTCCCATCCCTTCTCTGCTTCTTTACTTCCACCCAACACACTGCGATGCTAACGATAATGACTTTGCGTCCACTGGCTTCGCATCCTTTTGCTTGGAAACAAGTCTTCACAATCAGAATGTATTGTGGTGTGGAAAGATTGACAATAGAAATTGATTGGCTGCCCATGATGTGGTGGAAGGGGTTATGCTATTGTTTCTGTTGTTGCAGGTGAGGGTTGTGAGGCTATCAAGGAGTGCAAACACTTTTGAGTCCATTTTTGCTACTATCAAGGGGCGATGCAGCGATGCTATCATTTCAACTGTAAAATTGAATGACGTAAAATTGTTTTTAGTAAGAGAGATAGAGCAACAAAGTGGTAGGTCACATTTGGTGTAGTAGCTACGAAAAATGGTACCAACTTAATTAACGTGGCATTATATTGTTCCGATGTTTAGTTGTTCTTGCCTTCTACTTTAAGCATCATTAATGGAATAATCTATTAGTGGACTGAAATCACTGAACCTTCTTGACATTCCTAGTTGTTATCACTAGAAATTAAGTCAATTATGCCATTGGAAAGTTCAGCCGTTTGGGCCAAGCAAATCGGAGGTCAGTCGATTAGAGTATTGGTAGTCGATGGGAAGATAAGGAAACGGTTTATAAATTCGTAAAGAATAAAAGGTTGACGCGGTTATAGGAGGTAGTTATGTTATACTTGTCTGTTCAAAAGTTGATATTGGTAGCCGATTGCACGTTTAACAGAATTCCTATAAACAAGGGACGTGATGTCAAGTTGGTTAGCTTGATTTTAGGAAGAAAAGAGTCATTGAAGATAGAAGACAACAAGCTAGCGGTTAGTGGCGGATGATCGTGGAAGGTGATCCTAAATAATAGAGATTTTAACTGGAGGTGATTAGCCATTGTAACCTAAGGTGGCCACTAAGTTAGCAGGCGAAAATTTAGGAGTTAGTGGTCATAAGGATACTTTGCATAGATTGTTTATAGCCTATAAATACCCATTATACATCTTGAGTTAAACACATCAATACAATCAAACATTTTTATGCACAAGCTTTATCTTTTCGTCCATTTACTGTTTACGCGAATTTATTTAAAATTATTTCATCTTCCACACTAAACACTCTTTGGAGTAGTTTAGGAACCCACAAATTAGGAGGCAGAATTCCCCTTCTAACGTTTTTCGACTGATTAAGGGAATCGTTGTTATCAAGAGTTAGTCGATCCCACTGCTAATTTTACTTCGTCCGATAACAAATTTAGCACGCCCGGTGGGACCAGTGAAGGTGAGCATATTGGGAAGTTTTCCTCTCCTAGTCAAGATTTCAATTGGCGCATGCATTTGCATTCTGGAAAACTAGTGAGCAATATGAATCCGCAACCAAAACCAAAGAATGGAACTGGGAAGAATACTGAAGTGCAATCTACTTTAGGGATGCCAGTATCCTTTCAATCATCACCAGGTACTCCTGTGTCAAGTAGTGCACCTGTCAGCCACACGGCAGGGTCATCAACGGCTGCAGGAGCCGAGTCAGGCCAGCCCATGGTGCTAACTACCACGTTCATTAAGGACCAGATTGACTCGGGGATTAATGAACTCATGAAAGAAATGTCAAGGCAGCTAGCCGAGATCGTACAACCTATGGTACGAAATGAGATTCAGATGGTAGAACTTGGACTTAGATCAACTCAGAATTCGGCTACCTCAATTGTTCTTGGGCGACCGAATCTTCCTCAAACGAGTCCTCTCGTTGGAGGACATGTTGGATATGGAAAACCACAAGTTCAGGCATGACCTTCTAATGTGGTCCATTCGAATGTAGTGTCATAGGTACCATCTTCAATTCCTCTATATTATACCATGACAATACCAAATGCTAACCCTGTGAGTTATTACACAGGACATGATGATCCCCATTCTAATATATTGCATGGACAGGTTTCGATGGCCATAAGACCACCAGGAGCCGTTGGAACGTTGGGCATACCATACTTGGGACCGCAAGCCTCGGCTATCGGGACCAGTATCCAGGTAGCCGCGCCGCTTCAACCTCTATATCCAACCACTGGCTATGGAGGGTCATAGGTCAGGCCGTTTGGTAATTATGCGGGGGAGCAGCCATGGAATATGATTCCATCTCCCGCGGGTAGCTTGCCGTTTGGACAGAATGTGCCAGAATAGTCCCTTTATGGTCAACTGGGTTCAACTCCTCAACGAGGAGTTTTGTGCAAGACACCAGGTGAATACTCGAGTGAGCAGACATGGAATTATTTTCCACCTCTTGCCGGGAATTTACCTAATGTCCAAGGGATGCAATACAAAGTTACGGAAAGTTACACCAATGAGCAGCCATGGGTGAATAATCCACCTCATGTGAGTAACCTACCCAGGAATACATATACACCAGAGTACGGGTATCAAAGTACATACCAGGGGGCACCTATATCCTTCGGACAGCCAGCCGTTAGGATGAACCCACCTCAAGGAGTGGCAGTAGATAGCGAGCCTGTGGCCTCGGTTGATTGATCCCAACATGATTGCTGAGACTATCAAGAAGTATTTTGGTGAGTTGAAGCAGTTAGACAGACCCATCTATAAGAAGCCATATCCAGAGTGGGTTGACAGGATGATGTCCTTGCTGAGGGGTTTTAAAACTCCAGATTTTACAACCTTCTCTGGTGATGACGGAAAGTCCACCATGGAGCATATTGGTCGATTTACTGCTCAGTGTGGGGAAGCCAACCAGAATGAGTACTTTAAATTACAGTTGTTCCCTCTTTCCCTGACTAGGATTGCGTTTACATAGTATTTGTCATTACCACCAAATTCGGTTCAGAATTGGGCCGATATGGAGAGATGCTTTCATGACAGGTTCCATAGACCTCAGCCCGATGTGACTGCAGCCGATGTAATGAATCTGAAACAGCTAGTCGATGAACCAGTTGCAGAATTCATAGAGAGTTTGAGGAAATTGGGAAGCCGTTGCAGTGTTCAATTCCCAAAATCAGAGTATGCCTCAATGGCCATAAGTAATATGCATCCTCAATTGAGGGAAAAGTTGGTGGCACCAAGATACCTAGATTTAGGCCAATTAGCCTCTGTGGCCACTCAGGTAGAATAGTTCATCATTGAGAAGGAACATAGAAGGTCTAGCAAGAATAGGGGCACTCACCTGGTGTCTATTGCGAATACTGAGGTCTCGGATGACATGGTGGATAATTCAGCCCAATCCATGGCTGATATTATGGCAGCCGAGATCCTTAGAGGAAAGCCTTATTCTTTCCCAGCGTTGAGAGTTGCAAAAGGCAAGGATGTAGATACCCAAGAGAAGAAAACAGAGTATTTGTTTGATATATCAAAAGCTGATCAGATATTTGACTATCTTCTCAAGGATAAATAGATCCGATTAGCCGAAGGTCATAGAATTCCACCGGTTGATGAATTGATAGGTAAGAAATAATGCAAATGGTATAATTCCTATATCCATGCTTCTGTGAATTGTGTTGTTTTTAGGAAATCTATCCAGAAGCAGGTTAAAGACGGTAGGTTCAAACTATCCGATAAGACAGTAGCAGAGATGGGGGTAGATGTTAATCCATTCCCTGACATTGTAATCGGCATGGTCTCTTTTTCTGGTGGGTTTGGCTCACCATATAAAAGATGGAAACAACCTACTCAGCAGCATTGGAGAGTTAAGACTGCGGTGGAAATACCAAGGGATTCCAATGGATCGGCTGAGGGCCAGAAAGCATCCGTGTTCGAGAGGTTGGGGGCTCCTAATGTGGTAGCTGTTAGGAAGTCAGTGCCTTAGAAGGTTTCAGGGAATATATCATCCCATAAGCCCAGTGTCTTCAACAGACTGATGCCTTCAGGGAGGAACAACAAGTTTGAAAGATTGAACAGGCATTTTGCAACACACACAATACACCCTAGGGGGTATCATCAGTATAGGCCCGGGGGAAAAATGTCGAGTCATGAGGAGTCGCTCAGTAAAGAGAGGTTACCGATAGTGGATGAGGACCCCATTCCAAAAGGTAAACGGCACGTAACCGAAGTAAGCATGGATGGTGGAATGTCTTCTCTGCGGATTGTGGTAAGAAATGAAGAAAGTACGAGAGCTCAAAGAATGATTAAACCTTCGGCTAAGGTGGAGGAAGGCAAGTGGCACATGAATAAGCAAGCCGAAAGAGACGAGGCTATTAATATTGGCCCTCAATAGTTGACACGGACGCAAAAGAGAAGGCATCAACGAAAGAAGTCTGTGCAAACAATGAGGATGACATTACAGCTGTTAGCTGAGGCCAAAGCCAAGGATAAGAAGGAAATTCCATCTAGCGGGGTTGATAAGGCACTTAAGGAGGCTTTTTGCTGTACTCCAGTGGAAGAATTACAAAAGCAAGAGTCAGAAGAACAGAAAGTTGAGGAGTCAGAATGCCAGCCGTTAGACGAGCAGGATAGATAGAACGAACATGATGAGCATGATGAGAGCATGGAAGCATTAGATGAAGTGAAGTTGATGCAGAGTCCTGAGAATGGAAACATTATTTGTTTAAAAGAAAATGGAAAAGAATGGGATGTTATGGCTAAAGGGGAGATTGATATGATGTCATCCTTCGAAGAGTCATTGCTTGACACACTTCTGGCTGAAGAAGCTTCACCATCGGTCGAAGTGGACGTTGTTAGCATTTTGCCTAGCAAATTCTGGGTAGAAGAGGAACAGCTGAGCGTTCTGGAAGGTGAAGTGTGCGCGGAAGAAGTAGAATGGGCTGTTTTATCTGATGAAGCTTTCTTGAGACTGGTGGGTATGACATTCGACAAACCAACAGAAAAGATGACTAAGAATTTGAAACCCTTGTATATCAAGGCACCGTTGAATGGGAAGGAAATCAACCGAGTGTTTGTGGGTGGGGGAGCAGTGTTAAACGTGATGCCTGTCAGTACCCTGCGGAAGCTGGGAAAGACCAAAGAAGACTTGGTGTCGACTAACATGAAGATGACTAACTTCACAGGGGAAGCAACGACTGCTTTAGGAGTCTTGGTAGCAGATGAGTGTGATTACACCTCATATTTATTTATAATATTGCATGCATTTTCATGTAGTTTAGGCATTTTTAATTTGATTTTTGTTAGTTTTTACCTTGGAACGGGTAAGGCGGTTTTGTGGTGTTTGTGTGCAGGAATTGAGGATTAAAATGCTCAGGATCACATATGTTGGAGCTTGCATGAAGACGGAGCTTGAAAAGTAAGAAAAATGAGCCAAACAGAGCCCATCACAGCCTTGCCGTGATAGCCATCACGGCCATGATCGAGCAAGGCTGAAAAGAAAAGAACGAAAAAGTCTGAACCTGTCACGGCCAGGCCGTGATGGCCATCACGACCGTGATAGGCCATCAATGCCAAGTTTTCCAAGGCAGAATCTGTCACGTCACGGCCGTGACAGCCATCACGGCCGTGAAGCGCAATATCTAGAAATTTAATTGCTGATTTGATCTGATTTTGTAACAACTTTAATCCCAAGTTACCCTACATTATAAATAGGGCTCTAAGGCTCGAAAATAGGGATCCCTTGGGCTGCTACCTTAGGCAAAAATTAGGATTTCTCTTCTTCTAAATTTCTTCTTTTCTCTTAGGTTTTTTTATGCTTTTGTTAATCAAGCTTGCCATGACCATGACAATGCTTGAGTAGTGTTTTTATTTCTAGGAATTGGGGTTATGTCCAAGATTTGTTTTGTGTTATGAATTGACGTTTTACTTCTTGTTAATTTCAATTTTGCTTTCGATTTGATTACTATTGCATGAATTACTTGTGAATCTGGTGCGCACTTATTTGCATGTCATAGACACTCTAAGGAGGCACCTAGCGGTGAACTTAGGTATTGGATCTATAGGAATTGAACTTAGGACTTAAATCACGAGAGTTAGAAGCAGTCCTTTGAGGGTTCACTGAATTGTCACAAAGCTTAAAGGGTTCGATTTAAATTCAATTACCACGAGAGTAGGGGTTGGTTTAATTGGGCATGGTTCTTGTATCCCGAGAGGAACATTAACTTATTTAGGATAAGTTCACCTTCAAATCAAATTTCGATAATTAACAAGAGGGGTAGTCAATTTAGTAACATGAGCAGTCTTGTTGGTAACCCAATTCCTGGAAATCTCTTTTGATATTGAAAAATCCCATATTTGATTTGATTGCGATTTTGTTTGATTGCGTTTTAGATATTTGATTTGTTAGTTAGTATTTTAAAAACCAAATCTTTTCCAAATATTTTTCTAGTCCAGTTTAATTGATTTAATAATTGATAGTTATTTAAGATCAGGGTCCTTGGGGATTCGTTCTTTTTATTACTTGACGACGAAGCCATACACTTGCAGATTCGCGCCCATCAATAGCCGATGTAACTGTTGGGTCAACGACTGTTAGTTCTGCTTTCTTCGTGGTAGATGCAAAAACTACTTATTCGATACTACTGGGAAGCGATTGGATCCATTCAAGTAAGTGTGTCCCATCAAATTTACATCAATGACTGATCATGTGGAGTGATAATGGAGTGGAAACAGTGTTGGCAGACAAGAATCCGTTTACAGCAGAGGTAAGAGCAACTGAAGCTCTATTTTATTCCCCTTACATGGAGCCTATTGTTATTAATGAATATTATGAAGATGGGGCTTGGAAGTCTTGTGATCTAACTTCAAGGGGTTTTGAAGTAAAAATGTTGGCCGATTCATGGCCCTTGGACATTTTGAATGATTAACAAACCCAAAGTCATAAAAGACCTTCTCCATCGGCTAGCCATGTTTACAACTGAAAGTAAGATCGAGGAAACAGGGTTGGCAGAAGGAGAAATAGAGAATGAAGTAGAGAAATATACTGGGGGCAAGGTTCAGATGAAAAAGAAATACAGGCCCCAGTACACAAAAGGATGCCAACATTTGAAGCACAAGATCCAATGATTGCAGTGAACTAGGGTTCGAATGATGAGCCAAAAATGACTAAGGTTAGTGGTTTGTTAGCCGAGTCTGATAGAATCAGGTTGGTTGAGCTCATTCGGCAGTACAAGGACTGCCTGGTATGGGATTACAGTGAAATGCCTGGTTGTCCACAATTAGTTGAGCATCGGCTACCGATTAAAGAGGGATATAAGCCCTACAAGCAGCCAGCTAGGAGATTTAATCCAGATTTGCTTCCTAAAATCAAAGCAGAAATGGATAAATTACTCAAGGCTGGGTTTATCCGAACAGTAAGATATATTGAATGGCTATCCAATATTGTTCCAGTATTCAAGAAAAATGGTAAACTGAGGATTTTCATTGATTACCGGAACCTGAACTTGGCAACGCCCAAAGATGAATATGTCATGCCTATAGCCGACATGCTTGTTGATGCTGTAGCCTCCAATGGGATCCTTACAGTAATAGACGGCAACTCAGGTTATAATCAAATTTGTATAGTCGAGGAAGACGTCCATAAAACTGCTTTCCGATGCCCAGGGTCGATTGGGATATTTGAATGGGTAGTCATGCCGTTTGGATTAAAAAAATGCTGGGGCTATATATCAGAGGGCCATGAATGCTATTTTCCATTATTTAATCGGAAAGAATATGGAGGTGTATATAGATGATGTGATGGTCAAATCTATTAATTTTGAAGAACACCTTCGTGACTTGGATATGGCATTTCAGAGAATGAGGTTTCACAGATTAAAGATGAATTCAGAGAAGTGTTTGTTTAGAGTCTCGACCGATAATTTCTTGGGCTTTTTGGTACACCAACATGGCATTGAAATAGACCAGAACAAGGCAAAGGCAGTGTTAGAGGCATCACCTCCCAGAAATAAGAAGGAGTTGCAGAGTCTAATAGGGAAAATAAATTTCCTTAGAAGATTTATAGCTAATTCGGCTAGAAAGATGAAAGCCTTTTCTCCACTATTTAAATTGAAGAATACCGAGGAGTTTGTATGGGGACTAAAACATCAGGATGCATTTGATCAAATCAAACAAGCTTTAGCGAGTCCTCCAGTTTTGATGCCTCCCATGCCAGGAAAACCCTTGAAGTTGTATATATCCGCTGCGGAAGGATCCATCGGTTGCCTTCTGGCATAGGAAGCCGATGATGGTACGGAAAGAGCCATCTATTATCTTAGTCGATTGTTGAATTTAGCCGAATGTAGATATACTCCTATCGAAAAATTATGTTTGTCTTTATTCCATGCTTGTATAAAGCTTGAATATTATTTGTTGCGAAAAGAAGTATTAGTTTTGTGCAAAACTGATATTATTAAATATTTGCTTAATAGGCATGTCTTGTAAGGCAGATTAATGAAGTGGGCCATTAAGGTAAGTGCATATGTGTTGACATCTATGCCATTGAAAGCTGTGAAGGGACAAGCCGTAGCCGATTTCGTGGCTCAACACCCCTTAATTGAGGTAGTGGATCCTTTCGAAGAGATTAATCAATGTTTTAATCTTAAACCGTGGATTTTGGCATTTGATGGGTCAAAGACCAAGAAAGGGGCAAGAGCTGGAGTTACACTTATAAGCCCCATTGGGCAAAATTGGAAATTCATGAGTCAACTGCAGTCTAATTGCTCAAATAATCAGGCCGAATAAGAAGCTTTGATTATGGGACTTAGAATCCTGGCATCCATGAAGGCCCAATATGTCCAGATTATGGGCGATTCACAATTAGTAGTCAAGCAATTAACGGGTGAATATAAGTGTAATAGCCATAAAATACTAGAATACTACGAAACGGCTAGCTCATTATTAAAAGCATTTGTCGATGTGGTAATAATGCATGTTCCCAGAGAAGAAAATGGTGCAGCTAATGACCTCGCCCAACACGCATCTGGTTACAAAAAGTTAAAATCCTTGGGTAGACTTAAAGAAGTAATGGCTATTGAAGATCAACCAGCCGAAGATTGGAGGACTGAGCTTATTAGGTACTTAAACGATCCCTCGATTAAGGTAGACTACAAAGTAAGACAGAGAGTACTGAAATATTCAATGCTTGATGGATAATTAGTAAGAAGAGGGATCGATGGAGTATATCTCAGATGCGTAGGGAATGAAGAGGCCTTAAGAGTAATGGGGGAAATTCATGAAGGAATGTGTGGAGCTCACAGGGCAGGACTAGTTATGAAATGGGCATTGCATCGGATGGGATATTACTGGCCTACTATGACGACTGATTGTTACAAGTATGCCAAAGGATGTGAAGCTTGTCAAAAACATGGTCCTATTCAAAGAGTGTCAGCCGAGGAATTGCATGCCACAGTCAAACCGTGGCCTTTCAGGGGTTGGGCAATGGATATAATTGGGAAGATATATCTTGCATCGAGTAAACGGCATGCCTTTATCATTGTGGCAACGGATTACTTCACAAAATGGGTGTAGGCGCAGCCGATGGTCAATGTGACTCAACAAGATGTTATTATGTTCATCAAACAACATATCATTCATAGATATGGTATCCCTGAAACCATTACAACCGATCAAGGAACTATGTTTACAGGTGAAAATATGGTGGCCTTTGCCCAGGAATATGGTATAAAGTTACTCCATTCATCCCCATATTATGCCCAGGCTAATGGGCAAGCAGAGGCTACCAATAAAATATTAATAGCCATGATCAATAAGACCCTAGAGGATAATCCAAGAAAATGGCATGAGGCACTTTCGGAAGTGTTGTGGGCTTATAGGAACTCTAAGTCAACGGCTACAGGTGTAACTCCTTATCAACTGACTTTTGGCCAAGATGTTGTGCTACCTTTGGAGATCAATGTGAAATCTTTAAGGGTGGCCAGGCAACATGGTTTGATACTAGATGGTTATCAACAAGCCATGTTGATGGAGTTAGAGTCAGTCAATGAAGATAGATTAATGGCCCTGGACAACATTCGGTGAAATAAGCAGAAGGTTGCTAAGGCTTACAACAAACATGTTGATAGTAAGCAGTTTGCCGAAGGAGACTTGGTTTGGAAAACCATCCTTCCAGTTGGGAGTAAAGATCCCAAGTATGGGATGTGGTCACCAAATCGGGAAGGGCCTTTTATTATTAGTCAAGTCATTAGTAGAGGTGTTTATCGACTAGTTAATATGCAAGGTGAAGAATTGAGTAGGAGCATTAATGGAAAGTATTTAAAGTCATATTATCCTTCGATCTGGGAAGGAGTAGTTGCAAAATGTTGACCACAAGCCAGCCAAGTAGCTTTCTAATAATAAGCTAATGAAAAAAGACTAAGAAGGATTACTAAGAAAGGTACAATGGCTACTGTTATCCCTAAATTATTTAGCGGGGTCGGCCGATGGATCTTGAGTAGTTGCAGGAAGTTCTTCTGGTTGTGCAGCTGGAGGAAGGTCATCAGAAGTGCTGGGTGCATCATCTTCGGTTGTGAGGAAGCCTTCGGCTATGATTTCTTCATCAGCTGTCTTCACCACTTCTTCGGCTGCGAGGGTTGATTTAGGAATTGTTGAAGCATCAACTTCAGTCGCAATGGTAGTAATGATGGCATCAACCGGTGCAGACATGGAAGTAGTAAGGTATGGGGCTGAAATCTCAAGCATGGGGGCAGGAATAGTCGAAGTGGCAGGTGGAGGAGTAGGAACAGTCTTGGCTTCCATGAAAAATGTCTTTAAAGCTGCCCAAGAAAATTTGGCCACCGAAATTCCTTTTCCTGCAGTGGCCAAGTCCCCTTCCAAGGTGATTCGTTGTTGAGCAAGAGGGGTGATCTCCTTATCGAGCACGGTGGACTGATGGTATAACTGGACTCTAGTTTTGGCACTCGAATTGAGCTTTTCTTCTATTGCTTTTAATCGAAGCTCAGTATCAGCTATCTCTTTGTTAATTCTTTCACGTTCAGATGTGAGAAAAACAAGTCTGTCAACTAACCTTTTGTTCTCAGCCGTGTCAGTTTCTCTCTCGGACTGAACTGAATGGAACGTTGTCAGTAATTGAAGTTTTCGAGCCTCCAGCTCAAAAAGATGACAAAGGTTGTTGAAGGCTTTCTCATGGCGTTGGGAATGGGCAAAATACTCATAGTGAATTTCCCCAATCTTTGCCGAAATATTGTGGAGAATGACCTTCTGAGATTCTGGGAATTGGGGATTTTGGATGATCTTTGACAAGGACAGTCGCAACTTGGTAACGATGGCTTCATCGGAAGGGACTTCTTGCTCCAATTGTTCTTCAATTTTGGAAAGTTGTTCGTCTATTGGAGAGGAAGGAGCAGAGGTGGCCAATGAAGCAGATGCTTCAAAGTATTGAAGGAGAATGTCGTCTGGGACCTCATATTCTGGTGAAGCAATTAGAGTTGAATGCTGAATGGTTGCCTCAGCTTGATCTTCAGCAGGTTGAACGGATGGTGCTACTGGAATGGTTGGGAAACCGGTGGTCCTCTCATGAATAAGTGATAGGGAAGTCGTGTCCGAAAAAATGGACTGGAAATAGCAGAGTAAATGTTGGCTGAATTAAATCTAGAAGAAATATAAAACTACAAGGGCGAGGAAAAGAACTTACTTCAACAACTTGCCGAGGTGTTAGCTTTTTCGGATGACGATTCACTGAAGGAGAAGCCTCGGAGGTCTGTTTCTTGATTTTCTGAGGAAGAAGAAAGGGATAAATATTCATGTTTCAGCTTGATGAAATTTCAGTCTAAGAAAAGAAATACCTTAGCCGATCCTCCCGTTCCTTTCTTGGCTTTCTTGGGAGCAACTTCTGGAGGCTCCCTAATGGTTATCCCTTGGGACCTTGTTCTCTTCTTGACAGATGAAAGAGGAGTATTATCGTCATCTAGGTCAATGATTCCCTCTTCTACATTCAAGCATTTGAGCAAAAAAGGAGTTTAAAAAAAAAACTAGAGAAAATGACAAAGTCGTTAGAAGTCCTGAGAAAGGTGCTGAGTTACCTCGTGCCTTCAAAGAGGAAGATGGTGGTCGAGAGGAAACAGGTAGAACAACAAGGGGTGTAGGAGACCTATCATATGGCATGTCCTCAATTAAACGGTTGACCCAAATGGTGGTTGAGTTATTGAAAATCTTGTCAGTAAACCAATTGAGGAAAGCCGAGGTGGCACCTGGTTGCCGATGAAAGCTTTTGTATCGGAAGGCAAATAATCTCTCCACGATAGCAGAGAATTGATCTCCAACTTCATGTTCATCAAACGTACGTCGAGAGTAGGGAAAGGCAGGCTCAAAGAAAGAGAGCGGAATGTGCTGAAGCAATCCAAATTGCCAGGCAAAGCACTGGGGGTTGTAACATTCTTGTGAAAACTTGTTGTTTCTGGATTTGGCTTTGATGCCGGTGAGAAGGTTCCGGGCCGTTAGAACACTTGCCCAGTCGAATACGATTGCACGACGAGTGGTTTGACGGGCAGTGCTTTCATACGAAGTGAAAATCCAAGATGGCCCGGTTCTTGCAGAGATGGTCGGATGAAACTCTGAAGGTATCCGTTGAAGAGAAAGGAGAGTGTTCACCACTTCGACAGTCGAGTCACAGGAAGGGGTGAATGTAATCAATCTCTCGGCTAGTATAGAGGGATTGCGAGAAGGTGGAATTGGATTCTCGGTTTGAGCCATGAATTCCGAAAAGTAGTGTAGGATCCAGAGTTGCAAGAACCATAATAGGCCAAGAATGTTGTCAGTTTTCTCTTGGTTCTTCAGTCGTTCCACGTATATGACCGAGGAAAAGAGGGCCAAGAGCCAATTCTTGCCCAGAGGTGATAAGTTGGACATAATTGAGGACTTCGGCTACTATTTGTACTAAATTGGTGCAGATAAAATATCTACACATCCAGTACAGCAAGAACGCATGGTGTTCAAGATCGATTACCTCCCCTGAAGAATTGGAGTTGGCCGAGATGAAATTGTTGTAATAATAGTGGGGTTTGGAGTTCTTGATTCCTGAAATCGGCTCGATTGCTTCAGAGAAAGCGGGAACTTCGTTGCCATGAAGGGGAAGCCCAGTGATAGCTGCGACATTGAGTAAAGTAGGGCTCGTCATACCACAGGGAAAGACGAAGCCGTTGATGGAGGTATTCCAGAAGCCACAGAAGCCAAAGATGAGGGCGGAGTTTAGAGGGATATCATGGCGCGACAGCATTATCAAATGATAGATGCCCCAAGATTTCCAATATTCGCTCTTAGCGCGGCTATCCGGTCGAGCCATGTGAGATAGGATGGAGAGTGGCTGGGCCAAGTCCGGAAGCTAGAAGTCTTTTTGTCCATGGTGAACCAGCTGGATGAAATTGGTAAGGCGAATAAACTAGGGTAAAGAATGTTATCCAAGAACATTTTGCCTTCGTTTTGATCTTCGGTAGAAGGGGTCAAGGTCATGGAGTGCTCAATATGATAAAGAGTAGCCCTTGCTTGTTCAGAAGAAGAAGTTGCGGAAGACGTTTGCTGAAGGGCAATGGAGGCCGAATCATCGGAAGCATTAGGGCCATAGGAAAGGTTTTCAGGGTTCTGAGAATCGGATGCGGAAGACATGTTGGAAGGAAGGTTTGAGAAAGTATTGCAGATGAAAGATAGCAAGAAGATGGTCGCAAGAAGGTAAAGTAAGAGAGAAGAAAGCACTCGACTAAATATATAAGAAAGGTAAGAGATTGAAGGAAACTAGCCGTTGAAAGGAAGTAAAGTGACTCGCTAGTGCGGATTAAATGCTGGTGCGACGCTCAAGATGGAAGTAGTTATATCATTCTGTCTTCATTCCAATCAGATAGAAGATATAAGGGGGCAAATGTTATCACTAGAAATTAAGTCAATTATAGCCGTTGGAAAGTTCAGCCGTTTGGGCCAAGCAAATCGGAAGCCAGTCGATTAGAGTATTGGCAGCCGATGGGAATAAGGAAACGGTTCATAAATTCGCAAAGAATAAAAGGTTGACGCAGTTATAGGAGGTAATTATGTTAGACTTGTCCGTTCATAAGTTGATATTGGTAGCCGATTGCACGTGTTAACAGAATTCCTATAAACAAGGGACGCGATGTCAAGTTGGTTAGCTTGATTCTAGGAAGAAAAGAGTCGTTGAAGATGGAAGACAACAAGCTAGCAGTTAGTGGCGGATGATCGTGGAAGGTGATCCTAAATAATAGGGATTTTAACTGGAGGTGATTAGCCGTTGTAACCTAAGGTGGCCACTAAGTTAGCAGGCGAAAATTTAGGAGTTAGTGGTCATAAGGATACTTTGCATAGATTGTTTGTAGCCTATAAATACCCGTTGTACATCTTTAGTTAAATACATCAATACAATCAAACATTTTTATGCACAAACTTTATCTTTCCGTCAATTTACTGTTTACACGAACTTATTTAAAATTATTTCATCTTCCACATTAAACACTCTTTGGAGTAGTTTAGGAACCCACAAGTTAGGAGGCAGAATCCCCCTTCTAACGTTTTTCGACTAATTAACGGAATCGTTGTAATCAAGAGTTAGTCGATTCCACGGCTAATTTTACTTCGCCGGATAACACTAGTATAACGTTTACTACCTTCTTAATCAATTAAATAAACAATAGTATTTGGCTACAAGTTTTTTATAACAAAACTTCTAAATGGTACAAGCAATAACTTCTTAGTGGATTGGACCATACGGTCTTGGTGTCCTCAATCATGACGAGACTAGAATTTTAGGAGTGCAACTACTATGAACATGGTTTTTAAGTGCCACAAAGACATCATGCAGCGGCAAATTTAGCAGCTTTATGGAAGGGAAGGAAGCAGAGATAGAAACGTTTTTTATGCAGCGAGAACGTCTTTTCTGCTCATCTTCTCTGTTTTCCTTTGTGTATGCTAGCTTATAACTGAGTACATCACATGATGGTGGAAAGAGGAAAGCCAAAAGGCCACTAAACCAATTGAAGCAGGAAGACAACATATAACTGTTGGTTAATGAAACGGTTTGTTTTACTGAGCATGACATGTCATGATATAAGCCATTTATCAAGTGTTGTTTTACATCTACGATGATCATTTGTCAAACAAGAAACCCTCCTTTTTCTTCCAAATGGAGAGGATCTAAATCCCTTTTTAATTATTAAATCAGTGCTTACGTGCATAAAAACCCACAAATCTTATTGTACAACACGATTTCCTAAAATGACTTTGTTTTTTCTGATAAGTGATTTCCTAAAATGACTTGACATTAAGCTTTGTTTGGTTGGGATGAATAAGGGAGGAAAGAAAATGGGAAAGAGAGAAGGTTGAGTAAGTTTACATTTTTCTCTCGTTTAGGAGGGGAGGGGATGGGAGGAGGGAGGGGGTGAGACCCACACCATTTTCTTCCTATCATGTCTTGCAAAGAAAATGGGAAAAGAGAAATCAAATCTTGTACAATATCAAATATATCCATCATCAATTAAAACAAAACAGTCTCCTTATCTAATAGTTCATAATCGTGTATTCAAGAAAAATTCATCTTTCTTTCTACCTTTTCTCTTAACAACCAACCCTTAAGATTTATTCTTTTTCATCCACCTCTTTCTTTGTACCCAAGTTGTTTTTCTTTATCTTCTTTCTTTCTATTTTCTTTCTCAAAACCAAAGAATGGTGAGAGAACCACTCAGATTTTTTTGAAATATTGTTTGCTTTTTACAATAGGTTGCACGCAGACTGTGCCTAATATTCCAAAAGGCATATTCCACTAAAGCCTTAGAGCGTATGAGCGCCCACAATTGTTGTGAATTGGAGATATAGAAGGAGATGTAACACACCATTCATACCAAACCTGTTTCAGATTCCATGAAGAGATCAAAATTGATGATATAAAATGAAAAAATAAATACCAGGATGAAGAAAAATATGATGAAATGCAGCAAAAAGATACAAAATTAACCTTCAAAGAATGATGGCGCCAGAAATGCACTTCCAGGGTAGAACCACGATCCACACAAATAGGTTTCCTCAATGGAAAAAACATTGGAAACCTGCAGAACAGGCCAAAGTAAAATGTTCGGGTGAGGAACCGAGTTGAATTCCATTTTATTATGATTTCCTAAAAAAATTATACATCTTTACAGTTCAAAAGAAAGATTTGGGCTAAAGATCTCATTTATTGCACTGTTTTGTGACATTGGGAAAGTAAAAAAAGAACAAAATACAGGGAAGAACATGAAAATGTTACACAACCCCTCAAATCTTATTCAACACAACACATTATCCTTATGGAAGAATTCTCTAACAAATCATCATGGAAAATATTACAAAGTCAAAAATGGTTTCTGATCCGATTAATAAATGCAGTGAAATGAACTTTCCATTAGAAGTTTTGTAACCTTCCAACCTAACAAATTACCACCTAAAAAAAGAGACCCTTTTCATCAACTATTCCAAAGAGTATAAGGAAGTAAGCAACTGAGCAACGGAAGAATACAGGTTATTAATCCAAGCCTCAAACAACTACAGAATCCCCATATCCGGAAATAAATTCACTGCTGATATGCAAGGTCAAACAATAGTCACCAAAGTTCACATCAATTTTCTTTGTTCATTGCTTTTTTCCTTACAAGGAAACCATCATAATGATGCATCAAATATATTTTACAAGGACAGTCCAAACTTGAATGCCTCGATATCTTTAGTGTACTAAATTCTTCAATATTTACTTTCTCAGTTTATCCTCAAAGTCAAAATTCAGGTATTTAATTTAAATATATTAGCAACAAGCTAAATATGCTTTGTCTGCATGCGGTTGAATTTGATTTACAACATTCCTGTAACAATTTGAAATTGTTATGGCATTGTGTAAGATTGAGAGGGAGTAGAAATATTTCCCCCAACATGTCTTTCAAATGCCTTTATCAAATTCAGTTATGATAGCTTGTACTGAAATGTTATAAGCAGTATCCAAATTTTCCTAGGACAACACATTTGCAAGTTCCAGACGGCACAAAAGTGCTTTGATTTGTGGTATGCATTACTTTGATACTGAGACTATTTGCTGGGGGGTGGGGGAGGGCAAGGCTAGGTTCTTTGCCATTGTGCAATGTAAGCTGTGATTTGGTGAGTATGGCCAGACACGAATGGCAGAACATTTTCAAGAATAATTTATTCCATGCCACTTTTATGGGATAAAGTGATCTCCTTACCTTCTTCCTGCTGCTCTGCTGGTGGTTATTTTAGTGTAGAGCGGGATTTTGGTGGATATACACAGATTGACAAGCTTTGCTTACATGATGTATTTTATTCTTTTTACTTAGATTCCTTTGTATGTTGTGGTTTCTTAAGGAGGATATCTTATATCCTTTGATGAAGTGCTTTCCCTGTTCCTACTCTAATAAAATTTCATTCTTTTTTCCAAAAGAATAAAGTAAAAAACGGGGAAACAAAGGTCAATACCAACTGAACACATTTGGTGTTGCTGTTGAAGGTCTAATTCCAAGATGCACATCCTTGTAAAGAGTTGCATCAAAGTAGCCAGCAAATCCTGTAATCAAATTATAGGAAAGGTCATTATCAAAAAAGTAAACAAGGGTTAGGGGATGCGAGAGTTGGACAAACTAGTAATTTGCACATATGATTTTGACTACACAATGAGAAGCAAATTATACAATTAATTTATTAATTTGAAAGGCTACAATAAAACACTCAATGGCAAGCACACCAACACCCAAAAACTACGCTAATAAGACTGCCCCATGTCCCCAATACAGCACAGTATATCTATTAAACGACCTGGGATATTTAATGATGCACGTGAATGGTTTAGATTATCTCTAATATGCTCCCTCACTCAAGAGTCCTATGATCTTGAAGAGCAGATAATGCACAAGGCTATCTACTATGTGCTGAAATTCAGCTTTTATTTACAATAATGGTGGCTGCAAGGATGGATCGAGTTCTAGACCACTTAGTCATAAAGGGTTTGATACCATGTCATAAACTGATACTCCAAAAAGCTTAAGTTGTTAGATGAGGGTAATTGGATGGTTTTATTATATTTCTAGCAAAGGAATTCACAAATTTCAAGGCAACACGTCAAATAAATTTACATCCTTCTATCCTTTTATTCTTCTACACTTAATTTTTATTTTAAAACTACCACTGTAAAATACCTCTATCTTAAAAGTATTAACCGCAGCATCATTTACCTTCCAACATTATCATCTAAATCAAAATTTGAATATGCTTAAATAAATCTATTGGCCACAATCTGAATTGCAGATTTTTTTTTCCCATGGATTTTGGTTTATGCGCCCCAATACTTTCGTTTTCTTTTGTTTTTCTTCTTTTTATCAATAAATTATGGTGACATAGGCCACCTTGCCTTAAAATTTTGTTAGGAACCCAAATCAGAAAAATTGAGAAACTCAGAGAAACAAAGAAGGGGGGGGGGGGGGAGGACCCAAATCACTCTAGTCCACCTATTGAGTGATAGGTATAAGAGAAATTATACACTGTTTTACTGCATATACTCTATTGTATCATTAATAACTCTGTTTGAGGCAAATTGCTTCAACAGAGAAGAAAAGGAAATACAAAGGCTATAGGCTTATAGTAATACAATAAGGAGGTTTTCGAGAGCCCCTTATCCTCTCCCACAAGTCAGATTTACTAATTTCCTACCCCTCCCTTCCTCCTAACATCTATTTAAACACATAAGGCATTACAAATACAAGGAAACTGCTAATAACTGACATAAAACATAAAAATAACTGCTGAAATCTGCTATCAACCACCATTAAGCTATGAAACTGCCCTCTGCCTCTTGTCTTTTGTTCTTCCTAGCATATACTCGGTTAATAGGAGGCCGAGTACTAACAATACTCCCCCAAAAGTTTCACCTTGTCCTCAAGGTGGAATGAGGGAAATTGATCCCGAATCACCTCAAAGGACTCCCAAGTAGCTTCAAATTCGGGAGGCTTCGCCATTGCGTGAAGCACTTCAATGGCCCACTTGCATCGGCCGTCTGACTAGAAGTTTTTCTGGCTCAACCATTAGCTCTAAATCTTCACTAAGAATTGTTGGAAGTGGTGTGGCACCACGAGAAGGTTTCAAAGCTTTTTTCAACAAAGACACATGAAAAACGGGTGGATCCTGCTTTCATTTGGAAGTTCCAATTGATAAGCCACTGTCCAATTCTTTTGCACACTGATAAGGGCCATAAAATCGAGGTCTCAATTTTTCATTCATCTTCTTTGCTAGAGACCTTAATCTATAAAGTGAAGCTTCAAATAGACCCAATCTCCTACTTCATAGGAGACATCTCTTCGATGCTTGTCTGCTTCCGCTTCATCCGATTTTGGGCTTTGATGAGGTTGTTCTTGAGATCTTGCAAGAGGAGATCCCGCTCCCGGGTAAGAACATTGACTTCTTCAACTATGGATGGAATTGTGGTGCCCTTCAACAAGAGAGGTGGGTCTCTACCATATAAAGCCTTGAAAGGGGGTGAGTTGAGTAGAGCTGTTGTAGTTGGAATTGAACCAAAACTCTGCCTAACTCAACCATTTAGGCCATTGTTTGGGTTTAGAACCGATTAAACACCTTAAGTAAGTCTCAAGCATCGGTTTCTTTCTTTGATCTGCCCATCCGATTGGGGATGATAGGCGAACCGAACTTGATTTTGTGCCTGCCATTTTGAAGAGTTCTGTCCAGAATGGCTAAGGAAAACCTTGTCCCTATCGGATACAATAGTGGAAGGGAAACCATGGAGTTTGACCACTTCTTGAGTGAAGATCTCAGCCACATCTTTTGCGGTGAAAGGGTGACCTAAAGAAAAGAAGTGAGCTTACTTGGTGAATCTGTCAACCACCACTAAGATGACATTCTTCCCTTGAACCCGAGGAAGACCCTCTACAAAATCCATTGAGATGTCGACCCGGACTTGTGTTGGAATCGGCGAGTGGTTGTAGGAGGCCTGCAGGTGATAAGGTCGATACTTGTTGACTTGACATGTGTCACATGTAGCCACAAAATTCTGTATATCCTTTTTCATTCCTTCCCAGTACACTAAGGCTGCAATCTTTTTGTAAGTTCCGAAAAATCCGGAGTGACCACCAACGGCTGAACTGTGTGGAATTCCTTGAGTAAGAGAGGAATTTTCTTAGAATTTCTAGGCAACACTAACTTACCTCTATACATAAGCTTCTTATTTATAAAACTGTACCCCATATGAGAGGTTGGATTATGAATCAGATCCTGAATGATACTCATGATTTCTCATCATTCCAAGCTTCTTCTTCCCATTCTTCCTCCTCTAGAAATTGTACAGTGGAGATGGCACCATAATTCATGCATCCGGATAGTGCATCTGCTGCCGGTTCTCATTTCCAGGTTTATCTTTGGATGTCAAAGTTAAATCCCAGCAGTTTGGATGTCCATTTGAACTGCTCTTCCCGTAGAACCCTCTGTTCATTAAGAATTTGAGACTTTTCCGATCTGTGCGTATGACAAAATGTCTTCCCATCGGGTAATGTCTCCATTTCTGCACTGCCAAGACTATAGCCATCAACTCCCTTTCATACACCGACTTTTGTTGGGCTCAGTCCGAGATGAGTTTGGCTGAAATAAGCCCACGAGCTTGCCTTCTTGCATCAACACTTGCACCTAGTCCTTTGTTGGAAGCATCTGTCTCAATGACAAATTCTTTGGAGAAATGCAGGCAATCGGCCAAGACAGGAGTTCAGCCATTGCCTTCTTCAAAAGTCCAAAGGCTGCTTGAGCTTCTTCATTCCAACAAAAATTGTCCTTCCTCAACAACAGAGTGAGAGGTCCGGCAATTCTGCCATAATCCTTAACAAACCTTCGGTAATAACTTTGTTAGTCCTAAGAAACCCCTCAAAGATTTGATATCTTTTGGAGTAGGCCATTGTTCCATAACTTCCAGCTTCTTTGGGTCTGTGATGATACCCCCTTCCCGAGATGATATGGCCTAGATATTCAATTTGTTCTTGTCCAAAAGTACATTTCTTCTTGTTAGCAAAAAGTTGGTCTTCTTCAAGAACAATTCTAAGACGACCTGCAAATCTTTGTTTGTGATCCTCTTTTGTTTTCTTTGTATACCAAGATGTCATAAAAAAATACTAGAGCAAACTTCCTTAAATAAGGCTTTAGCACTTCATTCATGAGGGCTTGGAAGGTAGATGGGGCATTGGTGAGGCCGAAAGGCATAACAATGAATTCATAATGTCCTTCATGGGTTCTAAAAGCTGTCTTAGCAATATCTCCCTCTTTCATCCTTATTTGGTGATATCCCGATCTCGAGATCTAGTTTAGAAAAGAAAGCTGCTCCTCCCAATTCATCCAACAACTCATCTATGATGGGTATGGGAAATTTATCTGGAATGGTAATCTTATTGAGGGCCCTATAATCCACACAAAACCTCCAACTTCCATCTTTTTTCTTGACCAATATAATGGAACTAGCATATGGGCTTACACTTGGTCTTATGATTCCAGATTTAAGCATGTCATCAACCAACTTTTCTATTTCAGTTTTTTGGTAATGAGGGTACCTGTATGGACGGAGATTTGGGATGTTGGCCCCCTCCTTGAGCACAATGGCATGGTCCTGTCTCCTGGATGGAGGTAAGCCTTCTGGTTCTTGGAAAACTCCTGCAAACTGTCCCAGCACCTCTTCCAACCAATCTGTTTCTTCTGTCTCCCCTTCAATCTGCAGTGCTTGGTAACTTAGCAGAAATCCCTCCCCCTCTGCTTGGAGTGCCTTCCTAATAGACTTCAAAGATGCTGTCCCTCTGGCCATGGCAGGTTCCCCTTTCAACATGATGGTGCCCTCGGCTGATGGAATTTTCAGCACCAGTTCTCTGAAGTTGACTCGGATCTCCCCCAAGCTTGCTAACCATTCCATCCCCAGCACTATATCAACACCTCTTAAATCAAAGATATAGAAGTTCTGAATCACTTCTAATCCTTGAATTGTTACCTTCAACTCTGGACATATACCTTCACGAGGTATCTTCATTCCATCCCCCACTTCTACTGAGTAAGGGGCTGTCTTCCTCACCCTTAACCCGTCTCTTGCCACTAACAAAGATGATACAAAATTGTGTGAAGCTCCACAATCAATCAGCACAGTGACCTTCTTATTTGCAACCTCTCCCCACATTTTAATAGATTTCTTTGAGGTGAGTCCAGTGATGCTAAAGAGGGACAATTGCATGGTTTTGAGTTCAGCATCCAAGGCCTCTGTTTCCTGCTCCACTGTCTCTTCCTCTTTCTCCTCTTCCTCGAGAGTTAACAAGAGCAAGTGCTTGTTTGCACACACATGCCCTGGCCCAAACTTCCCATCACACCTAAAACACAGCCCTTTTGCCCTCCTTTCATCCTTTTCTGCTGGAGTTAACACCTTGAACTCCCTTCCCGGTAAGAGCCTTGTGGTCTTAAGGCTGTTTGAGTCGGTGTTGGAATTAGCACCTTTGCTGCTCACCGCACCCAGGGAATTATTTACGTGACCAGGATCCCAAGTCACCATTCTCGGTGGTAGTGTGGCTTCTATTAATGTTTCCCCCTTGAATCCAGCCATCCCTCCTTTGTTTAACAACTCATTCCGCTCATCTACTTGTTGTGCAAACTTCATCATCTCCAGTAAAGTCTTCAATGAATGAAGCTTTAACTCGCCTTGACCAAATCATTCGAGACCATTCAAGAAAATTCCCTTCACATATTCCGGATCCGTCCCTTTTAATGGGCCTGAATAAAGTTCAAACCTCTCACGATATTCTCTCTACCGAGGTTGTCTGTTTGATACTCATTAACGTCTCAAAAGGATTTTGCGTAATGGTGGGTTGGAATCTTTCAATCACCGCCTCTCGGAACTCTACCCATGATGGATTTTCTACAGAATTCCCACCATCGAAACCAATTCAGGGCCTTCCCTTCCATTGCAATCATTGCAGCCCGAAGCTTCTCACGGTCGGAGACTTGCTTCATTTCAAAATATCTTTCTATGCGATTGATCCACCCATAGGCATCATCAACCGGAGAAGATAGGAATCTCCACCTTGCGCCATTTATCCTCGATGGAACCACTTGATCCCTCGCAACATTCTCCGCCTCCTCACTGCTGCCCCTTCCCTTGAGTGCTACTTTCGATTTCTTTTCCTTGGAGGTGTGCAGAATTGCTTCCAATTGCTTCCGATTGTCCTCCAGTTTTTCTGCGTTGCAGCCTCTTTTTCTTCCACCAAACGCTTGATTCTTGGCATTCTCGGTGATCCTCATCTCGGTGCCGTCTCATCTCCAACATCCCGCGTTCAAGTTGTTCAATTCTGGCCTCCATTCTTCGAGTATGGACCATGTACTACTCCCAGAAATGACTGCTTTGATACCAGTTGATAGGTATAAGAGAAATTATACACTGTTTTACTGCATATACTCTATTGTATCATTAATAACTCTGTTTGAGGCAAATTGCTTCAACAGAGAAGAAAAGGAAATACAAAGGCTATAGGCTTATAGTAATACAATAAGGAGGTTTTCGAGAGCCCCTTATCCTCTCCCACAAGTCAGATTTACTAATTTCCTACCCCTCCCTTCCTCCTAACATCTATTTAAACACATAAGGCATTACAAATACAAGGAAACTGCTAATAACTGACATAAAACATAAAAATAACTGCTGAAATCTGCTATCAACCACCATTAACTGCAGAAACTGCCTCTGCCTCTTGTCTTTTGTTCTTCCTAGCATATACTCGGTTAATAGGAGGCCGAGTACTAACATTGAGTAACTAACATATTGTTTGGTTGGAGGGGAGGGGAGGGGAGGAGAGGGATTATTTTAAATCTTTGTTGTTTGGTTCATTGTTTTGGAGAAGAGGGGTGAGAGCAAAATCCCTGCTGGGTCAATTTTGGCTCTCATCCACTATTGGGGGATTTGGAGGGCAGGAGAGGGGATTTAAAATATTTTGAATAGATTTCCTAAAATATCATCACTTATATGTTTTGAATTCCAAATTTATAAAGGTTTTAAAGTAAATTAGTTTCAAAATCCCTCCCCTCCCATCCTGAATCAAACATGAAAAGTGTTATTTCCCCTCCTCTCAACCAAATACAATATCTAATCAAAATCCCTCCCTTCCATTAAAACCCCTCCCCTCCCGTCCTCTCATTTCAACCAAACACACCCTAAGTGAAATCCCGACAACATTATAGGTGATTTAGTGTTAAAAGTTGTACTTGCATTACATATTAACCAAAATAAGTAACTTTTGTCCCGGAATAAATACAAATACAATATCTAATCAAAATCCCTCCCCTCCACTAAAATCCCTCCCCTCCCATCCTCTCATTTCAACCAAACACACCCTAAGTGAAATCCCGACAACATTATAGGTGATTTAGTGTTAAAAGTTGTACTTGCATTACATACTAACCAAAATAAGTAACTTTTGTCCCGGAATAAATACAATATAATGGGCAACTGCCAACAATTTCTACAGCCTTCAGAGGTCTCATCCATGCACAACCAACAGATGGACATAACAATTGTTCACTTTATGACAAAAAAGACACACCAACAGATGTGGACATAAGATTACTAAAAATTGGGAGTTTAAAAGTGAAAGATATTCAGAGTAAAATCTAATATATTATTATGGATCAATCATTTCATGAAGACTTATTCATTTAATAGGAGTAGAAAGACCCTACATACCATGTACCATTGCAGACCCAGCATCATTAGGCATCACAAAATGCAATTTCTTATAATGCTGGCAGCTTCTGTCTTTATCAAAGTGTGGGTGAGTAAAGGTAAAAACCTAAACAAGTCAAATGCAAAACAAAAAAACCAGCAGAAACCACTTAATTCAAGTTTCTGAGGAAGAAAAGTAAGTTATCTAAAAACTAAATTGATTATTTAAACAAAAATATTAAGTAAAGCATGAGGTTGAAAAAGCATAAAGATCTAACAGTGGGTAAATTAAAGGAAAAGCAAGGAAAAAAACTGTATGAGAAGGTACTAACAGGTTGAGTTGGTGCAAGGCGAGCTACATTGTGCATTTTCACAACATAGGGAGTTTCGAAGTGTGAAATATCTTTATGTGCCTTGACCTGAAATATAGCAGCAAGCAATGAAATGACGTACAAAATTTATATAACAAAATTTGACAGGGGGAATACAAGAGATATACGCCATTATATAACTTTGAAGCTGTCACTGGTTGGAGGAAACTTGTATACCTGAAAGTGGTAATAAGCACTAATACAGTAACTAAACCAAAAAAAAAAACACGCCAAAAGTTAGAATACATAAATTCATTAAAGTTCATCAGGCTGACCACCAAATGTATCTACTTTTAGTTACATGAAGCAGTGGCTCCTAGAAACAATCAACTTTTGGCAACAGAACTGAAGTCTGAAACACATGGCAGCCATGTATGATGTATCCAAAGATGATGAAGGTAAAATTTGTTGCTTATTACTAAACTTCAAAAAATTAATGTCATTGCAGTATTTATGAAAAAAACTTCAAGGATACTATTTTCAAAATTACTCAAAATGGTTCATCCAGCACTGCTAATCTCAGGTTACTTACAAACTGGGTTATGAGAAGAAAGCAAGTGCTCCATTGAGCAAAATATCAAAAAATTCACATGTTGACTGTCTAAAGAATGTAACTCATAAAGACATAAACATTAGCCATATTCATCGGCTTTTTCTAGGGTGAGCGGCCATTCATCTTGACGTGGGACTTAACATACATTGGTGTATATTACAAAAAACCTAGCAAGTGGGACTTAACAAAGATAAATCAATAACATATGGAGTGAAAGGAATTTACATACGAAGATGGTATTGAAATTCCATCTTTCTTTAGAATCCGCTTGGCTCCATCAAGGCATTCAGGAGACAGCTCGTTGTCACCAAAAGAACCTAGCAAATCACTGACCTACATTCAAGACAACAGCAATCAGACACTTGGCTTAAAGAATTGAAGTTAAGCAAGTGAGGAAGTATGACTGTACAAATATACCATTATGTCAGCTGGTTCAGGGGCATTCCAGAAACGTACGTCTCCTATGGATATGGTAACAATATCCACCCAGCCTTTTGACCTAATTAATTCCTGTTCCAACAAATAAAATGTCATTCCTATGATTATTCAAAAGATTACTGGTTCCAAAGAGGGCTCCCTTAAACTGAGTTTGTCTCTAAAGTTAGCAAGAGAACATCCTCCTTTGATTTGATAAAGTGAATTAAGATCTCAACACACTAAATGATCCGAGGAAAGATACACCCTTACTTGCTCATTTTAGAGACAAAGCACTATAGAGCAACCTTTCACTTCCAAAAACTATATGTAATATTGTCATCAAGAAAATTTTCTAAAACAAGGGGGAGCAAGGCAAATCAATTTATTTATGCACTGAAACAACAATACAGACAATGAGAGGGCCTTCTTAAAAATGCAAGAGCATGAACAATAAAATAACCGAACCCCCTCTCTCAAGAACAAGAGCTTAAGGAATGTCAGAGAAGTGCCAATAGCTGTACTAATAAAATTACAAACAATACAAAAAACTTCCACTGAATAAATTACAATGATCTATCTATCTCTAATACAAATTTCTTATGATTAAAGCTTCTATCAGAACAAGTCATTACACTTAGAAAAATGCAAATCTTACTATTCAGCACCCATATTTACAAATAGACATATATGATAAAGAAACATGTACCGAAACAAAAAAGAAAAGCATCATGAAGAATTTGCGGCAATGGCAGACATTCAAGCAATTTATAAATGCTTAACTGGAACTAATACTGAAAAGGTAATTAAATATAATAGTTGACAGCCACAGGTTATTTCAATTATAACCACAATGAGGAATAAGCCATGTATTTTTAAAAAGAAAAAGAAATTGAATTCAGTTGCTTCTGTAATATAAAAATAAATTTATATTAGAACGTAAATTCATGGAATCACGTTAAACATAAGATGTAAGAATAAGATTTACAACTGACATCAAGTGCAACAATAGCGTGATGATTCTTTTCCACGGCATAAACTCTTAGCTTCCGCCCAGTTTCCTTTGCTGCCTACATATGAAGATGATAAAAGTCACTCCAAAGAATAGTACATTACCCAAATCAACATTTGTCACATACTGGTAAAAGATCACACCTGTATTGATGCCTGCACAATAGTCCCACGCCCAGCACCAACAACCATTAATACCTAGCCACAAGAACAACAAAATAATCCTTAGGTATGCTACAAAGGATCCAGAGTGGTTCAAATTTATCATGCACTAAAAAATAACCAAAGAAAAGAAACTACAAAAAACACATCTTACTGTGGTAATCTCTGACACCTTTTCATCAGGAACCCTGTCCAGCAATGCTTGACAAATTGCTTTTTCATACTAGCATAAAGAAAACTGCCAATTAGATGACAAGTGTGAACACAGAAGAAACCAAAACCACCAGTTGTCAAAACCTTGAGCACTAACAAACAAAGATGGCAAGCACCAAGGATTCTTTTATCAAATACTTTTTGACCAAGTAAGCACATGTTTCTAATCCAATGCCTACCAAATAAGAACAACAAAATGTTATATATTTACAAACTAAAGCATTCATAAAATCAAACACCTCTACCTACACCAATATAACATAATCTAGATCACCCAAACTTATACGAGTAAAAAATAAATAAAAACAGACAACAGCAATTGAAGAATAGGAAATGCCACATCATAAAAGTCAAGTTGCACTGAATTGCTACAGTTAATGGCCTTGTTTACTATTTATTAAGTACTTCAAGCAATCAGTTGTTTAACAGAGTCACACCCAGTTGACTTAAGTATTCACATAAATCAACTCCCAAGCTAAAACAGTTTCATAACTCAGATTAAATGTGCAAGCCAAAGGAGACCCAAAAAAGGGGCAAAGATAGACAAATAAAGATAAATGTATGCATGAAGTTGAGAATGCCTCACACACATTGCCATACCTGAATGCTTTTCGCTACGTCTCTCTCAAAATTCTCATAGGTCTTAGCCTTTAGATTTTTCTTAATAGGCTGCAGAAGAATTGTAAAACTTCAAATGAATCAAATCATTAAGCTAAAAAGTGGGTAGCACATGAAGCAACATGATGCAATTAAAAAAAATTTACTTACCAGTTTGGTGTATATTAAAATTTATTAAGAGCCACACAAGGTACAATCTTATTTAGAGAGTACTACTCTCAATCCACTAAAAAGATAACATGTGGACAGCATAATCATACATGCCACTAGATTAGGTTAAAATTATTATAGGAAATTTACCATCTCACATCATTTTTCTACACTTTTTACAATGGTTAACAGTTGTGGTTAATAACATGTATTTGTTGGGTAACCTACTATCCTGTACATCCTTTAGCAGTGTAAAAACTGGGGTAGAAAAACAGTGTGGGAATTCCAAAGTTAATCTCCAATTATGCTTTAACTTCTCAGGTTCAGCACTTAGATTTCGATTACTTATTATGTTATTTTCCAGAAATCTCTCTAGCATAGTTGTATCCGGTTGTTCCGTTGAATTGAGGGGTTTGGTTATTGCTGCTGGATTAATAGATTCAATGGCAAACCTGTTGCCATGTTTCTTTTACTAAAAATTCAGTCGTATTTTCACCACTTATGAATAAGATGGAAAGTCATAGTTTTCGTCTCTGGAAAAAAAAAAAATCAAGTATTGCAAAGCGGGACAAAGAATACTTACGTGTAATGGTATCTGCAAAACATCCCTGAGACCAAACTGGCATAAAATACTGAAAGAGTCAAGAAGATAATAACAGATAATGCTATGACTTTCTATTTGACACATGTAAATATATACCTCAAGACATTCTTGCTCAGGAAGTGGATCCAGTCGTTTGTATACAGAACCAACATAGTCCAGATATGGCCGTAAAGGATGTTTTTGTGAATCTAAATTGCAAAAAACTGATTAAAAACAGAAGATTCCTAACTTTCACAGAAGTAGAAGAAAGCAGCAGAACACCGAATCATAACTTTCACAGTACATACATGTGAAAGATAAAGTATCTAGATGTGACAGTCTCACATATACTGCATGTAATCTTAAATGTAGACTAACTAAAAGCGGCTCATATAGAATAACTAGGAAAATATATTTCCAAAAAGAAAGAAAGAAAAACTGACTAGAAATAGATCAATAAAAGATAGATCAATAAAACAAGAACAGGAACATACCTGCGGCAGAATGAGAATCAAGAGAATCTCCAATTGCTTCGGGATGAACCACATTTCCAGATATGACGATCTAGACACATGTTTTGAGAAAAAAATTAGTACCTAGAGGTGAAAATCATAGAAATGTAAGACTGCACATTTTTTGCATTCTACCTAATTCAATTATTTAGAAGTTTTAAATTTATTTGACAAGTGGATTTATCTCACAAAGTCTTGGAACATTAGATTGCCCAGCAGATTTGCCCACCAGAGCTCACCATCCTAATCGTTTCCGTACCTTGGTTTCCAAACTCAAGTGGTTTCTTCAGCACCTACTTGAGTTGGAAGTAGATGTTACAATATGATATTTATTTGTATTTATTTGTATCTAATTTGATTGTATATTTATTTGCATTTATGTCAGGATTATTCTTGTATTTAAGTGTATTCATCATGGGATTCTGGTTGTAAAAATCCCAGTCCTATAAAGTAACACCTATTACTTTAAAATTATTCAGAAATATACCTAGTTATGTTTTCTCCATAGTCTCTCCATTTAAAACGACAAGAATACAAGATTCACAAAATTTGGGTTTTACCTGCATAGAATGGTTAAAGAAATCAGTAACTAATTTGTGCATACGCCTTGAGAGGTATTTAGTATTATCACGATCCTTAGTTGAAAAGTCCTGGCAAAAATTCAATCAAAACTATTATGACTCAGACAAGAATCAGCAGCACGATGCTTGATATTTGTTGGATGCATTATAATTACAAAACAAGATGTCCTTACATCAGTATGCATTATAGCTATAATAACAGGCTCCCCAAACCAACGTTCTAGTGAGTTATCTGAAGGCAGGGGACCCCTAGTAACAATAGATGATTGAGGAAATTAATAAAGAGTCGGTGTGATTATAGAGAAAGTTGAGCAATTAAAGTCAAGGAACAAAATGTAAGATGAAGGTATAAAGTGTAACCGTAGGTATGAACTCTAAAGTACTCACAAATTATCAAGTGCAATCTTCAAACGACTGTGATGCTCACAGAGCAGACGAAATGAATTCCATATTTCCCAAGAATCAACCTGAAAATCAATAAACACCATATGAATCTATGGTGTTATGGCTTGTTGAATATCACATAAAAAAACTCACTATTCAGAAGGCTAAGTTGTTCCATGAAGAAGAAAAATAGCAAGTCCACATCATGATTTTCATTTTTTTTACTCACCAAAGTACCGGAGCTTGCACTAGAGTCATCATCAGGATTCAATGGAATCCTAAGCCACAACTTCATAACAAAGTTACAGTTTGAGAAACAAGTATAAGAATGGTGAAATGGCATTTGTGAAGGACAAGGAATCAGTCGTAAAACTTGAACATAGAGTGGCACCTGCATGTCCCTTAGGCCCGGTAAGATTTGATACACACACCTAGCATAGTTAACACATGAAGTCCCCTTAGGAGCCGGAAGAAGGCAAGCCTGCAGCACATGAAAAAAATTAGAAAAACCTTATGCAGCATACAATGAATAAATGATTTATTTTTGTTGGTGACTACCTTTCAGAGTAAGACATAATGTCAAACATGAAGAAACTTTATATCATACCCAACTGGACAGGAGAGGTGGCAAAATCAACAGTAATAAATGTAACTTAATTACATGGATACGCTGAAGTATAAGAGTCAGATGTTAGCGATTCACTCCCTTAACAGTTAGTTGTTGAAGTAGTATACCATGTCAAATGTTCTTTGAAATTCAGTATGGATTTGATGGAGATAACTCATAGCGATTAGATAAAAGAATGAGTTGTTTCAACGAGTTCGTTCATTGACATGTTTGGTTGCTTATACTCAAAATATACTTCCTAACATCAAGGTCCAAATCAAAACAACTCCTGAAATCATTTCACTTCAATTATTCTTATTAAACTATGAATCGGGAGTATAGACAAGAAAATCAAATGCTTTCTGCCAAGGAAATTTAAAATCAAGCATTCATAATTCCAGCAAATAACCACTAGTTTCAAACTGGACAAATAAATTTGGTTATACCAAATGTTACCTGTAAAGAGAGATAAGAGGCCCGAGCTATTTCTTCTTTGAGAACAACTTCAGATTCCTTCCTAAGGGTTTTATCTTTTGAATCCAAGTCTATCCATGAGCTAATTTTTCCTAAAAAAATGTAAATTATATGAGAAGCTTGAGATCGTTGTGAATCCAACAACATTATCATTAATGAACAGAATATTTACAACAAAAGATATAATTATAATATGAATAAAGAATTAGGTTCACCAAGTGCTCAAAAATTCAACATCTATGAAACACTAATAAGAAAGCTAATAGCGTTAGATAGAAACCTAAAGGCCTAATTCTGTTTTTTTTTTTTTTAATTGAATGTTCCGTGTGTTGCTACCGACATGAGTGTAATACCATAACAGTAACCTTACCAAATCTGTACCCCATATTCGCTTAAAAATTATAATCCTCGCCAAATTCTTTCCTCATCAAATGATGGAAGGATATGAGTTTCCAAATAATAAGGGATGAGAGTAACTTTTATAAAAATTAGAATAAGAGCACACCAAATTCATAAGAAATAATAGGTAGCACATACCTACTACACAAGAATTCCATTGTTGTGCGCTCACGGCGAAGTCTGAACCAGCAAATGGCGAAACAGTACGAACTTCAAAACTGCCAAATTGCGGTTTCCCTATGGTTGGTCGATAACCAGGATTCCTCTAAATTACACCATAAAATCATTTTTCAGTGATCATTGAAAACAATCTGAATAAAAAATTTCTTGAAACAAAATGTTATACATAAAAGAGATTCAAATTCACAACGCACGTAGCCTCATCCTAGTAGTGAACATCAAGAATGCGTATACGACAAATTTTTAACTAAAATCTTTAAAAAAAAAGGTTGAAAAATGAAACGAACCAGTGGAGCAACAATGAAATCGAAGCCTCCAAAAGTGATATTGAAATTGATGACAAACGGCATGGCGTTGCTGAACTCCGTCTCTACACCGCAAAGCCGATTATCGGAGGTATCCCCTTCTCTTTGCCCGAGCGGCATTTTCACCAAACCTTCAATCGCAACAAACAACACAAAGAAAAGAGTATCACACCTTCAGTTTATTCGAATTTCAGAAAAATTGAGAGAATCAGAGAGAAGAGGGAGAAGAAACCTTGAGTTGCACAGTGACGGTTACGAGAATTGAGAAAGGAGAAGAACAGAGAAGAAAGAGCGGGAGAGAAATGGAGTGAGAGCAGAAGCGACAATTTTGATTATGAAATTGCTGACAGATACTATTTATACTCTTTGATGGTCAGTTATTGTCACAGATGACTTATGACTACTTGAAACAGTTAGAATTCTATAACCGCTCGCACGTGTCTTCCATTCCAGCTCAGCTTCTAGATTCTTCTAATAATACTTCTAATCATTACTCATTAGTCACTGGACACTGGCCCAAGTGCATGTTTAACTTTTGCCGTTCGGTAACATTGGCTGCTTCCAGGGAGAAGTCTTTAATCCTCACTGCTTCTAGGCTACGGAATGGCGTTGGCTTCCATCCTCGACTGTAAGGTTGGAGGATGGAAACAACTTTCGGATCACTCATATAATAATTAAAAAATTTTTAAAATATCATTTTGGTTTCTTAACTTATTTTTTAGATTCAGTTTCGTCCCTTAACTTTTAAAATATTCAATTTGATCTCTTAACTTATTTTTTTAGATTCAGTTTGATCCTTTAACTTTTAAAAGGTTCAATTTGGTCCCTTAATTTGTGTCTGTTGACCTAAGTTAGTCATCTCCGTCAATGAGCCAGTAACGATGTTAACTTTTGATGATCGGGTTGAAACTTGCTAACAATTTAAAGGACCAATTTAAAACTCATTTAAAACATAAGGGACCAAATTGAAACTCGTTTAACACTGTTACTGGCTTTATTGACAGAGATGACTAACTTGGGACAACAAAGACAAATTAAGGGACCAAATTGAACCTTTTAAAAGATAAGGGACCAAACTGAATCTAAAAAATAAGTTAATGGGCAAAAATGATATTTTAGGCTAAAAAATTTGAATGGTTATGATTGAAGAAGGGTGGTAATCCCTATTTTTTTCTCTTTTCCTTCCCATTTCTGCTATTTGTATCTCTCTCTACTCTCTCATTTTTACACCTATGTTGGTCGCGGCGGGAGGTTGGGGGTGAGAAGAGACAGAAGCGACGGAGACTGGCGTAGCGGGCGACGACGACGAGGCTGAGGATGCATATGAGAGTGCAAGGGAGGGTGGCGAGGATGACAACGAAATCAGAGTCATCGACGATGGAGGAGGAGGAGAACTCACAGTTAGGGCTTCAGATCTGGTGTTGAACACCTTCAGCTTCCAACCTGTGACACAAAAAAGGAGAACTCAAAGTTATGGCTTCTTTCAAGGTGATCAGAGCGTTCGAGGCCGCCATGGTGGCTGGATTGAGTAGTGAAGGGAGAGGAGCGTTCTGCTAGCCCTGATAGATCAACAGATAAGAAGCACCTTATCGGCTGTCGATTTCTAAGTTAAGGTTCGGCTGGTCAGTGATAGAATCAAGGAGTGATTATGGATTGTTCTGGAATTTTCTGATACATATTTGAATGTGTCAGAGAGTGAAGGGAGAGGAACGACGGTGGCACGGGAGGGAAAGAGACGACGACGGCGGAAGAGGGAGGGGGACGATGGCGATGGAGCAGGAAAGGGACGATAACGGAGGAGGGGGGAGGTTTGGGTGGACCAGAGAGAGAGAGGGGGGAGGGAGGGAGGGAGGGAGGGTGTTTTTTGTTTTTTGTTTTTTTTTTATTGTAGCGAAATACCCATTATAACCTTTAGTGGATCAGAACTCCTTAGTTCTCAAGTCCCACATTGGAGTATTGTAGAATCGTCCCTACGGTACGCCATTTTGAAAGTGGTGACTGGTGCATGCATGCACCATTTTAAATTTTATACCCAATAGGTTTTTTTTTGTATAATATATCCAATAGTTTTTACATTTATAAAAATTGCAATATTATAATTCGTGAAGGGACTGACACTACACCAGATTCGAGATTTAATAGTGCACACTTAATAGCGGTTTCAGGAGGAAGCACTCTAAACAAATGCGCGAACGTGTTAATAGCGCTTCCCTAAGGATCCGCTATTAACATATAAACCTTTAATAATGTTTCCTCAAATAAGCATGATTGTTTTATTAAAAAAAAAGGTGCTCCACCTCTTAAAGTTGTTTGTCAAAGATGCACTGTTATGCGTTATAACTTTAATATTGTTTTATATCAAGTAAGCGCTATTAAAGGGATAACTATAATAACACTTGTTTGAGGAAACACTATTGACATAAGCAAGAGGGTGGGTGAACTGGTTCAAATAAATTCAATAGCAAAAAATTTAAAAGATTAAATCATCTGATTGCAATAATAACACATAAATACTTGAAGGTAAAGAGGAAAATGTTGAGAAGGAAGCACAAACAGATTTACTGGTTCAGCCACAATGCGTGACCTACTCCAATCCTCAATCAATTGCCTAGGGAGTTTTTCATTTGTCGAATTGTTTCTTACACGGACTCGATGAACCTTCCTCACCTTAGCCCCAAGGTAGAGTTACAATGGTTTCTTTCACTCAAGGACACCACCAAACCTCCCTCTACCTTAACCCAAGAGAGAGTAATAATGGTTTCTTTCACTCAAGGATACCACCAAACCTGCCTTTACCTTAACCCAACATAGAGTAATACAAAGATGTTATCAACAAGAAGTGATTGCTCTTAACAATGAGTTACAATGAATTTTAAAACTCTCTCAAGTGTATATAAGCAAATTTCAGCACGAACAAAAATGGAGAATCAACTTGAAACTCGTTCTCTTTGCAAGTGTATTGTCTTGATCTTTTCCAAGGATGCCTATAAATAGTGGAGTTCTTTTCTTATAGTTTGCTAGCCGATAGAGAGAGCAAAAAATCAGCCAAGAGCCTTTAAAAACGTATGGAAATGTTGTATGTTTTTTTAAGTAGTTGCAATTTTCGCACCAGTAGTTGCTGGTTCACCCAGTAGGTGCTGTTTTAGTTGTTATTCTTCTCTGGTATGAGTATGACTAGCATTTTGAAATTTCTAGCTGTTGAAACAAATTAATTATCCCATAAATGTATTTAACCATTGGAGATCAGAGATTAATGTTATTTGATCCTAATTAAAAACCAATTAATCATCAAATCACTTAATATATACAGGAAAGATATTTGCTATTCGTAAATGGAGAGATTTGACCCATAATCTGAAATAACCAAAGTCAACACAAGCAGGGGGGTTGAATTGTGTTTACCAACTTTTTAGGAAACTTTGAAAATTATTTTCGCAGGCACAACAAGCAAAAATAAGACAACAGAAAATTAGACGGGTGACTTGTCTAATTTTGAGACAGAATACACTTGCATACAGAGATTGTTAAAACAAAGATTGATATTCACAATATTAAATCCCTAAGTTAAGATCTTAAACAAATAATACTTAAGCAAATTAAAGAGATAAGGGAAGAGGAATATCACTCAATAGTTTTATACTGGTTCACCCCAAAATCCACAGGGCTACGTCCAGTTTCTTGGAAGCACCAAGTCTCCACTATAACTGATCAGATTATAGTATAAGTATTCTTTTCACACCTAGCCTATCCAGGCTCAACACTTAAACAAGTATTCTTTTCTCACCTAGCCTCTTCAGGCTCAGCACGGTAAGGAGTAATGGTTTTGTGTAATTAATACAACTTACAAATCTTTCGGATAACACTCGGAGTGAAATAAATATGAAGTGTGAAAGACTACTAATAAATATCAAATGATTGAAGAAGTATTCAATGAAAGAATGAAGAAGTTAATGAAGAGAGTAAATGCTTCTTGCACAGTTTTCTTAATGATATTCAACTTCTTGTCTTCATCTTCATGGTTTGAGCTTCTGGAACGCCATTAATGCCAAAGAGTCGTTCATGTGTAGGCATTAAATGTTTAAGGACGTTGAGTTCTAACAAGACATTCCAAGAGTGCACATTTGTTTTGAGCAAGCTGTTGTATCGAGTTGCGAGAAGATGCTTCTTGTACTTGTAGCAGAGAGCTTCCCTCTTTCAGTGCAACACTCAGTTCACTTTCTACAAAGCACTTTTACTTTGTACTAAAACAGCTAAAAGGTTAATGCTGTGATACATAAGTTGCGTGTTTATTCCTTAAATCCTTGAAACAAACGTTCATTATTCTTTATCCTTGGTGCTATTGTCCAAAGGTCTTCGAGATCCTTAAGGAAGGCATCTTATTTGAATAAGGTTGACTTGGACTTCATTCTGATAGACTGACATTTTAAAGTGTAGCAGTGTTTGAAATTTAGACGGGTGCTTGTGCAGTCCAGATTTAGACGGGTGATAATGAGCCAAAACTTAGACGAGTGATCCACTGAGGCTTCTTCAAAATTATGATTCTTGCCACGTCATCAATAAGATCAGAATCTTGATTTAGATTTGACTTAGTCTATGTCTGAGTTGACTATATTTTAGACGAGTGAGTTTTTAGACAAGTCTAAAAATTGTGTTGTACCAAAATGTAGACGGGTCATTATTTAGACGAGTGACCTTAAGTCTATTTTCCTGCACACTTATCAAACATATCAGTAATTTCATATGGTTCAATATTACCATACTTAATCTATTTCAAATCATCAAAACTTAGAGAATCTACAAATTGAATGTGTCTCAGACTTACGAAGTCTCAACATTCTCCCCCTTTTTGATTATCACAAATAATTTTTCTGATTTTTTTGAACATCAAAAGGTAATAGTAGAAATTTTCAAACAGATAGAATTAATTAGAGTATGCTATGCTCCCCCTTAGTTTATGCATTAGATAAAAACATGTATCAAAGCAAAAACAAGGTATCAGATCAAATAACAGATTTAAACAAAGCAAAAGTTAATTTTTCATATAAGTTGTAATTTATGTTACTTTTATTTCATCTTATTTCCTCCCCCTTTTGACATCAATAAAAAAGATTATAAAACATAAATGGAACAGAGAGCCAAAATGTCAAAACTTCATCTCATTTCATTAAGAGTCAAAAAGAATTACAAGTGATATGGACATCACTGACTTGTACATTGCATGACTCAAAACAAAAAGAAATCTAAGTCCTAAGACCTAAGAACTAGGACCCCCTTGGCTTTTAAAGAAAGCTTCCATCATTCTTTGCATTGATGCTTGTTGTGGCAGCATATGAGCTTGAAAAGCAACTTGTTGTTCTAAGGCAGAATCATGCCTTTGAATGACAGTTTGCAAACTTGAAGCCATTTTATCAAGCTCTGATGGGCAACAGGATTATAAGCAACCACTAGAGTAGAAAAGTCTGTTGTAGCCAGAGCAGTTGCAGTTGCAGATGCAAATGGAGGAGGTTTAGAAGGCAACTCTTCAACTTGAATATTCTCCTCAGGCTGAGGATCTAAAAACACATTTGTTGAAAGAGCAGATACAAAGTCATTATTAGGATAGAATTATTCAAGAAATCAATGAATTCTTTCATGGTGAAGAGGGGAATCAACAACGGGAAGAAGAAATTCATAAGATCTCCTAATGAGATTTATGGGAATGATTGGGGTTGTTGGAGGAAAATCTAGAATAAAGAAAGGGAAAACCATAAAGAAATGAGGTAAAGTGTAAATTGATGGTGAGAAGGGATAAAGAACAAAAGCTGGGCTACCTCTGGTTAGGATGGTTTTCTTCTCTTCTTCTGACAACCCAGAACTGGATCCACATCTCCAGTAGATGTCTCTTCTTCTCTTTCTGTACTTGCACTTGTTGTCATTTAGCTTGATGAGTGATTACTTCTGATCAAGTGGCAAGTTGATGACTTTTTACTTTCCTGTCAAAGTCATAGAGTCAGGATTCACCCTGATCTTTGTTGAGGGCTTCATGAAGATGTGTGGATTAGGCATCCACCTTCCTGCATTCTTCTGTTTCTAGCCAGCTTCATAAGTTGCCTTTCAGCTTCCAGGGAGGCAATGACATCCAAATATTTGCCATTCAGAATGTGACACCCTCTACCCCGCATACATATGAAGCATTAAAAGATAAGATAATTAAAATAAAACATGCATTAATTAATAAAAAATTAAAACCAACCAACGGGTAGAGAACACCACATTGTACCAAGTCTCAAAACACGGAAAATAAAACATAACATAACATAAAAAGAAATCCCAACCCCGATGTCACATTACAGAGCTGGTATAACCAATTCGGAATCAATCCTCGAATACAACTGAAGACAACTAACTAAGCAACTACTGAAAACTGGAAATCATAACTACGAGTCGTGACTCCTCAGAGTCACTCCTCAACTAACTGTTCGTCGTCCTCTGCATAAAAGATACATGCCACAACAAAAAACAAAGAGATAGGGAGTAAGAAACATGTATACGAATATAATGTCAAGGAAGCAGTTAGCAAGACGAGCATATATCAAACAATCATGTTATAGCAGACAACAGTATAGCACATCAACATCATAATATAAATGTGTATGGTATGCAATGCAACTCTGCTCCACTACTCCGTTATGCACTTGGATCCATCTATCTCAGAATGTCAACTTCGGAGTTACATTTCCACATTGGCCAATAAGCACCAATGTCGGGGCAATCCACCAAACCTTAGGTGGACCCCTAGGATAGACGACGCACCTTACTCTCGGATGCGCCACCACGGTTGTACATGATTCACTTGAATCGCCATGGACGGCCATATCGCCTTACTCTCGGACGACCTCCCCTATGTTGAACATCCTCCACTAACATCTCTGGTGCGTGAATGCATGCTCAACACAACACATAAACACAACCACCACCTCCGCTTGAGCCCATAGGCTATCCATGTTTTAACACCATCCATTTATCGTTATCTCTCGTATTCATTCATTACTCTCGGACGACCTCCCCTATGTTGAACATCCTCCACTAACATCTCTGGTGCGTGAATGCATGCTCAACACAACACATAAACACAACCACCACCTCCGCTTGAGCCCATAGGCTACCCAAGTTTTAACACCATCCATTTATCGTTATCTCTCGTATTCATTAATTAGACACTCTAGTCGTTATGAATTAGAGATTAGCACCTTGACCAACAAGCATCAAGGCCCCCAGGCCACTAGGCTACCAAGGTACCATATCATCATTAACACTCTAGCCATTAAGCACTAGAGATTACCACCTTGACCATCATGCATCAAGACCCCTTTGGCTACTAGGCTACCAAGGTACAGTAATCTTATCAATTGTCTTTGGTCTTCATGTTTCGTTGGTATTTTATTAAGTCTTTTAAAGCCTTTGGGGTCAAACACCCCTAACTCAATATTCTGTGTCTATTCTGTTTTCTGTTCTGGACAAGTGAGCACGGGTGTGCTCACCCTCAACAAGGGCATGCTGGTCCTACAGGCAAGCACGATCGTGCTCAAAAGCACGCCCAGTTTCTGGATTTGAATGGGAGCATGGGCGTCCTCCCTGTTAAGTACGGTCGTGCTCAATGGAATAGGGCCATACTATTCTGGGAAGAAGGGTCGTAGACCCTTTGCCGATTCCTTGGGGCAGTTCCAGATTCAATCGTAATGGGTTCTGCTAATCCATTGATCATCAATTTCATTAATATTGTTTAAATATTCATGTCTTATAAAAGGGGAATTAATCCTTTAATCTCAAACCATTTACTTGTCCCTAATCACTCATAAATTAATCCCTAGTGTTCTTGACTAAACCATTGGCATAATCCTCACTTGTTACTATCGTTTAGATTTACGAACAAGGGGAACAACCTCCCTTAACATTCTTAAGAATTTTAACGTTTAAAATTAATGCGTCACAATATCAATCAACAGTCAATACATCTCAATATCATAATTATGATAAAACACTCAATCATGGCATCATCACATTAACATGTAAATAACAGATAACATTAATCAACAATAACATTCTTGTTAGTCATTAACATAGTAAACAGTTAAACGTCATATAGCAAACAGGCATAAAGGCATATAGACATGTTATCAAGGGAAATGGTTATGGGAACCATTTGTCTTACGCTACCCCAAGCCTACATATTCATACTATTCCTTCTCCCCATACCTGGTATGAAGAATTCCCGATAAACTGACGACGATCTTAAACTGGTTCCCTCGAACTACTCGACGAACGTTTCCAAGCCTTGGTCAACCCAAAAGGGTTAACCAATTAGTTCCCAATTCACAACAAGAAAAAGGAACTAAGAAAAGGGAAGAACTATACCTTTGCTAATTAGCACTAACGCGTGATTGTACTCTCTCAACTATGAATGGAACACCAAACAAGGATTGGGTTCAAAGGGGAAGAATGAAAGATGCTGTCGTCACACTTAGGATTGCCTAAAGTACCAATTTTGAGGGTTTTACTCGTAACCCTCGCTGATCACTGTCTATATATAGACTCTGCATCGAGCACGGTCGTGCACCCTCCTAGGCACGGTCCTGCACCCTCCTTGCACCTGAGAACGGTCGTGCTTCCTAACAAGCACGGTCATGCTTGTGGCTCTGGCAGCCACAAGACACGTGCATCAAGCACGGGCGTGCTGATACACCAGCACGGCATCAGCACGCCCGTGTATACACAAAAGCAAACAAGGCATACACAAAATCACTTATACAAAAAAGGGGTGTTACACAGAAAGTTAGAACATGATTCATGTTAGACAGAGAAGGGAGTGGTTCTGGAAGATGGGTGATGGGGAGATAAAGTGGCCATTGGGAGAGGGTTGTGTCTGGTTTCAAAAAATAAGTCTGGGAAGACTATTCTCATAGGGACTTGGAATTGGTTTCTGATGTGCTTGGGTGTTTTTGGTTTAGGTGAAGGTGGAGGAGGAGTGCGATTGTCAAAGTATGCAAAGTCATTGACATCCTCAGTGTGAAGAGTCTCAGTATGGTGAGATGATTGTGGTGTGGAAGGCTTGGGTAGTAGGGATTCTGTTTTCAGACAAATGTTCTTCTGAAGCAGTAGGGTTTGGTTCCAAAGTGTGAGGTTCAGCATTTTACGGTTCAGAAACAGAAGGTTCAGGGATAGGCGATGGTTGTCTAACAGGTGATGTATGTGGTAGAGTTAGGATTTTTGGTGAAGCAGGTGGAGGGGTAGGAGTTTTCTGTTGTGGTTGTGGTGATGGTGTTTGCTGTGGTGGTTTTGGTGCTCTTTGTGGTGAGGGTTGTGGAATAGGAGTTGTTGTGATTGTTGGTTGTCTTGTTGGAGAGGGTGAGGGATGCAGAACCAATCTTCTCTTTGTCATTGTGGTTCTCTTTTTTTTAGCGATCACAGTCTCTTCAGGTTGAGACTCCCCCTCAGCTTGCACATCTTTCTTCCTTTTGAACACCTTGGTAACACTAGGTGCATTAGGGACAGAGGCAGATGCAGCAGTTTTTGCAACCTTAGCAGGTTCAACAGATGGGTTAGCAACAGGTTCACCAACCTGAGAAGGAATTTCAGCAGCATTCTGAAAAACAGAAGCTTCAGCATATTGCTGATCAGAGGACTCAGTAACTCTCTTCCTCAGTAACTGAGGCCATTCCTCTTCAACAGGCTCCACAAAGGGTGCCTTGACAGCAGGAATAGATAGCCTTTCTTCCACTTGAGCAGATTCAGCAGGTGCTGATGATGAGGCTTCAACAACTGGCTCAGTGGTAGGATTCAGGTTGATCTTCATCAAAGACAGAGTCTTTGTTGTGATTTTTGTGCAAAGATCAGTATGACAGGCTTGCCTTAAGTCCTTCAGCTTGTTTGCCCTGAAAATCCTTGTCATGATCATTCCAAAAGGATAGTCCTTATCCTTTCCCTTGACAGCTTTATCCAGATGTCCAAAAATTAAATCAGTAATGTCTATTTTGATCTGAAGAATCAGGTGGTAGATAGCAAATTTTCTAACTTGCTCACATGATTCCTAGATCCAGTCCTAGGCATTACACAGTTAATTAGAAGAGCATGTAGAAATCTTGCCTTGGGAGTCAGATACTTGGCGTCTTAAATTCTAGGTTTTGGAACTCCATACAAAACCAAGTTTACTTTTGCTTCTCCCACAGGCTTCATGTAACGGCCTGATTTTAATTACGTTGTTTAACCGGTTAAAATATAATTATTTATATTTTAATCTGTGAGCAATAAAATGATTTTAAATAAAATAAAATCATATTCATAATCTATCTTATGGTAGAGGGTTACGATGAAATTTTGGGTTGAAAATTCAGGCAGAGCCTGATCTACGTTTTCACTGACAGTAAGATTTTTACTGAGCAGAAACCCTAATTTCGACTCGTGAAAGAAACCATTAGGTTTCATATTTTGTTCTGGAGTATTTTCCAAGTTTCTAAAAAATTCGTTAGGAATGAAATAATAATAATTTTATTCGGGCGTAATCTTTAAGAAAACGCGTAAAACCTAAGTCGGGGGATAAGTCGGGTAAACGACGGAGTCAATTTTGGAGCTGAGGTATTATGAGAGATTAATGTAGCATAGAGGACAATGAGTCCAGCATTAAATTTTAGTAATCGGGAATTTTCAAGTGAAATAACCAAAATTTCTCTAAGCTTAACCTTACCGACGTTAAGTTAAATTTTAACCATGGTTAAGGAACCAAGGTTAATTTAAGTGGTTCTAGGGAAGCCACACATTTCACTAATTATGAACCACATGTTTATTAACCATAGTTAGCAAAGTAACCCTAGTTAAGTTAATTATTAACCATAGTTAACTATTATATTATTTAATATTCATAAAACTCATTAATTCAATTGCTAAGAACCAAACAAGGACTAAGATTTCCCCTATAAAACCCCCCAAGGTCACCGCCCCATTTTTCTCTCTTGATATCTTGAATTTTCTTCTTCATTTTCTTCACAAACTCCATTTTTTTCGTCAGAAGCTCCAAGTGCTTTCATAGTGAAACCCGTCCAAGATCATAATCTATTCTTCCTCCATCTTCCTAACTTGAGGTAACAAAATCATCTCTTCCATTCTTAAGATCTTAATCTTCCTATTTCATGATTTTATATTCTTAGATCTAGAACTTTGAATAATTTTAGAAAATTGTGGAAAAATCATAAAAATGTGAAACTAATTTCTATGATCTTGTTATGTCTCATACTATTATCATCCAATAGCATGTGATTAAAATCATATTCTTTCCTATTGAACCATTGTTGGCCGAACCTATGCGAGAAAATGGGTTTGATGTTTTTGTGCCATTTTTGAATTCTAACACTTGTTTCATGCTCTGTATTACCTATATAGTCTATGTCCAAGAGCTTAAATCCAACTAAATTCTCTAACCTATTCTTTTAGCCTAGACCGAAACCCTAAGGGAAATGGATGAAATTATTTTGTTTGATTTGAGAAACCTATTGTTTGATTAATTCTCTCTAATGTCTTAGTAGCTTAAATCCAAAAGTTTGAATCAAAAAGAAATTCCTATCCTAAATTTTTATACATGGCCGAGACTTAGTTAAAAATGAGGTTGGAATATTTTGTTCATATTTTCAAATTAGGACAATTTATCTAAGCTACCTAGGACCTAAGTAATTAGTATCCAAAATCTTGAGTTGAGAAAAGAACCCTAACCCTCATTTGATTTACTTGGCCGAACCTAACCAATAATGGTTAAGGATGGGTTTGTTGATTATCTTATTTGGTTTAAGGTGAAACTGTTAAGTTGTGGTGTGGTAACGAGGAACGTCGGATTCGTAATTCCGATGATAACTCAGGTGCGAGAAAGGGTCACTCTGTCGTTGGAATCGATAAGTAGTATATTATATAATAATTATGTAGGGCGACCTAAACCCTACTATTAGTCGAGTAATCGACAAGACTGAAATCACATTGGAAACCTTTTCTGTAAAACCAATGGCGATTCGGGAATTGTAGGTTTATCAACATTAGATTGATTTTATGGTATTGATTATGTTGGAATTTATTATTTATTTATTTGATTGTGATACCCTGGTTGAGGTATTCCATTGCATGTGACGTATTATTTTTAAATGTTTGAATATTCCATGATATTGTGTTATGCATGATCTGCCTGGTTTAGTACTATGCTTATTTGATTTTAAGTGAGGATATATGTTGTTCGGAGGATTTGGTTTGGGTGAGAAAGTATCGGTGAATTAGAAGTGCCTAGCATAAATGGATTTTTTTAGAGATGAAATATGTCATAGAATGTGAGTCGGGGCTATGATGGAAGCTTGAGGCACTAGGTTGTTATTAATGTAATTCAGTGAGAATCATAGGTTGCGTTGTGTTTATAACCGTATGTTTGAAAATATACGAGGTCCAAAGTCCTTGTGGGACCGTCCTATGTTAGATTTAATTATGCAGCTATAGCGTCAATGCTTTGCTTGAGCACCCTCGAGAGAGAGAACCAGTGTGTGCACTGACTGTGCTGTGCAGCTATAGCATCATTGCTTTGCATGAGCATTCTCACCATGGATGAGAATGTGCACCGGTTTTGGGGACGCGTCACTTGGACGACTGACTAATATCCCTAATGGTATTGGGGGATTTGTGGCCACATCAGTATAAAGTTTTAGATTGCATGAGTGGGGGTAGAGGTTGACATAGTGAATGAGGGATGAGGATTGATTATGAGTGATATTATGTCTGACATTTATTGTATTATATACTATGACTTTGTTCCGCGTTTTGATGATAGAATTGCTTCTTATCCCCTACTTCTGTATTTTTGTGTGTCTACATTATTTACGTTAGAAGACCCGATGGAGGAATATGTTGCTGAGGAGCTGGACGGAACTCTATATGAAACTGAAGTTGCTGAGGAGTTGGATGGAACTCCTTACGAACCAGAGGCGGGAGATTGAGCTGTGACCCATGGTGATTAGAGTATAGATAGTATGACCAGTGTGTCTAAGAAGTATTTTTACATGTTTCCGCTAAGTATGACGTTTTTAAGTATATGACTGTGGGGGATCCTACTGAGAGGATACCCTCAACGGTGTTTTGTATTATCTGTAAAAACATATGTGTGTATTCACATTATAAATATGGTGTGTTGTTTTTAATTATCCAGAGTTATTTGCTTACTAACTTAAGTTTTTAATTTTTACGAGTTTCATGTTAAGTGCGCGACTAACTAATTAAAGAATGAGGTTTTAATCTAATAACACAACGGAGCACAACGGGGTGTCTCATTTTGGTATCAGAGCAGTTCAATTCTAATCGGACTGTGAGGTCTAGGTTGTTGTTACTGGTCGTGTCTAGTTGAATCCACATCGGATTTTGACTATGCTTAGAAATTGGGTAGTGTGTTCACACTTGATGCGATAACTAACATTAGTATGGTATAAACGAAAATTCTGAACCTTAGAACCATTCTTTCTTGTCTTTTGGTTGAAAACGGGGTATTTATAGAAAATAAGAAATGATAATCGATTATAGGAACAACATAATCAATTATCTACTTTCTGTTTCCTCGGTCTGCTATTCTAGGAGACCAACAATCGATTATTATCATACAATAATCGATTACGTTGTCTCAATAATCGATTATCCTGATGAAATAATTGATTATTTGGTGTTTTATTTTTGCTATTACAGTAAACCCAATAATCGATTATGACCATGAAATAATCGATTATATTGCTTCAAAAACCAACTTTTAGTTGTTTTAATCATCTCTAATCAATACTAAACCTCCAAGTAATTCTTAGAACTTCAACTTAATTCTAGAAGAAGGTTTCTCATTTGGTGGTAAGGAATATAGTATTTATATACTTGATTATGTGATATTATATGTCATACTAATGAGAGAGGATGATTTCTATTCCAGACTTATGGCTCATGGAAGGGGACGTCCAACCAACAGTGTTGACAGAACTCCGGAAAGAATCATAGGAGCTGTCAACAATGACACCAATGGAGGAGAGTCATCTGTAACTCCCAATACCATGGAAACTATAGTTGAGGCTATGCTATTACAAACCCAGTAGAATACTGAGATGTTGCAGATGAACTGAGAGCAACTGGAACTCAAGAATCAAAGGAGGCGTGCAAAGAATCGAAGATGCCGGATTGGCTACTTTTCTGAAAGGGAAGCCACCTCAATTCCGAGGAGAGTATGACCCAGAAAAGGCTGAATGGTGGGTACAAGAAATAGAGAAGATATTTGAAACTGTGCACTGCAACGATGATAGGAAAATGACTTATGCTGCTTTCATGCTAACTGAAGGAGCTGAGTTTTGGTGGAAAAGGAAAGAAAAGACTATTGGAAGCCTAGGGAAGAAACATTAACTGGCATTTATTCACTGACTGTTTCTTCGAAAAATAATTTTCGCGTCTAGTTCGACGCGAGAAGGAAAATGAATTCACAAACCTCAAACAAGGCAATATGTCTGTAGGTGATTATCCATCACGTTTTGAGGTGCTGATTAAGTTTTCAGAGTACTATCAGAGGTTCCCGAATGAGGATTGGCAATGTAGAAGATTCGAGGAAGGACTTAGAAATGAGCTGCAGAGGGCTGTGGTGTCACTCGACATTCAGTATTTCCCGGAACTGGTGGAGAGATGCAGTGTTATTAAAAGTATAGATCTGAGGATGACTGAAGAGTGTGATTACACCTCATATTTCTTTATCATATTGCATGCATTTTCATGTAGTTTAAGGATTTTTAATTTGATTTTTGTTAGTTTTTACCTTGGAATGGGAAAGGTTGTTTTGTGGTGTTTATGTGTATGAATTGAATATTAAAATGTTCAAGGTCACCCATGATGGAGCTTGCATGAAGACGGAGCTTGAAAAACAAGAAAAATGAGCCAAACAGAGCCCATCACGGCCTAGCCGTGACAACCATCACGGCCATGGTCGAGCAAGGCTGAAAAGAAAAGAACAAAAAAGTCAGAACCTGTCATAGCCAGGCCGTGATGCACGGCCGTGACAGACCAAGCAGCGAAGCCATCTCCAAGTCAGAACCCATCACGACCTAGCCGTGACAAGCATCAAGGCCATGAAGCGCAATATCAGGAATTTTAAAACCTGATTTGATCTGATTTTGTAATTACTTGGGATTCAAGTTACCCTACACTATAAATAGGTCTCTAAGGCTCCAAAATAGGGATCACTTGGGCTGCTAACTTAGGCAAAAATTAGGATTTCTCTTCTTCTCAATTTCTTCTCTTCTCTTAGGTTTTCTTTTTATGCTTTTGTTAATCAAGCTTGCTATGAACATGGCAATGCTTGAGTGGTCTTTTATTTCTAGGGATTGGGGCTATGCCCAAGACTTGTTTTATGTAATGAATTGATGTTTACTTCTTGTTAATCCCAATTTGCTTTCAATTTGATTCCTATTGCATGAATTACTTGTGAATTTGGTGCGTACTTGTTTGCATGTCATAGATTCTCTAAGGAGGAACCTAGCGGTGAAATTAGGTATTCGGTCTATAGGGACTGAAATTAGGACTTAAATCACGAGATTTAGAAGCGGTCCTTCGAAGGTTCACGAATTGGCACAAAGCTTAAAGGGTTCAATTTAAATTCAATTACCACGAGAGTAGGGGTTGGTTTAATTGGGCACGGTTCTTGTATCTCGAGAGGGAACATTAACCTATTTAGGATAAATTCGCCTTCAAAGCAATTTTGATTATTAACAAGAGGGTAGTCAATTTAGTAGCATGAGCAGTCTTGTTGGTAACCCAATTCCTGGAAATCTCTGTTGATATTGAAAAATCCTATATTTGATTTGATTGCGATTTTGTTTGATTGCGTTTTAGATATTTGAGTTGTTAGTTAATCCTTTAAAACCAAATCTTTTCCAAATCTTTTTCTAGTCCAGTTTAATTGATTTAATAATTGATAGTTATCTAAGATCATGATTCCTGTGGATTCCATCTTTTTATTACTTGACGACGAAGCCGTTCACTTGCGGATTCGAGCCCCATTAAGTTTTTGGTGCCGTTGCCGGGGGCTGTTCTTTCTTGAATCTCAATTTAATTTTTAAATTTATTTTTCTGGACCTTTATATATATATATATATATATATATATATATATATATATATATATATATATATATAATTTAATCTTTTTTTATTTATCTCTTTTTTTTCTAGAGTATCTATCTCTCTTTGCAGGTATTTTTCTCTTTTATGCAAAGATCCCAAAGTCTTGGAAATCTTGTTGAAGTTGACCCCGAGATCGAAAGGACCTTTCGTAGACGTGGGAGACTACAAAGACAAAGAGAGAGAGAGAGGTTGATTCCCATTCCACTCATGGCGAATCCACCGGATACCAAACCAATGAAGGACTACGCAGCCCCAAATGCTAGGGGTTTGCGAACTGGGATTGCTAGGCCAGAAATTGAGGCAGAGAACTACATTATACCGCCTCTGTTAATTGGCATGATTAGGCAAAATCAATTTGGAGGATTACCCTCGGAGGACCCGACTGATCATGTGGAGACATTCTTGGAGTTCACCGATGCAATAAGAATTCGAGGTGCCCCGATTGATGCTATTGGCTTGAGCTTATTCCCTTCCTCTCTGACTGGAAAGGCAAAAGCTTGGTTGAATCAAGTGCTCGCTAATACTTTGTCAACTTGGGACCAACTGGAGCAGGCATTCTTGGAGAAATTCTTCCCTCCATACAAGACTGCTTACCTACAAACTCAGATCACTGGCTTCTTCCAAAAGGATGGAGAATGCTTATCCGAAGCTTGGGATCGTTACAAAGGATTGCTAGAGTCTTGCCCACATCATAGGCTCGGGAGGTGGTTGTTAGTGCATACCTTCTACAACGGATTGGATTACTCTTCGAAGGTGTCACTTGACTCCGCAGCTGATGGAGCCTTTATGAATAGACCTCTGACTGAAGCATTATATATCATTGAAAACGTAGCCACCAACTATCATCAATTGGGTTCGGAAAGAGGTAATAGACCGAGAAAGCTTTTGGGGGGTAAGTTTGAAATGAATAGCACTGATCTAATTATGTCTAAATTTGACTCATTGAATAAACGCTTTGATAAACTTGAAAAGGCTAATGTGAGCTCAATAGGTGCTACTGATGTTGTTTGTGAGATTTGTGGAATGCAGGGACATGACATAATGGAGTGCCCACATGGTGTTGCTTCTGGATCCGGTGCTTCAGAGGAACAAGTGAACTCTTGTCACAATTTCTATGACACGAACCCGGAGTTGCCAAATTATGTTCCCCATGGTCCTTACAACCAAGTGAGGAAGAATAATCCTTATCTCTCCTACGGGAACTACAACAACACGTTGAACCACGAATTCCAAGAAGGCCAAGGTAATAGGAAACCCGCATCGGGGTATCCTCAGGTACAAATGTCTAAACTTGAGTCTCTTTTGGAAAACTTTTTTGAAACTCAAACAAAGCAAAATGAAGAGTTTAGGCAAAAAGGAAGGGCAGTCAATGAGGCAATAAAAGAGTTAGCATCTAAGGTAGATAACTTATTCATCCATAATAAGATGTTAGAAACTCAGATTGCCCAACAAGCTAGTACATATTCTAGAACTAAGGGTACGTTTTCAGGACAACCTGAAGTTATTCCCAATGAGCATTGTAATGCTATATACTTGAGGGATGATAAGCTTGGGGTAGTTGAAAAGGATGTGGAATGTGAGGAGGGCGTGAGTGAACATGAAGAGATAGAGCCAAAGTATGTCCCTCCACCACCTTACTAACCCCCAATACCTTTCCCAAGGTTGGTCAAGAAAAAGCAAGCAGAAAAAGAAACTAAGAGCTTAATTGAGGAGCATGATGCCATGATAAAAACTAATATGCCTCCTAAACTAAAAGATCCAGGAAGTTTCTCTATTGCTTGCTCAATTGGAGAAGTAAAAATAGACCAACCCTTATGTGACTTAGGGGCTAGTGCGAGTTTGATGCCACATACCATCTTTGAGAGGTTAGGAACCAAGGAATTGAGTCCATCCAATTCCTCTTTACAATTTGCGGATGGCTCAACTAAAACCCCTTTAGGCATACTAGAGAATGTCCCCATAAAGGTAGGGAAATTTTTCACTCCTACCGATTTCATGGTGTTGGACATGAACGGGAATTCTAAATTCCCTATTATTCTAGGAAGGCCATTCTTGGCCACAGCTAGTGCAATAATAGATGTAAAAAATGGTAAGCTCTCTTTGAATGTAGAGGAAGGTAGGGTGGATTTTGATTTGACTAACTCATATAACAACCCTCCTTTTGAGAGTCATGTGTGCAGGATTGAGATAATGCCTCCGAAGGTGAAGGAAGAGCTTAACATGGAAGTAACTCCCAAACTTTTCCGGGGACTGTGCCTTTTCGAATTTCAATTAGTTTTTAAATTGATTTTCTGGACCCTTTTCTTTTTATTTGATTTTTTTTGTTTCTGAAATTTAAAAAAAAAAATATATCAGAAATCAAAAAAAATCTTTTCCTTCTATTGTATCCATCTCTCTGTGTGTTATATGCAAAGATCCCTAAGTCTTGGGAGCCTTAGTGAGATTGATCCGGAGATCGAGAGGACCTTCCACAGACGTAGAAGACTACAAAGAGAGGGAGAAAGGTTGAGTCCTGTTCCACTCATGGCGAATCAACCGGATACAAAACCTTTGAAGGATTACGCAGCCCCAAATGCGAGAGGCTTGCGAACTGGGATTGCAAGGCCAGAGATTGAGGCGGAAAACTATACCATACCACCTATGCTAATCAACATGATTAGGCAACATCAATTCGGAGGATTGCCTTCGGAGGACCCGACCGATCACATAGAGACATTTTTAGAGTTCACCGATGCAATCCGGATTAATGGAGCCTCAGTCGATGTTGTACGTTTGAGACTGTTCCCCTCATCTCTCACTGGAAAGGCGAAGGCCTGGCTTAAGCAAATCCCCGCTAACACTTTGACTACTTGGGACCAATTGGAGCAGGCGTTCTTGGAGAAATTCTTCCCTCCATCCAAGACAGCCTACATAAGAACCCAGATCACGGCTTCTTCCAAAAGACGGAGAATCATTATCGGAAGCTTGGGATCGATACAAGGGACTGCTTGAGTCGTGCCCACATCACGGACTCGAGAGGTGGTTAATAGTGCACACCTTCTATAACGGTTGGACTACTCTTGAAGGTGTCACTAGATTTCTGCGGCCCAGGTGGAGCGTTTATGAATAGGCCTCTCCTTTGAGGCATTCAGCATCATCTAGAATGTCGCGACATACTACCACCTGTGGGTATACGAATGAGGTAATAACCCTAACAAGATTTGTGGGGGTAAGTTTGAGGTAATTTGCTCAGATCTTATTATGTAAAAGATTGACTCTCTTATCTAACGTTTTGATCGGGTTTGGAAAGAGCTAATGTGAGTGCATTAGGTGCTACTAACCTTGTTTGTGAGATTTGTGGAATGCGGGGACATGACATGATGGGATGCCCACATGGATCCAAGCGCCGGGTGAACAAGTGAATTCTTGTAACAACTACTATGATACTGAACCCGAAGCTGCCCAACTATGCTCCCCCAAATCCCTACAACCAAAGAAGGAACAACCCTTACCTCTCCTACGGCAACTACAGCAACACGCTCAACCATGAGTTCCAAGAAGGTCAAGGTAATAAGAGAGCAGCGACACGGGTACCCTCGGGTACAAAGATCTAAACTCGAGACTTTATTTGAAAGTTTTGTCGAAACTCGAGACAAAACAGAATGAGGAGTTTAGACAACAAGGAAGGGCAGTGAGTGAGGCAATAAAGGATCTAGCATCTAAGGTAGACAACTTAGCAACTCATAACAAGATGCTAGAAACCCAGATTGCCCAACAAGCCAGCACGTATTCGAGACCTAAGGGTGCATTCCCGGGGCAACCCGAAGCAAATCCCAATGAGCATTGCAATGTCATACACTTGAGGGATGATAAGCTTGGGGTGGGGGTAGCTGAAATGGACGTGGAACCGGAGGAGGACACGAGCGAAAAAGAAGAGCCAGAACCGAAATACGTCCCTCCACCACCGTACCAACCCCCGATACCTTTCCCACAAAGGTTGGTTAGGAAAAAGCAAGTAGATGTAGAGACTAAAATGCCTACTAAACTGAAAGACCCAGGTAGTTTCTCCATCGCTTGCTCAATTGAACAAGTGCACATTGACCAAGTCTTATGTGACTTAGGGGCTAGTGCAAGATTGATGCCCCTCATTATCATGGAAAGGTTGGAAATCAAAAAGTTGAGTCCGTTCAAATTCTCCTTACAATTTGCGGATGGCTCAACTAGGACTCCTCTAGGCATACTAGAGAATGTCCCTGTGAAGGTAGGGAAATTCTTCATCCCTACCGACTTCCTGGTATTAGACATGAAAGGGAATTCTGAATTCCCCATCATTTTAGGAAGGCCATTCTTGGCAACTCTTTGGAGCGATAATAGGCGTAAGGAATGGGAAGCTATCTCTAACTGTAGAGGAAGGTTGGATCGATTTTCAATTGACTATCTCTTATAACAACCCTCCTTTTGAGAGCAATGTGTGCAGAATTGATACAACGTCTCCTGTGGTAAAAGAAGAACTGAACATGGAAGCAACTCCGAAGGTATGCATGGCTAATGATGCACCCAGCAGGTGATGGAATTGGAGTTGTTGTCCATACTTGAAACAAAACTTCCGCCGAGAGGAAGGAAGGCTAGGAAGCTCAGAGAGAAAAGAGCGAAGCGGAAGCATTGTTGGCCGTATGAGCAGAAACGGCTATTTGAAGGAGCTCCTTGGAAGAAAAGTGTGCCTGCACATCTACGCCTGGCCGACCCGGTTGATTGAAGGAAGTTTGGTCAAGCTTAAGACCATAAATAAGCGCTTCTTGGGAGGCAACCCAAGTTTTCTTTCCCTTTTTCCTTTTGTTTTTGATTTAACCTCTTGAATAATTTGAGAAGATCAAGAGGCAAAAATATCATTAATAGGTTTGTCTAGTGTTTTCAGGTTGAGAAAGAGAAGAAGAGCATAAAAAAAAGAAGATAAAGTCAGAGGCCATCACGCCCTGTCACGGCCGTGATGAAATAAACAAGAGCACAGAAAGGATCACGGCCTAGCCGTGACAACCATCACGGGCGTGATGAGTAGGATGCCAAGGTCAGAGAGCATCACGGCCTAGCCGTGATGTATATCACAGCCGTGACAGGGCAAGTCCTGAGGACAGAATTGATCACGGCCTAGCCGTGATGAGCCTCACGGCCGTGATAAAATTTCTACCCAAGTTTTGACTGGAATGTGAAGCCAACACCCGCTACCGACTCGATAAGTTGTTCCATTTTTTTTTTCTCCTCTCTCCGACTTGATTATTTACATTGGAGACAATGTAAGTAATCAAGCTTGGGGCAGGGGTATTTATTTTTGCATTTGCATTGTTGCATTCATATTGCATTCTCATAGGCATGGATTGGTATGATCACATTCTCTAGATTGCCCCTCACTTAGAACATGCATCCGATTGTGAGAACTTGGAGCCAAATGAATTGAGATAGTAAATTTTGAAGCCAATTTTTCATTATTCTTGTGATATGGCTAAAAATGAAATTTCTTGAGATAGTCATTTGATAGTTGATAATTAGCATGTGGTTCCTTAAACTTGTATACCTCACTGATTTTTGAACTACTAAATGTAAGATTTTGAGCCAAAAGGGGTATTCACTAAATCTACCCCATTTCTTGGGATAGAGTGATTTAATTCCTCATGGACTGTATTTTCTAGAACTTGACTTGAAACCATTTCAAAACTTAAAAATTTTTGAAAGCATTTTTGGAAATGATTGAGGCACTAGGTATTTTTCCGGCCTCCCGAGCTTTGAATGATAAATGCTACCCCTTAGTTGCCCAATTTTGAGCCTAAAGAAAAAAAAAATACTTTTCTTGGTACCATGAATTAATTTGATAAATAATGCTTGGTATGGCACCTTTTAAAGTATTACAAAAAGGGCAAAATGGTAGTTGGAAAAAGAATGGGATGAAAATATTTCTCTTGAGCTAAAAAGCTCCCCTTCTCCAAACAAGTAAAAATGAAATAAACACAAAAAAAAATGGAGAAGGGGATGACAAAGAAAGTGAGAAATGAAAAAAAAAAAAGAGAAAGGTGGAAAAAGTAAATCAAAACCCTCAAAAGGTATTTTAGAAGGTGTCATACTTTGTAATGTTTGATAATCTGTCTAGCCTTCTTGAAATTCCCTTTCTTTGATTTTCCCACCTAATAATAAATCCCATGGCCACATTACAACCAAAGGAAAAGACCTCTTGATCCTTAAGTGTTTTCTTAAATAAAGTAGAGATTTGGTTAATAGTCAAGCCTATGGTAAAATACTTTCCTTGAGGAAATGGAGTGAATTGTCATAAACCCTAAAACACTTGAGTGAGGTGAGACGAGTGCCCAAATCAGTGAGGACATGAACTTGAAAAAAAAAAAAACCTAAGCTTCTAATTGGACTTGAACTTGATTATCTCTTGAGTGCTTATTAAAAATGCCTATCACTTGGATTAGCTTCTAGGGTTCTTGGTTCACTATCCATGCTTTGAATGATTTATATCTTATGGCCTGAGTAATTGCTTGAGGACAAGCAAAGTCTTAAGCTTGGGGTGATTTGATGAGTGTGATTCCACATCATCTTTGTCTATCATTTTGCATGCATTTTCATGTAGTTTAGGCATATTTTTATTAGATTTTAGGTTAATTTTCCTTTGGAAGGGGTAAGGCGGTTTTCGTGTGTTGTTTTGCAGATATCAAGGGTAAATTGCTCAAGATCAACCATGATGAAGTTTGGATGAAGATGGAGCTTTAAAACTGAAGAAAATGAGCCAAACAGAGCCCATCACGGCCTAGCCGTGATGCCCATCAAGGCCATGATCGAGCAAAAACTGAAAAAGAAGAAAAGCTGAAGTCAGAGTCTGTCACGGCCTGGCCGTGATAGCCATCACGGCCGTGACCCAAAACCACCACAAGTCAGAGCACATCACGGCCCAGTCGTGAAATTCATCACGGGCCATGAAGCTGAGGGCTCGCGTCGCGAGACATATCTCGCGTCGCGAGAAATTGAATTTTCCAGAATGGCAGAGGCAGAGACCGTCACGGCCAGGCCGTGATGGCTATCACGGCCAGGCCGTGATGGCTATCACGGCCGTGACGCGCTTTACTTGGATCTGAAGAAACCGAAATAGATCAGATTTTGAGTTGGTTTGGGACTCTAACTTCCCCATTTCTATAAATATGGACCAAGGCATCAGATAAAAAAAATGTCACACATTAGAGGCTACTACTCTAGGCATAGATCTCTTCTCCTCTCCTCTTCTCTTCTCTTTTTCTGATTTTTATTATGTTGTCAACCCAGCTTGTCATCTCCATGGCAAGACTGGAGTAGTAGCTTAGTTTCTAGGGACTAGGGCTCTGCCCGAGGTTGTAAATGATGTTGATTTGATGTAAAAATCGTTGTTGATTTCGTAATTGTTTTAGATCTGATTTCTAGTATGTTAATCACTCATAAATTTCGGCAACCGTTATTTGCGTGACGTAGATGTCCTAAGGAGGAACCTAGCGGTGAACTTAGGATTTCTAGGGTGTTTTACTCGTAAAGCCCGGCAGCCACTGGTTTGTGAGATGTGAATGATCCGAGGAGGAACCTAGCGGTGAACTTAGGTTATTTGCATGACTGAGACATTTCAAGGAGGAACCTAGCGGTGAACTTGGGTGTCGGACCTATAGAAGTCAGACTTGGGACTGAAATCACGAGAGTTAGAAGCCGTCCCTCGAGGAGCAACGAGTTGTCACGGAACGCAAAGGGTCCAATCTGGGATCGACTACCACGAGAGTAGGGGTCGGGTTAATTGGGCACGGCTTTTGTAACCCGAGAGGGAGCTTAAGCTATCAGAGGATAAACTCGCCTTCAAGGCAATTTCGGTAATCAACAAAGGTAAATCTGTTAGCAACATAAACAGCCTCAAAGGTGACCCAAATCCCTAGGAATCCGTTTAAATCGAAAACCCAAAAACATTTGTTTTCTGTTTGTTTATCATTCAATTTCAAATTCAAACAATTTCCAAAACCCTCTTTAAAACTGTCCAGAACTAATCGATTCGAAAACCGATTGCGATTCGAGAACACAGTCTCTGTGGGTTCGATATCTTTTATTACTTGACGGCAGTCCGATACACTTACCGGATTCGCAAGAGCGTCGCGCGTCCGTGCGCGACGACGCACATCAGGTACCTTCCTTGAGGAAATTGAGTGAATTGTCAAATGTCCCTAAACACATGAGTGAGGTGAGAAGAGTGCCCGAATTAGTGAGAGGTATGAATTTAAGGAACCTAAGCTTCTAATTGTACTTGAAATTTATTGAATAACTTGGAATATAATTTGGACAAGTGTTTGTGAAATGTTTTTTTTTTTTTGTGAAATGCTTGAGTTATTTTATTCATCATACTTTGATATATATATACACTCAATAGTAAATACAATTTACAATTTACAAGGAAATGAATGATAAGCTAAATCCTAGGAACACCGTCCGCACTGTCCATACGGTCCACACCGTCCAACTAATTCTAACACTCCCCCTCAAGCTGGAGCATACAAATCAAATGCTCCAAGCTTTGAACAAATATTCTGAATTCTCGGTCCTCTTAGAGATTTTGTAAAGACGTCTGTCAGTTGATCATTAGAGCTAACAGATTCGGTGACGACTTCTTTAGAAAGGACTTTTTCTCGGATAAAATGACAATCCATCTCAATATGTTTAGTTCTCTCATGGAATACTGGATTGGAAGCTATATGGAGAGCTACCTGGTTATCACAACATAACTTCATTTGTTGAGTATCTCCAAACTTCAATTCCTCAAGAAGTTGTTTAATCCAAATGAGCTCACACGTGGCTACAGCCATAGCTCTATATTTAGCCTCTGCACTAGACCTTGCAACAACATTTTGTTTCTTACTCTTCCACGAGACAAGATTTCCTCCAATAGACACACAATACCCTGAAGTGGAACGCCTATCAATGGGTGATCCTGCCCAATCTGCATCGCAAAATCCAACTATTTGAGTGTTTCCTTTGTCTTCATAAAGTAGTCCTTGTCCTGGAGTCTTTTTAATGTATCTCAGAATTTGAATTACTGCATCCCAGTGATCATTATGAGGAGACTGCATGAATTGACTTACCACTCCCACTGCAAAGGAAATATCTGGCCTTGTAATAGTGAGATAGATGAGCTTCCCAACCAATCTCCGATACCTTTCAGGATCAGAATAAGGCTCCCCCTGGTTGGGTAGCAATTTTTGATTCGGATCCATGGGACTATCAACTGGTCGACAATCTAACATACCAGTTTCTTTAAGTATGTCTAATGCATACTTCCTCTGTGAGATGATAATCCCATTCTTTGACTGAGCAACTTCAACTCCAAGAAAATATTTCAATTTCCTCAAGTCCTTGGTCTGAAAATGGCTACATAAATGTTCCTTCAGCTGGGAAATTTTCTCCTGATCATTTCCTGTGATGACTATATCATCTACATAGACCACCAAGTAAACGCATCTATTTGGAGAGGTATAGCAATAAAAGACTGAATGATCTACTTCACTACATTTCATTCCAAAAGCTTGAATAACTGAACTGAATTTTCCAAACCAAGCTCGTGGATACTGTTTCAGCCCATAGAGAGATCGTCGTAGCCTGCAAACCAAACCGGACTCCCCCTGAGCAATAAATCCAGGAGGTTGCTCCATATAAATCTCCTCTTCTAACTCTCTATGAAGAAATGCATTTTAAATATCCAACTGATATAATGGCCAACGACAGATGGCAGCCATGGCACGAAACATTCGAACACAAGTGATTTTGGCCACAGGGGAGAAAGTATCTTCATAATCAAGTCCATAAATCTGAGAGTAACCTTTGGCTACAAGTCGGGCTTTGAGCCGATTGATCTGTCCATTGGCCCCAACTTTAATAGCATATACCCATCGACAGCCAATGGGTTTCTTTCCCGGAGGAAGAGGAGTCAAGTCCCAAGTACCATTATGCTCCAAAGCCTGCATTTCATCAATCATGGCTTGTCGCCATCCTGGATGATCAAGTGCCTCACAAACATTTTTAGGAATGGAAACGGAAGATATAGATGACACAAAAGAATAATAAGAAGGAGAGAGACGATGGTAACTTAAGAAGTTATAAATAGGATGAGGATTTTGAGTAGACCGAGTACCTTTCCTAAGAGCAATGGGCAAGTCAAGGTTTCCTTCAGGTAGGTCCGTAGTAGGGTCATCTGCTGGAGTAGGACATGATTCAGCTGGTCTTTCAGTGCCTTCCAATTCTGTATTAAGAACTCGTGGACGACGATGATATATGATGGGTGACCTTTGAGATTGCTTGAGTGGGGGATCGTTAGGAATTTCTGTAGTCGAAATTGATTCCGACAAAGGAGAAGGTGATGGACCAAGATACGGAATCGGAAAGACTTCCTGAATAGTCTGAGACTCAACTGTGGATGGTGAGAAGTAAAACTTTTCTTCGAAGAACGTTACATCTGCACACATGAAATAACGATTCTGCACAGGGGAGTAACACTTGTAACCCTTCTGTAACCTGGAATATCCCAAAAAGACACATTTGATGGCGCGTGCAGCAAGCTTATCAAGACCTGGAGACAAGTCATGAATAAAACAAGTGCATCCAAATATCCGTGGAGCGACATGAAATAGTGGCTCTTTAGGGAATAAAACGGAATGTGGTATTTTATGATCAAGAGAGGATGAAGGCATCCGATTAATTAAATAACATGTTGTCAAAACTGCATCACCCCAATGTCGGACAGGTACATTCGCATGGAGTAACAAGGTCCGAGCAGTTTCAACGAGATGTCTATTCTTCCTTTCATCTATGCCATTCTGTTGAGGGGTTTGAGGACAACTGGATTGATGGAGAATGCCCTGTGATGACAAAAAGGAAGAAAGAGCAGAAGAAAAGTATTCCTTTGCATTATCACTTCTAAGGATTTTGATTGTCTTACCAAATTGGGTTTTGACCTCATTAACGAAAGTGGTGAGAATAAACGAAAGTTCAGATCGTTCTTTCATTAAGAAAACCCAAGTGCACCGAGAGAACTCATCAATAAAGGTAACGAAATATGGAAACCATTAGAAGACACACGACTCAGTCCCCATATATCTGAATGGATAACTGAAAAAGGAGAATCAACTCGGCTTTCAACTTTGTTGGGAAAGGAAGAGCGAACATGCTTGCCTAGTTGACACGACTCACAGTTCAATGATGACATTTTTGTAAGATTCGGAACCATTTGCTTCAATTTTGACAAACTTGGATGGCCCAATCGTTCATGAAGAAGATTTGGAGACTCGACTGCAGCACAACTTACAGAAGGAGCTGATTGGAGGTAATAGAGACCATGTGATTCATGTCCTACGCCAATCATCCGACCCGTACCACGTTCCTGTATAGTAAAAGAACCAACATCAAAAGTTACTGAGAAGTTTAGAGAGCGAGTAAGTTGACTAAGGGAGATCAAATTAAAAGGGCAACCAGGTATAAACAAAACAAATTTTAAAGTTATAGGAGTGACTGAAACATGACCGATTCCTTTGGCGCTAACCTTATAACCATCTGCAAGAGTAATGAAGTGAGGAAATTTAGGAGAAGATGTGGAGGAGAATAAAGAACAATTACCAGCAATATAATCAGAGGCACCTGAATCAATTATCCAAAGATTTTGATTGTTACCGGATTGAGATATGAAGGCTGTGGAGTCATGAACACCAGTGGCAGTAGACCCATGAGATTGATGGGAAGCTTTCAATTGAAGATACTCTCGGTACTCGGCTTCAGAAAATTTTTCCTTGAACATTTCAGCATTGACTTATTTTTTAGGAAACCCATGAAGAGAGTAACAAGTATTATGAGTGTGACCCATTCGCTTGCAATATGTGCATTGAGGACGACCCATTCGAGCCAAAACAGATAGAGAGGCTGCCTTAACACCTGAGATTATAAAGAGACCAGCGGCGGCAAGCAACAACCAAAAGCAGGAACCAAAAAATCAGAGGAGACTAAAGGCAAGAGACCCACTTTCCAAACAACAGAAAAAGTGAATTTTGACCAGCTAGACATACAGAGGAGGTCAAGGTGAACGAAGAGGTGCTGTTTGGTTGGGACAGTGTTGTTTGAAAAATAGAGGAAGGTTGAAGGACAGTTGAACCAGAGGCAGAAGACTTCGTAAAAGGATAAAGGTTGACGGTACAAGATTTCTGCTGGACCAGAGGTAGAAACCTTCAAAGGACAAATGAACCTGCTCTGATACCATATTGAATAACTTGGAATATAATTTAGACAAGTGTTTGTGAAATGTTTTTTTTTTTGTGAAATGCTTGAGTTATTTTATTCATCATACTTTGATATATATATATATATATATATATATATATATATATATATATACACTCAATAGTAAATACAATTTACAATTTACAAGGAAATGAATGATAAGCTAAATCCTAGGAACACCGTCCGCACCGTCCATACCGTCCACACCGTCCAACTAATTCTAACACCGTCCAACTAATTCTAACAAAATTGTTTGTCTCTTGGCTTCTTATTGGATATTCCTGTTACTTGGATTTATTACTCGGGTTCTTGGTTCACTGCCCATGCTCTGATTGTTTATCTTGTCTGGCCTTGGTTATTGCTTGAGGGCAAGCAAAATCTTAAGCTTGGGGTAGTTTGATGAGTGTGATTACACCTCATATTTCTTTATCATATTGCATGCATTTTCATGTAGTTTAGGTATTTTTTAATTTGATTTTTGTTAGTTTTTACCTTGGAATGGAAAAGGTGGTTTTGTGGTGTTTATGTGCAGGAATTGAAGATTAAAATGTTCACGATCAACCATGATGGAGCTTTCATCAAGACAGAGCTTGAAAAGCAAGAAAAATGAGCCAAACAGAGCCCATCACGGTCTAGCCGTGACAGCCATCATGACCCTGATCGAGCAAGGCTGAAAAGAAAAGAAGAAAAAAGATAGAACCTGTCACGGTCAGGTCGTGATGGCCATCATGGCCGTGACTGACCAAGCAGCGAAGCCATCTCCAAGTCAGAACCCATCACGACCTAGCCGTGACAGGCATTCAGTCATGACGCGCAATATCTGGAATTTTAAAACCTGATTTGATCTGAATTTGTAATTTCTTGGGATTCAAGTTAACCTACATTATAAATAGGCCTCTAAGGCTCGAAAATAGGGATCACTTGGGCTGCTACCTTAGGCAAAAATTAGGATTTCTCTTCTTCTCAATTTCTTCTCTTCTTTTAGGTTTTTTTATGCTTTTGTTAATCAAGCTTGCTATAAACATGGCAATGCTTGAGTAGTCTTTTTATTTCTAGGGATTGGGGATATGCCCAATACTTGTTTTATGTTATGAATTGACGTTTTACTTCTTGTTAATCACAATTTGCTTTCCATTTGATTCCTTTTGCATGAATTACTTGTGAATTTGGTGCGCACTTATTTGCATGTCATAGATACTCTAAGGAGGAACCTAGCGGTGAACTTAGGTATTGGATCTATAGGGATTGAACTTAGGACTTAAATCACGAGAGTTATAAGTGGTCCTTCGAGGGTTCACGAATTGTCACAAAGCTTAAAGGGTTCAATTTAAATTCAATTACCACGAGAGTATGGGTTGGTTTAATTGGGCACGGTTCTTGTATCCTGAGAGGGAACATTAACTTATTTAGGATAAATTCACTTTCAAAGCAATTTTGATTATTAACAAGAGGGTAGTCAATTTAGTAGCATGAGCAGTCTTGTTGGTAACCCAATTCCTGGAAATCTCTTTTGATATTGAAAAATCCCATATTTGATTTGATTGCGATTTTGTTTGATTGCGTTTTAGATATTTGATTTGTTAGTTAATCCTTTAAAACCAAATATTTTTCAAATCTTTTTCTAGTCCAGTTTAATTGATTTAATAATTGATAGTTATTTAATATCACGATCCCTAGGGATTCGATCTTTTTATTACTTGACGACGAAGTCGTTCACTTGCGGATTCGAGCCCCATCAATGGCCAATGAGCAGAAACAATTAAGGAGTGGAGGTCCTAACCGATCAAATTTTCAGAGGCGTGGAGGAAGTGGTTCTTAGTGGAGGCAGAAACCATATGCTACACCAACACAGACACCTGCACCGACACCAGTGGTTAGATCGGGTCAGCAATAACAAGGCTATGCTTGCTTCAGATGCGGAGGATTGCTTCATATTAGGGATTGCGCGGAAAGGCCTAGTTGTTCCAATTGTGGGAAACCAGGTCATATGGCAAGAGATTGCAGGTAGCGGGTTATGCAACAGCCAGCAGCTGCAGGAAGAGGAGCTGGAAACGAGAGAGGTAGAGCTGGAAGAGGAGTTCTGGCAGCAAGACCACAAGTGGCCAGACCTCAAGCCACTGGAAGAGGTTTTACCGTGAGGGGAGCAGAATCCTCTCAATTTGTTGATCTTATACAAGGTATGTGTTTGGTAGCTGGTAGGCTCTCGTATGTGTTATTTGACTCAGGCGCTACGCATTCTTTTATTTCCCATGAGTGTGTGGATCATTTAAACTTAATTGTTTCCAAATTACCTTATACTCTTACAATATCTACTCCAACCAGTAATCCTTTGACTACTATGTCTATTTGTTTACAGTGTCCTATAGTTGTTGAGAATAGGACATTTATTGTAGACCTTGTCTGTTTGCCTATGCAACAGAAAGATGTTATTCTTGGCATGGATTGGCTTTCGTCTAACCATGTAGTGCTAAATTGTTCTAGCAAGACTTTATCATTTCTCGAACCTTCTAGTGTAGTATCTACCAATGAAGGAGTTTTGATGAGGAGTGACAAAATCTCAGCTGTTTGTGATGCTTTTCGCAGTGGAGTCTAATGAAACTCCCAGCATAGATTCTATGCCTATTGTGAGAGAGTTTCCTGAACTTTTCCCTCCAGACGTTCCAGGTTTGCCATCGAAAAGAGAAGTGGTATTCACTATATATCTCGTACCAAGGACATGACCTATATCTATAGCACCTTATCAATTGTCACCGGATGAGTTGGTTGAGTTGAAGAAACAATTGGATGACATGTTAGGGAAAGAGTTCATTAGACCGAGTGTTTCTCCTTGGAGAGCACTGGTGTTGTTTGTTAAAAAGAAGAAAGGAAGTGCTAAGTTGTGCATGGATTACAGGCAGTTAAATAAAGTGACAATTAAAAACAAGTATCCGTTGCCTAGGATAGATGATTTGATCGATCAGTTGAAAGGAGCATCAATGTTTTCCAACATTGAGTTGAAGTCTGGATACCATCAGATAAGAGTAACGAAATAAGATATACGTAAAACAGCTTTTAGGACGAGGTACGGGTATTACGAGTATTTAGTTATGCCTTTTGGTGTAACTAATGCGCCAGCCGTGTTCATGGATTATGTGAACAGAATTTTCAAACCGTTCGTCGATAAGTTTGTAGTCGTGTTTATCGACGATATCCTTATACTTTGTTTCGGAGTAGTTTCCAAGTTTCAACAAAATCCGTTAGGAATGAAATAATAATAATTTTATTCGGGCGTAATCTTTAAGAAAACGCGTAAAACCTAAGTCGGGGGATAAGTCGGGTAAACGATGGAGTCGATTTTGGAGCTGACATAAGAGATTAATGTAGCAGAGAGGACAAGGAGTCTGGCATTAAATTTTAGTAATCGGGAATTTTCAAGTGAAATGACCAAAATACCCCTAAGCTTAACCTAACCGTCATTGAGTTAAATTTTAGCCATGGTTAAGGATCCAAAGTTAATTTATGTGGTTCTAGGGTAGCCATACCTTTCACTAATTATAAACCACATGTTTATTAACCATATTTAGCTAAGTAACCCTAGTTAAGTTAATTATTAACCATAGTTAACTATTATATTATTTAATATTCACAAAACTCATTAGCTCAATTGCTAAGAACCAAACAACGACTAAGATTTCCCCTATAAAACCACCCAAGGCTGCAGTACCCCTCCCCATTTTTCTCTCTTCATCTCTTGATTTTTCTTCTTCATTTTTTTCACAAACTCCATTTCCTTCTTCAAAAGCTCCAAGTGCTTTCATAGTGAAACCTTGCCAAGATCATAATCTATTCTTCCTCCATATTCCTAACTTGAGGTAACAAAATCATCTCTTCCATTCTTAAGATCTTAATCTTCCTATTTCATGATTTTATATTCTTAGATCTAGAACTTTGAATAATTCTAGAAAATTGTAGAAAAATCATAAAAATGTGAAACTAATTTCTATGACACTTGTTTGAATTATAACACTTGTTTCATGCTCTCTATTACCTATATAGTCTATGTCCAAGAGCTTAAATCCAACTAAATTTTCTAACCTATTCTTTTAGCCTAGGCTGAAACCCTAAGGGAAATGGATGAAATTATTTTTGTTTGATTTGAGAAACCTATTGTTTTATTAATGCTCTCTAATGTCTTAGTAGCTTAAATCCAAAAGTTTGAATCAAAAAGAAATTACTGGCCTAAATTTTTATACATGACCGAAACTTAGTTAAAAATGAGGTTGGAATATTTTGTTCATATTTTCAAATTAGGACAATTTATCTAAACTACCTAGGACATAAGTAATTAGTATCCAAAAGCTTGAGTTGAGAAAAGAACCCTAACCCTCATTTGATTTACTTGGCCGAACCTAACCAAGAATGGTTAAGGGTGGGTTTGTTGATTATGTTGTTTGGTTTAAGGTGAAACTGTTAAGCTGTGGTGTGATTACGAGGAACGTTGAATTCGGAATTCCGGTGATAACTCGGGTGGGGGAAAGAATCACTCTGTCGTCGGAATCGATAAGTAGTATATTATATAATAACTGTGTAGGGCGACCTAAACCCTACTATTAGTCGAGTAATCGACAAGACCAAAATAACATTGGAAACCTTTTCTGTAAAACCAATGGCGATTCGGGGATTATGGGTTTATTGAAATTAGATTGATTTTCTGGTATTGATTATGCTGGAATTTATCATTTATTTATTTGATTGTGATATGCTGGTTGAGGTATTCCATTGTATGTGACATATTATTTTTAAATGTTGGAATTTTCCCTGATATTGTGTTATACATGATCTGCCTGGTTTAGTACTATGCTTAGTTGATTTTATGCGAGGTTATATGTTGTTCGGGGGATTTGGTTTGGGAGAGAAAGTATCGATAAATTAGAAGTGCCTAGCTTAAATGGATTATTTTAGAGATGAAATATGTCATAGAACGTGAGTCGAGGCTATGATGGAAGCTTGATGAACTAGGTTGTTATTAATGTAACTCAGTGAGAATCATAGGTTGCATTGTGTTTATAACTGTATGTTTGAAAATATACGAGGTCCGAAGTTCTTGTGGGACCGTCCTATGTCAGATTTAATTGTGCAGCTACAACGTCAATGCTTTACTTGAGCACCCTCGAGAGAAAGAACCAAGGTGTGCACCGACTGTGCTGTGCAGCTATAGCATCATTGCTTTGCATCAGCATTCTCACCATGGGTGAGAATATGCACCGGTTTTGGGGACACGTCACTTGGACGACTGACTAATATCCCTAATGGTAATGGGAGATTTGTAGCTACATCAGTATAAAGTTTTAGATTGCATGAGTAAGGGTAGAGGTTGACATAGTGAATTAGGGATGAGGATTGATTATGAGTGATGTTATGTTTGTGACATTTATTGTATTATATACTATGACTCTGTTCCGCTTTTTGATAATAGAATTGCTTCTTATCCCCTACTTCTGTATTTTTGTGTCTACTTTATTTACATTAGAAGACCCGATGGAGGAATATGTTGCTGAGAAGCTGGATAGAACTCTGTATTAATTCGAAGTTGCTGAGGAGTTGGATGGAATTCCTTACGAACCAGAGGCTGGAGGTTGAGATGTGACCCATGGTGATTAGAGTATAGATAGTATGGCCAGTGTGTCTAAGAAGTATTTTTATATGTTTACACTAAGTATGACTTTTATTTAAGTATATGCCTGTGAGGGATCCTATTGAGAGGATACCCTCAACAGTGTTTTGTATTATGTGTAAAAATATATGTGTGTATTCGCATTATAAATATGGTGAGTTGTTTTTAATTATCCAGAGTTATTTGCTTATTAACTGAAGTTTTTAATTTTTACGAGCTTTCATGTTAAGTACGCGACTAAGTAATTAAAAAATGAGGTTTTAATCTAATAACACAACGTTGCACAACGGGGTGTCTCACTTCATCTATTCCTTGTAATACCCAGCACCTTCACGTGGGAATCCAGTCACTTCAGCAAGTGACTCATGAGTGATGATGACTTAGTTATCACTCACATTTCCACTGATCATGGAGGTTGTGTCATCCTTCATAATCTTCACGGTTCTCCAGAACTCCCTAACTAAAGCAAGGAAGACAAGTTCTTGAAGCTGGAAGAAAGGTAACCAACCAGCATGGGCCAGTTCAAGTTGAACGTCCAAACCCATAGTTCCTAGCTCATCAAAATTTGGGACCCTTCCAGGGTGCACCTTCTTTAGTTCAGATACAAAGACCTTAGTCTTCTCAGCCAGAGTTTCCAGAAGGCTCTTGGGTGCCATCGATTCAGAGAAGAAGATTTTAGGGTTTTGGAGATGGAAGGTTTCGAGAGGTTGAAGACGAAGAGAAAACAAAGAGAGATTGTGAGCAAAGATTGTGAGTGGGAAATTTTGAAATGACACGGTTTACTTTTGTTAAAATGCTTGAGTGTTTTTTGCATTGGGAACAAAGAGATAGATTATTGCCATAAACAATAATAACTTTTTGAAAAGACAGTTGTTAAAAAAAATGAAACGTTTTTTAGAAAAGGAGGGAAATTTTGCAATGTACATGTGTCTCAGTCAGGGTTAGCACTGAGTGCTTTTAGCCACGTCATCAGACTCTTGGCTAAAGTAGACGAGTGAAGCATAGAGAAAATAGATGAGTCAAGCATATAAATTTAGACAAGTAAATTTTCAGACATATCAGTGTACACTCATTCAGACCTATTATGCATATTAAGATTCCTTCTAATAAAAACAAATATATCTTCACTTAAAGGTTTAGTAAAGATGTCTGCCCACTAATACTCAGTGTTCACAAACTTAATTTCAGTAACACCTTTTTGCATATAATCTCTAATAAAATGATGCTTTATTTCTATATGCTTTGCTCTAGAATGCTGTATGGGATTTTCAGACAAGTTAATAGCACTATTGTTATCACACCAAACAAGTACATTAAGCTCAAACATTGAATAATCCTCAAGTTGATATTTTACCCAAAGCAGTTGTGAACAACAACTTGCTGCAAATATGTACTCAGCTTCAGCAGTTGAGAGAGCAATGGTGCTTTGCCTTTTGCTTGACCAAGAGATCATATTTGCTCCAATGAAGTGACATCCTCCACTAGTACTTATTCTATCAATTCTATCTGCAGCAAAATCAGCATCACTGAATCCAACTAACCTTAAATCTTCAAATTTCTTATATAATAGACCAAGGTTGGTGGTTCCAATTAAATATCTGAAAATTCTTTTAACAGACTTATGATGGGATTCCTTAGGATCTGATTGAAATCTAGCACATAAACAAACACTGAATTGAATATCAGGTATGCTAGCAGTTAAGTATAGAAGAGATCCAATCATATCTCGATAGACAGTTTGATCTACCTTTTTACCTTCCTCATCCTTGTTTAGAATAATGATGGATGCATAAGAGTACTCATAGGCTTTGAATTTTCCATCTTATACTTTTTCAGAAGCTCCTTGGTGTACTTTTGTTGATGGATATAGATTCCATCACTTGTCTATTTTATTTGAAGACCAAGAAAGAACTTCAATTCTCTCATCATGCTCATCTCAAACTCATTTTGCATCAACTCAGAACTCTTGGTAGAGCTTTTTATTAGTAGCACCAAATATAATATCATCAACATAAATCTGTACTACTATGAATTCTTTCTTTGAGAATTTCTTGAAAAGTATAGTGTCTACTTTTCCTCTAATGAAATCATTTTCCAATCGATATGTGCTTAACCTATCATACCAAGCTCTAGGAGCTTGTTTGAGTCCATATAAAGCTTTCTAAAGCTTATAGATGGTGAGGATTTTCAGAATCCTCAAACCAAGGAGGTTGCTTGACATAAACTTCCTCTTCAATTATTCCATTTAGAAATGCACTTCTAACATCCATTTGATAGAGATTTACATCATGTTGTGCAGCATAAGACATGAGAATTATAATTGCTTCTAATCTAGCTACAGGTGCAAAGGTTTCAGTGAAATCAATACCTTCCTGTTGATTATACTCTTGAGCAACTAGTCTTGCCTTGTTTTTTACCACTTTTCCATCTTCATCCAGTTTGTTTCTAAATACCCACCTGGTTCCAATAACAGATTTATCTTTGGGTTTAGAAACTAGAGCCCAAACATCATTTCTCTTGAACTAATTCAGTTCTTCTTGCATGGCTAGAATCCAGCTTTCATCTTGTAAGGCTTCTTCAATCTTTTTGGGTTCCAAATCTGATATGAAGGCCATGTTGTTATTTTCATTGAAAACAAATCAGGTTCTAACTCCTTGAGATGGACTTCCAATGATAAGATCTTCTGGATGATAGGTCTTGAATTTTCGGTCTTTCTTCTCATTCTAAATTTCACACCTATCGGTACTTGTCTGATTTTTAGACACGTCTACTTTTTACTTGTCTGAAGAATTTTCCACTGCAGGATTAAGTTCAATACCTGCAATATCATCTTCTAGATCTGATAGTTCCCTATCAGTCTTCAAACCATCATTAAACTTTACATGAATTGACTCTTCTACTACAAAAGTTCTAGAGTTAAAGATTCGGTAAGCTTTAGACAGTTCAGAATATCTAATGAATATGCCTTTATCTACTTTAGAGTCAAATTTGCCAAGATAATCTTTTGTATTAAGAAAATATCATTCACATCCAAAAGCATGAAAATATGATATGTTGGGTTTTCTACCTTTCCACAATTCATAAGGAGTCTTACTTAGGATAGGTCTAACCAGAATTCTGTTTTGTACATAACAAGAGTGTTAACGGCTTCTGCCCGGAAGTATTTAGGGAGATTATTTTCATTAAGAATTGTTCTGCCCATCTCTTGAAGAAATCTGTTCTTTCTCTCAACCACACCATTTTGTTGTGGAGTTCTGGGTGCAGAGAAATTATGAGAAATACCATTTTTCTCACAGAACAGATTGATCTGCACATTTTCAAATTCTCCCCCATGATCACTTCTGATAGCAGAGATACAAAAACACTGCTCATTTTGTACTCTTTTACTGAATACTGTAAAGACCTTATAAGACTCATCCTTGTGGGTTAAGAAGAGTACCCATATAAATCTAGAATAGTTATCAACTACGAAAAAACCATATTTCTTTCCACCTAGGCTAGCTACACTGACTGGTTCAAACAGATCCATGTGTAACAGTTGCAAAGGTCTAGAGGAGGTGACTTCTTTCTTAGATTTGAAACTTGATTTTACTTTTTTACCTCTCTGACATGCATCACACAAAACATCTTTCGTAAAGGAAATATCAGGCAATCCTCTCACAAGGTTATGCTTTTTCAATTTAGAAATTTGTTTCATACTAACATGTCCTAGTTTCTTATGCCATAGCCACTTTTCATCCTCTTTAGACATAAAGCATGTTACACTTTGATCTGAAAGTTCAGACAGGTCAATCTTATACAAATTGTGTTGCCTTTTAGCAGAAAAGAGGGTCTTTCCACTACTGTCATTGACTATGCATGCATCCTTAGAAAAAGATACATAAAATCTACTATTACACAATTGACTTATGCTAAACAGATTATGTTTCAACCCTTTCACATATAAAACATCACAGATAATAGGCAATGGAGGTTTACCACCAATTTTACCTACACCAACAACTTTTCCTTTCTGGTTGCCACCAAAGGTTACATGTCCACCTTTTTTAGGTTGGAGGTCTAGGAACATAGACCTTTCTCCTGTCATATGTCGCGAGCATCCACTGTCCAGGTACCAAGACAGGTGTTTACTTTGTCCTGTTAAGCATGTCTGCAACTGGAATGATCATGGTCTTAGATACCCATATTTTCTTGGGTACTTTTTTGTTAGTATAAGGAGTCTGTGAAGACTTCCTTCTCTTTTTGAGAATGCACTTAGAGGTGATATGTCCAGCTTTTCCATAGTAGGTACATGTAGGTTTATGTAAACTAACTGACACAGGTTTGACAGTTATTTTTGAGAACTTTGTTGATCCTTTATGATGTTCTTGACTAGAATAACCTATACCTTCTTTGTTAAGGGAGTTCCTCTGACTTCCCAAAAGTTTAGTTGGATTATCTCTACCATTAACAAACTTGGCAAGAGTTAAGCCTACTGTTCTCTTCAGCTAACTTCTCGCACTCTTGAGATTTCTGTGCATTCTCATTTAAGAGTTTAACATATTGTCTCTTGAGGGATTTGAAAGCTTTAGATATACAGTTGGATTCTTCTAACAGTTCATCATAGGCATCACTCAATTTCTCAAGTTCAGAATGTAACTCAGTTTTTGATTCTGAATCAGTATCTACCATAAGATAGATTTACTTCAAGCTCCTCTCCTCACTTTCAGTGGAGCTTTCATCAAGATCTTCCCAAGTGGCCATCATTCCCTTCTTCTTTTTGTTGAAGAACTTCTTGGGAGGTTGCTTCTTGAGTTGAGGACATTCTGCCTTGATGTGACCAAGCTTCATGCATTCATAACACACAATGACATTTCTGTCATTTGATCCACCATCTTTGTTGTATTTTTCTTTGTTGAAACGCCTGAAAGGTTTGTCCTTTATGAAGTTTCTTTTCTTCCAAAGATTCTTCATTTTTCTGGTAAGAAGATAAAGTTCATCATCTTCATCATCGAAGTCATCCTCATTTGATTCCTCATATTCATCTGAAGATTCATCAACTTTGAGAGCTTTTGATGCAGATCCCTTAGATGATTTCTTGTCAGCTTTGAAAGCAATGGATTTGCTCATCTTTCCATTAGTTTCTTCAATCGGCTCTTGTTCATGGATCTGAAGAGTGCCAAGAAGCTCATCTAGCTTCATTGTTGATAGATCTTTGGTCTGAGACACTACAGTTACAAGAGGTCTCCATTGTTTTGGAAGACTTCTGAGAATATTTTGAATATGTTCCTCAATCTTGTAAACTTTTCCCAGAAATTTCAGTCCATTGGTTATAGTTTGAAATCTCCCATACATTTGGCCAATAGTTTCTCCTTCTTCCATTTTGAACAATTCATACTTTCTAACCAACATGCTGACTTTGGTCTCCTTTACTTTGTTAGTTCCCTCATGAGCAATAGATAGTGAATCCCACATTTCTTTAGCAGATTCACAAGCATAGACTTTTTCAAACTCTTCTCTACTCAAAGCACATATGATTGCATATCTAGCTTTAGCATTAAATTGCCATTTTGTTCTATGATCAGCAGTAATGCTGGCTTTAGAAACTTCTGCTCCTTTGTCATCTTTAGGAACATAGGGGCCTTCTTGAATGATATCCCAGAGATCAGACTTAGTGGATTGTAGAAACCACTTCATCTTCTCTTTCCAATATATGTAGTCCTCTCCATTGAAGTATGGAGGTCTCGACATTGAGGATCCTTCTCCTACATGATTCTTGCTTGTGCTGGCTTCTCCTGCCATTTCCAAGATCTTTTCCTCTACACTGTTAAGTGAGCTCTAGTACCAACTGAAATAACCAAAGTTAACACAAGAAGGGGGGTCGAATTGTGTCTACCAACTTTTTAGGGAACTTTGAAAATTATTTTCGCAGGCACAACAAGCAAAAACAAGACAACAGAAAATTAGACGGGTGACTTGTCTAATTTTGAGACAGAACACACTCGTATACAGAGAATGTTAAAATAGATATTGATATTCACAATATTAACTCCCAAAGTTAAGAGCTTAAACAAATAATAATTAAGCAAATTAAAGAGATCAGGGAAGATGGATATCACTCAATAGTTTTATACTGGTTCACCCCAAAATCCACAGGGCTACGTCCAGTTTCTTGGTAGCACCAAGTTTCCACTATAGCTGACCAGATTACAGTACAAGTATTCTTTTCACACCTAGCCTCTCCAGGCTCAACACTTAAACAAGTATTCTTTTCTCACCTAGCCTCTTCAGGCTCAACACGGTAAGAAGTAAAGGTATTTTGTAATTAATACAACTTGCAAATCTTTCAGATAACACTCAGTGAAATAAATATGAAGTGTGAAAGACTGCTAATAAATATCAAATGATTGAAGAAGTATTCAATGAAAGAATGAAGAAGTTAATGAAGTGAGTAAATGCTTCTTGCACAGTGTTCTTAATTATATTCAACTTCTTGTCTTCATCTTCATGGTTTGATCTATATAAAGAATTCAATCGATTTATCCATTAGGCACAGCTTCAGAAAGTGTGTTCTTTGATTTGAGCTTATGGAATGCCATTAATGCCAAAGAGTCATTCTGTGTAGGCATTAAATGTTTAAGGACGTTGAGTTCTAACAAGGCATTCCAAGACTACACTTTTGTTCTGAGCAGCTATTGTATCAGAGTTGGAGCAGAAGGCTTCTTGTACTTGTAGCAGAGAGTTTCCTCTTTCAGTGGAACACTTAGTTCACTTTCTGCAAAGCACTTTTACTTTGTACTAAAACAGCTAAAAGGTTACTGCTATGGTACAGAAGTTGTGTGTTTATTCCTTAAATCCTTGAAACAAACGTTCTTTATACTTTATCCTTGGTGCTATTGTCCAGAGGTCTTCGAGATCCTTAAGGAAGGCATCTTATTTGAATAAGGTTGACATGGACTTCATTCTGACAGACTGACATTTTATCAAGTGTGTAGTGATCCAAAAAAAAAAGAACTGGTTTTTGTTCTTAGAGAGAAAACATAGAGTCGCCACCAACTTTATTTTGTTTCAAGGAAGTTGGAAAACCTTTTTAAGAAAAGCTTTGGGTCCGGGAGTCGATTATGTTTAGGGAAGGCATGGGGACTTAACCCCACGGTACCCTAGAACATCCATAAAATGGTTACCCAAAATTAGTTGTGTAAATTATTAGTAACTTTGAAATATTTGTTTTACCCGTTATGGATCTCTTTATTAAAACTACATGGGGTTGAACATGGCACGTAAGTCCACAGAGCTACCTCTAAATCTGAAGGGTTGAACATGGCACTTGTCATAGGGCAACCCAAAAATGGTTGTTTTAATCATGTGATCATCTTCTTTTTTTTTTTTATGTAAAATAAATAATTTTTATCTCTTGAAGATGGGACAGAAACGTAGAAATGAAACTTTTTACCAACTTACTCATAGAACAGAAGCACAGAGAAGTAAGAGTGTCGAGAGAAATTTATTAACAATATCAACGAAAAGAACAAAGTTTACCAAACGGGAGTAGAATAAGAATCACTTTGTTTACTCCCAGTGGTAAGATTTTAAGATCGAAGTCTTTACATTCAATCTCCCTGGCTCCTTCAGCTCTTCCTTCTTAACCACTTCTAATAATAGGGAAGAGAAAAGGAAGCCCAGATCTCTGATCTTTCTTCCTCACAACAAAAATCTCTCTTTCTTTTCTCTTTTCTTTGTGTCTTTCCTCTCTATCTCCTCTCTGATCTTTCGTTTCCTCTCAAGAACAGTGTTCTCCCTTCAAACAAAATGTCCTCCTTCTTTTATTCTCTTTTCCCTTCCTTTTATAGACAGAGGAGAGGGCTTCTTTCTTCTTCTCCATTGGCTTCAAGGTCGGTTTGTACGAAACCCAAGGCTTGGGATTTTCTGAGCAGCGGAAAGGAGGGGATTTGATGTGAGGGTTGCACGGCTGAAAAGAAGGGGATGGGGGGTTTCGTCTGACGGGTGTGATGGCTTTTTAGGGTTAGGAGTAGGGCTGCTAGGTTAAGGCGGGAAAAGATGAGAAAAAAAAGACCAATGGGTAAATGAGGTGCAAAAGGGGGTTCTGAGCAGAAATAGCGTGTGTCCAGATGGGGCGACATGAGTAGCAGAAAGGCGGTGATTTGACGTGAGGGTTGTACGCTTGAAAAGAGAAAGAGATGAGGGGTTTTGAGCAGAAATAGCGTGTGCCAATATGGGGCGGCGTGAGTAGAAGAAAGGAGGTGATTTATCCTGAAGGTTACGTGTTTGAAAGAAGAATGAGATGGGGGGTTTTGTCTGATGTGTATGGTGGCTTTTTAGGGTTAGGAGTAGGGTTGCTAGGTTACAACGAAGGAGGAGGTAAGGAGGAAGAAGGATCAATGGGTGGAGGAGGGAAAGAGGTCTTGCCTGATATATAAAGTGGGTAGGAGGTGTAACTCAGTTTCCTTTCCTTTTTGTTGATTTTTTTCTCTCCTTGTTTTCTTTGTCCTTTATTCCTTATCTTCTCCTTCTTCTTTCTTTATTCTTTAGCCTTCATCCTGAAAATAAAATTGCAGAGGACGGAATCTCTTCGTCCCAACAGAAAATTAGATATGCAAAAGAAGATATACACTGGACGGACCTCTTCGTCTAACAGCAAATTAAATAACATAAGATACAATGCAAAGGGACTAGACGCGTCCAACATAAGATACAATGCAAAGGGACTAGACGCGTCCAACATAAAATATAATACGAGTGGACCAGATGCGTCCAACCTAAAAATACAATGCAAAGGGACCAGACGCGTCCAACATAAGAATACAATGCAAAGGTACCAGACGTGTCCAACATAAAATACAATGCAAATGGACCAGATGCGTCCAACCTAAAAATACAATGCAAATGGACCAGACGCGTCCAACATAAGATACAATGCAAAGGGACTAGACGCGTCCAACATAAAATACAATACAAATGGACCAGACGCGTCCAACCTAAAAATACAGTGCAAATGGACTAGATGCGTCCCACCTAAAAATACAATGCAAATGGACCAGACGCGTCTAACATAAAATACAATACAAAGCAATGGACGGAACCTCCTCATCCAAAAGAAAAGTAAACCTGCATTGGACGGAACCTCCTTCGTCCAACAGAAAATTAAATATGAAATGGACGGAACCTCATTCGTCCAAAAGAAAAGTAAACATGCAATGGACGGAACCTCCTTCGTCCAACAGAAAAGTAAACATGCAATGGATGGAACCTCCTTCATCCAAGAGAAAATTAAATGGAATGGATGGAACCTCCTCGTCCAATAGAAAATTAAATGAAATGGACGGAACCTCTTCGTCCAACAGAAAAGTAAACATGCAATGGACGAAACCTCCTTCGTCCAAAAGAAAAGTAAACGTGCAGTGGACGGAACCTCCTTCATCAAATAGAAAAGTAAACATGCAATGGACGGAACCTCCTTCGTCCAAAAGAAAAGTAAACATGCACTGGATGGAACCTCCTTCATCCAAGAGAAAATTAAATGAAATGGACGGAACCTTCTAGTCCAACAGAAAAATAAATAATGCAATGGACGGTACCTCTTCGTCCAACATAAAAGTAAACATGCAATGGACGGAACCTCCTTCGTCCAAAAGAAAAGTAAACATGCAATGGACGGAACCACCTTCGTCCAATAGAAAAGTAAACATGAAATTGATGGAACATCCTTCATCCAAAATAAAAGTAAACATGCAATGGACGGGACCTCCTTCGTCCAAAAGAAAAGTAAACATGCAATGGACGGAACCTCCTTCGTCCTACAGAAAAGTAAACATGCAATGGACGGAACCTCCTTCGTCCAAAAGAAAAGTAAACATGCACTGGATGGAACCTCGTTCGTCCAACAGAAAAGTTAACATGCAATGGACGGAACCTCCTTCGTCCAAAAGAAAAGTAAACATGCACTGGATGGAACCTCCTTCATCCAAGAGAAAATTAAATGAGATGGACGGAACCTCCTCGTCCAACAGAAAAGTAAATAATGCAATGGACGGAACCTCTTCGTCCAACAGAAAAGTAAACATGCAATGGACGGAACCTCCTTCGTCCAAAAGAAAAGTAAACGTGCAATGGACGGAACCTCCTTCGTCCAAAAGAAAAGTAAACATGCAATGGACGGAACCACCTTCGTCCAACAGAAAAGTAAACATGCAATGGATGTAACCTCCTTCATCCAAAAGAAAAGTAAACGTGCAATGGATGGGACCTCCTTCGTCCAAAATAAAAGTAAACATGCGATGGACGGAACCTCCTTCGTCCAAAAGAAAAGTAAACATGCACTGGATGGAACCTCCTTCATCCAAGAGAAAATTAAATAAAATGGACGGAACCTCCTCGTCCAACAGAAAAGTAAATAGTGCAATGGACGGAACCTCCTTCGTGCAACAGAAAATTAAATGCAATGGACGGAACCTCCTCATCCAACACAAAATTAAACGCAATGGACTGGACTGCGTCCAACAGCCAGTCCAAGGCAATGGACTGGCCTGGACCGCGTCCAACAGCAAGTCCAACGCAATGGACGAGACCATCCCGTCCAGAGCAAGTGCAATGGACTGGCCTAAACCGGGTCCAACAGCAAATTAAAAGGGCTGGCCTGGACCGCGTCCAACAGCAAGTCTAATGCAATGGACGAGACCATCCCGTCCACAGTAAGTGCAATGGATTGGCCTGGACCGCGTCCAACAGCAAGTTAATAATGCGATGGACGGGACCTCCCCGTCCAACAGCAAATCCAAGGTAATGGACTGGAACACCCCCTCCTTTCTTCATATTTTTTATTTTTCTTTTTTTTCATTTATTATCATTAGTCTCCTTGAAACATGATATCATAAAAGTTAGAATAAAATGAAGACGGACAAAAATGGGTGTTCACAAAGTGTAGCAGTGTTTGAAATTTAGACGGGTGCTTGTGTAGTACAGATTTAGACGGGTGATAATGAGCCAAAACTTAGACGAGTGATCAAGTCTTTTTAGACGAGTGATCCACTGAGGCTTCTTCAGAATTATGATTCTTGCCACTTCATCAATAAGATCGGAATCTTGATTGAGCTTTGACTTAGTCTATATCTGAGTTGACTATATTTTAGACGAGTGAGTTTTTAGACAAGTCTATAAAATGTGTTGTACCAAAATGTAGACGGGTCACAATTTAGACGAGTGACTTTAAGTCTATTTTCCTGCACACTTATCAGACATATCGGTAATTTCATATGGTTCAATATTATCATATTTAATATATTTGGAATCATCAAAACTTAAAGAATCTACACATTGAATATGTCTCAGACTTATGAGGTCTCAACATAATCAATCATAAATCAACATATTAATAGGGGTAAATCAAATCTTCCAAAATAGTCACATGCTCAATAATTTAAATGCTTCATCAAAACTTAAAAGCTAACATTATCCCCCTTTTTATGATGAAACAATAAATGAATTTGAGCATGATAACAAGTTACCTTTTATCAGAGTTGGCATCAAATAAAAATTTAAAAGAGTAAGAGCTAAAGAAAACTCCCCCTTAATCCATGACGCATATTGCAACTCATCTTACTCCCCTAAACTGATGCGTGGCTTTGATAAAATACTTGGATACCTGTCTTTTTCTTTTCTCCCCCTTCAACATCAAAAAGAGGTAAAGCACAACTAAAATGATCCAAAATGTATATAGGAGCATACAAAAATGGATGTAATAATGGACAACAAAAACAATGATATAAGATGATAGATAAGAGTCGAGAACAACAAGAGAAGATATAGAATGCTCTGGCCAGGATAATATGCCAGGGTAACTAACACCGTGTCCATATTTAGAAGTTTTTAAAATGAAACAAAAGGATAAAACAACAAATAAGAAATTATTCAAGTTTGTGAAAAAAATATTTTTTTTAAAGAAAGAAAAAGAGATTGGAGAAGCTTTGGTTGAATTTTAGGGATTAGAATAAAAGATTTTGAGGAAAAGACATCCAGCCAAGTGAAGAAAGAGACGCGAGATAAAATAGGAAAGAAGGAGAGAGATAAAGAAGGAAAATAAAAAGAATTAGAGGCTTAAGTTTTTATTTGGAATTTTGAAAAGAAAGCTTGAAGAAGAGAGTGTCGAGACCAAGATTTACAAAATCGGACCGGCCATCGAACCGGTGAAGGCAGCGGTTCGAGGTTCAATGGTTCAACCATGGTTGAACCGGTTATAATTAAATAATATTATTTTAATTTTTAATATAATATTTGTAACAATATTAAACAAAAAAACAACATAACAACTAAAATTATTAAGCATAAATTTTTTTATTTTGAAATTAAACTAAATAAATATAAAGATATATGTTAAAATCATCTTCATAGGGAAAATCAACCCAAAATCTACAACCAGCCCATATATGTTAGAAAACAAAAGAATTGGGTTTTGGCTAGGATGACCCAAATCCTTTTATACTATTTTTTTTTTTAGGAAACCGGTTCAGGCCGGTTCACTACCGGTTTTACCGGTTTTGAACCGGTTCTCCGGTTTTTCCACCGGTTCAATACAGGGACGGTTTTCCATGTAAACCGGACCGGCCAAGGTCACGGTTTCCAGTTAACCCGGTCGGACCGGTCGGTCTGGTCCGGTTTTCAAAACCCTGGTCGAGACATAGAGAAGAAGAAGTGAGAGAGAGAGAGAAGAGAGAGAAGAAGAAAACATAAAGAAAAAGTTTTATATTTTTTTAATGAGTAGGGATCCAATTACTCCAAGAATAAATTTAAAACATATACTTCAAATCCTCACCATTCAGTTTATTGTAATCTAATGATCTATGTTCATTCATTAAAGAACTCATTTAACTCCCATTGGATTAACAAAAATTGAATAGTGGGGATTTGGAGTAAGTAATTTAAACTTACTCTTAGGGCTCGTTTGGTGGTCAGGATAAGAGAGACAGGATAGGATAAGCTATCATATCCTGTCTGAAACTATTGTTTGGTGAGCCAGCAGGATAGGATAAACCAATCCTGTCACCTATCCTATCCTGTCCATCTAGTTAAAATTCTATCCTGAATGGGGAGCTGAGTTAGAACTCAAAATGATAGGATAAGGTGATTTTTAGTATAATAAGGTATAAAAATATTTTATATATAAAATAATTAAAGTATAATAAAATATAATATGGTTACCAAAAAAGGTATAATAAAACACAAAATAACAAAAAATATTAATAATTAATTTTAAAAATTATTTTTATTTTGTCACAAGACTAATTTTGTTACTTCACATTATTTTAAAAAACTGAAAAATAAATAAAAAATATTCTAATAATTTAACTATCTGTAAAGTAAAATTTAAAAATGAATATTTAAAATTATAACAAAATTAATTTAAGCTAAACAATATTTTAAAATTTCAAAATATTATATGTAATTTTATCACAAGGACAATTTTGTCTTTTTATATAATCTTAAAATCTAAAATCTAATAAAATATGAAAACATTCAGAACAAAAATGAAAATTTTAAAATTCGTACTAAAATTACAATGTTATCCAGTTGGTTATTTGGTGGACACCAAACATCGGATCGGATAACAGCTTATCCTGCTCATATTATATCATACTCCTATCCTGATCTATTATCCTATCCGCCCATATTCTATCCTGACCACCAAACGAGCCCTTAGAGTAAGTGGATACCTACTCTTTTTTAATTATGAAAACTCATGAAAAAGTCCTTAAAGAAAAATATACATACGGAGTGTATCCCTGGGTATTTGATGGCACGAGTGGCTCCATAAAGAGACCAAAAATGCTAAATTGACATAGAAAATGGGACAACATACGGTACACCGTATGAACAGTGTCGCACAGTGCGGCACTGTAGCTGCACTGTGCGGCACTGTAGCACTTCTTTTTTTTTAAAATTTAAATTTTTTTTGTAAATAAATTTTTTGATTAAGTATGTGTCAATATCTGGTGAACGGGGTACAAATATCTAGTGAATGCCTTCAAATATGTGGTGAATGCCCATACTAAAACCAAGTTTTGGATGCCTTAGATTATCTGGTGAACGTAGTTCAATTATCTGGTGAATGCCTTCAAATATATGGTGAATGCCCATACTAAAACCAAGTTTTGGATGTCTTAGATTATCTGGTGAACGTAGTTCAATTATCTGGTGAATGCCTTCGAATATCTGGTGAATGCCCATACTAAAACCAAGTTTTGGATGCCTTAGATTATCTGGTGAACGTAGTTCAATTATCTGGTGAATGCCTTCGAATATCTGGTGAATGCCCATACTAAAACCAAGTTTTGGATGCCTTAGATTATCTGGTGAACGTAGTTCACTTATCTGGTGAATGCCTTCGAATATGTGGTGAATGCCTATACTAAAATTGGGTTGTGGATGCCTTAGATTATCTGGTAAACGTAGTTCAATTATCTGGTGAATGCCTTCAAATATGTGGTGAATTCACCATATATTTGTACCCCGTTCACCAGATATTGACACATACTTAATCAAAAAATTTATTTACAAAAAAAATTAAATTTAAAAAAAAAAAAAAAAAAAAGTGCTACAGTGCCGCACTGTGCGGCACTGTTCATACGGTGTACCGTATGTTGTCCCATTTTTTGTGTCAATTTAGCATAACTGTAAAGAGACTGAGAACAATATCAACTAGTAACGGGTGTTCATCAACTGATCCAAACAGCAAAATCGAACCCAAAAATCAAAAACCGAACCAAAACAACGAAAACCGAAAAAATCAAAAACCAAAAAAACACTTTTTTCATTGGATTGGATCGGATTTTGGATCCTCTAATGAAATCTAATCCAAACTGACCTTTTATATACATAAACTATTATTTTTTAAATTATAATATTACTCATACTTGAGCATTGTTTTTCATACTTTTATGTCCATAATTCTCTTTAATATTTTTGTTGGAATGACATATGTGAGACTATTTAGAATAAATATTAATGTCTTGAAGTTATATTTTGCGAAAAGTTTTGATGCATAACATATATATACTTGATTGAGTAAATATGAAAAACAGGAAATCAATTAAGTAAATTTGAAAAATAATTAGCTACAATTTATTTGTAGCTGATTCAAGGGGGAAAATAGGAAGTGAGAGTAGATATAGAGAATTAACATAAAACAATATTTAACATAAAAGAACGTGTTAAAAAAATATAAATAATTATTTTTTGTCAAGATTTGTCTAGAATTTTCCTCAGTACATGTCATCAAATCAAATAATGGTTAATAAGAAATAAATAGTTGATGTCTTTCATAAAAGTTCTATTGTTCTAATATAAAGAGATGTTAATATAAAGAGATGTTAAATTAGCTCACTTAAATGAAGATTATCTTTTGCCCACTATTAAATAAGTAAAAAAAGGCAGTTGACATAAGAAAAAAAAATTAAGTACGACAAAAATCGAATTATCCAATCTAATCCAAACCGCATTTGATTGGATTGGATCGGATCAGGTTTTTTTTTTTAAGGAAACACACCGATCCAATCCAAACCGCACATCATTGTCATCATTGAATCAGATGACTTTTTAGCTCAAAACTGATTCAATCCAATACGCGAACACCCCTACTACAAATAGCAACTACCTTGTAGTTTCTATTTCGCCCAATAGTTGCTACTTTTGATAGTAGCAACAAAACTTAAAAACTTTGAAAATAAAACTTAGAAAAATCTTGGACATGGTTTCAATCACTCATGAATGTCATTATTATTGTAATGAATTGAATTAATTCAGATTAATTGTATTGATTTACATGAGTGAATATATACAACAAGGTTGGCAAGTATCTTGGTCAATCCCATGCGATGTTGTTGGCTATATTATTACAGTATAAAATCATATAAAATCAAATGATTACAACATTAATAGGAGATATGAAGACAGCATTAATATGAGATATCAATAGAGTTATGACTACATCAATATCTCATTTATTCCTTGATTTTGGTAGCTAGTCTAACACGCCCCTGCAAATTTGGAGTTCCGTCAGTAACACCGATCTTGTTTCATAAATGTTGATGGCGGGTTTTGGATAGAGGTTTGGTGAGGCAGTCAGTAAGTTGATCAGTGGTGCAGGCATAATGAACTTTGATTTTCCCTTGCTGGACTAAGTCGCGGACAAAATGAATGTTAATGGAGATGTGTTTCATGCGGGTATGATACACTGGAATGTGAGTAAGATAGATGGCACTCAGATTGTCATAGAGGGTTGTGGGTGTCTTTGAAGAAGAAACACCTAATTTTGTGTGGAGAGAGTTTATCCATGACAATTATGCTGCAGAATTAGCTAGAGCCCTATACTCAGCTTCTGTGGATGATTTGCTTGGACGATTTCCATGAGATTAAGTTGGAACCATAGTAGACAAGATAAGCAGATGTGGAGGTGTAGTCATCCTTATTTCCGGCCCAATCAGCATCACTGTATGCATTGAGACCGTGAAAATTGTAACACCCCCTGGGTATTACTACGTAACACATGCGAAAGTAAATTAAAAAGATAATTTGCTGGTTGCTTTCAGAAAATTGTTTTCTTTTAAGTCAGAAAACTGGGGTATAAAATTTTCCTTTAAGGATAACTCTGAAATCCATAATATATACATTTAAAACGTAAAGTCACATTCATAACAAAGTTACCATGACACGCATCATTTCTCTAAGTTTCCATTTTCGAAAGAAAAATTTTAAACTATAGATAGATGTTTATAACACTACATTTACCGACCTCTTTATATATACAACCCAACTTAGACTCCTAAACTAGTCATTCTATCAAATATTCATTGGAGACCCCCCCTGCTGCCCGTGGCCATCCCCCAATCAGAATACTTTCCCAACCTCTAACACTAGGTCTTCAAGTGACTTAGAAAGACTCCTCTGCAACATCGGTAATAGAGTACCAAGGTACTACAGCAAAACCCGAAGAGACTTGATATAACTGTAAGAGTGAGACACCGGCAAATGGATATATCATACAACAACCATATACATGATACATACAACACATTGGCATATTAGCATTTAAGCATTATTCATAGATAAAAACAACAAGTGTTATATCAGTGGGTCCCATTCCCAAATCAATCGGTTTTATAAAGATAATGCATGACACTTCAATCATCAAGTTCTAAACTTAATCTCCGGAGATCCCAACATCCTCAAAATGAGTTGATCAGGCTTGATACACCGTCTCATTGGCTAGCTAAGCACAACGATAATCACCGTCTCATTAGTCATTTAGTCACAATGATTATGCACATCGTTTCATTATCCATTTAGGCACAACGATACACATACACCGTCTCATTATCCATTTTAAGAACAACGATAATACACCATCACATGATACCTTTCCTGTTAAGGTCTCACGTTAAAACCACGTCGGGCACGTCTGTCATAAATACAAATGTAAAACATTTAGTTCTCGATGTTTTCTTTGTGTTCGTTCTCATTCGTTGTCGAAGCTTTAAGGCTAACGACTATTCATATATTTCATCATCACCTGAAAATCAATAACACAGGACGCACAGTCCGAGTGCTCAATCAAAACACCTTAGACCGATGCCGCAGTCAAGGTTTGTGGTCATAGAAATCATTTATGATTTTATCATGTTTTATTCTAACATGATAAGGACTCCTAACTCGCAGCAACGAAATCAGGACGCACAGTCCTCAATTCCGAGATTTGGACTCTTAGCCCATAACATCATGATTAGGACTCTTGGTCCATAATTCTTGACACGGATCCTAGATCACGTGCATATCTCGGAAAACTAGAGCGACGTCTGTGACACCCTTCTACCCCGCATAATAAAGGACATAAAATCCAAAAGTCAATTAAACAGACATGCATAACCTGAATAAGAATTCAGTGAGTTTTCCATGGGTAGAAAAGTCCCACAAGAACCAAGTTTCAAAATTGCGGAAATAAATAAGTTAAAGCAAATAAACATAATAAAACCCAACCCCGATGTCACACACAGAGCTGGTATAATCCTTCCGTATAACGGAAATACATCTAAACCAAAAGAATTAAAACATAAAAGCAGGCCCTAACTATGAGTGGCGGCTCCTCAGAGTCACTCCTCTCCGGGCTGCCCGTCATCCTCTGCAAATGCCGTTCAGGCCAAACACAAGCAACAAACGAAGGGGAGTAAGTTCATGTATACATAATCAGCATAGAGGTAGGAAGTAAAGTAAATCATACAAGCATGGCATCAACATACATCGACAACAACATCATCGAATATGCTATGCAATGCAAGGCACCAACTACTCCGCTACTCCAACTATGCATGTGGATCCAACTAACTCAAGATGAACGACTTCGGAGTTACATATCCGTATTGGCCAATAAACACCAACACCAACAGTCCACCTAACCTCGGGTAGACCCTATGGATAGCCAACGCACCAAACCATGGATGCCTCATCACGGGGGGCCGCGGTTACCAAACCTTGGGTAACCTACCGTGGATGGCCGGATCACCTTACTCTCGGACGATCTCCCCTATGTCGAACATCTCCCAACAACATCTCCAATGAAATGCATGTCAAACAGCAATCAACGGCAAACGCCACCACCTCCGCTTGCACCAACAAGTACTCGAGACTTAACAATAACGTTGCTTGGGCCAATAAGCACCCAAGACATAACCATCAACAGTCATAACAACAACAGCGTTATCCAACACATTATTATGTCAACATATTCATATTAACAACAACAAGAACAAAGATAATCACAAACCAAACATTATGAACATAAGCATGAATAATCAAATATCCAACAAGGACCACTAACATGTTATAATCAACAATCACAGCCTCATACGTATTAAAATCATTTAGTAACACATAAATACGGGGTTAAGGGGACCCCTTTTACTTTACTCTAACTCCAAGCCTATGTAAACACTACCCTTCTCCCCATACCTGGATTGAAGTTCGCGTTTAAAAAGAAATAAGATCCACTAGGGTCCCTGAGCTTCAAGATTCACCTACGAAACACATTGTGAAAGGCACATTGTAAAGAACTTAACATCGGCAGTAATTACCACAAAATCAGCCACTGTGTTTGCCTTATATCTCACAAACCAGACATTATTTTACCAATTTGAATGGTAAGAATAAATATATACCTTTAATTTATCTTATGAAAAAGTTTCAGCTAGATCCAACGATTACTGAGTACAGGATGATCCTCTCAAGTTGACTGGTCTGGAGCTACCCGAGTTGAACTCAAATCAAACTTATAAGATGAATAACTCTCACTATATGGATTAAACAGATATTTCCACCGTTGGATATGAAGTAATATAAGCCTAGGAACTCTATATGAATTTGGAACAAGATCTAACCGTATATGTAGAAGTAGTGAAGGATTTACCGAAACTGTTCCACCAAGTTTCAAGTTTTCGGCAATGGTTGTTTTGGTCTATAGGTTAAGCTTTATTCTCCCTTCTTTAAGCATCAATAACCATCCTTTATATAATCTTAGAAACTCTATAAATCTTCCCAAAATTCGTTCTCCTTGGTGGCCTAATTAATATTCCGTGGTTGGTGAATGTTCTTGCTTTTGTCTCCCACCAAACATTGATTATTGGTTTTTCTTCCATGATGGGCTCCACTAATCCATAAATCACTCCATGATTTGCTCCAATATGATTTGTTTTGAGGTGTTATCTGATTGTGGTATGGTTGGTGGAGTTGGTGAGTCAAAAAGAATGAAACGAAAAGCATTGCGCTAATTATCCCACCTAATCTTGCACTAATTATGCCATATGATTCCTTCACTTTTCACCTAACCCATAAATGATATTTCTGACCAATATTTCGAAATCAATTCAATCCTAACAGATATATCTTCAAATAAGCTTTCCAAGTAGTGCTCATATACTTAATTTGGGTTTGAAATGGGTGAGATAGGCCCAAATTAGTGGAGGTATATCCAAAATCCGCACAAGCTGGCCTGCTCCACAATTGATTATTTTTGACAACCTAAACTTCAGAATTTGATTTATATCTATTAATTAAAGTTGTAGAAAATTCTCTTATCTTTCCAATTCCACAAATATCACCTATATCGGACATCTAGAACTCAATATATGACCAAAACGGTGAAACATGTTACTAGGACTCTAAAAGGTTTTAGTCTTTCTAAGGCTAAACTTTCCAAAAATGAACTTAGATGCCAAGAACAATCTAAAAACCATATTCAAACATATATGTCATATATATATAAATATATTAAGGTTATTTATGAAAGAAAATGGGGTGTTACAATTCCACCTCCCTTAAAAAAAATCGTCCTCGAAATTTCTACTAACCTGAACTAAACAGATGCGGGTATGCTTCCTTCATCTTGCTTTCCAATTCCCAGGTAGCATTTTCCTCAGTCGCCCCTCCCCAAACCATCTTGACCAAAGGTATCTCCTTTCCCCTAAGTTGCTTCACCCTCCTATCTTCGATCCGAATAGGTAACACCTCGAATGTCAGGTTCTCCTTTAATTGTATTGTATCGGGAACTATCACGTGACTAGGGTCATGGATATACTTTCGGAGTTGGGAAACATGAAAGACATTATTAAGGTTGGATAAAAACGGGGGTAAGGCTATCTGGTAGGCGACTTCACCGACTCTTTTAAGAATTTGATAAGGACCGATGAATCTGGGAGTAAGTTTCCTCGCCTTCATCACTCTACCAACCCCAGTTGTCGGGGTAACTCTCAAGAACACATGGTCGCCTTCCTGGAATTCAAGTGCCTTCCTCCTCTTGTCATGGTAGCTCTTTTGCCTACTTTGTACCACTCTCATCCTTTCCTGGATCATCCTTATTTTCTCAGTTGTTTCTTGCATTATTTCTGGTCCTAATACCAAACTATCACCAGGTTCACTCCAACACAAAGGTGTCCTACATCTCTTTCCATACAAAGCCTCATAAGGGGCCATGCCAATGCTGGAATGGAAACTATTATTGTAGGAAAACTCTATCAGGGGTAAAAACTTGTCCCAACGACCTGGCTGTTCAAGCACACATGCTCTCAACAAGTCCTCTAAGGACTGGATGGTCCTCTCAGACTGCCCATCGGTCTGAGGGTGATAAGCTGAGCTAAGCCTAAGCTTCGTGTCTAAAGCATCTTGGAAGCTCTCCCAAAACTTCGAGGTAAACCTCGGGTCTCTATCGGACACTATGCTGGAGGGTACACTATGAAGCCTAACTATCTCTTTGATGTACAACTTGGCTAGTTTTTCTAAAGGATACTCCATATTCATCGGGATGAAATGTGCAGATTTCGTCAGTCTATCTACCACAACCCAAATCGCCTCAAAACCTGCTAGAGTCCTAGGGAGTCCAGACACAAAATCCATGGAGATGCTGTCCCATTTCCAAACTGGGATTCTTAAGGGCTGCAGCATACCTGATGGCTTCTGATGCTCTATCTTAGCCTTCTGACAGACTAGACATGCATAAACGAATTCGGCCACATCCTTTTTCATCCTAGGCCACCAGAACATCTTCTTAAGGTCTTGATACATCTTGGTGGCACCTGGGTGCACACTCATTCCGCTCCTATGCCCTTCTTCTAAGATCATCCTTCTGAGCCCGGAAACATCTGGTATGCACACTCTATCCTCAAACCTCAAGATATCATCCGCTTAAACTCTAAATCTACTGGCTCTACCCTGTGCGAGCGATTCTCGCTGGTCGAGGAGAAATTGGTCTAACTTCTGGCCCTCTCTAATTTGATCCATCAAATTGTTATTAATATTTAAGGTTCCAAGCCTAATGCTCTTAGGGGTAAACTCACAACCTAGGTTAAGGTCTCTAAAGTCCTCAATTAGGTCCATTTCCCTAACCATCAGGGCAGAGATATGCAGGGTCTTTCTACTTAAGGCATCGGCCACCACATTGGCCTTACCCGGGTGATAGATCAGTTCGAAGTCATAATCCTTTAGGAACTCCATCCATCTACGATGTCTCATATTCAACTCTTTTTTATCAAAGAGATACCTCAGGCTCTTATGATCACTAAACACTTCGAACCTCGAGCCGTACAGGTAGTGCCTCCAAATCTTTAGGGTGAATACCACAGCTCCTAGCTCTAGATCATGGGTAGGGTAGTTCTTCTCGTGGGTCTTTAGCTGCCTAGAAGCATAAGCTACTACCTTACCATTCTGCATCAGCACACCACCTAAGCCTTGCTTTGAAGCATCACAGTACACTACAAAAGGCTCACTAGGGTCTGGCAAAACTAGCACTGGTGTTGACGTCAACCTATTCTTAAGGGTCCGGAAACTTTCCTCACATCTGGAGTCCCATATGAATAACTGCCCTTTTCTGGTGAGACGGGTTAAGGGTAAAGCTATCTTGGAAAAACCCTCTATGAACCGCCTATAATACCCAGCTAACCCCAAGAAACTTCTAATTTCGGTCACAGATCAAGGCGCTTCCCACTGGAGCACCGCTTCCACCTTGGTTGGGTCCACCGCAATGCCACCCTTAGAGATGACATGTCCTAAGAAACTTACCTCTTCCAACCAGAACTCACACTTAGACAACTTAGCGTACAACTTCTTGTCTTTAAGAGTTTGCAATACAACCCTCAGGTGTTCTTCATGCTCCTCTATTCCCTTGGAGTACACTAAGATGTCATCTATGAAAACCACCACAAACTTGTCCAAGTAAGGGTGAAAGGTCCTATTCATGTAATCCATGAACACAGCAGGAGCATTGGTCACACCAAAAGGCATAACCAGGTACTCGTAGTGGCCATAGCGCATTCTAAACGTAGTCTTTGGGATGTTCTCAGACTTTACACAAATCTGATGGTACCCTGACCTCAAGTCTATCTTCGAGAAGATGCAAGCACCTCTCAACTGATCCATAAGGTCATCAATCCTAGGAAGGGTATACCGGTTCTTTATCGTCACCTTGTTGAGCTGTCGATAGTCGACACACAACCTCATACTACCATCCTTCTTCTTTACCAACAGCACAGGTGCTCCCCACGGGGACACACTCGGCCTAATGAAATGCTTCTGCATCAGGTCTTCTAACTGCTCTTTCAACTCAGCTAACTCTAGAGGGGACATCCTATATGGTGCTATGGAGATCGGCCCAGTGCCAGGCACTAAGTCTATGGCAAACTCTACATCTCGTTCTGGGGGTAGTTCGTAAACATCTCCCGGAAACACTTCAGGAAACTCTCGCACTATCGGCAAGCTGGAGACATTAGAAGGTTGTCTCTCTGCTTCCAGAGAAGCTAACATCATGTATAACCGGGCTTCATCACGATTCGAAGCCTGAACTTGGTTGGCAGATAGAAGGTTCGGATACTTAGACTCCGTCAAGGTAGCGAAAATCAAAGTTTTGTCAAAACAGTTCAACAGGACATGGTTGGAAGATAACCAGTCCATGCCAAGAATCACATCAAGGTCTTTGAGGGGAAGGCATACAAGATCAACAATGAAAGTTCTATTATCAATGGTGATACGAAAGTTCTTGCATGCATGAGAAGTAAGGACAAGCTTATTCGTAGGAGTAGACACTAATAAGTCAAAGTCCAGCAAAACAACAGGTAAACCAAGGTTCTTGACCCTTATATCCGCCGGAAAGTACTTCTCCAAGAACCTCTGCCGGAACACCACCCAAGTAACCGCTGTGTGTTCAGCCTCCAACCTGTGGCGACAATTATCCCACCAATGTTATGCCTCCTCTGTCAGCATGAAGGTAGCGAATATCAGCTTTTGTCGATCGTTGTAGTCCATCGCTCGGAAGATCTTCTCAGTCTCCCGCAACCACAGCATGGCTCCTTCTAGATCATACGCCCCCTTGAAGGAAGGCGGGTTGTTCCCCTGGAACTTATCAAGTCCCTGGAACTCGGCCGGTCCACCGTTGTGATTCTGATTATTCTGTCCGATAGCATGGGCAAGCAGTGCCAATGCATCAGCGATAGCTTGATCGTTTCGTCCACGTCCAGTCATCAGTTCATGTACGAGACCAAGACAGTCCCTTAGGCACAGAAACTCGCACACCAGCTTCTACTTGAGCATCATTGTCTATACAAGTATAGACATTTCAAACAAGAGTACATATCAGACTCATACCACGGCCTGATAGGACAGACCTGCTCTGATACCACTAAATGTGACACCCTTCTACCCCGCATGATAAAGGACATAAAATCCAAAAGTCAATTAAACAGACATGCATAACCTGAATAAGAATTTAGTGAGTTGTCCATGGGTAGAAAAGTCCCACATGAACCAAGTTTCAAAATCACGGAAATAAATAAGTTAAAGCAAATAAACATAATAAAACCCAACCCCGATGTCACATACAGAGCTGGTATAATCCTTCCGTATAACGGAAATACATCTAAACCAAAAGAATTAAAACATAAAAGCAGGCCCTAACTATGAGTGGCGGCTCCTCAGAGTCACTCCTCTCTGGGCTGCCCGTCATTCTCTGCAAATGTCGTTCAGGCCAAACACAAGCAACAAATGAAGGGGAGTAAGTTCATGTATACATAATCAGCATAGAGGTAGGAAGTAAAGTAAATCATACAAGCATCGCATCAACATACATCTACAACAACATCATCGAATATGCTATGCAATGCAAGGCACCAACTACTCCGCTACTCCAACTATGCATGTGGATCCAGCTAACTCTAGATGAACGACTTCGGAGTTACATATCAGTATTGGCCAATAAACACCAACACCAGCAGTCCACCTAACCTCGGGAAGACCCTATGGATAGCCAACGCACCAAACCATGGATGCCTCATCACGGGGGGTCGCGGTTACCAAACCTTGGGTAACCTACCGTGGATGGCCGGATCACCTTACTCTCGGACGATCTCCCCTATGTCGAACATCTCCCAACAACATCTCCAATGAAATGCATGTCAAACAGCAATCAACGGCAAACGCCACCACCTCCGCTTGCACCAACAAGTACTCGAGACTTAACAATAACGTTGCTTGGGCCAATAAGCACCCAAGACTTAACCATCAACAGTCATAACAACAACGGCGTTATCCAACACATTATTATGTCAACATATTCATATTAACAACAACAGTAACAGCATAATCACAAACCAAACATTATGAACACAAGCATGAATAATCAAATATCCAACAACGACCACTAACATGTTATAATCAACAATCACAGCCTCATACGTATTAAAATCATTTAGTAACACATAAATACGGGGTTATGGGGACCCCTTTTACTTTACTCTAACTCCAAGCCTATGTAAACACTACCCTTCTCCCCATACCTGGATTGAAGTTCGCGTTTAAAAAGAAATAAGATCCACTAGGGTCCCTGAGCTTCAAGATTCACCTACGAAACACATTGTGAAAGGCACATTGTAAAGAACTTAAGATCGGCAGCAAATACCACAAAATCCGCCACTGTGTTTGACTTATATCTCACAAACCAGATATTATTTTACCAATTTTAACGGTAAGAATAAATATATACCTTTAATTTATCTTATGAAAAAGTTTCAGCTAGATCCAACGGTTACTGAGCACAGGATGATCCTCTCAAGTTGACTAGTCTGGAGCTACCCGAGTTGAACTCAAATCAAACTTATAAGATGAATAACTCTCACTATATGGATTAAACATAAATTTCCACCGTTGGATATGAAGTAATATAAGCCTAGGAACTCTATATGAATTTGGAACAAGATCCAACGGTATATGTAGAAATAGTGAAGGATTTACCGAAACTGTTCCACCAAGTTTCAAGTTTTCAGCAATGGTTGTTTTGGTCTATAGGTTAAGCTTTCTTCTCCCCTCTTTAAGCATCAATAACCATCCTTTATATAAGCTTAGAAACTCTATAAATCTGCCCAAAATTCTTGCTCCTTGGTGGCCTAATTAATATTCCGTGGTTGGTGAATGTTCTTGCTTTTGTCTCCCACTAAACCTTGATTATTGGTTTTTCTTCCATGATGGGCTCCACTAATCCATAAATCACTTCATGCTTTGCTCCACTATGAGTTGTTTTGAGGTGTTATCTAATTGTGGGATGGTTGGTGGAGTTGGTGAGTCAAAAAGAATGAAACAAAAAGCATTGCACTAATTATCCCACCTAATCTTGCACTAATTATGCCATATGATTCCTTCACTTTTCACCTAACCCATAAATGATATTTCTGACCAATATTTCGAAATCAATTCAATCCTAACAGATATATCTTCAAATAAGCTTTCCAAGTAATGCTCATATACTTAATTTGGGTTTGAAATGGGTGAGATAGGCCCAAATTAGTGGAGGTATATCCAAAATCCGCACAAGCTGGCCTGCTCCACAATTGATTATTTTTGACAACCTAAACTTCCGAATTTGATTTATATCTCTTCATTAAAGTTGTATAAAATTCTCTTATATTTCCAATGCCACAAAGATCACATATATCGGACATCTAGAACTCAATATATGACCAAAACGGTGAAACATGTTACTAGGACTCTAAAAGGTTTTAGTCTTTCTAAGGCTAAACTTTCCAAAAATGAACTTAGATGCCGAGAACAATCTAAAAACCATATTCAAACATATATGTCATATATATATATATATATATATATATATTAAGGTTATTTATGAAAGAAAATGGGGTGTTACAACGTCTCGCGACTAGATTCCTATTCACTTGTGCTTACTTTTCGCTCAGTGAAAATCAAATCCAAAACAAAACCTCGGTCACTTGTCCAAGTAACCAGAATGTTTCTAAATCATTTAGGAGAAAATCCTTTTCCTTTGCAAAATCTTTTATAAAGCAATTAGGAAATTTGTTTGTTTTTGAAATCCATGATAGAATAAAGTCAAATATTTTCAAAGGGTTTTTCTTTCATAAAACACATATTTCGAAAAAGGTTTTCTCTCGTATAAAACTTTAGATCATGAAAGGGTAGTTTCTGTTGACTTCAAATCACTTTAACATTTCTTTTAAAAACGAGAATCTTATTCTTTTTGAAGTAAGCACTTTAAACACGAAACTTTTATAAATGAAACCAAAACTTTCAAATTTCTATTCAAGGCTTATTAAGGCTTTTAATCCTTATAATCATTGAGCACAGACTCAAGTCCGGCTTCTCAAACTTCAAACAACAGTACTATATCTCAAACAGTAATATCACAGTTAATGACAGTTCATCACATATATATAATTCACAATACTGTAAAGCAAGTAATAATCAACTTCAAGTAATAATCACAATAGCTAAAGTAAACAAGTCATTCAAGTATTGGCTCCATATCATAATAATATTCAAATCACTCAAGTTAAACACATACACACATGCATATAGTCATTGAATATCCCTAGGCAATCCCCTCTTACCTTTGGTTAGGTAGAGATATGAGATGCTTGGATAGAATTACCGCGAACGTCCTCGCTTTCTCCGTGATATAAGTCTAAGGTTATAAACACAAGATCACAAGTTAAAATCAACAAAGAACACTAAACCACAAGGTATTAGGTTCGGCCAAGATAATAAATTCGGGTTAGAGATCCCCGAAAATTATACAACTCACGGATTTATGATCCTTAAGTGTTGGGAGTTCATAAACAATGATCACTTAACAAGGATGAATTAAAATCCCACTAGGTTCAATAGCATAGAATAAACAACTTAGAAATCCTTAAACTTTCCAATCTCTTAGACTTAGCATCCTTCTATATTAAGGAGCCTTGGTCCATGATCATTTTGGAAAATGAAACTCAAACATCCTTGCTCTAAAATATTTAAGTTTCGGCTTACATAGGATAATGAGGAAAAATATTCTTTGTTTGATAACAACTCTTAGGTTTAGAATCACAAGGTATTAAGAGTTCTAAATCCATGATCACACTTGGAAAGTTTAAACATAGTATCCTAGGCTTACTTATACATATTTTTGGCCATCATAGGAAAACAAGCTATCAAACCTTTCAAGATTTATAGATTTAAGATCAAGGAATAGTTAGAAACTTAAACACATCATCATATTCCAAAAGTTGAAGCAAAAACCTCCTAAGCCACATATGCTTAGCATTCGGCCTTCATAGGAAGAGATAGGTAGAGATTTTTGTTTTACACAACCTCTTAGTATGTGAAAATATAAGTTAATACAAGACTATAGAAAGTGGTTTTAACTCAAAAGGAGTTTTCTACCATTTTAGAGAGATTTTAGAAGTTTAAAGCATATAAAGAACACATAAAGCAAACTAAGAAATAAAATATGAAAATTGCAAAAAGATTCATATGAGAGCATTACCCTTAGTATAAGGAAGAACTTTAATGAAGAACTCAAGTGGAAAAGACTAATAAAAATGGAAGCTTTAAGTGTTTGAAAAAAAGAAGAAATGGAAGAAGTTGAAGAAATATAAAGATGGAGGAAGAAAATGAGAGAATGAAGATGAGTGATGATTATATAGAGGAGGGAGAGGGAAGAACGAAATTTTGGAGAGAGGATGAGCTTGGAGAGCAAGTTTTGTCTTTAAGACTTGTTTGGTTGAAGAGGAAAGAGAAAAATAGGTTTTTAAAATATAATATGATATAATTTGAAAAATGTGATGATTACACTTTTGGAGTGTGTTATAAACCTTTCCTATCATGTCCCATCAAGTCACTTCACTTATTTTGTGGTCCCTAATCTGCTCCATTTCGTACCTGGTTGCATTTCCGATCGTAATTCTTTCGACGTTTTCGCCCGAATAAAATATTATATTCTATTTTTGAACGAAAATTTTCAAAATAACCAAAGTTGAAGGAAACATAATAAAAACACTAACTGTCTCGTTCACGGGTAAAAATTAGGTTTTCTGCACAGTAAACTTGTACCGGCAATGAAAACGCAGACCGGCTTCCGTTTGAATTTTCAACCAAAAATTTTACCGTGACTTCATATGTTACAACAACACTAGAAAATTATTTTAGTTTAATTAAAATCATCCTGAGTTTAATCTAAAATAAACACATTTAAATATGTATTTACTACTACAGAAAGCATAGGAAAAACAGGGTGTTACAAAAATGGTGCCTTTAAGATAGCGTAGAAGCCTCTTCAAAGCAGTTAGATGAGTTGCAGTTGGTCTCTGCATGAATTGGGTCAGTTTGTTGACAGTAAATGCGATGTCAGGCCTCGTCATGGATAAATATTGGAGGCTGCCTATAGTGCTTCGATAAAATGTGGCATCTGTACTTGGAGAACCATCATCTTTACACAGAGACGCAGTGGACATCAGAGTGAGGACGGGCTTGGCATCAATCGTCTTAGTTCTTTCAAGCAGTTTTGCAATGTATTTTTGTTGGCTGAGAAATAGTCCAATTGGACTTGAAATGACCTCAAGCCCGAGAAAATAGTGCAAGGCACCTAAATCTTTGATGGAAAATGAAGCTGCAAGGGCTGCAATGCACTCATGAATTTTTCCAGAAGAGTTTCCTATGGTTATAATATCATCTACATACAGAATAGTGTATAGAACTAGGTCTTGATTTCTGAGAATAAAGAGAGTTGAATCAGATTTTGAATTTACAAAGCCATACTCACAGAGAAACTTACGTAAGGTTTGGAACCAGGCACGTGGAGCTTGTTTGAGGCCTTAAATTGACTTCCTTAGACGACTAACATGATTAGGCTTCTCCGGATGAATGAATCCTGGAGGTTGTTGCATATAGACTTCCTCACTTAATGAACCATGTAAGAATGCATTATTCACATCAAGCTGGCGTAGTGGCCAATTATCTTATAAGGCTAAGGAGAGAACCAACCTTACTGTGGTCGGTTTAACAACTGGACTGAATTTTTGAGTGTAATCTAGTCCGTGTGTTTGATGAAAACCTTTGGTCACTAGTCTGGCCTTGTATCTCTCAATGTCGCAATTAGCCTTTCTTTTAGTTCTATAAATCCACTTGCAGCCTATGAGATTTCTCTTGGGCGGCCGTGGAACCAGATCCCAGGTTTGTTGTTGGATTAATGCATCAAACTCATTGCTCATGGCATCACGCCATTCACTTATTTTTAGAACCTGACTTACACATGTTGGTTTGGCCGAGTAGGAAAAAGGATGTTTGGTGGTGAGGAGATATTTTGGGTTAGGCTTATGTATTTGATTCATTCCCCTTGTGACTGGGCGAGCAGGGGCAGGTAGAGGAGGCGGTGTTCATGTTGGAGAGTCCATTGGAGTATGTAGTGGTGATCCTGTAGAGGAGAGTGGGGCTTGATCAGTTGTTTGATTAGATGAGGTAGGAGTGGTTGGGATATTTGTGGTAAGATGTGGCGTGGATAAAGATGAGTTTGAATTTTGAGGATGAATTGTAAGAGTGATAGGTGCATGAAGATTTTGCATGATAAGGGGGTGGCGAGATATAGGGAATGTGTTATTAATGTTGGATATTTGAGAATTTAAATTTGTTGAGGTGGAAGCATAAAGATTCTGATTAAAAGGGAAGATTGATTCATGAAAAACCACATGTCTTGAGAGATATAATGTTTTAGTGGGAGGGTGATAGCATTGGTAGGCATGATGTTGTGTTGGGTAGCCTAGGAAGACACAAGGCATGCTGCGATTTGATAGTTTATTTTGTAAGGACGAAGCCAGGGATAGCAAAGACATCCAAAAACTCGAAGATTGTGATATTTGGGTTTTGAACCAAAGAGAAGTTCATGAGGACACCTGTTATTAAGGTGAAAAGTTGGCATGCGGTTGATTAAATAATTGCCATTTGAAAAGCATAGCACCAGAATTTTTGTGGGATGAAGGAATGAGATAAAAGTGTGAGTGCAGTCTCTACTATATGACGATGTTTGCGTTCAGCAATGCCAATGTGTTCAGGTGTGTATGGTGGACTAATGTAATGAGATATTCCATTTGTATTGAAATATTGTTTAAGTTTGATGTACACAGTACCACCATCAGTGTAAATTGATTTAACTTTGTGGGAGAAGAGTGTTTCAATTTTGGAATGAAATTGAGGAAATATAACAGTGACATCAGTTTTACTTTTTAAAGGATAAAGCCATGTGTATCGAGTAAAATGGTAAACAAACACAAGATAATATTTGTAGCCATTAATGGATGTTATAGGAGAGGGTCCCCAAACATCAGAGAAGATAAGTTCAAGTGATGATGTAGTTTTTATTGATGAGATAGAAAAAGGAAGTTTGTGGCTTTTATTAATAGAGAAGGAATTACAATGTGAAATTTTATTGTGTAAAGTCCTGGAAAGGCCACAGTTTGACAACATTTGAGTAAGAACTTGTTGGGAGGGATGACCAAATCGAGCATGCCAAAAGGAGATTGATGAGGCTGTGGTTGCGAGAGCAGTGGAAGATGATGGATGGATTGGATTGTAGGTATGGAGATCACCATTACTTGGTCCACACATTAAAACCGCCCCCGTTACCTGATCCTTCATACAGAAACAAGAAGAGTGAAATTAAACATAAGCGTTATTGTATTTTCAAAATTTAGAAACAGAGATAAGGTTGTGTTTTGCATTAGGAACACAAAGAACATTTTTAAGATTGAAAGTAGTAGTGGGGGTGGGAAGTGTGGTGGAGCCAACATGTGAAATTTTCAAATCTGTACCATCACCTATCTGGACTTCTTCAACACCATCATACTTAATGAATATGCATATTGTTAAGATTGGTAGTGACATGATGACTGGCTCTGGTGTCAAACACCCAACTAGGTGCAGTGTTAGAGGAGGCAGATGCATAGTGAGCTGTTGGTGGGGTGCTGATTTTTGGAATTTCAGGATAACATCTGGCTATATGACCTATAGCGGAGCAGAACTGACAACGAGGTGGAGGTTTGTTTCCGCGTGGGTTGAAACCACGAGTTTTGCATGAGTGAGAGCTAGAGCGACAAGTTGATTATGAAGCATTGTGATGAGACAGTTTGTAGGAGAAGTTGTCGCGACCATAGGGTGGCATTGGTAAAAGGCCATCCTGTTTTGAATTTCGCTGAGCAATGTTTGTGATAGGCACCTGTATATCAACCCGAGATTCGCGACAAATATAATCGTCATGAGCCAGTAGGAGGCTGTGGAGTTCTTCAAAGGTGAAGGGGTGTTCACGTGTCCTGATTGAAGCTGCAATATCAAGATATTCCGAGCCAAGGCAATTGAGAATATAGAGAGTAACATCATCATCAGAAAGCGATTTGTCAATGACAGCAAGTTCATCAGTGAGGCTTTTAACTGAGAATAGGTAGTCGGTGATGGATTTGTCACCCTTTGTGCAGTGCTGAAGTTGGTTTTTGATAGACATAACATGAGAGAGAGAAGTGTTTGCATATTGGGCTTAAATTGCTACCCATAGCGATCGAGCGGTATCATAGGAGGCAAATGAAAGACTGTGTGCCTCTGTTATTGCTGAGAGAATAAGGTTGATGATCAGTTGATCTACGGTGAACCAGTTCGTGTATTCGGGATTCAGAATAGAGGAGCCTGCGCTACTAATAGTGGGAGGTTGAGTTTTTGTGGTTGCATCAATATGGCCCATGACTTGAATGCCAGAGAGGAGGGTGGTGACCTGACGGTTCCAAGCTCGGTAGTTGCTACAAGACAATTCGAAGGTGATGGAAGCATTAAAGAGGAGGGATGATTTGGAGGAGATGTTGGTGGTGGTGGTCATGGTGACTGATAGAGGATCGATATGTTGTTAGGCTAGTGTAAGGCAGATACCATGTAATGAATTGAATAAATTCAAATTAATTGTATTGATTTATATGAGTGAATATATACAACAAGGATGGCAAGTATCTTGGCCAATCCTATGCGATTCTGTTGTCTACATTGTTACAGTATAAAATCATATAAAATCAAATGATTACAAAATTAATAGGAGATATGAAGACAACATTAATATGAGATATCAATAGAGTTATGACTGCATCAATATCTCATTTATTCCTTGATTTTGGCAGCTGTTAGACCAGCTTTAGAGTTTGTATTAAATCTTACCTACAAAACAAATTCACCTTGCTTTTGGTACCCAAATTTTCTTGGGCCTTTGGAAGTTAGATCTTGAAGGAACATCCTCAATAACCTTAGGGGTCCATATTTTGTTAGAGCCAATTTTCTTAATAGCAGATGCCCTTTTTTTCCACAATAATTGCAGGTCACATAAGGAGATGTAGAGGCACCCATTTTCACAAAAAAGTTCTTGAAATATTTTTCACTTTTGCATTGATTTAATCCTATTCCAGCTTTATCAAAATAACATTTTTTTTCTTTCCCAAGAGAATATCCAAATTTTCCTTTCCTCTTACAAAGTTGGCAAGGTCTTTGGTAAGCTCCTCAACCTTTTCATTCAATAAAACATTTTCATCAAGTAATTTCTAATCAATTAGATCTGAAATGTTTTCTAATTTCAAAAGTTCTACTTCTTTTCTAAAAATTTTCATTTCTACTAAAGCATTATCATATTTTGACTTCAGAGAAAAATATTTTTGTAACACTCTATTTTTCGTGTTATGACTTTAAGTGCTTATGTGTGTGCTTTAGATGTTAAGTTTGGCCTTAGGAGTACTGTCAAGGGCTAAGTGAGACTTTTCAAGTGATAAATCCCTTCCTGATGCATCATCACGTCTGTGCTCATGTATAAGCACGCCCGTGCTTAGGGGCGTGTCTTGTGGCTGCCTGAGCCACAAGCACGGCCGAGCTCAGGGGGGAGCACGATCGTGCTTGGAAAGTGAGGCCTTGTCATATTGCAAGCCCGTGCTTGAGTGAGCACAACCCCGTGCTCATGTTAAACACGATCGTGCTTAGAGGGAGCACGGTCGTGCTCAGGTCATAATGTTTATAAATAGAGCAGTTCCGTGAGGGTTGCGAGCCAAACCCTATTTTGGCACTTTGGGCAATCCTGGTGTGACAGAAACCTCTTCCCTTTCCCTTCCCTTGAACCCTTTGAAGTTCTTGGTGATCTTGAGTCCGTTTGGGAGAGAAGTCACACGTGCTAGTGTCTTTTAAGGTAATGTTGCCATCTCTCTCTCATAGTCTCTTTTCTATTATTGGATCTATAGACTAATTGGTTGTTTTCTTCTTATTTGACCAAGGCTTGAGGAACTTATCGAGCCGCTAGAGGGAACGTGTCTAGTTTGGCCACACCACCGTTTCGTTGGGAATCTTCATACCAGGTATGGGGAGAAGGGCTAGTATGAACATGTAAGCTATGGGGTAGCGTAAGATGAGGGTTAACCCATGACCCGGTTGAATGGTAATTGTCTAATTGATGTTGTATTCTATTGTATGTTGTTGCCTTGCTCATAATGACGTGAATTCGATTGATAATTGGAATGCCTAATTATGTATGATGTTTAACGATGTAATGAATGTTATGATGATGATCCTGTTTTGATGAGAATGATGTTATGATGATGATGATGTTGTGCTCTGAATGAGTGTTGATTGTTGCGGATGTTAATGCCAACAATGGTGTTAATAAGACTCTAACTAATTAATAGGGCTTGTTAATGATGTTAAGACGTTTAAAAGATGTTAACAATGATGAATGAGATTAAGGGATGTTTTCCCAGTTTGTTCATAAGACATGAATGTAGTATGAGATGCAAGGTTATGTTCATAGGGCTTAGTTAAAGACTCTAGGATTGATTAGTGAGTGTTTTAGGGACATTAATAATGAAGCTGGAATTAAAGGATTAATTCCCAATTATGATAAGACATGAAGATTAATTAAGAATAACGAAACTAAGGACTAAGTGATAGTTAAAAGTCAATAGGAATGATCCTTGAATGCCCTGGGAACTTAGTAAGGGTTCTTCAACCTTTCTGCCTAGAAACAGTACGGCCACGATCCATTGAGAATGGTAGTGCTCAACAGTCAGCACGACCGTGCTTGACTTAACAGTCAGCACGCCCGTGCTGGGGGAAGCACGGTCGTGCTTCCCTGTACATATCAGAACATATAAAGCAGAATAGGGGTGGTTCACCCCAGTTGTTCCTAATAATGAAAGAAGACACCAAACGAAGTAAAGACGAGTTAGATAACTTAAAGATAATAATGTACCGTGGTAGCCGAGTGGCCAAGGGGGCCTTGATGCTTAATGTTCGAGGTGTTGAGCTCTGGTGCTTATTGGCCAGAGTGTTAATAATTAATGATTAAGATAACGTTGTACCTTGGTAGCCGAGTGGCCAAGGGGGCCTTGATAGCCAAGTGGTCAAGTTATTGTTGATGTTGTACCTTGGTAGCCTAGTGGCCACGGGGGCATCGATAGCCGAGTGGTCGAGGTGTTGAGCTCTAGTGCTTATTGGCCAGAATGTTAAAAGATTAAAGATGATGTTAAATTTGGTGCTTATTGGCCAAAGATGTTAAGCCAAAATAAATGGTGTTGATGGAGGTAGTGGTCAAACAATTGTTTGTTTGTATGCATGCATCATGCATGAAGTTATTACGGGAGGTACGACAACTGGGGAAGTCGTCTGAGAGTAAGGCGATCTGGCCGTCCGCGGTGATTCGTCCGATTAGGGAATCATGTACACCCGTGGTGGTGCATCCGAGAGTATGGTGTGTCGGCTATCCAAGGGGTTCACCTGTGTTGGGGACTACCGGCGTTGGTGCTTATTGACCAATGTGGATATGTAACTCCAAAGTCGTATGCCCGATATAGATGGATCCACATGCATTCGGTGTAGTGAGTCACATTGCATTACTTGGATGTTATATTGGGATGTGCTTTATGATGTATGTGATATGCTTGTGATATTTGGTATAATGTGCTATGTTATGAGTGTTATTTGTTGTATGATCATCTTGCCAGCTATCCTGTTGCCGTTATGTTTATATATATGATTCTTACTCCCCTTCTTTTGTTGTTGCTTTGCATGTACCCTTTTATGTTATGCAGAGGACATCGTGCAGCTTGTTGTGGAGTGACCCTGAGGAGCTGCTACTCGTAGTTAGGACTTATGTTTAGTTAATGTTGTTTATCCGAATGTTCGGAATATGGTTATACCAGCTCTGTAATATGACATCGAGGTTGGGTTTCGTTTATGTTTTTTTTTTATGTTAGTTTTATTTTTATAAACATGTTAGTTTTCCAGGTTGAAGTTATGTTACACTGCAGCAGCCTCTGTCCAATTTTTATTATTATGATATAATATGCATGTGTTCTTTTCCTTTTATCTCTGTTATGCTTTATGAATATATGCGGGGTAAAGGGTGTCACAATTTTGATGGTAATTTTTGAGAATCCTCAAGAATTTGATCAAGCATTTCATTTAGTTCATCATATGAATAAGTAAAGACTTCATCATGACAAGAGTAAGTAGAGTCTTGATCATTTACCTCATCATAACTCCTTGGTCAATTGGAGATACCTATTGTGGTTGTGCCTTATGTGATATAGGGGCTGGCATCAACTTGATATCAATGTCCATATTCAAGAAGTTATGCATTGGAGAAGCTCGCCCTACTTCAGTTACGCTTCAATTGGTTGATAGATCCATTGCATATCCATAAGGAAAGATTGAAGATGTGTTGATCAGAGTGGATAAGTTTGTTTCTAGTGGACTTCATCATCCTAGACTTTGAAGTTGATAGAGAAGTGCCTATCATACTTGGATGACCTTTCTTGGCCACAGGGAAGACCCTAATTGATGTGCAAAAGGGGGAATTGACCATGAGAGCCAATGATCATCAAGTCACCTTCAATGTATTCAATTCCTTGAAGTATCCAGCTGAGAGGATGGAAGAATGTTCATTTATTCAGTCATTTGATGCTCTGGTGCAGAAGCAGTTTTGGAAGTATCAAGCTGTTTTGGATGATGCTGTAGCATTAAATGATACTGAAGCTTCCTTTGATGAAGAAGTAGCTGATGTAGTGGATAGTAAAGCAGTTCAGCCTAAAGGTCCAGGAGATTTGAATGTTTAGAGGTAACTGATGATACTTTTATAGATAATGTGTCTTCTATTGAAATACCCCTATTTTAGAGCTGAAGCAACTTCCTGCCCACCTCAAGTATGTCTATTTGGGTGATAATGATACTCTCTTAGTTATTATTTCATCTTCTTTGACTTTTCCTCAAGAGGAGAACCTCATAGAAGCCTTGAAAAGACACAAGAAGGCTATAGGATGGCAAATGAGTGATATTAAGGGGATTAGTCTAACACTTTGCATGCACAGAATTTTGCTATAAGACAATTCCAAGAACAACATAGAAAGCCAAAGAAGACTCAATCCAATAATGAAAGAGGTTGTGAAAAATGAGATAATTAGGTGAATGGATGTTGGGATCATTTATCCCATTTCTTATAGTGTTTGGGTGAGCCCAATACAATGTGTTCCTAAAAAGGGTGGTGTAATGATTTGTGACCAATGATAAAAAGGAAATAATTCCAACTAGGATCGTGACTGGTTGAAGGATTTGAATGGGCTGCTACAGGCTTTTGAACAAGGCCACAAGGAAGGATTGTTTCCCTCTTCCCTTCATAGACCAATTGCTTGATAGATTAGTTGGAAAGGAGTTCTATTGTTTCCATGATGGTTATTCTGGGTACAATCAGATTGCTATAGCACCAGAGGACCAAGAAACAACAAACTTCATATGCCCCTATTGTACTTTTGCTTTCAAAAGAATGTCACTTGGGTTGTGCAATGCTCCAGCAGCATTCCAGCGCTGCATGGTGGCTGTATTTTCAGACTTTATTGAGAAATCCATGGAGATAGTCATGCATCATTTTTCAATCTTTGGAGAAACATTTCAGAGATGTCTTGTCAACTTGGAGCAGATTTTGAATAAGTGTGAAGAAACAAATATGGTTTTGAACTAGGAAAAATGCTACTTTATGGTACAACAAGGAATTGTTTTAGGTCGTAAGGTATCTAGGAAGGGCATAGAAGTGGATAAATCCAAGATTGAGGTAATTTAAAAGCTTCCACCCCCTACCTCTATCAAGGGAATAACGAGTTTCCTAGTTCATGCTGGTTTTTACATAAGGTTCATAAAGGATTTTTCAAAAATCTCAAAGCCTCTATGCCAATTGCTGGAGCATGACAGAACCTATGATTTTACTGCAGAATGTCTGAAGGCCTTTGAAACCCTAAAAACTGCTCTGATTACTGCTCCAATCATTGTTCCAGTTGATTGGGAGAAGCCATTCGAGTTGATTGTGTGATGCTAATTACTTTGTCGTGGGAGCAGTTCTAGGAAAGAGACACAACAATATTTTTCATCATGTGTACTATGTCAGCAAGTCCCTCATTGATGCCCAAATCAATCACACCACTATTGAAAAAGAATTGTTAGCCGGTGTGTTTGCATTTGAGAATTTTAGAGCTTATTTGGTGGGAACCAAGGTAGTGGTGTACACTGGCCACTCTACAATCAAGTACTTAATTGACAAAAGGGATGCTAAGCCTAGATTAATCGGATGGCTTTTGTGTAACACCATTCTCGGGCGCTACATTGTCCGTAATGTTTTAAGACCGAAAATAGGTTAATTATAATTTGTTGTAATATATCACGGGGTGAATTTTTCTTTTTCGCTAGACATAACTGTAAATACTTGGAATAGGGTAAATGTACAATAAAATATTTTACATTACCATTAGGGTCATAAGTTCGGAAATCACTTACATACAAACTCAACCCGACTCATAAACGGGAAACATAGAGATATACAGATCCAGCATAAAGATATGGGCAGCTCCTAAAATATAAGCTACTTGGAGTCGCAGCTCCATAAACGCTAACATTAACTCCCAAACATACCAAGTTGGCCAAACTAAAACATAAAAAGACTATAGTTTCTCACACGGTGCGAGGAGAACAAGCCAACTGGCAAGGTCTAGTGGAAGCTCTATTTGAGACCACTACCGATGTCACCAAAGAAGATACTCTTGTAGCCACTACAAATGTAGCTTTCTCAAGCTACCCCTTTCCCTTTTTGAAGGAAAGTCAGGGCCCGCGAACTATCGGCAGTCATACTCGACTCAAGGAGATGGAAACTTAGGCATGACTAAAACATGACTACATCGTCTCGAGCTACTTGATTTTCAACAGGCAATCCAGAAGCTCCAACAAAATCCCAACTTCATAGTCTTCCGTTCCTCAGTCCCGGAGGATGCGTCCATGTAATGGACCCGATGGTGTCACGGTGCTACCATCATCTTCGCAGAACATAACACAGAGCCACAACCAAACAAACATAAAATGAGGTGAGATCCCCATTCACCATACAACATATAGTAGGCATGCAGTGGTACGACACACATACATATGACAACATAAATATAACCATATAATTATCCATTCTCATTCAACGATTCAGTATAACCATGTAATTAACAACATATCCACACATACCTGAAGGTAAACAATAAGCTTATCAAACCATGACAGACATCGTCAATTCATAGAGACACGAGAATGGAGATAACTGATTGAAACTGCATGGTCCCATTCCTACACAGTCTCAATGAACATCTGACCCTAACTCCAGAGCTTAGAGAATGTTCATAAGGAGTGGTTAGAGAACATGTTTCACAATTTCCCGTATCAGGCATCGTGTTCGAATCAATAATGTCAGTGTATTGCATGGAATGCCACGACCAAGAAAAAATCATCAACTGGCCATCCGTGAGCTTCCTACCCTGACCATCCCCGAGACCATTTAAGATCGTTACTAGCACGTCCGCACGCGCACAGACATTTAAGCCCACTTCCTAGGCACAGAGGCTTTACTGACAAATTCATTTGAATCAAGCCGATAACGGCATGTGTGTTCATATTTATCCACTGGATAAATTTTGGGGTTCCTTACAGAAACCAAAAGCCATTCTAGAGGCAAAGCAGACAGTACCAACCTATTGGGAATCATCCCTCTTTGGACTATCCATGTTTTCAACGATTTAGTACATTTTGAAGGTTGGTCATTAGTCACCAACTCATTAGGCCTCTTTAAGTCCATTCCCGAACAGGATTACTTGTCGAGCAAGTAACCTTAAAATACTTTTTGTCATTAAGTATTATGGATGTAAGGATAAGTGAATCGTCCTTACTTTATGACATATGGTCTTGTTTCACCATAAGTCATAGACTATTTAGTTCCTATTTTCACTAAGCCATTCTTGACTTAGGTTTTCCAGTTAACTTGAAATACTAGTCTTGAAGACTAAAATCTTTTTGGTTCAAAATCAACACTCCTGGTCTAAAATCAAACAATTTTGAAGTAAATTCAAACAAAGATATACCGGTACCAAATTTCTCAAAAACACTTGAAATACATAAAAGACGGTTTTACCCATTTTTACTGAATTTAGGACCTAAACTCCGTGTTTTCAAAAGTATGATTATTTTTCTCGAATCTTCCACTCTTTTAAGTTCCAATACCCATGTTAAGGTATTAAAATACTGATTTCAAACTTTACATTACAGTTTACTCAAAAACCCTAAAACTCGACCGAATGTTGCTAAATTCGCAAATCGCATAGTTCCTTTTTCAACAATTCTTAACCCTAAAGGTCCAAAACTCATTTTTGAGTCTTCGGATACTTATTTAGGTATGAAAAACATTTTCCAACTTTCCAAAATAGTTTTGACCGAAAATCATGTCTCTGCTCATTTTATATGTTCGATTCTTTAAAAATTTCACTTTTAGGTCCGTTAAAACATGATTTTTGTTCTCTTAAGACCTAAACTCAAATTAAAATTATTTTGGAATCATTGAAGCCTCAAAAGTCAGATTTCATAACCTTGAAAACAATTTTGCAAACTTTCATTTTCTTCTTGGTTTTGTTATTTTTTAAAACCCACAAACATCCATAGAATTGCATAGTTTTAAGGTTTAAAGTTGTCATGCCATTTTTTCATCAACCTTGGCCGAAACCAAGCATCAACCAAGGGAAGGTTTTCACTTCGCTAACCAAGCTCATATCCACACATATCCATCCATATAACACTAAGCATGGCAAAGGCATATAGTTTAATAATCTTAAGCACACCTTTCTACTTATTTAATGCCATGCATTAATAAAATAATTTGAAGTAAAAACGTTTCTAGTAATCAACTAAGTTATAGGATCAAAATAAATAAATAAATCGAATAAGAGAATTATGAATATTTTTGTTACATAATGAACATAACATAGGTTAATTATTTTAAATTAAAATAAACATATATAATTCATAAAATTATTCAAAACATTTATCAAGTTATACTTATTTAATTGTATATCATAATTTGACAAAATTATATTCAGTTACCCGAATATGCTTGTTTAATTAATAGCGTTTTTTTATGGAAAAAAGTTTACATTGGGAGAAGGCACGTCCCATTTTAAGGTCAGGGAATACCACCAACCTCAATGAGGATTTATAGTAGAATTTAAATAATTAATAACATTTTTATCATATTTATCAATAACAAATATTATAATAATTCATATACTCTATAGATAAAATAATTAAAAGCATGATATTATTTAGAAGTTGTTGAGCTAAAGGACAGAAAAAAGAATATAATGGAAAAATCATTTTTCACATAATCTGTACACATTTTATATCAGTTATTTGTTAGAGTGTACACTAAAATAACATTTTTCATTAAAATAAATACTTAAATGAATTATATGTATATGTGAATTAAGAAGTATATATTTCATTTTTAAATTGAAAAATCAAATTTATTTTGTAGAGTGTAGACAACAAAGTAAAGATTAATCTTTAAAAAGTATTTTTGACATAAATATCAAATTACTTATTATAATGTTTTTATTTTTAAATAACTTAATAGTGTTAAGTCAACAATTAGTCAGCAATAAAAAATAAGGTGAATGTAATTTATAACCAATTTTGGGGTATGATGTTATTTTAATAAACTTAAATGTAATGGAGTGTAATTTACTCTTAAACTAATTATATCTCCATAAGTCGCACACGGTTTCACACTAGTTTGAAATCAATGACTTTGGGCAACTTAAACATATCTTGGGAATGGAAGTGGCAAGAAGCAAAAGAGGACTTCTAGAGCGTGTTTGTTTTAGCTTAAAAAATAAATGATTTTGTTACAAAATATTTTGGTGATTATTTTTAGATATTTTAAAGAAAAGCAGAAGCAGATTTATGTTTGTTTACAATCACAAAAATCATTTTTCTAACAATAGCTAGTTATAAAAAAAATGATTTTTTTCAAAAACTACTGAAAGTTACTTTTCATTTTAACCCTGAAAATAATTTTTTTCTGCATTTCATTATTTTCAAAAGTAAAGACAAACACATTAAAAGTTTTAAAAAATGGTTTTTTAGTTAAAAAATAATTTTTTTAACAAAATAAACAATATCAAACACGCTCCTAATCTCCCAAAGAAAATATAGTACTTTAGAAGGTTGTAAACCAACTGAAACGTTGTGGACCTAATTTTGAATTTTAGAAGAGCAACGGATAGTGTTCGAGTTGATATTGGGATAAAACAACAGTTAGTAGAAGCCTAGAAGGTTAATATACTCATCCCACACAAGACCAGATGCAATCTCTCGTAGAACACCTTAACGATGTCCGGAAAGGTTTTTTTTTTTTTTTAAAGAAAAATGAGCAAAGAATTATGGAGTCATTTACCACTTTAGGGAATTTCAGGTACTAGGATAAGCAAAAAAAATAAAAATAAAATAAAAAATAAAAAGTTGTCAGTAACCCGCAGCAGTGCAGTGTGCAGATGTAGAACTCAGAACTCTTTGCTCAAGGAACTTGGATCCTGATTTGGTTAAAAAGGCTAATGGATGAACTGAAATACCTCGTATGGGTCCCATGAAGTTGTATTGTGACATTAAAGTTGTCATTAGTATGACCCATAACCTGGTCGATCATGATCGAACCAACCATGTTGAGATATAACCAAATGAATAATCTCATGATATATGTAACCACAAGACAACAGATATTCTGACAAAGGGGCTGCTTAGACCAAGTTTTGAAGTGCCGGTAGACAAGCTGGAAATCACAAACATCTACTCATCAGCTCGAATGAGAGAGTGTTGACATTAATGACAGATCACAAAATAAGAGTTGTTCTGTGACAGATCTCACCCCAAGGAGTTATTCTGGGAATCCTATCTCTTGTTCTATTTTGATTTGTTCCTTTTATATTTCCTGATTATTAGCTTTTATACCTTTCGAAATGTTACTGATTGTTAAGTCCCGATTTAGAGTGCATGTATTTTGTATATATTTTGTATCAGTCAACTTCAAATACAGTCAACAGAGAACAAAATTTCTTCTCTGTTTACAGGATGCACTAACTTCCTTGCAGACTCTGCATAACATTCCAAGCAGTGAAATTCCACTAAAGCCCCACCGAGTAGGAGCTACCATTACTGTTATGAATGGGAGATGAAGGAGATGCAACACACCACTCATACCAAACCTGTTTCAAATTCCATAGAAAATTACTATTATGAAATAGAAAAAAGTTTCAACAATAAAGACAAATATGATGAAATGCAACAAATGATACAAAACCAACCTTTGTGGAGTCACAACAGCGCCAGAAATGTACTTCCAGGGTAGAACCACGAACCACGCAAATAGGTGTCTTTAATGGAAAAAACATTGGAAACCTGCAGATAAAAAACCAAACAAATTGTACGGTTGAGAAACCGAGTTAAATCCACATTCGTTTACGATTTCATGTAAACCAAATCAAACTTCATTTTTATTTACTGCACTATTTTCGTTTTCGAAACAATTTTGATCCACAGTGAGGAGAGGAAAAAAAAAACATAGGATTAGGCTTAGGCATCCTCGTAAGTATTGTTCATCAAAAACAATTTACGACTGTCCTAACTAGAATGTCTGATCTTTAAAATGCTTCATTTTTTACTTTCTCACTTTATCCTTTAAATCGATATTCAGATAATTAATATAAATATGTCAGCAAAATGTTTGTCTCTATCTGCGGCAAAATATTTCTGAATCAGTGAGTAGCAATTCTGCCCTCAAGAAATGTCTTTCACATGCCTCTACCAAATTAATTTAATAGGTCTCTTGATGAAATGTAATAAGTATTAATATTTTCACAATATATTTACAAGTTCCAGACCTCTCCCCAAGTTTGTGGTTTGCCTACTTGATGTGTTTTATCCTATTTACTTTGACTTTTTGTATGTTGTGGTTTCTTTAGGGAGAATACCTTATCCTCTGATAATTTCTCTTTTGAAACTCTAATAAAATTTCCTCTTCATCCCAAAAGAAAATAAAATAAAGGAGAAACATATGTCAATACCAACTGAACAAATTAGGTGTTTTTGTTGAAGGTTCAATTCCAACATGCACATCCTTGTAAAGAGTTGCATCAAAGTAGCCAGCAAATCCTATAATCGAAGTGCACAAAAAGTCAGTGTCGAAACATAAACATGGCTTAGGGGATGGAAAAGTTGGACAAAACGGCTAAATTGTACAGATGACTGGCACTGCACAAGCACAGAAAATCTAATAGAACTAATCTGGAAGGCTATTTAAATTTGGTAAGACTGCTCCCATGGGCCATGCCCGCCAATACAGCAGAGCATGTCTATTAAACAATCCAGTATATTTCTTTTACACATCAGATGTCTTGTGTCACCATCACAACACATCTAAATATAATTGGACAGACAATTATGAAAGGGAATTTACATAACCAATCAATCATACACAGCATCAACACAAAATTAATCATGTGTGCAACAGGCCAGATAAATTTCAAGCCAATACATCAAATATATTCCCCGTCGTCCAACCCTTTTATTCTTCTGAACTTATTTTCATTTTGAAACAACCCCCAAGTAAAATACATACCTCTATCTTGAAAGTATTAAGGAGGGCAACATTTACCTTCCCACTATATTCTCTGAATAAAAAATTAAAGATGCTTCTAAATCTATTGGCAACTATCAAAACTTCTCTCTCTATTTGTGGTTGAGAATTTGAAATTGATTTAGCTTGATGCCATGAACTACTTTAACCTACGGTATGTTTGGAAGTTTTCAAGTAAAGAGGAATTCGGGCAGTGCTAGGGAAATTGATGGCTCTATTTCTTTGAAGATGAGTGTAACTTGAGTGGACAAACTCAGTATCTATCTCAATTCCAGTTTTGTTTCTAAGGACGGTGAAATAATGTTATGATGATATAGGTTAGGTCATCCAAGTTTCTACTATTCAAAATACTTGTTTCCTGAATTTTGTTCAAGAATAAAAGTACTTCTTCCTTTACTTGTGAAATCTGTCAGCTTGCTGAGCATCAACTTATCCTTCACAATCTTACAAACCATCCGGTCCCTTTACCATCATCCATAGCAATGTTGAGGGACCTAGTCGTGATCCTACACCTTCGGGCAAACGTTGGTTTGTCACGTTTGTTGATGATCATACTAGGTTGACATGGGTGTATTTGATGAATGATAATTCTGAAGTGGAGACTATTTTCAAAGCCTTATTTAAAATGGTGAAACTCAATTTCAAAAAAGAATTCAGATGTTTCTCAATGTTTTCTCTTCAAATAGATTGTCTTCCTCCTTTCCCTTAAAGATATTCGGGTGCATGGTTTTTGTCTACCTTCATGAGCACAACCGAAATAAACTTGGCCCTCGGGAAAAAATGTGTTTACCGAATATGTTCCCACTCAAAAGACACGTTGTTAGGAAACCTGAGGTTAACGTGTATTTTAGAAAGAAAAAAAAGGGAGATAGTAGGGGACTTTTTTTTTTTTTTTGAGAGAGAAGATAGTAGGGAACTTAATTCCCACCTGGACAATGTAAGCGGTGTGACCTCATTGTAAGTTTGTAACTACCCGCTGTACACAGGGAAGCAGAGGTATTAGGGAAGCAAGGGTGTGAATCAGCTATAAGGAGGCAGCCAATACAGAAAAGGGTAGGAAAGAAGGGAGCCAATGAATTGGGAGGGGGAGACCAGCTACTATCGAATTGCCTGGGTTATCTTTGTGTATGTTCAGTGTCCATTTCCGTTTCTGTATTCTCCATAATTCAGACCCCACTGATTGTGATATCACTGATATCTGCCTGGGTCATCTATGTGGTGCATTTTTTATCCGGTTTCTATCACATGAACACACTAACATGTGCACACAAAATTACTAAAAATTAGAGGCTACAAATTACAAGATATTCAAAGTAAAATCAAATATCTTGAAAAAAGCATTTCAATGAAATAGGGAGCAGAAGAACCCTACATACCATGAACCATCGCGGACCCGGTGTCACTAGGTATCACAAAAAGCAACTTTTTATACCGCTGATTGCGTTCCATATCATAGTGTTTTCTATGAGTAAATGTAAACACCTAAGCAAGTCAAATCAAAACGAAACAAAATCAGTTGAAACTACCTAATCTTGACAATCTGAGGCAGAAAAGTAAATTTTCTAATTAAATTTAAACAAAATGATTTAGCAAAGCATGAAGCTCAAACAGCATAAAGAACAGAACAGTGAATGAAATGAAGGAAAAGCAAGAAAAACAAATTGAATTAGAAGCTACTAACTGGTTGAGTTGGTGCAAGCCGGGCTACATTGTGTATGTTCACAACACAAGGAGTTTCAAAGTTTAAACCATCTTTACGTGCCTTAATCTGAAATATAGCAGCAAGTATTAGAATGAATGTTGAGTTTATATATAGGCACATTGGAAGGAGAAGTATAACAGATGTACATCATTATAATACTTTGAAGCTGCCACTGGTTGGAGGAAACTTGTGTACCTGAAAGCAGTAATTAAACACCAACACAATAACTAAACCAACAAAAATAGAGATCAAAAGTTAAATGGTTCAGCTGGCAGAACATCAATATGTGATGAATCCATCTACTTGAAGTTACATGAAGCAATGGCTCCCAGTTTTTGACAACAAAGGGAAACTACATGGCAGTAAAACGTGATGCTGATTACTAAAATTCAAAAAATTAAAGCCAGTGCAGTACTATACAAAAAAAAAAAGGAATATTCAATATTATTCAAAATGGATCATCCAGTACCCCCATTCTCAGGTTACTTACAAACTGAGTGACAAGAACAAAGCAACTGCTCCGTTGAGCAAAATATCCAGAAATTCATATGCAGACTCTCTAACGCACGTAACATACATATGGAGTGAAAGGAATTGACATACGAGGATGGTATTGAAATTCCATTATTCTTTAGAAATCTCTGGGCTTCATCAAGGCACTCAGGAGACAGCTCATTGTCACCAAAAGAACCTAGCAATTCACTAACCTGCATTCAAGACAACAGGTATTAGACACTCGGTATAAAGAACAAAAGTTAATGAAGAGAGTAATTATGATTGTACAAATGTACCATTATGTCAGCTTTTTCAGGGGCATGCCAGGAACGCACGTCTCTTAAGACTGGTATGACACTATTCACCCAGCCTTCAAATCTAATTAATTCCTGTTCCAACAAAACAAAAATTGTAATGCCAATGATTATTAAGAAGATTCCTGGTTCTAAAGAAGGCTCCTCAAAAGTGAGTTTGTGTGCTAAGCTGAGCAAGTAAGATTCTATCTGATAGGAACTAGGTCCTATCTAGCAAAGAAGGGGACGGTATTATTAACCAGCAGAAGGGAATTGCAGAAAAAGTAAGAGCAGAAGCTCCCAGGTATGTAGCAAACTCCAAATCCCAGATACAAGCCCGAAAATAGAAAATGACATAATGTTCTATGTGAACTCCATCTTCTTTTGCATTAGGTCCCCTTTCTCCCCTAACTACCTCTCCTTTTCAGATCTTGTTTCTCTATTCAAAACTATTTTTCCCTCCATCTACCTTTAGGCCTATGAGAGAATACTTGTAGGACTTTAGGCTTGAACTTGGATGACCCATCAATGCCAGCATCCTTAAGAACTGCCTTGTCCTCAAGGTAGAAGTAGGGAAACTGCACTCTAATACTGCTCTTTTCCTCCCAAGGCCGCCTCTTGTTAGCTGATGCTTCCACTGGATCAACCACTCAGTCACAGTTTTCCCATGGTTAGATGTTTCGCATGAAGCTAGGATTGCCTCTGGGGTTTCAAGGATAGCATCCCCCATTTCTAGGCCTCACGGCAGTTCAGGTTTCATTGGATGGTTCCGTCACCTTTTTAAGATGGGAGACATGGAAGACAGGACGTGCCTTAGTTGTTTCTAGCAGCAGCAACCTATAAGCCACTTCGCCTACACAGCAACAACCTGGAAGGGACCATAGTAGTGAGCTGAAAGCTTAGGACTGATCCTCCTAGCCATCACCTATGCTGGAATTGGCATCCATCCGGTGAGTGTCTGCGCTGATTTTCACAGCCTGTTGTGCACACTGCAAGTTTAACTTCAATTGCCAAAGAGCTTCATCCCTCTCACATGGTACTTTAGCTACTGAATCAACCAACATCTAACTAGTGAGATAGTGTGCAATAGCTGGTGGAAGGCGGCCATACACTGCCTTAAAAGAAGTGGTCCCTGTGGTGGGGTTAACTGTGGTATTATACCAAAATTCAGCTCGAAGGACCAGAAGGATTGGGCTGCTCAGAAAGCACTGCAAGTAGGTCTCCAAAGCAGTGGTTTACCACCTCAGTTTGGTCGTCAGTCTGAGGATGACATGAGTTGCTCATCTTCAAGACTGTACGTCAAAGGCGAAATATTTCGTTCCAAAAATTTCAGAGTAAAGGAACCCTATCACTCACCACTACACTAGAGAAACCGTGTATCCTGATCACCTCATTCACAAAGTACTCCGCAATAGACATTGAGGTAAAGGGGTGTTTTACGGGTGTAAAATGAGTATACTTAGACAAAGGATCAACTGCAGTCTGCAACCATGATGAGAAATTATGAGGAATAGGGAGTGGCGGCAGCAAACCCGCAGGAGCCAAGGTCTGATATTTATGCTGTTGGCAGATATCACAGCCCTGGACACATTGCATAATCTGTTTTCCAAAACAAGGACCCAGCCAACCTCTTGTAAGTTTCCATCAATGTTATCGATGGCGGATGGCGGAACATAGCGGAAGGCTAAAAATCCGCCATTTCAAGCCGCCATAAAACGCCATGGCCGCCATGACACCGCCATCCTTCACAAATTGGCCATAGCGGTTGGGCAAAAATCCGCCACCGCAATCCGCCATGGCCGCTATTTGATAACACTGGTTTCCATAGGAGTAGAGTTGAATTCTTGCAGCAAAGAAGGGATAAGGGAGGCTGGTGGGAGATTACTAAATGTCATCATTTAGAAAAGAATAAGTCACCTATGGCTTCAGTCACCCCTTGATTACCTAAATGATTCGATACCCCCCACAACCCTCCTTCATTCTCTACATATTCACACTCCTTTCCATGATTCCAGCACCTTCTATACCAATTCTTGCTGCCAGGTGTCCATTCTGTTAGAGCCACCTTCTATTCCCTACTGCCAAGTGTCCATTCTGTTAGAGCCTTGCATATCAACCTCCTCCACTCCACTTCCCAGCTCCTTTCCCATCCAACATGCACTCCCCTTCTCCTTTTATACGATATACCTGAATTAAAGGCCCATGATCAAGAGGCCCATCATGGGTTCTTCTTCCCATTTGAGAAACCTCGGGTGCTTATCAGGACATTGATGGATGGAGCTATAATGCTGGCTGCATTTGAAACACAACCCCTTGTTCCTCCTATCCATAAGCTCCTGATAGGATAAATTGTGTGCGCCTCTAGAATCTAGATGGACTACCATTACTCCTATCCGAACCATGGTTTTGTCTAGTCACCCTCTTAACACCTAGGTTTGTTGTGTTCTAGGCATAAGAGGTCTTGAGTTTCTCATCCCCTTTACCATGGAACTAGTAGGTGAGGGGCTACCGAAGAAGCAACCTTGTCCCTACCAATTAGAAGATATCCTAACCACTCCATCTCGTACCAATTTCCTCTCCATCATGCTTGCAATGGATATCATCTTGTAATGGGTAGGATGTTCCAATGCCTTAGACCTCCAACTCGATCTCTTCCTTCAATCCTTCGAGGAAGAGTCCCAGGTACTAATCATTGAGCTTGGGTGGGATATGAGCAACCAACAACTCAAACTCCTCAACATACACATCCGTGATCCTCTCCAGGTGAAGCACTTTTCTTAGAATTCGAGCTTTAGGCATAACCCCGAAACTAGCTTAAGACGTGACAATTGTCCAAGCTTTATAAAGACTACTTTGGCCATATCTCTAGTTGATGTAGGATCACAACACAACCCCTCATGCCCAGGACTCAACATTTGAAGCATGGACAAGTGTGGGTGTAATAATTGGCCCAATAACATATCTAGGATAGGCTCTACTACCATCTTAGAATTTGGGCTTTAAGCCTAACTCAACCCCAAAAGCTAGCTCAAGAGGTGAGGATTGCCCAAGCCTTATAAGGGCAACTTTGGCCATATCTCTAGTCGATGTAAGATCTCAACAACTTTCAGTTGTGAAAATGGATTCTCATAATGGTGATCATTGTATCGATCAAACAACACTATCTTAAGCTTCTTCCAAACCAAGATTGGATTTGCCTCCTTCAAGATCTTGAACTAGTATTGGGTCATCCCTTCCATGCAGATTTGCGAGAGCTGAATTAATAACTCTAGTGGAGTGCCTTGTACAGCGAAATACACCTCAGTCTAGGAAACCCACCCTATGGGATCATCGTCATAGAAAGAGGGGAGGTTGACGTGCTTAGCGATAAGACGGTAGTCATCAGCAATGGCTGAAGAAACTTCAAGAGGATGGGTCTGCGCAGCCTTGCTCTGCTTCTTGTTGATGACCAAGGAAGTGAAAGGTAAGTCTGGTTGTCGTTGCTAGCATTGGAATGCCTCTCGTATCTCAACATGTAGTGCTGCGAGGGACTTGGTAATGTCTCAACGCTACATCAAGGAACCCAGTTTGGCTGAATGGTCGCTTAGATTAACATGTTCCATCAGCGCCGAATCATGATTTCACAACAATGCCTCCTGATTTTTTTAGAGTGGATTTGACAGCCACCATATGGTATCCAAGGTATTAATTTGCTAGGAAGCCATACAAATTTGCATACACTGGAATCTCCCTCAAACCTCTTAACTAAAGCACCAATTGATAGGAACTTCCTATCAAGCAAAAAGGGAGACAATATTATTAATCAACAAAAAGGAATTACAGGAAAAGGAATAGCAGAAGGTTCCAGCTATGAAGGAAACTCCTAGCCCCAAGGCAGTAGCCTGAAAATAGAAAATGACATAAGGTTCTATGTGAACCCCTTCTCCCTTTACATTAGGTCCCCTTTCTCTCTCCCTTAACTAACTCTCCTTTTCAGATCTAGTTTCTCTTTCCAAAACTACTTTTCCATCCACTTACAGTTGCACACTCCTCCCTCCATCTGTCTTAGGCCAACGAGAGTTTACTTGTAGGACTTTGGGCCTTGACTTGGATGACCCATCAGTATCCACTCTTGATTTGATAAAGTGCATGGAGATTTCAACGCACTAAACAATCTTAGGGTGGATATACCTTTACTTGCTTAGTTTAGAGGCAAACTCACTTTAGAAGAATCTTCTCTGATTCATAAAACTACAGGTAATATTGTCATCAAGAAAATTTTAAGAAACAAGAGGGAGAAAAGCAAATCAATTACTACAGCACTTAAACAACATTAAAGATTACGAGAGTGCCTTCGTAAAAAATGCAAGAACATGAACAATAAAATGATATGAACTCCCCACTCTCAAGAACGAAAGCTGAAAATAATGTCAGAAAAGAGCCAATGGCTGTGGTCACAAAATTATGGACAATCTTCTCACAAAAGCTTCCACTGAAAATGTTACAATGATCTAACTCAAATACAAATTTCTTATGACTAAATGAACATGCATATCTACAAATATACATATATGACAAAAAAAACATGCATTCAAAAAAGAAATACATCATGATGAATGTGCACCATCACACATTCAAGCAATTTTAAAATGTGTAACTAGAACTAATGCTGAAAAGATAATTCCGTATAGAAATTGACAGCTTCAGGTTATTACAATTATAAACAAAATGAATAATAAGCCATTTATTTTTCATAAAAAAAAAAGAAAGAAAGAAAAAGAATTTGAATTCAGCCGCTTCTGTAAGATGCAAATAGCTTTAATTAGAATATGAATTCATGGAATCACCATAAACATAAGATGTAAGAATAAGATCTACAACTAACATTAAGTGCAAAAAATGCATGCTCATTCTTTTCCACGGCATAAACTCTTAGCTTCCGCCCAGTTTCCTTTGCTGCCTACATATGAAGTTGATAAAAGTCACTCCAAAGAATAGTATATTAACCAAATCAACATTTGCTGCATAGTGGTAAAAGTGCACACCTCTAATGATGCCCGAACAAGAGGCCCACGCCCTGCACCAACAACCATCAATACCTAGCCACAAGAACAACACGATATAACCTTTAAGTATGCTATACAGGATCCAGAGTGGTGCATATTTATCATGCACTAAAAGATAAATTAAAAAAAAAGCGTCAAGAACAAAATGCAAGAAACTTATCTTACTATGGTAGTCTCAGATGCCTTTTCATCAGGAACCCTGTCCAGCAAAGCTTGACAAATTGCTTTTTCATACTAGCAGAAAGAAAACTACTGATTAGCTTATAAGTGCACACGGGAGAAACCAAAGCCACCAGTTGTCATGACCTTGAGCACCAACAAACAAACATGATGGCAAGCACAAAGGCCTCTGTTTGCAAATATTTTTTTTAAGAACATGTTTTTAATCCAAAGCCTACCAAATGAGAACATTAAAGTGTTAAATACATAATACTAAAAGCATTCATAAATTCAAACACCTGTACCTACAGCATATAATATAATCTAGATAACCCCAACATATATGAGGAAAAAATAAATAAAAACAGATAAAAGCAATTGAAGAATAGGAGTATAGAACAGGCCACATACATAAGTTACACAGGATAGCTACAGTTAATGACTTCAATGTTTATTAGGTACTTCAAGCTACTCAGTTGCTCAACAAAGAGTCACGCACACCCAGTTGACCTACGTATTCACTATTCACATAAATCAACTACGAGTCTATAACAGTTTCATAAATCAGATTAAGCCTACAAGCCAGAGGAGACCCAAAAATAAGGGCCAAAGATAGACAAATACATCACACACATTGCCATACCTGAAGGTATTTCACTGCATCTTTCTCAAAATCCGCATAGGTCAGAAACAATGAATAATTCTTAAGAGGCTGCACAAGAATTGTAAAATTTCGAATCACTAATCTAAAAAGTGTGTAAAATACGCTGCAAAATAGGGCAATTAAAAATAAATTAGTCCTCCCTCTGGACTCAATTATAAGCAAAAAGTACATATATTTTGTGGATTCAGATATAAACAAAATCCAACTAATTCAATATTTAATGTCAGTATTTCAAAAATCAAGAAAATTAATTAATCCAACAAATTCTCCTTTTACTTTTTCAAGATCATTACACACTCCCGAGGCAATGAAATGGTGAATTAGTAATTGTAACTCATTTTTTATATAAATCAAGACAATTAAACTAAATTAATTAACTTTCTTAATAAGTGTAAAATTAGTTAATTTTACTTATAATTGAATCCGGAAGGAGTACCAGTTTGGTGTATGTTAAAAATTATTACATTAATGAAATAATGAAATAACGAAATAGACTCTAATAATAGGTGCTATTAATTGAGACTAAAGACCAATTATTTTTTTATGAGACATAATGACTAAAAACATATACATACATACACACACACACATATATATATATATATATATTTCATAAAAACAAAAGGATATATATAATGGATCATGTCTCATATATATGAGAGGAGATTAGGTTCGCCTTGGGTATAATAGCAAAGTTCTTATAAGTCTATATATATTACTAGGACTTATAAGAACTTTGCCATTATAGTTATACCCAAGGCAAACCTAATTTCCTCTCATGTTTCATAGTTTATACATTGAATCTGGATATTCATGGCACTCACCATTAGTTTGGACTTCATTTTGGATTTAGATTTGTATTTGATGAATTAGTTATTTTATTTATTTTTGAAAGGTTTTGATGAATTAGTTTAGATTTGTATTTCTTGTATCGTGATAATTTTGGATTTGTATATTTTGATGAATTCTAATGAGCTTGTATATTTATTAAAAAGATTACCAAAACTGAAAATTTGATTTAATCCAAGCCAATTTATATTAATTTAGATTGGATCGGTGAACCAAATCAATTGGACAATTACATAACCAAGCAAGTTGGTAATTGGCTCTTTCTCGTCAAAGCTAATTCAATCTAACTGGCGAACACCATTTCTTCTTTTTCTTTTTTTGACTGAAATTCGCGAACACCATTCAATCCAAAAAAAAACTGAATTTTAGAAAAACTAAAATCATATTTGAAATATGGAGAATGCTAACAAGTCTTCTTACGACATTGTTTAAGAAATCAAGAAAGAAAAATTTGTATGGAAAATAGTATATTTAGTATTTTGAAAAGTGTAACACTTAATTTTTCAATAAAATTTTTTATTTTATAAGTTATTTAACCAATGGCCTTAAGAGCACTCATTAGTTAGCAAGACCCTTAAAATATATAATTAATTTTGGATCAAAACTCAGGATATTAGTCTTAGAGGATAATAAATAACTGTTACATTACGAAGTTTAATGCCTAAATTTTAAGGATTGGCTTCAGTTTGGTGACCCTTACAAGGGATTTTCATTTTGTTCATCATCAGTGAAAATGCATGAATTTATAGAAGAAACATGGTAACAGGACTGCCACTGAATCCTCCTTAGTTCCTGATAAAAACTTTATTTTAAAAAAAAAGCCTCTAGAAAACAACCTTTCTAGTCTCTTTATTTAAAAAACGAAAATAACATAAAGCGCAAATTTGAAGCCAATTGCTAAAACTGAGAGGTATAACTAAGTTACAGACTACTTTGAATCGGGTCAAAGAATACTTACTTGTAAGGGTGAGTCCAAAAAATCCCTGACACCAAACTGGCATAAAACAGTATAAGGGTCAAGAAGAAGATAATAGCAGATAATGCCTTTATATTTGACACCAGTAAAGATTGATACCTCCAAACTTTCTCGCTCAGAAAGTGGATCCATTCGTTGGTATAGCTGACCAACATAGTCTCGATGTGGCCGTAAAGGGTGTTCTTTTGAATCTATATTGCAAAAAATTGAGGGAAATGGGAAAATAATGTAGAAGAAAACAGTGAAACTTAAAATCCACAATCCGCAGCAGTGGGGCGGTTCAAACGGAAGAACTAGGAAGATGTAAAAAAGAACTGACCAAAAAAAAAATTTAGCAAGAGTGGTCAGTGTAAAGTTTTTCCCTTTGATTTTAAACTTTTAATTGATCCAGATTAGAATGGCTATTTATATCCTAATCAACGGATATCTGCAAAAATTATTCATAATACATAGGATAATTACTCTCATATAACGAGTAAGGGTTCGGATACGGATATCCACAAATTTAAATGGATATGGATAATTACCACACAATGAGCAAGGATTCATATACGAATAATTACTCACAAATTTAAATAAATACGGATACGGATATTATGATACCCCAACACACATATATATATAATTATTTATTTATTTATATCATTAATATATATAATTTTAATTATAATACAAATTTTAAAACCAAAATTAATCTAAATATTTTTAACTTTCTAAACCTAGTTGTATTCATAATTTCTTTTTGGATATTTTTATTTATTTAAATATTTTGATTTGTAAACATTTATTAGTATATTTAAAAGAAATTTGAATCGTTTTTTAATTGTTAAAACTTAAGGTGCGGGTAACGGGTGCCAGTACGGATACTTAGGTACCCAGAGGGTACGGATAAGGATATTAAAGTTGCTAACCACGAGGGTACGAGTCCGGATACGGGTTATTTTTTCAAACGCTAGTATGGGGATGGGTACTATAATATCCTACCCAGACCCTACTCATTGTCATCCCTCATCCAGATTTTATACTTTTAAGATAACTACGACTATATACAAATATTTATGATAATTTATGATTGATTGATTATTTTACACCAATCATACATGCCACTAAAATCCTATTACACATAATGATCATCTGAAATTACAAGAAAACCAATAAAACAAGAATACGGACTTACCTGCTTGGGGCTGATCTTGTTTTCCAGATATAATGGTCTAGACAAGAAAAAATAAATAAATAAGATACTATAAGATTGCAAAGGTTCATTATCAAGAATAAAGTAATTATGTTTTTTTTTTTATCACCAAGCACAAGCCAATAGTTTTTTTTTAATAAGCAAAGATAAGCACTAGCCAATAGTTGGATACTAATTCTTTAGAGATTTAGAGATCACTAAAATGTGTTTTGTTTTTCCAACAATACATTTTCAATTTTTCATATACACAAAAGTAAGAATTTAGTCTATGAACAATAATTAATTTCTCCCCTTATTTTGTCATCGAACTCTTAATATTGATCGATATCAATAAATTTATTTAATTAACTAACACTTCCAGTACGAAATTGCGATTAAAAAAACATATAATTTTACAAGAACACGAGATTCAAAGAATTTGGATTTTACCTGTATCGAATGGTTAAAGAAATCAGTAATTAACTTCTGCATACGCTTTGAAAGGTATTTATTATTACCACGAGCCTTATTTGAAAAGTACTGGTAAAAAATCAATCAAAACCATATGACTTAGACAAGAATTAGCAGCAGCATTCTTGACATTTGATGGATGCATCATAAATCACATTATGTCCTTACATCATCAGTATGTATTATAGCTGCAATAACAGGCTCCCCGAACCAACGTTCAAGTGAGTTATCTGAAGGCAGGGGATTCCTAGTAACAACAGGCATGATTGAGGAAATTAATAAAGAATTGGTGCAACTGTAGAAATTTGAGCAATAAAAGTCTAGGAACGAAATGCAAGATCAAGGTATAAAGCATAATCTGTCAAAGTTACCAATTCTGAAGTACTCACAAAATATCTAGTACAATCAACAATTGACTATGATGGTCGCATAGTAGACGAAATGAATTCCATGTTTCCCAAAAATCAACCTGAAAATAAAAAAGCTTGATTAGAAAGGTGGCTGAAAATAAAATAAACTTGAGTTTATAAGCCTTCATGTCGACAAAAGGCTTAAATTTTCTATTCCACAATGATTTGATACTCAGCAAAGTTACATGATATGAAAATCGGTATTCCAGATTCAGGCCCAACATGACCAACCCAATTATGCAGACTTGAAAATAAGACCTTCATAGCATGATTTTAGCATTTTCACTCACCGAAGTACTGGAGCGTGCACTAGAGTCATCATCCCCCATTGGAATCCTAAGCCATAACTTTATTATAAAGTTGTAGGTACAGAAGGAAGTTAGCATTTTTATATGAATGGCGAAATGACATTCATTAAGGACGAGGAGTCAGTCTTAAACTTGAACTTAGTGTGGCACCTGCGTGTTCTCTGTGTCCTGTAAGATTTGATTCACACACCTAGCATAGTTAACAAAGCATGTTCCCTTGGGAGCTGGAAGAAGGCAAGCCTACAACGCAATTAAAAACAAATTAGAAAAATCGTATGCAGTGTACAACAAATAAATGATTTCTTATTGTTGGTGATAATTACAAACATGAAGCAACTTTATATATATAATAACCAAACAGCATGCTCTGACCCATTCAATACACAAGCTACTTCGTAGCTAAAACCAAGAAGGGCGGGAACTCAAATTTGGTTTTACCAAACCACACCTTTATAGAGAGATAAGAGGCCCAAGCTACTTCGTGTTTGATAGCACGTTCAGAATCCAGCCTAAAGGTTTCATCGTCTGAATCCAAGTCTATCCACGTGCTAATTTTTCCTGAATAAATGAAATGGATTATACGAGAAGCTTGACGCAGTGGTGAATCCATCCAACAAGATTATCAATAAAAAATAAAATATTCATAACCAAAAGAGTGTTAAAAAAAAAATTCGGCTCCGCTGGTGCTCATCAAGATCAACATGTATGAAAATTTGTCTATGTTGTAGCTTCATTATTACCTCCCGTTGTGTAACACACCCATGGACCAAAGAAAAATTATAAAAAATTAAAAATAAGCTTAATGCTTTAGTTTAGAACCTAGTGCATTTTGCAGTTAACAATAAACTATTGCCTATTATGTTAGTGATCTTTTGGATTTCTCCCTTCTCTTCACTCCAACTAACAAGCAACAATGCCTCTTAAAATTTCCAAATAATAAAGCATGAAACTAGCAAAGCAGTAGTAATTTTTATTAAAATTTCCAAATTCATAATAAAAATTAGAAAAATAAAACTAATCATTAGAAAATAATTCGATACTCTTACCCACTATATAATCACTCCATTCCTCCGTGGTCACCTTATAGTCTGAATCAGCGAATCGCAAATTATCATAGACAATACTTGGTCGACATTCAGGATGTACCTGAATCACACCATAAATTTATTTAAGAAACTACAAATGGATCATTTCTCAGCAAGTTATTTTCCAATTATCTTTATTATAAGCATTAAACATGATTGCTTTCTGTACCCTAACTGATCAGTCACATAATAGTAAAGAAAACAACCACACAAAATGTTATGATTAAATATTTAATTTCCTATGAGCAACAACATTCTAGAAAGATCGATGATGCTAACAATTCTATGATAATTTATGATAACCGTTTCTGAATGAAAATGTTGAGAAAGAGAGCAGAAACAGAATGAGACGAACCAGAGGAGTAACAACAAAATCGAAACCTCCAACAAGGATATTGTGAGCGATGACGTCTGTGATATCGTAGCTGAACTCCGTCTCTACACCACAATAGCGAGACTTGCCAGTATCACCTGCTCTTTCTCCGAGAGGCATTTTCACCAACCTGCAATTAACACGGAGAAGAAAGAGTAGTCAGAAATAGTGGTGAGAACTCAGAAAGGAGAAGAAAAATTGATAGAAACAGAGTAAAAGAATGAGAGAGGAGAAGAAGAAACCTTCTGTTGCAGTTTCGGAAATGAAAAGAAGAGAGAAGAAAGATCGAGAGAAACGAAACGAGAGAATCGCAAAGAAGACGAGAGAGAATTTTGATTGTGAAATTGCGCGCTAACCAGATATTCAGAGTACTACTACCTATTTATACCATTTGATGACCCACCAAACGCAGCGTTTAAATATGCAGAAACATTTATACATGACCTCACTATTAGTCCGCTACAGCTGATTACTTAAAACGGTTACGACGTAACGTAACCGCTCGCACGTGCCTCCGTTGCAGCTCAGCTTCTAGTAACCGCTCGCACGTGCCTCCGTTGCAGTTCAGCTTCTAGTAACCGCTCGCACGTGTCTGTGATACCAATTACCAGCTCTGCTTCATTCAACTTAAAATGCAAGAAAGGTTGTGTTCCAATTAGAGAGAAAAAAATGTATTTCATTTCATGTCTTGATTACTACTTGGGTCTGAATCTTGGATTACCTTTGAGAATTAGTTGAAGTTGTCCTCAGGTACGTAAAAAGAAAAATTTTAAATTAATTGTAGTGGTGTAATTAAAGAGGAGCCACTTGAAGAGAGCTAGTTCTAATTTTCAAATAATCAAACAAAAAGATTTTAATTTCAATTTTTTAATTCAGTTTTCAAATCGATTTTTTATTTTATTTTAGTTTGAATTTAATTTGAAGGATCGATTTAATTGTAATGTACTAGGTGTAGAGTTTTTTTAGATAATTTTCAATCATGCAATTTATTGGAGTTGTTTAATTTCTCATTTTAGGGGTCTTATCATATTATTTTACTCCTTTTTATTTTATATTATTTTAAGTAATCGTTCACTCCAATGATCTAACTTTAAAAAATTCACTTAAAAGGGTCTCACAAATTATCACATCTTTATTAACATTTATTATATTTGTTTTAATTTTTTAAGGTTTGTAGTTAGATGCAATTTTATATTATTTTTTGCTCTCCTTATTTTATTGGGATTATTATACAAAAATTGGTTTCTTATAGAAACAATTATCCTTACTTGTGTATGCTACATCATCCTACTCCAATCACTCCAACAATACAATTTAATAAAAATCGGTTTTTATTCTTAAGAATTAGTTAAGCAATTCTCGTTGGAGTTACTCTTACACTATTAACCAATTATTCGTTGTCATGCATCAATGAAAACACTTACATTGGAGAAAACTTAGGTGATGTTTTTTCACTTGGAAGAATACATGTGATTTGTCAATGAAAATATTATATATATATATATATATATATATATATATATATATATATATAATAGTTATTCTTCTCATCGTGAGACAGCGCCTACATTACCCATGGAATGACAACTAAGTTCTCCCTAATCATAATTGCATGGGCGATTGTGTGATTAATTGCCAATGCAAAAAATTTATACCAAATTCTAAAAATAACTAACCTTTTTTTTTTTTGGTGCTCTAAAATAACTATCTTAAAAGTCATAAAAAAATGTACTCACAACTCTTAAAATAACTACCCTAAAAATTATATATTTAGTATAGTATATAATTGATTGATAATTGATAATATGTATCAAAATTAAACTCTAATTTTGTTACCAAAAAAAAAATTTAAACTCTAATTTAAAGGCAAATGAATTTTGGATTTCTCATGTTATGGTACAGGTTCTAACCTCCTTACCGAGCTCAAGGATATATCCAACCAGGGCTTCATATCATTTGGAACAAAGGATTTAGGAGACTGATTTGTGAATCAGATTCACTGGACGCTATCCACTTGGTGTTAATGAAGAAAGAAGTTACTCGTTTCCACCAGATGCAAGCACCATTGCGGACATTCGAAAGTTGCTAGATTACCAGTGGGATATCAGGATTCATCATACTCTCATGGAAGGAAATAGTTTCACAATTTATATGACCAAATTAGGTGCTCAGAATTCAGTTACTTTTGCTAGGCCTTTAGTTTCTTTATTTTGCTGTTTTATTTTCTTTGCCACTGCACACACACACACAAAAAAACCCTATACTAGAAGTCTAGAATACTATTTCCATCTCCACCTCCCTTCACCCAATCGCAACGAGCATGTTTGTAGAACAACCAAATTTGTATGATATCTTCAATAGAACTTAAATATAACCGATAGGCGATAACAGTAAGCCAAAACAAACACTAGAATCTCCTTCCTCATAATTAGCAACAGAATTCAGATTCCAGTGTTCGTCGCAGATATCCCTAGTCGCCTTTAATATATTTAAAAAAAATACAAAGAAGATAAGACCCATGCCATCATAATGTAGCGCTTAACTAAAGCTGCTTTGATTACAAGGAATAAAAGAAGGTAGGTTCGGACTGAAAAGGAGCCCAATTTATAAAGAAGCTAGTTTACTGCAACACTTCTTAAGCACAATGTACGTCCATAGAGAACATCCAAGAAAAATATTTACAACAATAATTTTCAGAATTATTCCGCACAATTGAAAGGAAATAATAAAAAGTGCCCATGCAGCAGCATATGGTTCCTACTTTCAGTAATACACTTCAGGATGCTTTGCCACATTCACTCCTAAATCTGCATCATACGCATCTGAGGAATCTTTACCAAATTCACCCTTATCGCCTTCTTCTCCCTCAAAGAAATCCTCCCGAACGTTGCTTGCTAACATAAGGGCAATCAACCAAAGCAGAGATGAATCAAGTGATAAAAAGGCACCACCTCCAAGGAGACCAGTTTTAGCTGTAGGGCATGCATAGTTGGCATCACTATGTATGTTGCGCGACAGGTGAACCTGTTCAGTGATTGTTGGCCATAACAGCATAGCTGCAGCTAATCCGGCAGTAAACCTAAGCAAATACATATACACCATTTCAAAGAAGAAAAATCATTCAGCTGAAAATGAGAACAATAGATATAAGAAAGTAAAACTGACAGTAGTATCAATCGAATCGAAACTATAAATCGGTAAGCTACAATTGAAGGCAGCCTTTCATGGAGTCCAAGTTAGTACCAAGCATCAACTGCATCTAATTATGTCTAGAGGTGTTCATCAACCGATCCAAACCGATTCAAACCGTAAAAATCGAATCGAAAAACCGAAAACCGAACAAACCGAAAACCGAAAAAACCGCAATTTTTTATTGGATTGGATCGGATTTCGGATCCTCTAATGAAATCCAATCCAAACCGATCTATTATATACATATACTATTATTTTTGAAATTATAGTATTACTCATACTTAAACATTATTCTTCATACTTCTATGTCCCTAATTCTCTTTAATATTTTTGTTGGAATGTCATATATGAGACTATTTAGAATAAATATTAATGTCTTGAAGTTATAATTTGCTAAAAGTTTTGATGCATAGCATATATATATTTGATTGAGTAAACATGAAAAATAGGAAATCAATTAAGTAAATTTGAAAAATAATTAGCTACAATTTATTTGTAGCCGATTCAAGGGAAAAAAAAATAGGATAAGTGAAAGTAGATATAGATAATTAATATAAAAGAACGTGTTAAAAAATATCAACAATTTTTTTCTTCTCAAACTTCCAAATTAAAACGAAGATTATCTTTTATCTACTATTAAATAAGTAGAAATGACACTTGACATTCGAAAAAAAAAGTATGACAAAAACCAAATTATCCAATCAAATCCAAACCGCATTTGATTGGATCGGATTGGATCGGATTTTTTTAAGAAAGCAAACCGATCCAATCCAAACCGCACGATGTTTTAATCATTGGATCAGATGACTTTTTAGCTCAAAACCGATCCAATCTAATCCGCGAACACCCCTAATTATGTCTGTGGTTCAGAGAACAAACATTTGTAAAATTCTTTTCACGGCTGACTACTATCAATACCACTCTATTCTACTGTTTCCACATTGTACTAGCAGCAACACATAAGGGTTTTGAATTTTCATTAACCAAATGCAGACTCATATTTATAAAACAAATAATTAAATAAGTATTTCAGATGGTATATTGTACATTGAATGAATCACAAAAATCAAAGTAAGCAGAAAAACTATCTACGGCACATGTTATATGATAACAAATATTGCTCATATAAGTTGGAATAGCCACACTAGTACACTACAGCCTTTCATAGTGGATAATTGAATCCAGAATTTTAATCCCAAACAATACAACTAGAATCAACTTTAAGATAATCGCGACCTATCTTACATTTCCATGAACAATGAAAAATACTGATAACAGAATTGCATAATGTAATGCAAACAAAGGAAAAGGAAACAGTACTTACAATGCTATATTGAAGAACACGGTGAAAGTAGTGTGTTTAAACATAACCCCTTGTGGAACAGACTTTCCTTTGTAAGGGTAGAACAGAGACAGATAGCCAGCCACCGTGGATGCAATAAGAAAAGCTGCTGAAAGATACCCCAATGCAACAGTTGGATCCCTTGGGTACTTGCAAGTGACACCATTCCCATTAGGTATTGGTGTTCCAGCTGCAGGCTATAACAACAACAACAACAAAAATACATTATTTCAAATTGGAGTAATTGCCAAAGAGATCCTTATTTCATCAGACTACAAATTACAAATTACAGACACCAAATGAAGGAGATGAACTCCATCAGGCTTTAAATTGCAGTTTTATGAAACATTACTTCTACATCCAGACACAATCGGGAGTTATAAGGTCGTTTGGGGAGGGACAAAGGGATTGGAGTGATTGGGGGGTCATGGGTTCAACTCCCCCACTAACATAATATACTAATATACTAATTACTAACATTTGCGTATAAAAAAAAAATCCAGACACAATCTTGGTTGATGATGTCTAGATGTCCGGATGAAAAGTTGCTATTGTTGTGGGATTTGTGGCAAATGATGTACAAAATTCGGTTAATGTTGTCAAAATATCATATTATAGACACCAGGAGAAGGAGATGAATCCATTCCATCCACTACGATGCCTATTTATACACAAATGGCCTTGCTTGGATCATTACCTTCTTGTTTTCAGCAACAACGCCCAAAATGAAAGAAACCACGCCAAACAACGACACAATCAAAGCCATTTGTTTCATCGTGGCAGCCATAGTGCCCTGCAAAATTAAAAAACAATTTGAGCTACTAGTGGAATTAAAAAATAAAATAAAATAAATCGAATAAACTATTTTGCAGAAGAGAAATTACGTGCCTGACCCAGGAAGAGGAGGTGGTGGAGGAGATCTTTGAATCAATTCAAACTTCAAAGGATGGAATTGGATTCAAGATCCCCAGTCTCTCTTGGTCTCCCTCCTAGATTGGTTTATGGGGATAATACACGAATAAATGAAGAAGCCACAAGCGAGGGATTCGGGTACGTTAACCCTTATTTGGTATGGAGGGGTGACTGCTGATTCGGCAAAGATACCAAAAAGTCAACAAGACTTAATTTCACCGTCGGATTTGGGAATCATTTTCCATTTTTCGGTTGCAATGTTTAATGCTGGAGATTTGAGAATAAAAACCAAGATCGTGTATTTGGACGCGAATTTGGTTTAAATTCGTCGTTTATCAATTTTTCATTTCCGTTCATATCCATTTTTGGCCAAAGATAGCTGTCTCTTTTCATGCGTATTTTTAAATTTAAAAGAAAATATAAAATAAAACTATGTATTTGGATTTTGGATATAAACTGGGTTTATTTTCTTTCCTTTCATGTTCAATTTTATCAAACATGGCTGTCTCCCATTAGTTATAAGAATTATTTAGTATTATTAGAATTCTTATTCTAATATTATATTATTTTTTTAATATAGAAAACAGATAATAATAAAATTTAATGCCGGAGATTTGAGATTAAAAACAAAATCATGTATTTGGACATAAATTGGGAAAAAAAAATTAAAGAGACCAAAATTTTGAAGCTTATTTAAAAAGCTGTCACATTAATTGAAACCAATAACATTCTTTCAATTTTGCACCTGCAATATTAATTATCAAATAAATATTATTAATTTGTTCAAATAATTTCGTACCATCTTCTGTAATTTATTATGACTAAAATGCATTTTTTCGTCCATCTAACTTCTCACTTTGGGGAAATTTGTTCTCCTAGTTTTTTTTAGTGATTTTAATTCTCATACTTTTATAACATTGCAATATTCATCTCTCCGATTGCAGACCGTCTGAAAATTAGCGGAATGTGACTACTTGGCAGATGTTTTGCTATCACGTCCAGCTGAGAATATTTATAGTAAAATACTCTATTAAATAATAATATTAATTAAATAAAAAATAATAATATTTAAAATGTTATATGGCAAAGTAACAGTCGCGCTCCTTCCAACTACCGCCTTAGCATCACCCTCCATTAGGAACTAGCAGACGCCACCCTCCACTGGAAACCAACACAATGCAAGAAGGGGCAGTGGTGGGAGAGCAATGTAGGGAGTAGTAATCTATGATGCAATTCCATACTAGAATGCAACCCGCACCTCTTCATAGAACTGATTAGCGGTAATTTTGTTGTAGAAGAGGTTACGAGGGTCACAATGCAATAATAACTTTGTGAAGGACCGCGACCCTCTTCTATTTAGGTGTGTACCTATCCTTAAATTCGAACACTCACTATTCCACTAGCCCCCACTAGTCACTCTAGTACCATTAATTATGGCATTATCTTTAATCCTCCCTTGAGGATTTGGAGGACCGATTCTCCATTGATCTGGATCGTAGATTTATTAATTTAAAAATGAAACGGTTCAGATTCATTATATATTTTATCTGATATTGTTTTAGGCTCTTTTTTTTTTTTGAATTTTGTCTTGACCCTTTCCCTTTTCTCCCCACCATCACATGCTATGGCCACTACCCCTGGCCACCACCCCAACCATCATCGGCGACCTGGTTGCTACTGGTTTCCACCATCATCTGACTCAGAAAAATGAAAGGATGAAGGAAAGATATTGTCTTCCTCAACGAAAAATGGAAACTTTTCTACAAAAGGGTTAAATTCACCGGTGCTAGTGCCCACCACCACATCGCCACGCCTTCATGCTCTCAAGTTGTCATCAATCTTTTGGGTGCCCTTTCTCTGGCAAAACCTATGACAGAGAAAACAAGTCTTGGCCTTCCACCACCACTCCCACTTCTCTCACTTCCTCAGTTAGATTCACCTCTTTTCTCTGAAACCAAAATCTTGATAAAATGAAAGATAATGATGAGAATCATCGTCTAGCAGAAGATTCATTCATTCTAAAATATGAATTTGGGCAAATAAAAAATTGCAGTATAAACAAAATGGCAACACCCTTTAGTCCTGGGTCTACATCAACTACAGTGAGGTTGACTATGACAGGGAGATCAACATCTATAACTGATAAAAAATTTCAAATCCAGAACATAAATCACAAGCCAAAATCATTTTTTTAAAAAAAGTTGGATCAATTAAAAAGAACACCTTTTGTATAAAAAAATTAATAAAATAATGTCAGAATAAAATTAAAAATTAATAATAATAATAATAATAATGTCAGAATAAAATTATTAATTGTTGGAGGAAACCAACCAGCTTGATACAGAACAAAACCACCAGGAGCCATCGATGAAACCGGAGCTACAGCAATTCCAGGTGATCGATGAACTTGATGTTGGTATATCATCTTCATCATCATCTTCATCTGACTCATCCTCCATCTCCCTCGCCCAATCTTCATCTTCGTCATCTTCGTCATCTGCATTTGACCCAAGGTTTATCGGCACATTTCGCTGCTCGAAATTACTACCCAATGACGACACAGGGAATGTGGAAGTGCCCGCAACATTAACATCAACGTACAACTCAAGTGTCGACATCCAGGGATTTTGGAATAGACCATTCAGCATGCACTCCACATCTCGATCATCAGCAATTTCAACAAGAATATATTTCGCCGGGTTGCCACATATCATATATCTTGTCACAATTTTTGAAACTGATTGATTTGGTTGCAGCCTCAACTTCGAGTGAATCTTTGCCCTCAAACGCTCGTACTGGATGCCATGTTTTATTTGCACAATTTCTTGGTCCCCTTCAAATGTAATTCCTTCTGGTCCATCGAAGACTCTCCCGTTCGAGTATACAAATACTGCAACTTGGCTCATGACGTCTGCCCTACAATAATATCAAATACCTAATAATAACCCATAAATTTACAATTTCTAATAATAACAATATTAAAAAATACACAACAACAAATACAAATAATGGTATTAATAATATTAAAATCATATTTAATATTAAATATGTAAACTTAAAAATAACATTAATATAACAAAATAATATCACTATTAATAATAATATTACAAAATAAAATTAATTACCAATTACTAATAATAAATACCGATACTAATAAAAGTAATATTATTATTATATTATAATAAAAAAATAAACTTAATAATTAAAAGAAAGTATCAAATAATATCACAAGAGACAATAAAAAAAATCCCCTAATAACAAGTAGCAAATAATATCACAAGAGCCATAAAAAAATAATAGCAATAACAATTTACACCAATAAATATTCATCAATTATTACAGCAGTAAAAAAAAATTACCTTGTAAGAATTAAAATAAAGTTACCTGCAATTTTAAAGGAACACTGTTACAAAAAAGATTATAATATAAGTATAGGGAGTAACTATGACATTAATAATAAAGTATCTATTTAAAACAACAATAGACAATAAAAAAAATCCCCTAATAACAAGTCGCAAATAATATCACAAGAGGCATAAAAAAATAATAGCAATAACAATTTACATCAATAAATATTCATCATTTATTACAGTAGTAAAAAAGAATTTTACCTTATATGAATTAAAAGAAAGTTACCAGTAATTTTAAATGAACACTGCTACAAAAAAAAATTATACTATAAGTATAAGGAGTAACGATGACATTAATGATAATGTATCTATTTAAAATAACAAGCAACAATAAAATAAATACCCTAATAACAAGTAGCAAATAATATCACAAGTAGTAAATAAAATAAAATTTCCCACTGATACCTATTTATAGGAGGAGGAGTGCTCTGTTGGGGGGAGGGGATAAGGGAACCGGTATTAGGGGGGCATCCCTGCAGTGCGCCACGTGGCGCTGCCGGACAGGTTTTGTCTCTCTCTTTTTTTAATAATGGTAGATTGGCGCCTTTGACCCGTCAGAGTAAAAAAAATTAAAATATGCCACGTGTCCAAAAGGACCCCATTGGTAAATAGTTTCAGAATAACCCTAAACTGGTAAATAGTTTCTAAAAGAAACCCATTTTGGTCAAAAAGCCAGTAAAGACATCTTCATTACTTTGGGGTACTTTACCAGGCTCACTTTGATGAGGGGCTTGAAACGACATAGAGGGTTATACTGAACAGTGTTTTGGGGTTTGAGTAGTGAATATGGGTGAGACATTGTGACAAGAAGCGTTAAAAGAAAGTCATATTATCGAGCCGGTAATTTTAAATCATGTTACCGACTGTATCAGGTCAAAATGGTGGAGGATCAGTCCTCAACTCCCTCGTGGGAGGATTAAAGAATTGCCCATTATACCTTCTTATTTCTTACAATACCATCATTTTCTTCCCTCCAACTTATTGGACGAGGATGGGTCCTCCCACCAAAACAACCTACAATAATAGGTATCTAAGTTAATATATTTCAAATTTACATTTTTTGGTTACTTTTATTTTTATTTACAAAAATATTTTACTCCCATATACCTCTTTCCCCTTCCCTGCCTCTAGTCTAATCAATTCCAACCAGTGACTTGCAGAACATCATGGGAGTGGCCGGTGTGACGGCAGAAGAAAATCGGAGCGGTTGGACGACAAGGATGATACGTGGCTGGGGGTACAACTTTTGATGGGGTGGCGTGCGACTGAGACTTGGGTGGTTTCAATGGTTTTTTTTTAAGATGACGGTTGGTAACATAGGTTTGAAACAGAGATCGATTCTCTTTTTCTTAGAAAAATACCCCCCTCTTTAGAGTTATCTTCTTCACCAGATCGTATCATATTTCTCATTTAAGGTTCAAGGTTGCTGACTACAATGAAACAAATTATAAATCCCTTTCCTTGATTTGGGTTTCCCTTCAAAAAAAAAAAACATTGTAAGCAAAGGCTACCATTAATTACAATTACTACAACAATGAAGATTTTTCATCAGGGACCATAGTTCCACCACTGCTATAAACAACCTACAATAACCGGTTTCTAAGTTCATATATTTTAATTTTACATTTTTGTGTTACTTTTATTTTTATTTACAAAAATATTTGACTCCCATATACCTCCTTCCCCTTCCCTGCCTCTATGGATGGGGTAGAAATTTTGGTGGGGCGGCGCGCGACTGAGACTTGGGTGGTTTCAATGTTTTTTTTTAAGATGACGGTTGGTAACATAGGTTTGAAACAGAGATAGAGTTCTCTTTATCTCAGAAGAACACCCCCTCTTTAGAGTTATCTTCTTCACCAAATCATATCATATTTCTCATTTAAGGTTCAAGGTTGCTGTCTACGATGAAACAAATTATAAATCTGTTTCCTTGATTTGGGTTTCCCTTCAAAAAAATAAATACCATTGTGATCCAAGGCTACCATTAATTACAATTACTACAAAAATAAAGATTTTTCATCAGGGACCACAGTTCCACCACTACTATCAACAACCTACAATAACCGATTTCTAAGTTAATATATTTTAATTTTACATTTTTTGTTACTTTTATTTTTATTTACACAAATATTTTACTCCCATATACCTCCTTTCCCTTCCTTGCCTCTAGTTTAATCAATTCCAGTCACTGACTTGTTGAACATCACGGGAGTGGACGGTGCGGCGACGGACGGAAATCAGAGCGGTGGACGACAAGGGTGATATGTGGATGGGGTAGAACTTTTGGTGGGGTGGCGTGTTGGGGTTTTCATGAGATTATCTTCTTTTAAAATCAAATCTCAAGACAGAAGAAAACCATCCCCAACGATCACGCATTATAAACATGAATCACACAAAAGACTATTGTGTTTACCTCTTGAAGCGTGCTTTTCGTTTGGATCACTAGTGCCACAACGGGGCGACACCTCTACTCAGTCCACACGAGCAAATGGGCGTCGGAGCTATGCGTCTTGTGCAAGCTGACGGCTAAGGGAGACACAGTTAACAAGACTAGGTTAAAGGGGAGAGCACTAGCCTATTTATAAGCTGGCAGCTCCCTTTGACCTAATAACTGCTTACCCTATTGGGCTTTGTACACTACACACCCAATTGTCCTTATATTAATTAAATAATATTTAATTAATATAATTGCTCCGCGATTGCTTTATGCTTGTGACTCTATAAGCTCCCACTAAGTTGGCAATAATATTAAATATTATAAATAATGAGCGGCATCTAGCAATGCATCATTATTACTCAATTAGCGAGAGTATCGGTGATCCGATTTTAGCCTTATAGCGACCAAAAGAGTAAGAAAACTTGGTTCAGTATTCTTTTTCCATTTTCATTCATCCTTTGCTAAGTTTATAGTCTTGATTGACTCCTAACAATTTTGATCATGTGCCAAGTGACTGAAGATCCATATAGTGACTCATAACGAAAGAGAGTATTGGGAGAACCGGGCTTGTTTGGCTGGTTTGGGCCCAAGGCACGTAGTAAAGTCCCTTTAGGTGTCTCTAAGTTCGGAATGGAGAAAAGGAAATGAAGAAAATGAAAGAAGATGGAAGGAGAATGGGTTGGAGAGAGGGGAAAGGTGATGAAAGTGAAGCAGTAAGTAAAAAAAAAACTAAAAAGTACGATGATGTTTGAACCCATTTTTACCTCTTGTAGGAGGTTATCAAGGGCCCTCATCGGTGAAGGATTTGTTTCGACCCTCACCCTAAAAGTCGCCATATTTAGTGTGTGTTTGATTTCACGTTGTAAACCTCTAGAATTGATTCTGTCCATCTGTCAAACGTGATTTTAGTAAAAATGAGATGTTTGGTCACTGACAGGTAAAATTGATTTTGTCTCTAGAAGCGATTCTGACTAAAAGCTACAAAAAGTAGCTTTTGAGTCGAATTGAAAAATTTACACTAAATTTTATATCAAACTTGCTTTCAAAATAAAAAATCCAAACATAAATCACTTCACTTAAAACTCAATTCTAACCAAATCAATTTTACCAAATCAATTACATTCAAAATCACTTTTGTCAAACGCTCATTCAAACACACATTTAGTATGTTATAAATTTAAATGGTTTAATGAACTTTTTGATCCATGTAAAGTAGGGGTCTTTTGAAATACGTCCTTATAAAAAATTTTGTGTGGTTTTCGTCCCTACAAGTTCAACTTTTTTGCTTTAGGTCCATGCCGTTAGTTTGTGCCGTTAACTGGCTGACGTGGCCGACGGTTTGTCACGTCAGCACTGCCATCCGGTCGGACAGTGCTGATGTGTCAGCCACATCGCTGCCACGTAATTTTTTAAAAAATATTTTGGAATTTTTGTAAAAAATTATTTTATTATAATTTTATTTTAAAAAAAGTAAAAAGCGTTAAAAAAAATTAAAAAAAGGTTTTTGTTTTAAAACACCCTAAGCCTAACCTTCTTCTTCCCTCGACACCCCTCCCCCCTCCATCTTCCCTAGACCCGCCTCCCCCCCTCCATCGACCAACCTCCATCACCCTCCATCGACCAACCTTCTTCTTCCCTCGACCTGCCTCGCTCCTATACTCCTCCTCTACCGTGATGCAAAATCAACCCAGAACTGCCAAAACGGGGAAGGAAGGGTGATGCGAAATCAACTCACCATGAACATAGACAGCCTCGAACGCCCTCTGTTCTTCGACATGGCATCACGGTAGCGGCGTTCACGGCGGCTCCGACGAGGAAGCTCTGAGATGACAGTTTGGATGGTGGGTTTTTGTGCGTACCACATGGGGGTTCAAATGATCGGTTCTGTTTCTCCAAAGGAGACTCATTGTCACCGAAAAACACATAGAGGACGGCGGCTAGGGTTTCCAGTTTCTTCCATGTTCAAAGTTTGAACCTTTTCGACCTCAAAGTTTGAACGCTTGATTTCGTGCCTTACATCTTATGCTTCTCACCCAGGATTTTGATGTAAGATGTTGAAGTTGAGAAGAGAAGAGAAAGGTTGAAGGAGTGGGTTGTAGGTAGGGGGCTCGAGGAAGAAGATGAAGGGCAGCTCAGGTTAGGTTTTTTTAAAACATAAACTATTTTTGTAAATTTTTTTAATTTTGTATATGATTTTTTTTATTTTCAAAATAAAAATTAGAATTAAAAAATGTGGCAGCTGACGTGGCAGACACGTCAGCACTGTCAGACCAGATGACAGTATTGACGTGGCGAACCGTCAGCCACGTTAGCCAGTTAACAGCGCAAATTAATGGCAAGGACCTAAAGCAAAAGAGTTGAACTTGCAGGGACGAAAACCACAAAATTTTTTTTTACAAAGACGTATTTCAAAAGACCCCTACTTTACAAAGGATCAAAAAGTTCATTAAACCAATTTAAAATTTGTATTTTTCAATAAAAAATTTAAAACTTTTAATTCCTTAACCATAGCTGCAGTACAAAACTATTCTTTGTGGAAAAGTGTAAATGATGATTGGATATGACTTTCTGACTATCCTGAAAAGTCTGAAACTTGGTTATGCATCTTTAAGCTCCTGCAACTTTGGCTTGTTCTTTAACCATTTGCATGAAAATGCATTAATTTACATGACAATTTTGTGCTCCGGCAGCTTTAGCTTATTATTCTTTAACTTTAGACTTTACCCAAAAACAACTTCATTACCTAACAAAAGGAGAGGATCCAAAAATACAGAATGTTGAAAATATCCTATATCAATATATTCATTAAAAATAAAAGAAAGATGCTATCTGTAAACTGAGTGAGAGACTATACATTGGGAGACAATTATTCAAGATAGTCTTGTCTTGCATTGTTTACTGCCAGAAAAGTGATGATATAAGGGACAAGAAGGACGCGCCACCCAAGACACCAGCCTTTGCAGTAGGGCAATCAGGCTTCGTGGAGGGGCTCACGGATGGCAAAATGATCCATTTGTCCATCATCCATTCAGTCCATCCATAAAAAAATCCATCTAATCCATCCATTTTAAAAAAAATAATATAAATGGATTGGATGGATTGGATTATTTTTTTAGTGGATGGTTTATGATTCATCCAATATATTTTAGAATCCATTGGACCAACAATAAAAAATGTAACGGATCAACTTTTATCCATTCCAAAACCAATTTATTTTTTTCATATTATTTTTCACCAAATAAAAAAAACCTCCATTTTAAAAAAAAAAAAAGTCTATCTAATTTTCTCTTCCGTTCCTTATTATTTTTTCTTCATTATTTTTTATTTTATTTAGGATCAAACTTAGGTACAGTATTCTAGCTACTGTGCCCATTGTCTTAAGGAAAAACACTATAAAAGTATTGAAAGAATTATCCAGTCCATCCAAAGAGTTATCCATCCAATCCATCCATTACAAAAAAAAAACTTTAATGGATTGGATCAAGTTGGATCATTTTATATTAAGGATGGATCACTATCCATCCACTATGTTACTAAATCCATTGGATAATATTCTTAAATTAAAAACAAATCCATTGGATAAAATTGAAAAATAAAACAAAATTTACAAATTCCACAACCGATCCATTTTTTGAGTTAAAAACAAAAACACACAACATATGAATACTACATGCGACATGTGTTAAATTTAAGCAGCAAAATTGGCCGAAGAGAATTGAACTGTTGAAGAGGATTCGGATTGCTGCTACTGCTGGAGTATTTTCTCATTCCATTATAAGTTTCTTTGTTTGTATTTTTATATATGTTTCTTTGTTTGTATTTTTATGTTAACATTCTTAATGATATGGTATGAGCAGTTCAGGGACATCAGCAGGAAAACCTAAATTGACGCCATCAATTGCCGAAGATCTTGACCGCCATTAAAATTATTTAATTGTAAAAAAAATTATTCTTTAAAATAATTTTTATGGATGGATTGGATATCCATCCATAAAAAAATTGTTAATGGATGGATTGGATGGATTTTATTAAATGGATATGGATGGATTTGATTTTTTTTAAAGAATTTTTAATGGATCATAATGGATTAATGGATCGTTTTCAATTCATCCATTACAATCCGCATAAAAATTTATCCAATCCATCCATTTGCTACCCCTGGCTCACGTGATGGACATTGTGGATCCAGTGAAGTTACTCTGTGATTGTGGGCCACAATGTCATTGTGGCTGCTATTACACTGATAGCCCTGAAATAAATATGATACAATGGTTATACTATATGTTTAGATGAAAGATAAGGAAGGGAGTGAGGAAAGAGTAAAATTGGACAGTAACCACAAGTAATTAAATTAAGTAAAGGAAAATAATCATTCTTTAAACATCCGAAATAGCATAAAGCTGTCAAACATAGCAATAGTATTAAGGTTTCATTTCCATTGAAGAACTAATTGAGGGACCTAAAAGTTTATCTCTTCTTTTTTATGTAGCTCTTTTTTTAAAAAAATAAAATAAATAAGGTACCAAATATTGGCTCCATGGACAAATTCAACAAGAAAATGAATTTGGGGACCAACTTATGATGATACAATTAGATTAATGGTATAACAAGTTTATGGAAATTAAAGATTGAGTGGGATACTAGGAGATAAGGGAAATAGAAAAAAATAAACCCAAACCGAATTTTTAAAGAAATTTTTATGGAAGACTTTCACTAAATTAAGCCTTCACTTCTACAATTTAGTTTCTAAACAAGTTGAAGGCAATTCTCGTCTTTCTTTACCAGAGATCAAACAATTTCTCATCTTTCTTTACTTGAAGATCAAACAAGGATACTCTCTTCTGCCCTCACTTCTAGTCGGTTCAAAATCTATCAAAACTAGAATTCAATTTTTCTATAAATCTATAATTTATAGGATTTTTTTTAAAAGAAAAACGAGTGCTAAAATCACAAAAATTAAATAAAAGAAGAGAGAAACTTACTCTGGGTTTGGTTTGAGAAAATATTTTTTTATTTCTATTTTATATTTTTATTAATAAATGTAAAAATGTCATATTTTCATTTTTTTAAAACAATATATCATTTTTATAATTATTAATGAAAATAAAAAAATAAAATGTTTATCAAAACTAAAGAGACCCTCATCTCTCTTATTTTCTAGTCTTTGACCATGTATCAGTATCCCACAAACAAAGTCGTGAGACTAACCCTCAGATCGGAGTGATAACTAGATAAAGCCTTCCAAAATGGTGAGCATTCAAGCATCATATATTTTCGTTTCTTATTTTATGTAACTCATAAAAACCATGGTAGAGTTTAGCTGCAATTTACTAATCTATTAAGAGAGATGCATTCTTGTGTGAATATATATGTATGTATATTATTAACAATATATGTAGTTATTTTTGTGTTTGTCTAATGGAAAGTTTTCCAACTTAACTAGTAGCTTTAAAGGGATAACAGAGTATTGGTTATGAGAAACTTACAGAGCCAAGACGAAGAAGATCGACAAGGTTGTATATTTGAACAAGGCAGAAGACGGAACAGAGGTTTCATTGTATGAATAGAAAATCGAAATTAAACCAACGAAGGATGATGCTAGGAGAAACCCGAATGAGCAATACCCCAATACCACAGTTGGATCTGCACAGTACTTGCAAATAAATGTGTCTTCCTCTTGTATTGGGATTCCCATTGAAGGCTAACAAAACCCAAATAATAACAAAGAATTGCATAAAAATAATGTGGTTACTGAAAGCAAATTCTAAAGAAATTTCAATTTTGATGCTAGAAAATTTTCTTAACCTTAATCAAATAATAAGTTACCTTTTATTTTCAGCAACAATTCCAAGGGCGAAGGAAATTAGACCAAGCATTAGCACAATGGCGGACATCTTTCCTGTGGTAAGCCCCATGGTGTTAGCTGCAGCTTAAAAATTTGTGATCAAAAGAACTGACCTGCTAAAAACAATAATTTATATTTAGTGTTTGAACTAAGTTCCATTAGGTATACATGAAAGGTAAACATGAAATCAACCCTAACTGAAATTATCTCCCCCTTTTTTTTACGGGCACTGAAATTATCTCCCTAAAGATAGGAGAAGAGTTCATTTTGTATTGGATAAGTATCTTCCTAGAGAGCGATAAGTTTTCATGAATTTTTAAACCTAACTCTATCCTTTGAAATAATGGAGGTCCCAAGTAGTAACTACCATTATCCTTATTATTTATTATTATTCTGGGCACAAAAAATAAAAAATCTTCTTCATTGGAGTAAGATGACTAACTCGTTCCAATATAAGAACCAATAAAAAATTTGGTAAAAAAAAAAAAAGAACCAATAAAAAATCATAGAAAAGAAAAAAAAAATAAAGATGTAAGGTAACTTGTGAGTCTCCTAAAGTTAGAAGAAGAGTTCCTTTTGTATTGGATAAATATCTTACTAGATTGATATTCGTATGAATTTTCAAAACTGACTCTATCATTTTTTGAAAATAATAGAGGATCCTAACCTTTAGTAACTATCATTAGAGAAACTCTTGCATGGCATAAAAAAGAAATCATTATCCTCTATTTTAAAAAAAAATAACTGTCATTAACCTTTATTTTTTTAATCAAAACTGTCATTATCCTTATTATTCCGGGAACAAAAAATAAAAATAAAATCATTTGAGTATATGTAAGGAGAGATATATAATAGTAAAACTATTACCCAACCTTGAATCCAAAATTAAAAGTTTAATGAAAAATAAAATAAAATAAAATATTATATATATAATTACTTGTTTAAGTCTGTCATGTAAAAGTTGACTTTTGACATATGGAATTTTGTTTTGGCATTTGGCTTTATTAAAGTTTCTTACATGAATAACTTAGGCTACATAGTTACTATCTCAAAGCAAGGTTTATAAAATCGGATCGGTTATCGAACCGGTGAAGACAGCGGTTCGAAATTTAATGGTCCAACCGAGGTTGAATCGGTTATAATTAAATAATATTATTTTAATTTTTAATTTAATATTTGTAACAATATTAAACAAAAAAACAACATAACAACTAAAATTATTAAGCATAATTTTTTTTATTTTGAAATTAAACTAAATAAATATAAATAATACAATAAATATATGCACATATATATTATCTATACAAAAATTATAAAGTCTCAAACAATATAATAGTACAATTTCAATTTATTACTAGGCTGGTTTTTTTCATTGAGCTCAAAATCAATTGTTAAATTTATAGTAGTTTATTTTGGTTTATTGGGCTGAGAGTAATTGAGCCCAAGTCCAATTATTCATCAAGTAAAAGTGGAGAAACCCTAACTAAATGCCTCTTGTGATGAATGGTGAACCCTGTCCCTAAGTCTGAACAATGCGTCGCACAGAAGCAAGAGAGGGTCGATGGCGAGCACAACGACCGGGCGTGGGAGGGCTGGATTTTGAGCGTCGACGGCGTGGGATGGCTGGATTGTGATCTTCGAGCAACAACATGGAACTTGCGGCGGCTCTAACGGGTTGTGCAGGGAGTTTCTGGTGCGGTGGTGTGTAGAGCAACGCCTCTGGTTGGGCATGGCTCGTGTGGATTGGGAGCATTTTATGGCCGGCCGGTTCTTTAAAGCCGTTCCCGGTTCCCTCGTCCACAACCGGTTATGACCGATTTTACCGGTTTTGAACCGGTTCGACGGTTCTGAGACCGATTTCAAGCAAGGCCGGTTCTGGGGGCCAATCGAACCGGCCTAGATCCCGGGTCCCGGTTAAACCGGTCGGACCGGCCGGTCCGGTCCGGTTTTGTAAACCCTGTCTGAAAGTTCTCAATCTTAGTTATTTATCTTATTAATATATATTTTTTGTTCTCAATACCTGCCTTTAAATTTAAATTTTTTTCTATTTCTAATGACATTTTATTTCAAATTTATTCTTCTCCTAGTACTTTCAAATTTTAAAATTTTGATTATATACTAAATTAAGGTTATATTTTTCTAAAAACATACAAAAAATTATTATTTGTTGTTTAAAATTACTTTTTTAAATATATATATATATATATATATATATATATATATATATATATATATATATATATAACATAATATTTTTATTTTTAATATCATCTTCGTTTTTGAAATCTTCCATGCATCGTAAGGGTGATATACCGATGGAGAATGAGAGTAGTTGGATAATTAGTATTATTATTTTGAAAATAATATTGTATGATAATATTTAATAACCATGATTTTAATAATTAAATAAAAAATAAATAAACACATACAATACCTAAGTATCTAAAATTAAAATGAAAAAAATAAAATCTAAATAATTTGTTGTGAAGAAAATCATATGAAAAGTTTAAAATAATAGATCATGTAAATTTTCAAAATAATAAAACATGTTACGCATGTTTAAAAAAAAAAAACTTAAAACGGCATAAGTGACTTTCCAAGGACTTGTCGCCAACCGCTTCTTACGATCCGGCTCCTCCAACGTTTTGGCATACAAGGCTAAGGTCAAGGCTCCTTCTTAAAATCAAACTTTTTTTTTATAGGCAAATGTTAGTATGTTAGTTGTTAATTTTTTTTCTCTTTTGCCAATGATTGAACATCGGACCTCCAATACATTAAACCCTTAGCTCTAACCACTTGAGCTACCTCACCCCTTCCCTCTTGAAATCAACCTATCCCCTCAAAGCCTCATAATCCAAAAGCCCTTCACCACAATGGTGAAGAAGAGAAGAGAAATAGTGGTGGTGGTGGCCCCATCGCGGTTTGTGGTTTCTATGGATTTTTCGGGGAAGTTGGAATGTCGACGAGGGTAAACCGAGAGAACGATAGTTGAAGAATAGGGGTTGATGAAGAAAATGAAGGACGAAGAGAAGGCAAAGTGGTAAATTTATCGTATTGGACGAAGCTTTTAGTAATTTATTTCTGTTGGTCCAATGTATGAAAGAATCCAAAGAAGATCCCTGAAACAATACACAAAGACTACACAGTACCAAGAAATAGAGTTTCACAACCTAAACCAAATACACATAATGTAGAAGAAACACTATAGCAAACAACCAGCCAGAACTAAGTGCAAAACATCAAATAAAAGCACAGCAAATTATGTGATAATCGATTATGCACAACAGATAATCGATTATTGCAGCAAAAAAGAGAAAGGGAAGAAGAGATAGAGATAGCACACACACAGTTTAGCATGGTTCAACCAATGCGGCCTACATCTACGGGAGAGAGCCTCCTCCACTATGAAATTTGATCAAGATTACAATAGAGATCCCTTGGATCTTCACTCCACCATGCTCAAGATGAACATACAAGAAAACCCAAGCCTTTCGTCTCTCTATTTTCACACAACCCTTGATCTCTTTCTAATCCTCTCTTGATTCTTCTCTCAATTCATAATAGAATCAAAGCAATACAAGATGATAGTATTCTCTAGGTTTTTCTCTTTTTTTCACTCTAAAAACGCACTCCAGAAACCCCAGATCTCATTTCCCAATATGTTGTAACAAACCTTTTAAAATAGAAACTGACGCGCGATAATCGATTATGCAGAATCGCATAATCGATTACGGCCTCCCCGTAATCAATTATCTGCCTTCTGTCCACTATTATGAAAAACTCAGGATTACTGGCTAAAGCTCCATAATCGATTATGACTGCTCCATAATCGATTAACTGGTTTCTGGTCACCAAATTCTGCAGTTTTTACACTTTGATTTTGAGGCACTTTCAACAATACTCCACCTTGATTCCAAATCAGAGGATTGAGTTAAACCTTGTAATGGTGGCTCTCCCATTTATGGAATTATGCTTCAATGAAGTTTATCAAGTCCAAGCAAAGCTTGAACTTTGCTCTTGGTAGTGACTTTGTGAATGCATTCACTGGATTGTCTTCCGAAGCTATCTTCTCAATCTGAATTTCCTTTGATTCAACCACATCTCTAATGAAGTGAAGCCTTACATCGATATGCTTCGTTCTCTCATGATAAACTTGATGATTAGCTAAGTGAATAGCACTTTGACTATCACAATGAACAGTCACACTTGTTTGCATAATTCCGAATTCACCAATCAACCCTTTTAACCATAGAGCTTCCTATACTCCATCCGCAAGAGCTATATACTCTGCTTGTGTAGTTGACAACGCAACCACGGGTTGTAAAGTAGACTTCCAACTAATTGCAGTCCCAAACAAAGTGAACACATACCCTAAGAGATACTTCCTTGTATCAACATTCTCGGCATAATCCGCATTAACATAACCCACAATAGCATCTTCTCCTTGAGTTGCCTTCTTGTACATAAGTCCAGAATTTAGAGAACCATTCAAATACCTTAGAACCCACTTCAAAGCTTCCCAATGAGCTTCCCCCGGTTCCACCATAAATCTTCTAACAATGCTAATGGCGTATGCCAAATCCGGTCTGCTACATACCATTCCATATGTAACACCCTGTTTTTCCTATGTTTTCTATAACAGTAAATACATATTTAAATGTGTTTATTTTAGATTAAACTCAGAGGATGATTTTAATTAAAATAAAATCATTTTCTTGTGTTGTTATATCATATGAAGTCACGGTAAAAATTTCGGTTGAAAATTCAGACGGAAACCGGTTTGCGTTTTCACTGCCGGTACAAGTTTACTGTGCAGAAAACCTAATTTTTACCCGTGAACGAGACAATTAGTGTTTTTATTATGTTTCCTTCAACCTTAGTTATTTTGAAAATTTTCGTTCAAAAATAAAATATAACATTTTATTCGGGTGTAAACATCGGAAGAATTACGATCGGAAATGCAACCGGGTACGAAAATGGAGCAGATTATGGAGCATAAAAGAAGTGAGAAGACATGATGTAAGAGGCTTGACACACTCCAAAAGTACAATCATCACACTTTTCAAATTATAATACCATTCTAATCCAAAAGTCATTTCTCTTTCTTCTTCCATCCAATCAAGCATTAAACCACCAAGCTTGCTCAACAAGTTCTCCCTCTTCTCCCCCTTGGATGTGGAGTTCCTCCCCCACTCTATATATACCCCTTTCATTTTCACTTCATCATCTTCCTCCTTAAACCTCCATTAAACCTTCATCTTCTTCTTTCTTCTAAAAGTTCAAGCTCTTAAAGCTTTAGTTTTTATTCATCTTTTCTACTTAAGTTCTTCATTAAAGTTCTTCCTTATACTAAGGGTAATGCTCTCATATGAATCTTTTTGCAAGTTTCATCTTTTATTTCTTAGTTTACATTATGTGTTCTTTATATGCTTTAAACTTCTAAAATCTCTCTAAAATGGTAGAAAACTCTTTTTGAGTTGAAACCACTTTCTATAGTCTTGTATTAACTTATATTTTCACATACTAAGAGGTTGTGTAAAACAAAATCTCTATCTATCTCTTCCAATGAAGACCGAATGCTTGTATTTGTGACCTAGGAAGTTTTTGTTTCAACTTTTGGAATATGATCATGTGTTTGAGTTTCTAACTATCCCTTGATCTTGAATCTATAAATCTTGGAAGTTTTGACAGCTTGTTCCTATGATGACCGAAAAATATGAATAAGTAGGCCTAGGATACTACGTTTCAACTTTCCAAGTATTGATCATGGATTTAGAACTTTAATACCATGTGATTCTAAACCTAAGAGTTATTGTTAAACAAAGAATATTTTCCTCATCATCCCATGATGGCCGAAACTTAGTGTTTAGGTGCTAGGATGTTTGAGTTTTTATTTTTCCAAAATGATCATGTGTTAAGTCTCTAAAATGTCTGATGTGCATTTCCCTAAGTTTTGATGAGAACTAAACATTGGTTAATGATTTAATTAACCTTCATATTGGTTGCTAACCTGTCTATCGAGTGTGCAGATTATATAAAAGAATCATCCGTCCAACGCAAGTGATTGATACGCACGTCCAACACTGTAGTGATGGAAGCTCACGTCCAATAGCGTAGTGATAGAAGCTCACATCCAACACACAAGTGATTAAAACAAACGTCCAGCACTATAATGTTTGAAGCGCATGTCCAAAACGCAAGAGATAGAAACTTGCATCCACTAAAGTGATGAAAGCCAGTGTCTACTAAAGTGACAGAGGCGCTCGTCTACTAAAGGTATCAGAAGCGCTCGTCCAATGATGTGGCAGATGGAGCTCGTCCATTAAGGTATCAGAATGGCTCGTCCAATGACGTGGCATTTGGAGCTCGTCCATTAAGGTATCATAATGGATCGTCCAATGACGTGGCATATGGAGCTCGTCTACTAGGTTACGTTCAACCAGTTAAAGGAGTATCCGTCCAATGACGTGGCAAATGGAGCTAGTCCACTAAAGTAACAGAGGCTCTCGTCCACTAAAGTAACAGAGGCTCTCGTCCACTAGAGTAACAGAAGCTCTTGTCCACTAGAATAACAGAAATGTTCGTCCACTAAAGGTGACATAAGTGCTCGTCCACATTAGTCTTTGGACTTGCTGAGTCCTTAATATGGAGCTCGTCTACTAGCCCGAATGAAAACTCAAATGGCTAGATAGACGCGGTTATTTTCAAGATAGAAACACTTATCTTATGAATGCGAATTCTCTAAGGATTATCATAATCGTATTTCAAGAACCAGAAAGAGACTTGAAGTCTTCTCTCCTACTCAGTTTCACGATTATCAAGAAAAGTCAGAAGCTACTCTCTCAAGCAACCTTGGATAATCAGAACCAAAGACCCGTTAAAGAATGCTTCCAACATGCTTTATTCCCTAGTACCTCTAGTCCTTACACGAAAAGGGAAGTGTACTCAGCAAAGTACAAAAAGCTCTCTGCATAACTCTGATATGGCTGTATCACGATGCATAAAGCCAAGATCCTTCATGTTAGAGTACAACCAACGACTCTATTGCATTAATGGCTGCCCAGAACTACTCTATTACATTAATGGCTGCCCAGAACGACTCTATTACATTTAATGAAGTTCTGCTTGAAGCCAACATCTGAGGGAATGTCTCTAACGGATCCTAAATGCTTGAAGACCATAAATACAGAAGTCATTGAAGATGAAGAGAATACACATTGCATTAAAAAGCCATTACTCTGTGCATTAATTCTTTCATTCTGTATTCTTCAAACATTTGAAGTTATTACGCAAACTTTCTTAAGCTTTACATTTAAACCACTCTCTGAGTGTTAGTGAAAGTTCTGTCTGTCTAAGTTGTATTCATTACAAACCAAATCTCTCAAACAAACCTGAATGAGCCTGAAGAGGCTAAGTGTGCAAAGAATACTTGTCTTGAGCCTGAAGAGGCTAGGTGTGCAAAGAATACTTGTCTTTGAGCCTGAAGAGGCTAGGTGTGCAAACAATACTTGAGTCTGTAACCTGATAAGTTATAGTGGTTAAATTTTGGTGCTGCCAAGGACTGGACGTAGCTCTTTGCTTTGAAGAGTGAACCAGGATAAATAACTATGTCAATCTCTCTTTCCTTAAACTCTTTAATTGCTTTAGTTTTCTTACGTGTATCAAGTGATGTGTTTGAAAAAGTCACCCGTCCATCCTGTATTCTTCCACTCGTCCAAATCTAGCTTCTGTTTACGAAAAGATTTCAACTTTGCTTAAATTCTGATAAACACAATTCAACCCCCCCTTTCGTGTTTATACTTGTCTATTTCAGTTGGTATCAGAGCTCAGCCTCTGGGTTGAGCATCTAACAGTGTAGAGGTAAAAGATCCTGAAGAATAGACATGACTGCTGGAGCTAGTTCAAGTGGAAGTCATCAGACTGAAGGAGCTTCCCTAACCAGACCTCCTTACTTCAATGGAGAAAACTACAACTATGGGAAAGATAGATTTCAATGGTTCATTCTGTCTAAAAAATCTGATCTTTGGGATGTCATTACAGATGGTCCATTCATTCCCAAGAATGATGATAACACTGACAAACCAAAAGCTCAGTGAACTACTGCAGAAAAGACAAAATGGGAGTTGAACCACAAAGCTAGATATAACATCATTTGTGTTCTCAGTCCGGAGTAGTTTGATAAGGTATGTGCTTGTGACTCTGCCAAAGAAATATGGGACACTTTAGCTCTCACACATGAAGGAACAGCCAAAGTCAAAGAGTCAAAGATTGCCAGACTTGTCAGAAAGTATGAACTGTTAGTCATGGAGGAAGGAGAATATGTTGCTCAAATGATAGGAAGATTTCAAACTATAATCAACAGTTTAAAATCTCTTGGAAAAGTCTATACCAATGCAGAGAAGGTTGGAAAGATTCTTAGAAGTCTACCTAAACAGTGGAGACCTTTGGTCACTGCTATCTCTCAAGCCAAGGATCTCACTACCTTGACTATGGATGAACTTCTTGGAACTCTCACTGTTCATGAGCAAGAACTTGGAGATGATGTTGCACCAAAGAAGGGCAAGTCGGTTGCTCTGAAAGCTGATCAAAAGTCAGCAAAAGTTTCCAAGGCTCTGAAGGCAGATGAGTCATCTAGTGATGCTGACCTATCAGAACTCGAGGATTCTGAGAGTGATGAAGAATTATCTCTCCTGACCAGGAAGATAAAGCCTCTCCTACAGAAAAAGAAGTTCAAGAGGGATAGGCCATTCAGAAGGCTCAACAAGGACAAGAAATTCAAAGAATCCACCTCAACAGACAAAAGTTCAATTATTTGCTATGAGTGCAAGAAGCCCGGTCACTTCAAGGCAGAATGTCCTCAACTCAAGAAGGCCCATTTTAAGATATTCTTCAAGAAGAAGAAGAAAAGAATGATGGCTACTTGGGAGGATCTGGAGTCAACATCTTCTGATGAAGAAACAGAGGAAGAAGCCAATCTCTGTTTGATGGCCAACACTGACTCAGACTCTGATGATGAGGTACATCCTGACTATGAGGAATTACTTGATGCCTATGAGGAGTTGATGGAGGAATCCAACTGCTTATCTAAAGCCTTCAAATCCCTCAAGAGAGAGTATGTAAAGCTTACCAGTGAGCATAAACAGAAATCTCAAGAGTGCGAGAACCTGGCTAAATAAAACAGTGAGTTGAAGACTAAAAAGTCTAATGAAGCTAAGATCTCAAGTGAAACATCACCATCTGAAGAAGTTGAAAAACTTCAACAGAAAATGGAATAGCTCACTTCTGATCTTGCCAAATTTGTTAATGGTAGAGACAATCTGACTAAGCTACTTGGCAGTCAGAAGCACTCTCTTAACAAAGAAGGTATTGGATATGTCCATCAGACACATCATAAAGTATCAACTAAAGCTCCTACAGTATCTGTTAAGTCAACTGTAACCAAATCAACACCTATTTGTAACTTCTGTGGAAAAATTGGGCATGTTATGTCTAAGTGTATCCATAAGAAGAGAAGGAAGTCCTCACAGACTCCTAGAACTAACAGAAAAGGACCCAGAAAAATATGGGTACCTAAATATCAAATAATCTTTGTTGCAGATGTCCTCAACAAGACAAAGAAAACACCACTACTGGTACCTGGACAGTGGCTGCTTGCGACATATGACAGGAGAAAGGTCTATGTTCCTAGACCTCCAACTTAAGAAAGGAGGACACGTTGCCTTCGGAGGGAATCAAAAAGGGAAGGTTATAGGAATTGGTACTATTGGTGGTAAACCCCCTCTTCCCTCTATATCTAATGTTCTCTTGGTTAAAGGATTAAGACACAACCTGATTAGCATAAGTCAATTATGTGATAGTGGTTTTGATGTTTCCTTTACCAAGGATGTATGCATAGTTAAAGACTGTAGTGGCAAAACCTTCTTTTCAGCTAAAAGGCAACAAAATCTTTATAAGATTGAACTGTCTGATCTCTCAGATCAAAGTGTAACCTGTCTGATGTCTAAATAGGATGAGAGATGGTTATGGCATAAGAAACTAGGACATGTTAGTATGAAACTAATTTCTGAATTAAAAAGGAATAATCTCGTGAGAGGATTGCCTGATATTAGCTTTAAGAAAGATGTCTTGTGTGATGCATGTCAGAGAGGTAAACAGATAAAATCAAGTTTCAAATCTAAAAACCAAGTATCAACCTCTAGACCTCTTCAGTTGTTACACATGGATCTGTTTGGACCCGTTAGTGTTGCCATCCTGGCTGGAAGAAAATATGGATTTGTCATAGTTGATGACTATTCTAGATACACATGGGTACTTTTCCTAACACACAAGGATGAGTCTTTTAAGGCTTTCTCAGTATTCTGCAAAAGAGTACAAAATGAGCAGAGTTTCTGTATTTCTACCCTTAGAAGTGATCATGGGGGAGAATTTGAAAATGAGCAGTTTAGACAGTTCTGTGAGGAGAATGGAATCTCTCACAATTTCTCTGCACCTAGAACTCCTCAGCAAAATGGAGTGGTTGAGAGAAATAACAGATATCCTCAAGAGATGGCTAGATCTATGCTCAATGAAAATAATCTCCCTAAGTACTTTTGGGCAGAAGCTGTAAACACTGCTTGTTATGTACAAAACAGAATACTTATTAGGCATTTTCTAAAAAGGACTCCTTATGAATTGTGGAAAGGAAAAAGCCCCAACATATCTTATTTTCATGCTTTTGGATGTGAATGTTTTATTCAGAATACCAAAGATAATCTTGGAAAGTTTGATTCTAAGGTAGATAAAGGTATTTTCGTAGGATATTCTAAAAAGTCTAAGGCTTTTAGAGTATACAATTCAAGAACTTGTATTATTGAAGAATCTGTTCATAGTTGATATAAACAATCCAGAAAGTCAACAACCCGATCTAACCAAAACAGAACCTGTGCCTGAGCCTGAAAGACAAGTGGAACAGACGAGTCAGCAGACAAGTCAAGATCTTCATGCTGATCTCAAAAGGGATTAGAAGTTCAACACTCATCATCCTAAGGATCTTATTATTGGAAATCCTTCTGAAGGAGTAAGAACCAGATCCACATTTAGAGAATCAAGCAATGTGGCCTTTATTTCAGATTTGGAGCCTAAACGTATTGAAGAAGCTCTTGAGGATGAAAGCTGGATTCTTGCTATGTAAGAAGAACTTAACCAGTTCACAAGAAATGATGTCTGGATTCTTGTCTCTAAGCCTAAAAACAAGTCGGTTATTGGAACAAGATGGGTCTTCAGAAACAAATTGGATGAAGATGGTAAAGTTGTCAGAAATAAAGCAAGGTTAGTAGCTCAAGGCTATAACCAACAAGAAGGTATTGATTATACTGAAACCTTTGCACCTGTAGCTAGAATAGAAACCATACGCATTTTAATGTAATATGCTGCACAACACCAAATTACCCTGTTTCAAATGGATGTAAAAAGTGCTTTTCTAAATGGTATGATTGAAGAAGTGTATGTTAAACAACCCCCTGGTTTTGAGGATACTGATAAACCAAATCACGTTTTCAAACTTAAAAAGGCATTATATGGTTTGAAACAAGCACCTAGAGCATGGTATGATAGACTCAGTGTTGGTGTAAGCCCTAGAGGCCAGTGTGTTTCTTAGACTTACATTTGTATCTTGCTATTATATATATATATATGATATGAGGCATTCCAGTTTATTGTGTTACTTGTTTAAACATAATAAAGTCCTTAGAATAGAAATTTCAGTTTAATAGAATATCAAGTATATGACTTGATAGTGAGACACTGTTGAACAATGAAATCCTATTCTTGAATATCCGTAGTCAAGTATTTTATTAATAAGGACAATAATAATACATTGAGACTATTATGTGTGCAGACTGATGACCATAACTCACGGGTCATGGATATGAGATATCGAGTCGCCACATAGGTACACATTAGAGTAATGATGTACTGGATTGACCCACCATGAGAACACTACATGGAGCGTTGTGTGAGTGTCATAAGTAGTTCTCATAGTGACAATGGTGTATGCAATCCTTCGACCTGAAATCGCTACGATCCCTACATGAGAAGTCGTGTGCTTTAACATCGTCAAACGTCATCTGTAATAGGATGATTATAAAGACGGACATTGGGCATACCACGAGCCATGCAGAGGGATGTGAGTGACCTAGATGGAATTTGTCCCTCCTACATAACAGGAGTAATATCTGTGGGGCCCCTGTTAGAGTGAGACTGTAAAATGCATGGCCGTGCTGAAATGAGTCAATATGAGATATTGACCTCATTTGTTGTTAAGTCTACTCGGGTATCAGGGAACATGATATTGAACCATACAAGGGTGACACATTCCATGTCTTGTGTTCAATATAGATATATGGACAAAGGGTTAATAATGCACATGAATATTTATCACAGAAAGGTTTCGTCAAATCACTGACTTTCACACTACTTAGGTAGCAGTGATGTATTGCTAGATACCGCTCACTGTTTGTAATATTAAATGGGATTTAATATTACTACTAATGTTTTGGGAACCTATAGGGTCACACACATAAGAGCGAATTAAAAGAAGCATTAAAAAGAGAGTTGGACTTTTCTATTGGGCCTAGCACATAGTACATGGGGCTTAGGTCAAACACTGCTCACTAACTCACTTAAGGAGGTGCTGCTATAAGTAGACCACTTAAGCTATTGTGCCTACACGGTTTTTGTTTTACCCTAGCCACACATAGAGAGTGATAGTGAACAGCAGGTCTCGGTTTTCGAAGCTAGCACTGTGAGACAGAGACACTTCGGGTTCGTGACGTTGGACGTTCACGGAATCTGCTCGTGTGGATACCTTAGAGACATCGTTCGTGCAGTGTTCGTGATAGACAATTTTAATCAACTGTCATCGCTTCAAGAGGTAAATCTTCTAACCATGAATCATGACCATTCGCAAGGCTCCTTTGATGAGAATTTTTCCGCTGCGTTATTTTTTTTTATACGCAAATTCTCAACACTCAGTTCTTTTCTCATGCATAATGGTTTTACTAGAGGACAAGTAGACACTACTCTATTCAAAAAATGCTCTAAAGAGAACTTTATTATAGTTCAAATATATGTTGATGATATTATTTTTGGAGCAACTAATGAAAAGCTGTGCAAGGAATTTTCAAATCTAATGCAAGCTGAATTTGAGATGAGCATGATGGGAGAATTGAAGTTCTTCCTTGGATTACAAATCAAGCAGACAAGTGATGGAATTTACATTCATCAACAAAAATATACCAAGGAGATACTCAAGAAATACAAAATGGAAAATGCAAAGTTCATGAAAACCCCTATGCAACCCAATGCAAAACTAAGCAAAGATGATGAAGGTAAAAAAGTAGATCAAACTGTCTACAGAGGTATGATTGGCTCTCTACTGTACTTAACTTCAAGCAGACCTGACATTCAATTTAGTGTCTGTATGTTTGCTAGATTCCAATCTCATCCTAGAGAATCTCATCTTAAGGCTGTTAAAAGAATATTTAGATATTTGCTTGGAACTACTAATCTTGGTTTGTTGTATTTAAGATCAAAAGAATACAGATTAGTGGGATATTGTGATGCTGATTTTGCTGGAGACAAAATAGAAAGAAAAAGCACCAGTGGAGGATGTCACTTCATTGGAGCAAGTTTAGTCTCATGGTCAAGCAAGAGGCAGACAACCATTGCCTTGTCTCATCGCTGAAGCCAGAATACATCTCTCTTGCTAGTTCTTTGCTCTCAACTCTTATGGGTAAAACATCAACTTGAGGATTACTCTATTTATGAACATAACATATCTGTATGGTGTGATAATTCGAGTGCTATATGCTTAACTAAAAATCCAATTCAGCATTCTAAGGCTAAGCATATTGAAATCAAACATCATTTCATTAGGGATTATGTTCAAAAAGGCATCTTTGATATTAAGTTTGTTAAAACTAAAAATCAATGGGCTAATATTTTCACTAAACCCCTCGCAGAAGAAAGGTTTTTATTTATTAGAGATAATATAAACATGCATTGCATTGTTGAATGACATGTCTGAATGTTAAGCTGTCTATGCTAAATCTGTCATTACTCCTATATACATGTTCTTTCAACTAAGCATTAGTTCAGGGGGAGTAATGATACAATAGTTTAAGTGGAGTATGTCTAATATGCTTGCTGCATTACTATGTTTTTCTTAACATGTTATCTTGCCCTTAACATATCTCATAAATAAAACTTGATAACCCTTTTTGATGTTGACAAAAGGGGGAGAATAGGAGAAATGTGTTATAGGAGAGTGGGAGAATGAATATGATATTTGTGATAGAAATATGTTATAGGAGAATGGGAGAATGAATATGATATGACCTGTTCGCTTAAGAAAATTTTAACCTGTCTGATATATGCTATTTTCTTTGTTGATATTTTCTGAGGTTCATTAAATCATCTCAATGTTTGTCATCATAAAAAAGGGGGAGATTGTTAAGTCTCTAAAATGTCTGATGTGCATTTCCCTAAGTTTTGATGAGAACTAAACATTGGTTAATGATTTAATTAACCTTCATATTGGTTGCTAACCTGTCTATCGAGTGTCCAGATTAAATAAGAGAATCATCCGTCCAACACAAGTGATTGAAACGCACGTCCAACACTGTAGTGATGGAAGCTCACGTCCAACAGCATAGTGATAGAATCTCACATCCAACACACAAGTGATTAAAACAAACGTCCAACACTGTAATGTTTGAAGCGCATGTCCAAAACGCAAGAGATAGAAACTTGCGTCCACTAAAGTGATGAAAGTCGGCGTCTACTAAAGTGAAAAAGGCGCTCGTCTACTAAAGGTATCAGAAGCGCTCATCCAATGACGTGGCAGATGGAGCTCGTCCATTAAGGTATCAGAATGGCTCATCCAATGACGTGGCATTTGGAGCTCATCCATTAAGGTATTGATAAGCCTCTGGCTCATCTAGTTTTATAGCTAGTATGACCAGGGTTTTGTGCAAATTATATCGTATTTTCACCCAAATTAGATTAGATTGTCCTCAAGCAAGGTTTTGAGTCTCTAGAGTAGTTTTAAGTTAATTTAGCAAGTTTTAAGTCAAAATAATACACTCATGCTTATTTCCTTGTTTTCAGGTTAAGTAGAAGTTGAGAAAATAAAGAACAGGGGATTCGCCCCGCGAAAGCCATGCTCGCCACGCGACCCCGAAGCCTGACTGTTCCAAGAAATTGCTAAGTCTCTGGGTCGCCTCGCGAAAAAGGTCTCGCCCCGCGAGTCTTGCAAACATGAAAAAGTCAGAGACGATCACGGCTTGCCCGTGTTGAAGGTCATGGCCGTGGCGTTTTGAAGTGAAGAGTCTCGCCACGCGAGTATCACTTCGCCTCGCGAGAATGCCAAGGGTTGCTCGACAGTTCATGAAATTCGCCTCGCGAATGGTTGTTCGCCTCGCGAGCCCTCCGAATTCTGAAATTGTATAAAAGGTACATTCGAATATTTTGTAGGGACTTTTGCTCCTCTAACTTTCTCGATATACATTTTTCCTTTGTGATTTCAGTTATTGCCATGGAGCACTAAGTCCTAGGATTAACCCTACTGTTTGAGGATCCTATATACTTGAGGTTATGTAATCCCTATTTTAATTGCTTTTCCCTTTTCAATACCGTACTTTGTATTTCTGTTTGCTTAATTCAGGAGTATACTGTATTGTATTGATTTATCTCTGGTGATATCATGTTCCTATAATTAATCGCATCTGCTTAATTTGCGTGTGTACATTTCGTGTTCGCTTAGTTCACGAAGGGCTTAATCCCGTTTGCTTAATTCGGGAATAGGGACATGTATCTGTGATAGTAGTTTCGCTTGTAAATTACTATTACGACCGGAAGGGGATAAGAATCTGCTTAGGGTTGCATGAACCGATGATAGTTGGGAATTCTTGACAGTAGATTAATCGTTGTTTGATAACTGATAAACCCTTTTCAACTGCTTTGTTTTTTATTGCTTTGTTTTGTTTGTTTCTTAATTGCATTCCAATCCAAACCCCCCCCAAAACTGATTTTTGTGAAAAGTAATATTCTCAGAGTCCTTAGAGACGACATCCGAGTTGTCGCACTATACTACACTTTTGAACCCGCTCGTCCTTTTTTGGCGCGTCTTGGGGCAACAGCGATAAAAAATTGGCGCCGTTGCCGGGGACTCTGAGTTGTTATTTTTCGCAACTTGTTTTATTTTATTTTTCTTTCTTTCTTTTATTTTGTTTTGTTTTGAATTGGTCTGGCTACTAGGTCTCATTGCCCTGAACTGTGTGATTTTGACCCGGAAATTGAAAGAACATTGCACACACTCCGTAGGGAATTTCGGGCTAGCACTAGTAGTGATACCAATTTTAAAACTGCTTTTGAAAACATGGGAGACCAAAGGACTTTGAGGCAGCTTGCTGCCCCGATGTGAATTACAATGGTTTGTGCATTGCTTATCCTGGTGTCTTGACACACCTTTTGAGTTAAAATCCGGGCTAATCCATTTGTTGCCAAGATTTAATGGTCTTGCAGGTGAAGATCCACACAAGCACTTGAAGGAGTTCCAAGTTGTCCGCTCCACAACTTTGAGGCCGGAAGGAGTAACTGAGGATCATATCAAGTTGAAGGCTTTTCCATTCTCACTCCAGGGAGCTGCAAAAGATTGGCTTTTATACCTTGCGCCAAATTCCATTACCACATGGAATGACTTGAAGAAGCTCTTCCTGGAGAAGTATTTTCCTGCCTCCGAGCATTGCAATTAGGAAAGAAATCTGTGGAATAAGGCAAGGAAATGAGTCGCTAGCTGAGTATTGGGAGAGGTTCAAGCAGTTGACATCTAGTTGCCCCAAAGCACCAAATTTCACGAACAGCTCCTCATCCAATATTTTTATGAAGGATTGCAGCCTATGGATAGGAATATTTTGGATGCTGCTAGTGGGGGAGCATTGGTTGACAAGACTCCATCTGCTGCTAAGCAACTTATTGAGAACATGTCATTAAATTCCCAGCAATTCACTACAAGAAGAAATTCTGTTGAGACTAGAGGTGTACATGAGATCTGCACTTCTTCTTCCAGCCATGACCGTGATGATAGAATTGACAGGCTCATTTCCTTGGTAGAGAAATTGGCAATGGATAGGGTGCAGCCTGCGGTATTGTGTGGCATGTGCAGTTCTCCTGAGCACCCATATGAAGCTTGTCCTATTTTGCAAGGAGGATCAAATCTTCAATCACCTCAAGCCTTTGCAGTCCATCAAGATAATCGGGGCAATAACCAGAGCAGATCTGACATTCGGATCTTTCAACAAATAGGTACCATCCCAGCTGGAGTAATCATCCTAATCTGCGGTATGGGAACTCATCCCAACAACCGATGGCACCTCGGAATCCTCCAGTGACCACTTCGCACCATCCCGGACCGTCGATTGATGATATGTGCAAGCAAATAACTTCACAATTGAATGCACAAATGACTACACTTTTCCAGCAGCAAATGGGACGGTTCGAGCACGCGATTCCAGGCCTCACAGGCACAATTTCAGCAGAGAACGGATGCGAGTATTCAGGCATTGCATACACAGATTGGACAGATGGCTACAGACATAAATAATATAAAGCAAGGTCAAAGAACAACCCAGCTGCCAAAGACAAACAAAGTGATCAATCCTAATGCCTCCAACCCCAATGTGAGTTCTATATCTCTCGAGGTCCGGAAAGGTTGTTGAGGCCACTTGGAAAGAATGAAGAAACTATGAAGGCTACTCCCGAGCCTCTTGTTGAAGTTACTCCCGAGCCTGTGGTTGAAGTTGAAACCGAGAGAGTGTATAGACCACCCATTCCATTCCCACACGTAATCCAGAAAAATTTGAAGAGTGGTGGTGAAGATAAAGAGAAGGCAATTCTTGATGTGTTAAGAAAGGTGGGTGTTAATATCCCTCTGTTGGATGTGATCAAGCAAGTGCCCAGATATGCCAAATTTCTCAAGGACCTATGCACCAACAAGAGGACGATGAAGACTAATGAGAGGGTTGACTTGGGAAGAAATGTCTCGGCCGCTTATCCAATCCCGAGCAGAAAGAGTTGTTGCTTTCACCCAGGCATCGCCACCGAAGTGCAAGGATCCAGGCACCTTCACTATCCCATGCACTATTGGGGACAAGAAGTTTGAAAACTGCATGTTGGACTTGGGAGCATCTATCAATGTCATGCCTACCTCCATCTTTAACAAACTGGATCTTGGTCCTTTGAAGTACACAGGTATCACCATTCAGTTGGCCAACACGACTGTGTGCCCGCCCCATGGGAATGGTGGAAGATGTACTAGTGCAAGTTGATGATCCGATCTTCCCACTGATTTCTACATCTTGGACATGGCAAGCGAGACACATTCCAGTAAATCACCAATCATCCTGGCCTAGGCCATTCATGAAGACAGCCAAGACTAACATTGATGTGGGTGATGGGACCATGTCTATGAAGTTTGGGGATATAGTTGCAAAGTTCAACATATTTGATGCCATGAAACATCCAGCGGAAGAGCACTCTGTATTCCACATTGAGCTGGTATCTGAGACTATTGAGGATAACCATGAGAACTTGTTTTCTAATTTTCCACTTAATTCTGGCTGTGATGATATTCTTTCTTTTCTTGATTGTACTAACGCTAACCATTTTGTGGTTTGTGCTGAGATTGCTGTATGTTTAGCGGTGATAAGATTGTCGGTGCAAAGTGGATGAGAACCATGAAGAGGATGAAGCAGACCTTGGAGGCCCTATCTACCTCTTTGGACTTAGGCGCAAGGAATGGGATCCGGTGACAGCTCCCGCTCACACTGCACTTGATCAGGGAGTACTCTTTTCCTTTCCCTCACTATGATCTTATAATTCTGTTGTTCATTGGGGACAATGCATGTTTTAAGTGTGGGGGAAGGAATTAGTTGTAGTTTTTCTCTTCTTCTTTGAATAAAGTTTTCTTTTCTTTGAATAAAGCTCCTGAATAATTTGAGAAGCTCAGGAGCATTTGTGTGTTGAGTCTTTTGATTGGCAAGTTTGTTAGATTTTGATTGATGTTGCACAGATTGCTTGCATGATTGATATGTGATGACCCCCCCTAGGCTGAAAAATTTGAAAAATTTTGTGATTCCCATGTGAAATTGAAAACTGAACTTTGGGATTTTGTTATGATAGCATGATGAATGATAAGTTTGGGGTGATAGGGAGCACACACTAGGGATAGTATCTCTGTTCAAATAATTTGCAAATAATGTCCAGGTGAGGTTTTGAGCCTCCAACATGTTTTTAAACTGTGTGAAAATCACTTTCAAGTTGCACTTCCCTGGATTTGATTGAATCTCTTTTTGGTTTGCATGATTATATGTGTGTAGCAAATGATTTAGGCATTTTCTTTGTAAATAGCTACTTGGCCTGAATAAACCAATTCCTAATGCATGTTCCCTAGTTAGCCCTTTTGAGCCTTTTAGCCTATTAGTTCTTGATAACCTAATGTTATAAGCCCAAAAATCTGGAAAACCATGTTAACCCGATCTTAGGATTAGGAGAGCATGTAATCTTAGAATGGGTGCAAGAAACTAAGTTTGGGGTGGCTGCAGGGTGTAATATGTTGTTGGGATTGAGAGAGTTGGAGCCAAAAAGCTTGTGAAAGAAAAAAAAAAAGGTGTACAAATATTGAAAAAAATATATATACAAAAATACAAAAATGCCAAAAAGAAATAAAAAGAGCTGTAGCCACCCAGAAATGTAAAGAAAAAAAAATAAAGAAAGGAGCTTGAGTGAATTTCTATGTGTAAATATAGTTCATGCTCTCTTAGTTCCTAGGGTCTTCAGCTTAGTTCCTTTGTATATCCTACCCTTAGCCAGGCCCCATTACAACCCAATAAAGACCTTCTGATGTTGCTTGCATGTTTTCTGTGGGAACCATTTTGAGATGAAAAGCAAATTTTTGGGAAGTGTACTTGAAAAGTGAAACCGAGTGCAAGTTGTTAGCCTCGACATAAACCGAGGACTGAGTGAACAAATAATGCCCTTGTGAGAGGAAGGCAGTTGTTTGGATTTGGTGATCTCCCTCTTGTGTGTGACTTAGATTCCCTGCTTAGATTTCCGATTGTTTTCATGATGAAACTCTCAATTGTTTGGAATAAATGAATGTGGGAATTGCTCTGTTTGAAATAGGGGAAACAATGAAGAAAAATTGTTTTTGAAGTTGCTTGAATGTGTGCAATGTTGATTGAATCTTTTGAGCTTGCCAGGTCTTGAGTCTTTTTGATTTTTGAGTCTTAGTTTGCTTGGGGACAAGCAAAGTTTAAGTTTGGGGTATTTTGATAAGCCTCTGGCTCATCTAGTTTTATAGCTAGTATGACCAGGGTTTTGTGCAAATTATATCGTATTTTCACCCAAATTAGATTAGATTGTCCTCAAGCAAGGTTTTGAGTCTCTAGAGTAGTTTTAAGTTAATTTAGCAAGTTTTAAGTCAAAATAATACACTCATGCTTATTTCCTTGTTTTCAGGTTAAGTAGAAGTTGAGAAAATAAAGAACAGGGGATTCGCCCCGCGAAAGCCATGCTCGCCACGCGACCCCGAAGCCTGACTGTTCCAAGAAATTGCTAAGTCTCTGGGTCACCTCGCGAAAAAGGTCTCGCCCCGCGAGTCTTGCAAACATGAAAAAGTCAGAGACGATCACGGCTTGCCCGTGTTGAAGGTCATGGCCGTGGCGTTTTGAAGTCGAAGAGTCTCGCCACGCGAGTATCACTTCGCCTCGCGAGAATGCCAAGGGTTGCTGACAGTTCATGAAATTCGCCTCGCGAATGGTTGTTCGCCTCGCGAGCCCTCTGAATTCTGAAATTGTATAAAAGGCTGTTCTGAATATTTTGTAGGGACTTTTGCTCCTCTAACTTTCTGATATACATTTTTCCTTTGTGATTTCGTTATTGCCATGGAGCACTAAGTCCTAGGATTAACCTACTGTTTGAGGATCCTATATACTTGAGGTTATGTAATCCCTATTTTAATTGCTTTTCCCTTTTCAATACCGTACTTTGTATTTCTGTTTGCTTAATTCAGGAGTATACTGTATTGTATTGATTTATCTCTGGTGATATCATGTTCCTATAATTAATCGCATCTGCTTAATTTGCGTGTGTACATTTCGTGTTCGCTTAGTTCACGAAGGGCTTAATCCCGTTTGCTTAATTCGGGAATAGGGACATGTATCTGTGATAGTAGTTTCGCTTGTAAATTACTATTACGACCGGAAGGGGATAAGAATCTGCTTAGGGTTGCATGAACCGATGATAGTTGGGAATTCTTGACAGTAGATTAATCGTTGTTTGATAACTGATAAACCCTTTTCAACTGCTTTGTTTTTGATTGCTTTGTTTTGTTTGTTTCTTAATTGCATTCCAATCCAAACCCCCCCCCCCCCCCCAAAACTGATTTTTGTGAAAAGTAATATTCTCAGAGTCCTTAGAGACGACATCCGAGTTGTCGCACTATACTACACTTTTGAACCCGCTCGTCCTTTTTGGCGCGTACGCGACAGCGCGACCATTATCAGAATGGCTCGTCCAATGACGTGGCATATGGAGGTCATCTACTAGGTTACGTTCAACCAGTTAAAGGAGTATCCGTCCAATGACGTGGCAAATGGAGCTCGTCCACTAAAGTAACAGAGGCTCTCGCCCACTAAAGTAACAGAGGCTCTCATCCACTAAAGTAACAGAGGCTCTCGTCCACTAGAATAACAGAAGTGCTCGTCCACTAAAGGTGACAGAAGTGATCGTCCACACTAGTCTCTGGACTTGCTGAGTCCTTAATATGGAGCTCGTCTACTAGCCCGAATGAAAACTCAAATGGCTAGATAGACGCGATTATTTTCAAGATAGAAGCACTTATCTTATGAATGCGAATTCTCTAAGGATTATCAGAATCGTATTTCAAGAACCAGAAAGAGACTTGAAGCCTTCTCTCCTACTCAGTTTCACGACTATCAAGAAAAGTCAGAAGTTACTCTCTCAAGCAACCTTGGATAATCAGAACCAAAGACCAGTTAAAGAATGCTTCCAACATGCTTTATTCCCTAGTACCTCTAGTCCTTACACGAAAAGGGAAGTGTACTCAGCAAAGTACAAAAATCTCTCTGCATAACTCTGATATGGCTGTATCACGATGCATAAAGCCATGATCCTTCATGTTAGAGTACAACCAACGACTCTATTGCATTCATGGCTGCCCAGAACGACTCTATTGCATTAATGGCTGCCCATAATGACTCTATTGCATTTAATGAAGTTCTGCTTGAAGCCAACACCTGAGGGAATGTCTCTAACGGATCCTAAATGCTTGAAGACCATAAATATATAAGTCATTGAAGATGAAGATGAAGAGAATACACATTGCATTAAAAAGCCATTACTCTGTGCATTAATTCTTTCATTCTTTCATTTTGTATTCTTCAAACATTTGAAGTTATTACGCAGAATTTCCTAAGCTTTACATTTAAACCACTCTCTGAGTGTTAGTGAAAGTTCTGTCTGTTTAAGTTGTATTCATTACAAACCAAATCTCTCAAACAAACCTGAGTGAGCCTGAAGAGGCTAAGTGTGCAAAGAATACTTGTCTTGATCCTGAAGAGGCTAGGTGTGCAAAGAATACTTGTCTTTGAGCCCGAAGAGGCTAGGAGTGCAAAGAATACTTGTCTTTGAGCCTGAAGAGGCTAGGTGTGCAAACAATACTTGAGTCTATAACCTGATCAGTTATAGTGGATAAATCTTGGTGCTGCCAAGGACTGGACGTAGCTCTTTGCTTTGAAGAGTGAACCAGGATAAATAACTGTGTCAATCTCTCTTTCCTTAAACTCTTTAGTTGCTTTAGTTTTATTACGCCTATCAAGTGGTGTGTTTGAAAAAGTCACCCGTCCATCCTGTATTCTTCCACTCGTCTAAATCTAGCTTCTGTTTACGAAAAGATTTCAACTTTGCTTAAATTCTGATAAACACAATTCAACCCCCCTTATCGTGTTTATACTTGTATATTTCATCATGGACTTGAGCTCCATAAGATATTTGGATGCTAAGTCTAAGAGATTGGAAAGTTTAAGTATTTCTAACTTATTTATTCTATGTTATTAAAGCTAGTATGTATTACTTTCATTTTTCCAAGATGATCATGGACTTGATCTCCATAAGATATTTGGATGCTAAGTCTAAGAGATTAGAAAGTTAAAGGATTTCTAACTTGTTTATTCTATGTTATTAAAGGTAGTATGTATTACTTTCATTTTTCGAAGATGATCATGGACTTGAGCTCCATAAGATATTTGGATGCTAAGTCTAAGAGATTGGAAAGTTTAAGGATTTCTAACTTGTTTATTCTATGTTATTAAAGCTAGTATGTATTACTTTCATTTTCCAAGATGATCATGGACTTGAGATCCATAAGATATTTGGATGCTAGGTCTAAGAGATTGGAATGTTTAAGTTTCCATTGTTTTCCAAGATGATCATGGACTTGAGCTCCATAAGATATTTGGATGCTAAGTCTAAGAGATTGGGAAAGTTTAAAGATTTCTAGACTATAGATCCTATGAAGGCCGAACCTAGAAGGTTGTGGACCTAGTGATGACAACCAAATGGTGAGGTTGCCTTTGATGATCTTTTTGGTTGAATTTTAATAATTACAAATCCAAGTTAGAATTGAGTTGTAACATAAAAGGGAGAAAATATGAATATGGTGAAGATTAGAGATGGTGATGGCGCCACAAAGTAGAGAGTTTGATAAGCCAAGTGAGGTTCGCCACAAGAATCGTGGATTCTTGATAAGAACAAGATGACTCAACCAAGAACCAAAGAGAGACAATTCCCTCACAAATGGATTTAATCCAAATTCAACATCCAAGTTCTTATTCAACATGAAAATGGAGTGTACAAATAGAGTATTAGGCTGCCAACTTTTTGGCTTCCAAAAGAGATCATAACCCCCACAATAATTAGCCTAATCATGCCACTAAATGACTCACTAATCCCTCCTTAACTCAGCCTCTAATGGTGAGTTTATTATTCTCTCATAACCATCATTATGTGGCTGCCACACTTTACTTCTCATATTAAAAAGTGTAACTCCCACATAATTAACAAAACAATAAACAAACTAATAACTTATAGGAGTTACTATTGGCATGAAAACCAAAGATTCCTCCTACTAAGCTCCCAAATTCGTGTACAACATGGACTTAAGTGGGATTGACCCATTTGCAACACTTAGCCAATTTGGACACACACACATAACCCATTACACTTATTGAATTAAAATAAAACAACTAAGTGGACTCATAACTAGAGCACGCCCCATTTGAAAATGATCATGGGTCTTCTAGTTGAATGAGAAAGGTCATCAATTGGGGCTCCATTCCATTTGGTCTCATTCTTGGGCTTGCTTTTATCAAAATAGCCCCCATGTAATTAAGAGCTTGTTGGGCTTTCTTGTGTCTAACTTTTGTCATGGGCCCACCAAGTCCTTGATTTGATTCTTGATCCATGGTCTTCATTGGGCTCATATCATTCTTGTTGGAAATTGGACTTGCCCCCCATGGCTCATATCATACCCTCCTTCTTTAAGAAAATTCGTCCTCGAATTTATGACTTCAATCCCAAGCATGTTATCGAATCTTGTGTTAAGATATCCATACTTTTGGGTAACCATGCAAGTTCCCAAGACATGGAGTACCTCCCTTGGGATGAACTCTTCCATTACATCGGTTGTATCAAACTTAAGTTCATAATATATTTCAATAGGAGGTAAAGCATGAGTAGGTGCTTTATTGAGACTTTTGGAATCCTTGCAAGTTTCCAAACCATGGGGTATTTCCTTTGGGATGAAATCTAAATGTTTGCAAAAGAGTTACAACATCACTAGGCAAAAAGAGATCATTAGAAGTGTTAGCAACCAAATGAAAATTCTTGCAATAAAATATGCATTGGGGCTGCCTTGAAATTAAAACCCTCTTCTCTTCACTTTTTGTTTCCAAATAACTCTCTTTTTTCTCAATTATTTCTGCACTATTTTTCTCATTATTTTTCACACTATTTTTCTCTTTATCATCACTCTTCTTTTCACTCTCCTTTCTTCTTCCTTTTGATCATCACTTTTCTTTTCTTTCTCTTTTGCTTTTGCCTCATTATCTTGTTTTGCTTTCTCTCTCTTTCTTCTCATTCTCTTTCTTGTTGGAGTCTTCTATCAACTTCTTCACATGGTCTTCGAAACTTTCTACTTGTCTTTTCATTCTTTCCTCTTTTCTCAACTTCTTTTTTTCGTTCTCTCTCATCTTCTTGTCACGCCTCTCATGCATTTGCCGGATCCACTCTTCAACCTCTTTCCTATGTTCTTGCACATAGTCGAAATTTTCAAATCGCAACATAGCAAAAAGAAGAAAAGGAGAAAGGTAGAAGAAGAACAAAACTCAAAATTCAACCAAAGCCTAAGCTTTGATACCACTTGATGACAACCAAATGGTGAGGTTGCCTTTGATGATCTTTTTGGTTGAATTTTAATAATTACAAATCCAAGTCAGAATTGAGTTGTAACATAAAAGGGAGAAAATATGAAAATGGTGAAGATTAGAGATGGTGATGGCGCCACAAACTAGAGAGTTTGATAAGCTAAGTGAGGTTCGCCATAAGAATCGTGGATTCTTGATAAGAACAAGATGGCTCAACCAAGAACCAAAGAGAGACAATCCCCTCACAAATGGATTTAATCCAAATTCAACATCCAAGTTCTTATTCAACATGAAAATGGAGTGTCCAAATAGAGTATTAGGCTGCCAACTTTTTGGCTTCCAAATGAGATCATAACCCCCACAATAATTAGCCTAATCATGTCACTAAATGACTCACTAATCCCTCCTTAACTCAGCCTCTAATGGTGAGTTTATTATTCTCTCATAACCATCATTATGTGGCTGCCACACTTTACTTCTCATATTAAAAAGTGTAACTCCCACATAATTAACAAAACAATAAACAAACTAATAACTTATAGGAGTTACTATTGGCATGCAAACCAAAGATTCCTCCTACTAAGCTCCCAAATTCGTGTACAACATGGACTTAAGTGGGATTGACCCATTTGCAACACTTAGCCAATTTGGACACACACACATAACCCATTACACTTATTGAATTAAAATAAAACAACTAAGTGGACTCATAACTAGAGCACGCCCCATTTGAAAATGATCATGGGTCTTCTAGTTGAATGAGATAGGTCATCAATTGGGGATCCATTCCATTTGGTCTCATTCTTGGGCTTGGTTCTATCAAAATAGCCCCCATGTAATTAAGAGCTTGTTGGGCTTTCTCGTGTCTAACTTTTGTCATGGGCCCACCAAGTCCTTGATTTGATTCTTGATCCATGGTCTTCATTGGGCTCATATCATTCTTGTTGGAAATTGGACTTGCCCCCCCATGGCTCATATCACCTAGGATACTTTGTTCTTATTTTTCTAAAATGATCATGGTTTTGAGCTCCTTAATACATATGGATGCTTAACCTAAGAGATTAGAAAGTTTAGTGAATGCTAACCTACTTTACTTGCCTTGGCCGAATGCCCTAAGTTTATAACTTAGTGGGATTTTAATTCAACTTTGTTAAATGATCATTGTTTATGAACTCCTAACACTTAAGGATCACAAATCCATGAGTTGTATAATTTTCGGGAATCTCTAACCCTAAGAACTAGTCTTGGCCGAACCTATACCTTGTGGTTTAGTGTTCTTGTCTGAATTTTAACATGTGATTTTGTGTTCATATCCTTAGACTTCCATCACGGAGGAAACGAGGACGTTCGTGTCATACCTCTTCAAGCATCTAACCTTCTTACCTTCACAGAAAGCAAGAGGGGATTGCCTAGGGATATTCAATGACTATATGCATGTGTGTATGTGTTTACTTGAATGATTTGAATATTATTATGATGTGGAGCAAACACTTGAATGACTTGTTTACTTGAACTATTGTGATTATTACTTGAAGTTGATTATTACTTGCCTTAAAGTATTGTGAGTTGTATATATGTGATGAACTGTCATTAACTATGATATTATTGTTGAGAATATATTACTGTTGATTGAAGTTTGAGAAGTCGGACTTGAGTCTGTGCACAATGATTATAAAGGTTAAAAGCCTTAATAAGCCTTGAATAGAACTTTGAAAATATTGGTTTCATTTATAAAAGTTCCTTGTTTAAAATACTTACTTCAAGAGAATGAGATTCTAGTTCTGAAAAGAAACCTTGAAGTGTTTTTAAGTCAATAGAAACTACCTTTTTATGATCCAAAGTTTGTACGAGAGAAAACCTTTTTCGAACTATGTTTTTCATGAAGGAAAAACCCTTTTGAAATATTTGACCTCACTCCATCAAGGATTTCAAAAGCAAACGAATTACCAAATGTTTTATAAAAGAATTTGTAAAGGAAAAGATATTCTCCTAAATGATTTAGAAACGTTCCGGTTACTTGGATAGGTGACCGGGTTTTTTGTTTTGGTTTTTGATTTTCACTGAACGAAAAGTAAAGCACATGTGAAAGAGAATCTAGTTCGCGAGACGTCACCTCTAGTATTCAGTTATAAGCACGCGATCTGGGATCCGTGTCAAGAATTATGGACCAAGGGTCCAAGTTGTGATATTATGGGCTAGGAGTCCAAATCTTGGAATTGAGGACTGTGTGTTCTAATTTCATTGCTAAGGGCTAGGAGTCCTTATCATTTTGGAATAAAATATGGATAAAATTATAATTGTTTCTATGACCACAACCTTGGACTGCAGCCTCGGTCTAAGGTGTTGTGATTGAGCACTCGGACTGTGCGTCCTGTATTATTAATTTTCAAGTGATGGAAATTGTGAATAGTCGTTAGCTTTGGGCTTCGACAAACGGAAAAGAGTGAACACAAAGAAAAGTCTCATTAATGAAAAGTCTTTTATTCATATGCATTTCCCCTTGGCATACATGCTTGAGTTACCAAATACCCACTTAAGATGTGGTATTTGATGATGTATACATCCGAATGGCCATTATAAGATATTCGTGATGGTGTTGATCCGGGTACATGAGGTGACGGAGACAACTTGACAAACATGACGTATGAGCCTGATCAACTCTTCCTTTCTTAATGGTAAAACGGTTATGGTATCTCATGAGATTAAGATTAGAGCCTGATGATTGAAGTGTCATGCATTATCTTTACTAAATTGATTGATTCGGGTATGAGACTGATAAGCCTCTGGCTTATCTAGTTTTATAACTAGATGGACTGTGGTTTCCGTGCTAATTATTCGAGTTTAATCTCGTTTTCGCCCAAATTTGGCCTTGTTTTGTTCCTAAGTAGACTTTTACTCGTTCTAGGCATTTTTAGTAGTTTTTAGTCTATTTTGAATAGAATTACGCTTTTTGTGTCTTTTTATTGTTTCAGGTTATAAGTGAAGCTCCGGGAGTCAAGGAAAGTCAAGAAATAGTGGAAATTGCCATTCTGGAGATGCTCGCCCCGCGAGTGGATGCTCGCCTCGCGAGCCTGAAGATCAGCAAAACAGCAACAGTCATCAATTCTGGATCGCCACGCGAGAGGCTTCTCGCCTCGCGAGAGCCTGAAGACCCTGGAAGACAGAGACCATCACGGCCTAGCCGTGATGAAGGTCACGGCTGTGACAGATTAAGGTTTGAAGACTCGCCCCGCGAACACAATCTCGCCTCGCGAGAATCCAAATTGAAAGCGCGCCAAAACTAATGTTCGCCTCGTGAAAGCTTGTTCGCCCCGCGAGCGGCCGAGAACCAGAATCCCTATTTATAGGCTGTTTCAGATCAGAATTGGGAGATCTGAATCCTAGTTTTAGCCACTGTTTTAGATCAGTTTTGTTACGAGTTCTTGTTACTCTGGAGCTGCGTCTCCCTTCTTCTTTTTCTTATTTTGATATGGTGATTATGTCGGATTGTTTGTGTTGTCACGGGCATGAGGAAGTAATCCCCTCGTCTAGGGGATCAATGAAGCCACCCATGGCGGTATAGTGTTCATGTGATGTATGTTTTTCTCCCCTTTTCTCAATTGATGTTTTCCAATTCTGATTTGATTGTGTGGATCATATGCTTGCGTGATTAACTAGTTAAACGTGTTGAGGCTGATCGGCGATTCATGTTTTAGAACTTGAATTGGGATCATCGATCGAATATTGTACGAGAGTGAATAGGAGATCGGTGCAACCATATAGGGAACAAGAATTAATAGAGTTCGAGGATTAGGGTTATGAGACCTAGTAAGTAATTAATCCAATCATCGAATACGTCCTATTGAGCACGACAGTGGATATAGGAGAATTTGGGGGTCCCGGTTGACATTGTAATTGAACTTAGGGAGGAATACATCATCACTTGGGTACTATGCATGATTGGGTAGGTGGATTTGAGACCCTAGATATTTTAATTTCAGATTTTAATACCTTAGCTTTATTTGGTTTGTTATTTGAATTGCGATATTACTCTCTCTCTCTCAACCACTTTCCTCTCTTGACCAAATGTATCGGATTTCCCGTGAATTAGATAAATTGGTAGCCCAATCCTTGTGTTCGACCTCGGTAAATTCTTACCGTGTTTATTTTATTACTTGCGACGACCCGGTACACTTGCCGGTGACTCATCAGAGACCCACTGAAATAATACTTGTTGTTTACCTATGAGTAATGTTTAAAATGTTAATATGCCAAGGTGTTGTATGTATCATGCGTATGGTTGTTGTGCGATATATCCGTTGTCGGTATCTCACTCTTTCATTTCTACTTGTTATTCTCTCTTCCTTTTTGGCATCGCCGTACGTATATGAGTTCAGATGGATCCCAATATCCCACTTGTGCCGACAACGTCGAAGACTGAGGTCTTTGATGATGCAGGGAATGCGGGGGCATGTTGATACATCTAGGGGCGACATCTGCCACATACCACGGAGCAATTACCACAACCGATTTAAATGCGGACGGAGACCCAATCCATAGGAGCCATACTGTGGAGACTAGGAGGGTAGCTCTGCCTCCGACTTGGTATTACCTTCACACACTGCAAGCTAATGGACTGCTACATGAGCCACCACCTCTAGACGTAGAGCCGGCAGCACCGATTGAGGAGGATCCCGAGGAGGACCCTGAGGAAGACTTCTTTAAGGTCGTGGATGAGGATGAGCCGGATTATCATGTTATGGATCATGACGACGACGACGATTCCGTAGATGAGGGCGGTGATGTCATAGATCCGTTACCCGAGGTATCGTCTCGTGAGAGCATTTGTCGAGACCCTGCTTGCAGCCAGTGTCAGTAACCAGTTCGGAGCATTTTGTGGATAGTCTTCCGTCATCTGATTTTTTATAGTTACCATTTTGGATGTGGTTCCGGACCCTCTTTCCTTGTGTCTTACTTACTATCTTTTAAGTTGTATCCTCTAGATGTCTAATTCTGTTGCAATGGCCATTGATAAGGCCCTAACTTATGTACTGGAACTTGGCTTTCATTGGGATATGTTATATATATATATATATGTTGTCTTCAATTCATGTTCTGAGTGTTCATCACATTTATCTTGTTTCATTCCTTTCAAAAAAAAAGTTATTGTTTTTAGTGTACACATCCATTGAGCAAATGATACTTTCTGAAAGTGACCAGCATTGTAAATCAGAAATATTTCCGCAATTGGGTAACCATGTGATGTCGGGTTTAGGGTGTCACACCATACATGATGCTATCCACTCCACTTGAATAAGGAATGGAATCCATTCTTCTTCTTTCCGTGTCATTGCTAGGAGCTTGAGTAATAGAGAGCTTTGTGTGATTACCAAAAGGTGTAGAAACCAGTTTAGATATATGTATCCTATACCTTTCTACAATTTTCCTCAAGTAACCTTGCTGAGATAGTAATAGTTCCCCTTTCTTTCTGTTTCTCACTATATCCATGCCAAGTATCTTCTTTGCCTTACCAAGATCCTTCATCTCAAATTCAGAATTCAATTGGTCCTTAAGCTTTCTTATCTCTTCCTTGCTAGAGCTGGCTATAAGAATGTCATCCACATATAGGAGTAGGAAAAGAACACACTCCTCCTCTCTCCTAAGTATGTACACACAACTATCATAACTACTCCTCAGAAATCCCACTCTCAAGAGAAAATCATCAAATTTTTTGTACCATTGTAACATCCTAAAATTCTAACGTAATTAATTCGAAAAAATAAATAATAATAATAATAATAATAATAATAATATTAAGTTACTAAAAAGTGTAGTGAAAATAAAATATAAACGAGAAATTTAGTGTAAAGAAGTGATTGTATAAGGGTTATTGAAATTTATTAACTATTATAAATAATACAAAATCATATATATATGTGTATATATATATATATACATATGTGAAAAAAAAAAGAAAAAAAGAAAAGAAAAGAAGATACTTGGGCGTTAAGCCCAAGCATTTGTCCTAAAAAAAAAAAGAAAAGGTAAAAAAAAAAACCTGAACAGCGCGTACAATATATATATATATATATATATATAAATATATATATATATATATATATACTTTAGAAAAACGCAAGAAGGGAACCGCGCCGCACAATAGAGAAAGGTGTTTCCATTTCTTGTGTGTATAATCGTAACAATACGGATCCAAAAACACCATCAAACGGGAGAAGAATTTTTAGAGAAGCGCAAATCCTTATCATGAATAATTTTTAGAGTGCATTGGAGGTCTTCGAGAGGTGAGTAACAGTACCTTTTAATAACCCTTTTCATGGCACACGTGTTTTGTTGTGTTGAGCGATTTCCTTATGATTTTGAGATTTTAATTGAATGATGCATGTTATTAATAAACTAATTTTTTTGGGGTTTTGAATTAAAATAAAAAAAGATTATTAAATTGGGTATTTATTCTTGTTACTGATGGCATGAAATACATGATCGGTATTTGTATTAGTTGAATGACGTGCTTATTGGTGTGTGTTATGCCATATGAGTTTATTTGACATGCATGATAAGATAAAATATTTAATTTTTGGTAAATGAATTGTTACACGTATGAGACATGAAATTGTGCTTTATGATGAATTGTATGATGTTTGCCGCAATACCACCTATGATAGGGGTATCGAAGAGAAATACCGCCTTAATGGGGTATCGAAAGTAACATCGCCATGTGAATGGGATGTCGAAAATGAGTAATACTACCTAAAAAGGAGTATCGAAAGTAACACCGCCACAGGCTGGGGTGTCGAAAAAAGAGAAATACCACCATGTGCACATGGGAGGTATCGAAATGGAAATGTCCCCGACAGGAGGGTGACATCGAAACACTCCTCGTGAGTAGGGGTGGGCAATGAGACGCCATTGTCGTGTGATGTGTGAATATATGGCATGCCGGCAAGAGGCCAATTTAATTAGGAGGTCTTCAGGCCGCTTGGATTAAATTAGAATTCATCTGGTATATGGAGTGTGATGTATTGAGATGAGATTATTATTGACATTAAAAGTATTTTCTTTTATATATATTATTTTGGAAAATTAGTGGGTGCCATGAACAGTTTTTCTGGTTACCGCGCCGGCTGAGAACAATGCTATTTTCGAAAATACTTTTTAAAACTGTATTGTTAGTCACTGGGATTTTATATCTCATTATAAGTATTGTTTTCAGAGCACGAGTAGGACGTTATTGAAACTGAAGAGGCGTGAAGACTTAGTGGATTCCATTAGTTATTCTTTCTAGTTTGGTTAGTATTTTCTTAAATGAGAAGCCGTATGTGACTAGACACATTTATTTATCGTTGGGATTGTAACTAGACACCCGGTTTTGAGGCTTTTGATTTTTATTTATATTTATATTCACTACATGGATATTTTATTACTACGTTATTTATTAGGAGGTATTTTCAGACTTTAAATATATATATATTTTTTAATTTTTCTTTATGAGATGTATGTTTTAATTAAATGCTTTAAAGGATTTAATTTTTTTAATGATTTTACCTTGGGATTACTAATGTAACAAAGGGCGTTACAACCATCGTCTAGGGCTTTGTTTTAGCCCATAAAGTGATTTTCTCAAGATACATACCTTGGTCTTATCTTCTGCATATCCTTCCGGTTGTTGCATGTAGATAGTTTCCTTTAGATCTCCATGTAGAAATGTTGTCTTGACATCCAACCATTCTAATTCCAAGTCATACTGATTCACATTAGATATCAATATCCTTATAGAACAATGTTTTACCACAGGTGAAAAGATCTCATTATAGTCAATCTCTTCAACTTGGGTAAAACCCTTTGCTACCAGTCTTGCCTTGAACCTTGCCTCCTCAATGCCTAGAATACCATCTTTTTTCTTGAAGATCCACTTGCATCCAACTACCCTTTGATTCTTGGGTAAGTCCACAAGTGTCTAGGTTTGATTTTTATCCAAGGATTCCATTGTTGACGACTCTGGGCAAGTATACCTAGTCGTGCAAGTAATACGGTGGTAAGACCGGTTTATCGTATCCACGGGGATTGGATGTCAAGTACCAATTCACAAGCCCAACAACTATTTAGAATAAACTATTAATCAAGAGAAAGTAAAACAAACAAAAGACAAGAAATACAATCTTTTTGTCTTTTTGGGGATTTTTAACAAACACTTGGAGTGCAGAAAGATAAGTTGGGACTAGATTTCACCAAACATCTGTCTCATGTACTATCAGGACTAGATACCTCCCATTCTTGCTTCAGATATTAAAATCAATCCACTAAATTACTCAAACCCCGATTCCTCGGATGGCAAGAGCCTAAATCCACTAATAGACCCTAATTCCTTAGGTGGCCTAGATTAATGAATTTGCATTAACATTAGGGATCATGTGATTACTAATAAACCTAACTCCATTCCTAGATGAAAGGGTTACTAGGTGATTAAATTCAATTCCGGTTATGATACGAACGTCCCCATTGCATACCAAAACACAAATCGAGTCATGGGGGTGCTAGCCACAACAAGCATTAAGCATAGAAAAATAACCACTAATACGAAGACATGAACATAGAATAATCAGTCAAGATAAATACATGATAATCAGTTGGCTACATCTAATCCCAACAACAGGGATTTAACTACTCATAAAAAGAGAATACAAAGAAACATAGATGAAGGAAAGAAGGGATTCCATGGGAGCAATCCTCCAGAAGCTGCCTCTGACTCAAGAAAATCACGCCCCTCCTGGTCTCTCTCTGAGAGAATAATATCTCTCTCTGTCCAAGTCTCTGAGAGAATTATATCTCTTTCAATGGTGCTGCCTTTTGGCCTCCTTGTCATAACTGACGCTGCCCCTTGGTCTTTTGTATCCATCTAGCAATAAATTCCAGATTTTTAATCTTTGATTTCTCAATCTGTATCTTTTGATTTCTCATGCGGGTCCCTTGTGCATTTAATTCATGTTGCTGGCAGTTTATTTCCTTGATTCGCGTTACTTTTCTATTCTCACTTTCACATTGCAAATCACTTTGTCTTCTCTTTAGCCTTAATTAACGTGGACCCCTTTGGACTAATTGATTTCAATTGTCATAAACCAACAATTCCTTCTTTGTCTGTTACTTTTCATTACTGCCTTATCTTTATTTTTATTCACATAACTGTCCCATTTCAATCTTCCACATTAATAACGCAGCTGTTAAACTTTTCCATTCAATACTCTTTATTTTTTTCTCATCCAGCAACCTTAACTTTCACGTTGAACCTCTCTCAAATGCCACTTGAGATTCCAATTCATAATTCACTCTTGATTTATGCTATCCTTTCTTCATTTTTAAAGCTCCAACTTAATCCAGGCTCCATCATGACTCATTTTGGGCATTTTATCTTTAATTTATGCAAAACAACACCACAACACCGCCTTATCCGTTCCAAGGGAAAACTAACTAAAAATAAAATAAAGAATGCCTAATCTATATGAAAAAATGCATGCAAAAGTGTACGAGAAAACATGATGTAAAATGACACTATCAAATCACCCCAAGCTTATTCAATTGCTTGTCCTCAAGCAATCACTAAGGCCACAAGATCAAACTAATCAAGGCAGTGGATAGTGAACCAAGAACCCGAGTAAATACTAATCCAAATAATAGGCATTTTAAACAATTCAGCAGGAGACAATCAATTCAAGTCCAATTAGAGGCTTAGGTTCCTTAGACTCATGTTCTCAATTATTTGGGCACTCTTTCTCACTTGAAGCTCACCCCAAGCTTGTTCATTTGCTTGGCTCTCTTTCTCACCTCACTCAATTGTTTAGGGGATAAGACATTTCACTCAATTTTCCTCAAGGAATGAATCCTACCATAGGCTTGACTATCAACCAAATCTCTACGTTATTAATGAAAACACATTAGAATCAAGAGGTCTTTCACTTGGTTGTAATGTGGCCATGGGATTAATCGTTAGGTGGGGAAATCAATAAAAGGACATTTCAAAAGGCTACACAAAACATTAAGCATTGCAAATCAGGACCTTCTAAAATACCTTTATGGGTTTCAATTCACTTTCCACCTTTCTTTTCTTTCGTTTTCTTTTTATTTCTCAATTTTCTTTTTGTCATCCGCTTCTCTATTTATTTTTCTTTTTTTTTTCTTTTTTTTTTTGAGAAGGGGAGATTTTTTTCAACTCAAGAGAATTATATTTTTTTTCTGATTCTTTCATCCCAAATTTTTTCGACTACCTTTTTTCCCTTTTGTAATACTTTAGAAGGTCCCTTATCCAACATATTTATCAAAACATTTCAGGGTACCAAGAAAAGCATTTTATTCTTTTAGGCTCAAAATTGGGCAACTAAGGGGTAGCATTTCATCATTCAAAGCTCAGAAGGCCAGAAAAATACCTATTGCCTCAATCATTTTCAAAAATGTTTCCAAAAAATTTTTAAGCTTCAAAATGGTTTCAAGTCAAGTTCTAGAGAAAACAAACCAAGAGGAATAACACTCTATACAAAGAATGGGGTAAATTTTAGTGAGTACCCCTTTGGCTCAAAATCTCACATTTTAGTTCAGAATCAATGAAAAACACAAATCCTCAGAACCAGATGCTAATTATCAACTATCCAAGATTATCTCAAACATTTTCATTTGCAGCCATATCACAAGAATAACAAATTGGGTTCAACAATTCACTATCACAAATTATTTGGCACTTAGTTCTCACAATTGGATACAAAATTCTAAGCAAGGGCAATCTAATTATGTGATCATGCAAAACTATATGAATGCAACATGCAAAATGCAAATGCAAAATACCCCTACCCCAAGCTTAAAAATTTACATTGTCCCCAATGTAAACAATCAAGATGGAAAGAGGAGAAAAATAAAATAAAACAAAAATTTGGAACGGCTTACCGAGGCGGTAGCGGGTGCTGACTTTGCTTTTTCTCTGCCCCTTTGTCTCTTCTCCTTGTCTTCTTGCTCTCTCTTCCTTCCTTATTACCCTGCAAACACTTGGCAATTGACAATTTATTATTTTCCTCTTGAGCTTCTCAAATTATTCAAGAGGTTAAAGCAAAAACAAAACTATTAAGAAAATGAAACAACTAAAGAGAAGAGTTAAGAAACTTGGGTTGCCTCCCAAGAAGCGCTTCTTTAACGTCACTAGCTTGACGTTCTAGGATCCTCCTCCCGGATCAAATGGAACTTGGAGTGGAGATTGTAGCAGTAGTGTGACTTTATCTTCAACTCCACCCAGCCAGTGTGTAAAAGCACCATTGACCTCTTCAACTATAATACTGCACTTACTTCCTAGCGGGTCAAATGGCATTTTCACCAGGAAGTTTAAAACACAAGTGGAAGGGGTTAGTTTACCAATGTCCACACACGCATGCAAGCCGACATAATTGTCCAATGCAGAAAATGCAGATTCCTTAGCAAGCATGGTGGAATCCTCTACCACTTCGTCTTCATCTTGAACTATCCCCCAAACCAGATTTTCCTCAAATTGTGCTGCACGTGACTCTTGTACTAACTGTTTGCAAATCTCCTCAACTTGCATTTTGAAGTTCTGCTTCACGGTTTCTATACTGTCACAGTTGGCTCTTGCCTTGGCCTCTGAGGCGGATAGTTCTTGGGAATATTGCTCTAGAGCAGCTTTCAACGGTGTTTGCTCCTTCCATTCCCATTCCTCCTCATGCTTCATTATCACACTATAAGCTTGTGCATGAGGGCAGTGACGTCCCCAAAGCCCGTAGTCTCCCAAGACTACATTAGGCCCAAAGTGGTATTTTGTAACACCGTCCAAGGTGGGAAAGTAATAAGTCTCCATTTGTTGCATCACCTTGTACAAACAAAACTCAAAACAAAAAGATCAAATATATACAGAAAAGTAAAAATAATTAAAATGTCTAAATTAGTTGCCTCCTCTGTTACTATTGATATTGGCAAAACCAATCCCCGGCAACGGCGCCAAAAACTTGTTGACGACTCTGGGCAAGTATACCCAGTCGTGCAAGTAATACGGTGGTAAGACCGGTTTATCGTATCCACGGGGATTGGATGTCAAGTACCAATTCACAAGCCCAACAACTATTTAGAATAAACTATTAATCAAGAGAAAGTAAAACAAACAAAAGACAAGAAATACAATCTTTTTGTCTTTTTGGGGATTTTTAACAAACACTTGGAGTGCAGAAAGATAAGTTGGGACTAGATTTCACCAAACATCTGTCTCATGTACTATCAGGACTAGATACCTCCCATTCTTGCTTCAGATATTAAAATCAATCCACTAAATTACTCAAACCCCGATTCCTCGGATGGCAAGAGCCTAAATCCACTAATAGACCCTAATTCCTTAGGTGGCCTAGATTAATGAATTTGCATTAACATTAGGGATCATGTGATTACTAATAAACCTAACTCCATTCCTAGATGAAAGGGTTACTAGGTGATTAAATTCAATTCCGGTTATGATACTAACGTCCCCATTGCATACCAAAACACAAATCGAGTCATGGGGGTGCTAGCCACAACAAGCATTAAGCATAGAAAAATAACCACTAATACGAAGACATGAACATAGAATAATCAGTCAAGATAAATACATGATAATCAGTTGGCTACATCTAATCCCAACAACGAGGATTTAACTACTCATAAAAAGAGAATACAAAGAAACATAGATGAAGGAAAGAAGGGATTCCATGGGAGCAATCCTCCAGAAGCTGCCTCTGACTCAAGAAAATCACGCCCCTCCTGGTCTCTCTCTGAGAGAATAATATCTCTCTCTGTCCAAGTCTCTGAGAGAATTATATCTCTTTCAATGGTGCTGCCTTTTGGCCTCCTTGTCATAACCGACGCTGCCCCTTGGTCTTTTGTATCCATCTAGCAATAAATTCCAGATTTTTAATCTTTGATTTCTCAATCTGTATCTTTTGATTTCTCATGCGGGTCCCTTGTGCATTTAATTCATGTTGCTGGCAGTTTATTTCCTTGATTCGCGTTACTTTTCTATTCTCACTTTCACATTGCAAATCACTTTGTCTTCTCTTTAGCCTTAATTAACGTGGACCCCTTTGGACTAATTGATTTCAATTGTCATAAACCAACAATTCCTTCTTTGTCTCATTACTTTTCATTACTGCCTTATCTTTATTTTTATTCACATAACTGTCCCATTTCAATCTTCCACATTAATAACGCAGCTGTTAAACTTTTCCATTCAATACTCTTTATTTTTTTCTCATCCAGCAACCTTAACTTTCACGTTGAACCTCTCTCAAATGCCACTTGAGATTCCAATTCATAATTCACTCTTGATTTATGCTATCCTTTCTTCATTTTTAAAGCTCCAACTTAATCCAGGCTCCATCATGACTCATTTTGGGCATTTTATCTTTAATTTATGCAAAACAACACCACAACACCGCCTTATCCGTTCCAAGGGAAAACTAACTAAAAATAAAATAAAGAATGCCTAATCTATATGAAAAAATGCATGCAAAAGTGTACAGAAAACATGATGTAAAATGACACTATCATCCATTTCTGCTTGTACCGCTTGTAACCAATTATGACTATCCTTGCTTTCCAGAGCCTCTCTGAAACTTCTCAGTTCTGGATCTTGAATCTCTTCAGCCGTATTAAGAGCATAGCAAACGAGGTCAGCATACCCAAATCTCTTAGGAGGTACAATATTCCTCCTAGCCCGATCTCCAGTCAACTGATAGTCTGATACTACTGGTGGTTGTTGATCTGTTTGTTCTGCTGGTGGTGGACTTTCCTTTCTGATGTTAGAGGTGGGAAACTCCACCTCAAACTGAGCTTTCTGGTCTATTTCATCTGAGTGGCTTTGTTCCAAGCCACTACACATCATACCCATCCTGGTCTCATCAAATGTGACATCCCTGCTTACAAAGCACCTTGATCCACCTGATTCCAACTTCCATAACTTGTAGCCCTTCACACCATCTAGATACCCAATGAAGATGCATCTAACCGCCCATGCATCAAGCTTGTCCTACCTGATGTGAGCAAATGCCAAAGAACCAAATACCCTAAGATTAGAGAAATCCATCGGTTAACCACTCCATACTTTCATAGGTGTCTTGAAGTCTAAAGCTGAAGATGGGCATATGTTTATCAAGTACACTGCAGTATTTGCATCTTCACCCCAGAAACTCTTAGGTAGTCCAGCACCCAAAAGCATATACCTAACACACTCCAGAATAGTCTTGTTCATCCTTTCTGCTAGATCATTTTGTTGAGGAGTCCGTGCCACGGTCCTATGCTTTTTAATTCCCCGTTTCCTGCAAAACTCATTAAACTGCTCTGAAATAAACTCCAGGCCATTGTCAGTCCTTAAAACTTTCAATTTCGAGCCTGGTTGATTTTCTATAAGAGTGTGCCATTCCTTGAATTTTTGAAAGGTTTCAGATTTGTTTTTCAAAATGTAAATCCACACTCTTCTAGAAAAGTCATCAATCATGGCAAGAAAATAGGATCCCCCTCCATGAGTCATCACCCTTGATGAACCCCAAAGATCCGAGTGCACATACTCAAAAGGTCTACTAGAAACATGCATACCGGTTCCAAAAGAAACTCTATGTTGTTTACCTAATATGCAATGATCACAAAATTCTAGTTTCTCCAATTTATCACCATTTAACAAGTTTTGTTTAGAAAATTCTACCAATCCTTTTTCACTTACATGACCTAGCCTTAAGTGCCATAACTTGGTTTTATCATGTGGTGTTTGACTAGCTACCGATGCTTGTGCAATATGACTGGAACCATTAAGAATATATAAACCATTTCTATTTGTTCCCTTAGCTATTATTAAATCACTACTAGAAATAGTTATCATACCATGTTCAATTTTAGTGGAATAACCTAAATCATCAAACATGCTAATGGATAGAAGATTTCTCTTTTAAGTTCAGGAACATACCTCACATCCTTTAAAAGGATTTCACGATTTTCAGAAGTTTTGAGCCAAATAGTTCCCATACCTTGTACCTTGCATGCTTTGTTGTTTCCTAGAAGCACCACTCCACCTTCTTTGAGTTCTACTGTCTCGAATTAGTCCTTCCTTGGGCACATATGGTACGAACATCCGGAATCCATAACCCAACTCCTTTGTGTTTCTGAACTTAACACCACCAACACCTCAGCACTCTCATAGCCATCCGAAGCAACTTCAACCTCAGCGGAGTTACTTGATTCCTTGTCCCCCTTTTCAGGACAATCTTTCTTGAAGTGACCTGTTTTATTGCAATTGAAACACTTAAGCTTTGACTTTGAATGAATCTTTGATTTTGATCCAGACCTCTTGCTCTTGGACCCTTTCTTCTCGTTCCTCCCGCTTGAGACGTTCAAGCTTTCACCATTATTCTTCGCTTTCAACTCTTGTTGCCTTTGGAGCTCCTTTGTCCGGATTGAAGTTTGCACATCATCCAAGGAAATGGTTTGATCATTGCCATACAAAATGGCATCCTTGAAATGCTCAAAGGATTTAGGTAAAGAATTAAGTAGGAGCAATCCCTTTCCCTCATCATCGAGCTTCACCTCAATGTTCTCTTGGTCATCAAGAATTTTATTGAATTCCGCAAGTTGCTCCACAATGGACTTCGATTCAGTCATCTTGAAGGAATATAGAAGTTGCTTCAAGCATAGCCTATTCGCTAGACACTTTGTCATGTACAAAGTTTCTAACCTTGCCCACATAGACGCCGCTGGCTCATCTAGTTTTATAGCTAGTATGACCGTGGTTTTGTGCTAATTTTATATCATTTTCGCCCAAATTAGACTTAATTGTCCTTAAGCAGTATTTTGAGTCCATAAAGTATTTTTAGGTTAATTTGGTTGATTTAGAGTTAAATAAAGCACTTATGCTATTTTCTGTTTTCAAGTTAATAAAAAGAAATAAATCTGGAGCTTTCGCCTCGCGAGATGGGCATTCGCCTCGCGAACCTGAAGGTGACTGTGCCAGAAATTGCAAACCTCTCTGTCTTGCCCCGCGAAACATGACTCGCCTCGCGAGTAATCCAACCCTGGAAGACCAGAAGCCATCACGGCTCATCCATGTTGAAGATCACGGGCGTTACAGTTTGGAATTTGAAGAGTCTCGCCTCGCGAATAATAAGCTCGCCTCACGAGAGAACCCAAAAGCTGAAGACTGTTCACATTATTCGCGTCACGAGACAGTGTTCGCCTCGCGAGTCCGCGGAATCCAGGAGTAGTATATAAGCCTGTTTTAGGCAGAACTAAAGAGCGAGTTTAGAGTGGCTAATTGTTAGCCAGTCTTAGGCAGTAGTAGTAGTAGTTTCAGTAGCTTACTTTCTTTTCTTTACTTTTGTGTTTATTTCTGTAATGGAGAACTAGTCTCCTAGATTAATCTACTGCAATTGGTTTCCATTACCACACTTGAGGTTGTGTATTTCCTGTTTTCATTTGCTTTTCCCTTTTCAATGCCATGCTTTATATTTCTGTTTGCTTAACTCAGGAGTATATTGTATTGTGTTGATTTGTTTCGGTGATGTTATGTTCCTATATATAATCGCGTTTGCTTAATTCGCGTGTGTTCAATCATGTTCGCTTAGTTCATGAGTGCTTAACCCCGTTTGCTTAATTCGGGAATAGGGACATATATCTGTAGTAGTGGTTTCGCTTGTAAATTGTTGCTACAACCGGGAGGGGATTACAATCTGCTTAGGGCTTGGAATTTACATGAGCCAATGATAGTGGGAAACCGAGAACAGTAGGTTAATCATCTTTAGTTTATTTGATAATCTCTTTAACTGCTCTGTTTTCGTTGTTCTATTTTGTTTTGTTTTCTTTATTTTATTTCAATCCAACCAACCCCCCAAAATCTAACTATTTCTGTTAATAACAACAACCTAAGAGTCCTTGTGAGACGATACTCGAGTTGTCGCTTCCCCATCTACATTATTTTGTAAACGCTCGTTCTTTTTGGCGCGTGGCGACAGCGCGGTCAAAAATTGGCGCCGTTGCCGGGGACTCTTATTGTGTTATTAGCAGAAAATAAATAAAAAAAAAACTTTGCTGAATTAGTTTTGTCTGCTTTGTCTGGTTGTGATTTTTAGTCCATGGATAATTATATGCAAAATTATGTGCCTAATGTTTATTATGAGCAACCATGCATGTATTATCCTGATTTTAGTGAACCACCACCATGCATAAATTATCCTAATTTTGCTGGGAGTTATGAGTTTAGCAGTGATTGTGACATGTTTGGAGTGAACAATTATCCTAGCCAAGCGACCACCTCTGCACCTTCCGAACCGTCACTAGAGGACCTGTTCAAACAGATGACTGCACAAATGATTGCACAGATAACTGCACAAATGGAAGGAATGATACAACAAATGGCAGAGAACAATCAACGGATGGAGGAACAAAGTCTTGAAAACCATAAGAGGAGTGAAGCTGAATCTCAGAAGTTGTCCATTCTAATTGATCAAATAGTCGCCAACTCGGCTGCACTGCTAACTCCACAGCCCCTTGAAGAACATACAGAGTCACAAGTTATTCTTGAAGATACTTCTGATGATAATTTTGATAATACTTCTGTTGATGAACTGTGTGTTGAATCCCCTGATTCTAATGCATGTGCCGATTGTACTGACACTGCTTTGTGTATAGAATGTTATGCATGTTTATTCTTCTCAGGAGACATAGAAAATGAGGATCAGGAGGATCAGGAGGACATCTGCTTTCCCGTGCTTGAGGATGATGAAGAACCTTTGGAAGTAGATGATTCAATTAATTCAAATGCATGTGTTGAGAGTGATGGGATGGATGAACTAATTGCTGAATTTCCAGACATTCGGAATTTTACTGATTCAGTTTATTGTGATATATGTATTGACTCTACTGACACTAACCTTTGCGTGGTGTGTGCTGAAATTTCTGCAGGTTTAGCAGGTGATGAATTTGTTAGTGCTGTGAATGAAGACCTTGCAGAAGTTGAAGCAGCACCAGCAACACTTTCTACTTGTTTACCACCTCCCACTGTGGAACAACCGGTGATGGACTTCAAGCCACTGGATCTTGCACCATGGCCAGTCCAAGGGGTTGAATCCAAATTTTATTGGGAGGATTTTATTGAGAAAGCGGTTATCTTTGACCCAAGAGGGAGTGAGAAGTCCGCCGCACTGGAAGGAGTCACCGTAACTGTCAAGCACTCACTCCCATATCAAGGCTGCAAGTTATGGAAGCATGGAATGAACTCCCACCCTTTGGCTATCACGTGGGCCTTATGCTTCATGCCATGGGATCCGGGAGGATCATACTACAATTTGGGCATTCAGTGGCCACTGTATCACAAGCAATGGGATCTAGGTGGACCCACCCTCCAATGAGTTTTTCTGAACCTTACTCTTTTTAATTTTCTTTTCCTTGCTTTATTTCTGTTTTGTTTTTAATAAAGCTCCTGAATAATTTGAGAAGCTCAGGAGTTGCGTTGAGTCTTATATTGGCAAGTTTGCTGGATTTGATTGAATTTGCATAGATGGATTGCATGTTATGTGTTGACTGTTTTCCCTCTAGGATTTGGAAAATTTTTGAAAAATGATCCCCATGTGATTGAAAACTGAACTTTGAGATTTTGTTGTGATGACATGATTTATGATAAGTTTGGGGTGATAGGAAGCACACACTAGGGATAGAATCTCTGTCAAACAATTTGCATAAATGTCCAGGTGAGGTTTTGAGCCTCCAACATGTTTTCTATCTGTGTGAACTCACTTTCAAGTTACACTTTCCTGAATTTGCTCGAATCTCTTTATGGTTTGCATGTTTATGTGTTTGCTTCAAATGATTTAGGCATTTTCTTTGTAAATAACCACTTAGCCTAAAATAACCATCTCTAATGCATGTTTCCTTAGTTAGCCCCATTGAGCCTGATTAGCCTGTTAATTCTTGTTAACCTGATGTTATGAGCCTAAAATCTGAAAAACCATGTTAACACGATCTTAGGATTAGGAGAGCATGGAATTTTAGCAAAAGAGTGGTTGCAAGAAACTAAGTTTGGGGTGGCTACAAGGATGTGACATGTCATTCTGGGATTGAGAAAAAGAAAAAAATATAATAAAAAGGTTGAAAAAAAAGGGAAAGAAAAGAAAAGCAGAAAAAGAAAAAAGAAAAAAAAGAAAAAAAAGGAAAGAAAAAAAAAGAAAAGTGTAAAAATGAAAAAAAAATAAAAGTATTAGAAGAAATGGCTGTAGTCACCCAAGGCAAAAAGGAAAAAAATGGAAAAGGAACTTGAGTGGAATTTCAATGTTTTGAAGTGTTTTATGCTCTCTTAGTTCCTAGGGTCTTCAGCCTAGTTCCTTTGTAAATCCTACCCTTAGCCAGGCCCCATTACAACCCATAAAAGTCCTTTTGATGTTGCATGCATGTTTTCTGTGGGAACCATTTGGAGATGAAAATCAAATTTATGGGAAGTGCTCTTAAAAGTGAAATTGAGTGCAATGTTGATAGCCTGACACAAACTGAGCGATTGAGTGAACACTGAATGCCCTTGTGAGGAAGGCAGTTGTTTGAATTCGGTGATCTCCCTCTTGTGTGTAACTTGAACCCCCTGCTTAGATTAATGATTGTTTGAATGACGAAATTCTCAATTGTTTAGAATAAATGATTGTGGGGATTGCTTTGCTTGAAGGGGGGGGGGGGGACATTAAAGGAAAAAATATATTGAATTGCTTGAAATTTGTGCAAAGTTGATTGAATCCTTAAGCTTGCCATGTCTTGAGTCTTTTTAAGTTTTTGAGTTTTAGTTTGCTTGGGGACAAGCAAAGTTTAAGTTTGGGGTATTTTGATCAGCCGCCGCCTCATCTAGTTTTATAGCTAGTATGACCGTGGTTTTGTGCTAATTTTATATCATTTTCGCCTAAATTAGACTTGATTGTCCTTAAGCAGTATTTTGAGTCCATAAAGTATTTTTAGGTTAATTTGGTTGATTTAGAGTTAAATAAAGCACTTATGCTATTTTCTGTTTTCAGGTTAATAAAAAGAAATAAATCTGGAGCTTTCGCCCCGCGAGATGGGCATTCGCCTCGCGAACCTGAAGGTGACTGTGCCAGAAATTGCAAACCTCTCTGTCTCGCCCCGCGAAACATGACTCACCTCGCGAGTAATCCAACCCTGGAAGACCAGAAGCCATCACGGCTCATCCATGTTGAAGGTCACGGGCGTTACAGTTTGGAATCTGAAGAGTCTCGCCTCGCGAATAATAAGCTCGCCTCGCGAGAGAACCCAAAAGCTGAAGACTGTTCACATTATTCGCGTCGCGAGACAGTGTTCGCCTCGCGAGTCTGCGGAATCCAGAAGTAGTATATAAGCCTGTTTTAGGCGGAACTAAAGAGCGAGTTTAGAGTGGCTAGTTGTTAGCCAGTCTTAGGCAGTAGTAGTAGTAGTTTCAGTAGCTTACTTTCTTTTCTTTACTTTTGTGTTTATTTCTGTAATGGAGAACTAGTCTCCTAGATTAATCTACTGCAATTGGTTTCCATTACCACACTTGAGGTTGTGTATTTCCTGTTTTCATTTGCTTTTCCCTTTTCAATGCCATGCTTTATATTTCTGTTTGCTTAATTCAGGAGTATATTGTATTGTGTTGATTTGTTTCGGTGATGTTATGTTCCTATATATAATCGCGTTTGCTTAATTCGCGTGTGTTCAATCATGTTCGCTTAGTTCATGAGTGCTTAACCCCGTTTGCTTAATTCGGGAATAGGGACATATATCTGTAGTAGTGGTTTCGCTTGTAAATTGTTGCTACAACCGGGAGGGGATTAAAATCTGCTTAGGGCTTGGAATTTACATGAGCCAATGATAGTGGGAAACCGAGAACAGTAGGTTAATCATCTTTAGTTTATTTGATAATCTCTTTAACTGCTCTGTTTTCATTGTTCTATTTTGTTTTGTTTTCTTTATTTTATTTCAATCCAACCAACCCCCCAAAATCTAACTGTTTCTGTTAATAACAACAACCTAAGAGTCCTTGTGAGACGATACTCGAGTTGTCGCTTCCCTATCTACATTATTTTGTAAACGCTCGTTCTTTTTGGCGCTTGGCGACAGCGCGGCCACTGTCTTTTCCCTTGCAACCTCTCTCAATGCCTTATCACCAAGACATAGAATAATTGCACTTCTTGACTTCTCTATCATGTCGGTATTCTCCTTTTGTGATAGAGTGCCCGCCATCCTTGCCTCTTCTTTGAGAGCTTCTACACATCCAAGTTGTATTAAGATTACCTCCATCTTAACCCTCCATAAACCGAAGTCATTACTTCCGGAGAATTTCTCTATGTTGTACTTTGTGTTTCCCATTGTTCAGACGTTTGATCTTTTTTCTTCTTTCACTCCCCACAGACAGCGCCACTTGTTGGTCCAATGTATGAAAGAATCCAAAGAAGATCCCTGAAACAATACACAAAGACTACACAGTACAAAGAAATAGAGTTTCGCAACCTAAACCAAATACACCTAATGTAGAAGAAACACTATAGCAAACAACCAGCCAGAACTAAGCGCAAAACAGCAAATAAAAGCACAGCAAACTATGTGATAATCGATTATGCACAGCGGATCACTAGTGCAATAAGTGCTTTTTACGTCAGTTAAAATTGATTTTTTACGTCAGAATACTGACTGACGTAAATACAGCTGACGTTAATAGTTAATATTTTAACGTCAGTTCTCAACTGACGTTAAAATATTAACTATTAACGTCAGTTCTTTAACAAAACTGACGTTAATTTTGTAAAAATTAACGTCAGTTTTTTAAACAACTGACGTTAAACATAAAAATATTAACGTCAGTTTTTTAAGACAACGAACGTTAATTTTGTTAAAACTAACGTCAGTTGTTATAAAGAATTGACGTTAAAGGTTTAATTTTAACGTCAGTTGTAATAAACAACTGACGTTAATAGTGCAGTGTATATTTTATAAAATACTATTAACGTCAGTTGTTTGATACAACTGACGTTAATAGATTTTTTTTTAATTCAGTTTTAAAATATCACTCCCCTCAGCTATCCCTGCATTCAGTAAATATCCCAGTAAAACAGAATATCAACACATTACAGAATTGCAAAGGAAAATGGAACAATTGGGGGACTTAAAACCAAAACCCATGTATATATATAAATAAAATTTAGTTCCAATGTCTAAAAAACAAAACTACCAATCTAAGGATATATATATACATGTTATTAATTAGTTTCTAAAGTCTAACAAAAAAACTATTTATCTAAGTATTGCGGAGGTATCTTGTCAATTCCTTTTTCAGCCGCATACTTGAAGAAGAATTCAGCGAAGCGCATCCTCAAGTCTCTTAACTCATCTTCTTGAATAGGCGATTGGTCGCTAAATGCCTACACACGTTCAAATAATAACAATAACATCAATGCAAGTCATCTTCAAAACTATAATATATAATTTAACAAGTTGTTTAAATATTACCTTAATCCATCTATCCGTAATAGATGCGGAGACTATGTTCAGCATATGAAGCATCACATAATAGCCGCACGACCACCCGTCAATTTGAAATCGAGACTACCAACAAAATTAATTTCAACGTCAGTTGAATATACATATAAATTAGTAATTGTAATATTAATTATTTGATAAATAAACTACCAAACCTTGAGGATGTTCCATACAGGATTTGCTTTAGCCTTAGAAGTCCTACTTCTCCCGTTGGCGCAACTTATGCTACTCGCCTTCAGCGCGCTATCATAAACAAATAATCATGTCGATCAATTAACAAATTCATATATCATGTGTGTAATAAACTAAAAACAACTGATATTAAAACTTAAATTAAATTTAAGATTAGTTACTTACTTATTTACAGCTTCCACCACCTTCGATGGCGGATCATGGTGGAGAGAGCAGAAGAATATGACAGTATGCCTAGACGGGTGAAGTACCAACAACTGCCAATGGTCATTCATACAGTAGGGAGCCAGATATAATTCTTTCCGATTTTCTCCCAACAAGTTCCCTATATATTTACTCAATGCATCGCCAGCAAAGAATTGGGGCGGATGACCGACGGATCTAAGAAGCCAGAACCGATGCAACGCCCTTATCAAGCTGAAGACGATGGAGATACCTAAGATATGAAAAGGTGTGGATGTTAATTACATAATATATATATTGAAATTAAAATAAATTATTAAACGGAAAAATACCAAAAATAAATAAGTTATAAAATTAAAATTAACTTACGTGCACCAGAGACTGAAAACATTGCTGTTCAACCAGACGTTATTTCTGCAGGCGTTCCCGAGATCGTCACCACAGAAAGTAAATATCGTCCGTTGATTTGGGCGTGCCACCCATCCATCGTTCTCCAATGGACATTCAAAAATCTCAAACGCATAATCCTCACCAAGTGAGAACAAAGGAGTGATAGGTGACAGCGACACCGACGTCGACTTGGCCTTCAGTTTAGGAAAAATAAATTAGATAAGTTGTTGATAATTAAAAAAAACACAAGTAATTATTTGACTAATTTGGACATTAATAATGAATAAATACCTTTGTTAACATTTCGAGCTCACGTCGTTTGGAGTCCAACTCAAGCTCACGCCTTTTCATTTCCAACTCATGCTCATGGTGCTGGACTTCCAACTCCCGCTCCCTTGCTGCCAACTCATCGTCCTCCACATGTGCCCTACTAAAACTCTCTTTTGTGCTCACATGTGAAGGGTTGGCATGCCCTGCGGTGTCCTGGGATGTACCGACGGAGGAAAGCTCTCTGGCAAGCGCCGCTTGAATTCTCGGGTTGGATATTAAGCCTTGCATCAGATGTGTTGTAATAGCTGGGTTGGACATGAGGTGCTGAGTAATGTCAGCCAAAATTGATGCTTCATTGACCACCCGCTTTCGTGAAGCAGACTTGCCATAATATTCTTTGATGGTCACGTTCCCAGGAACAACGAGAACCCGACCAGGATGGCCTTTCTTGCCTAGAGCAGTCATCAAGACGTCCTGCCGTCCAGAAGGGACGAATGCGCCCTGGGAGGATTGTGGTTTAAGATCCATCTACAATGAAAAAAAATGAAAAAATGTGCAAGTGAAATGTGTTGCAAATATCTATACAAATATCAATTGAAATCAAGTTAATTATTTACTTACAATCTTATCTGCCACTTCGCGAGTTTAAAAGATCCCGTCTTTGTCATGCGGCCGGCTAAACAGACATCCTCGCGGTCGATGTCCGACGGAGGACTTGACGGTGTGCCCTCAGGCACCTCTCCTCTTTCAATCCTAGCAGAGTGCTCTTCCTGCTTCGCCCTCAGCCTATCCGCCATCATCTGCTCGATCCGAGTCTGGTACCCACCCCGAGACATGGTGTGGCGGTGGATGTTCTTTGCCTGATTCTGCCGACCCTTATTTGCCTTAGCCTATTCAAACAAAAACACATAATTAAATACAGTTAAATGATCTATAATAAGTATACAAAATTAACTTAATCAAACCAACTTGAAATTCTCCATCCTGTCGACTCCTGGCAAACATATCCCAAGTATCCTGATCAATCCAGGGATAATCCGAGAACATTTCATCAAGCCGCTTCTTCCAAGATACATAGTACCTGGTAAGATCATGCTTGAACCCATTCCAACGCTTTGATGCCATTTTCATACATTTATGACGATGATCCTCGTCATTTGGCACAGTCCAAGCTACCTACACATTAAATACATAACAACTGGATGGATTATAACTCGGATAATTATCTAATAATGTAAATCAAACGAATGTAAAGGTAAAATACCGTGATAGCCTCCCAAATCTGATCCTTAACGTTCTGTGGAACGTCATTCCAGTGGTTGTAGTTGATGCTTACGTGCTGCTTCGCTTGTAGAAACACCCACTTATTAAATTCTTTAGCACGGGGTCCCTGGGCATTTAGATTAGCATCGAAGGACACCTCAAGCTTCTGTCCGCTTTGCCTGTCCTTCTCTAGTTTCTTCAACGAGGTGGCTCCTGTACCCCGTTTCCTATGAGCCTGTGATGTCTGTATGGACAAAAAAATGATAAAATAGAGGGTTGTAACATTATAAACTTACATTAAAAATAAGGACTAAAGATAGTATATAACATGTAAACTTACACTAGAATCAGGCGTAGGCGTGATCGGGTCCTATGAAACCCCCACAGTGTCCTCCCGTGCATGTGGGCTATCCGACTGATCCATATGTATGCCTGTTCAGAAACAATATATATGTATTAACATAGGTTATAACTCAAAATAAATACAGAAGTATAAATAAAAATAACTAGATAGGTCCTGTAGATATACAAAACATCTATATATCCAATATAAGGACAATACGGGAGATTGAAAACTATAGTTTTTGAAGATTGCCAAGCACTGGTCACGGTCTGGCCGTGATGTCCACCATGGCCGTAATGTGCCAACTGAACCAGGCCCTCATAGGCAGAACTGATCACGGCCTAGACGTGATGAGCATCACGGTCGTGACAGATCAACCAGCAGAGCAACACATATGCACTCAAAACCAAAAATAGAGACATTCCAAACAACTCAAACTCACAGTTTAAAGTTACAACTACTGAGACTACAGTTTCAATATACACTCAAAACCAAAAATAGTGACATTCCAAACAACTCAAACTCACAGTTTCAGGTTTCAACTACTGAGACTACAGTTTCAACCAGCATAGCAACATGCATGCACTCAAAACCAAAAATAAAAAAATGTGCCCTAAAGACTCACCAGAAATAGGCGCTCGCGTGGTGGTGGGGGGGAAGCTCGAGTGGTGGCCAACGTTCGATGTGGTTACTGAGAGCAGAGGGACAAGGAGAGTTAGTGCGCGGGAAGGGGAGAGATGTCAAGTTATTGCAAAGAATGAGCGGGAAAGACAGAGTTAGGGGTTAAGAGTGTACCTCACGGTGGTGGCGAAGAAGCCCTTGCGGTGGTTGCGGTGGAGATGAGCTCGCGATTAGGCCAGAGTGAGAGCGAGAGTGAGGGTTGAGAGTGAGGGTTGAGCGTGATGAAAAGAGACGTACAGAGAAGTGCAGAAGGCGCGCGAGTGTAAACATTATAATTAAAATAAAACAACATTCTACGTCAGCTGTTAGTAAAACCTGACGTTAAAGGTCATATGTTTAACGTCAGTTGTATTAAGAAACTGACGTTAAAAACACTCACACTTCTTACGTCAGTTGTATTACACAACGGACGTTAAAAGTTTATTAGTTTCTGCAAAAACATTCATTCCTTTGACTACTGTGCTACTTTCCCATTCACCTTGTACCTAATCCTCTTAATGAGCATTAAGTTTATACCTAATCCTATAAATAGCTTCCTTCCATCCTTTTAATTTTTTGTGCTTCACAATATGGCTCTGCCATGGAGATTAACTTCATCACTCTTTCTTCCTATGCCTAGACTCAAAGATCTTTGTCTTAATGGTCAAACAATTTCTGAGGTTGTGTAAATCACATTACATGGATGGTAAGGTTGGGTGAATCACGTAATGTGATTCTCTCACTTTATTTCATCCCCGTCATCCCTTTCACCTTGCTTTGGAAGCAAGTGACCGTGGATTCAAGACGATGCATCAAGGAATTCTAGTGAAGAAGAAAGATGCAAAGATCCATTTCACTTTGCTTTATTCGCCGGTGGATCGAGGATTTACTTTGCATCATGGAATTCAAGTGAGGGAGTGATGCATCCATTGGAGTTTTGATGACAGGACTGAGAAGAAAATGATGTTGATGCAGAAACTTTTTTATATTTTAGGGCTATGTTGCAGAAATTTTTTATCTTTTAATCATGTAATTTTAACTTATGAATCGCTTCAATGACATACGATTTGATTATACATAAAACTTGTTTTATGTTTAGTGTTTATTTATTTTAATTTGCACAAGAATTTATTTATGTTAATTTATGACTGCCAAGTTCCCGTATATTAATTACTTTATTTCCAATATTCATTCTGCACGTTTTTAATATATAGGATTATTTACGTCAGCTATTTATTTAACTGAAGTAAAAATCACACTTTTAACGTCAGTTGTATAAAAAACTGACGTTAACAATAAATATTTTTTATTTTAAAAACACTTTTAACGTCAGTTTTTTTAAACAACTGACGTTAAAAGTGTATAGATATCTGCAAAAACATTCATTCCTTTGACTACTGCGCTACTTACCCATGCACCTTGTAACTTAATCCTATTAATGAGCATTAAGTTTATAGATAAGTTTTGAAGAAAATCAGAATAGCTTAGTAACTGAAGGATTATTTACGTTTATAATATATAGGATTATTTACGTCAGCTATTTATTTAACTGAAGTAAAAATCACACTTTTAACGTCAGTTGTATAAAAAACTGACGTTAACAATAAATATTTTTTATTTTAAAAACACTTTTAACGTCAGTTTTTTTAAACAACTGACGTTAGGGGTGGCAAAATGATCCATTTGTCCACCATCCATCCAGTCCATCCATGAAAAAATCCATCCAATCCATCCATTTATAAAAAAATAATATAAATGGATTGGATTGATTGGATTATTTTTTTAGTGGATGGTTTATGATCCATCCAATATATTTTAGAATCCATTGGACCAACAATAAAAAATGTAACGGATCAACTTTTATCCATTCCAAAACCAATTTATTTTTTTCATATTATTTTTTACCAAATAAAAAAACCTCCATTTGTAAAAAAAAAAAGTCTATCTAATTTTCTCTTCCGTTCCTTATTATTTTTTCTTCACTATTTTTTATTTTATTTAGGATCAAACTTAGGTACAGTATTCTAGTTACTGTGTCTATTGTCTTAAGGAAAAACACTATAAAATTATTGAAAGAATTATCCAGTCAATCCAAAGAGTTATCCATCCAATCCATCCATTACAAAAAAAAAAAACTTTAATGGATTGGATCAAGTTGGATCATTTCATATTAAGGATGGATCACTATCCATCCACTATGTTACTAAATCCATTGGATGATATTCTTAAATTAAAAACAAATTCATTGGATAAAATTGAAAAATAAAACAAAATTTGCAAAATCCACTACCGATCCATTTTTGAGTTAAAAACAAAAACACACAACATATGAATACTACATGCGACATGTGTTAAATTTAAGAAGCAAAATTGGCCGAAGAGAATTGAACTGTTGAAGAGGATTCGGATTACTGCCACTGCTAGAGTATTTTCTCATTCCATTATAAGTTTCTTTGTTTGTATTTTTATATAAGTTTCTTTGTTTGTATTTTTATGTTAACATTCTTAATGATATGGTATGTGCAGTTCAGGGACATCAGCAGGAAAACCTAAATTGACGCCATCAATTGCCGAAGATCTTGACCGCCATCAAAATTATTTAATTGTAAAAAAAAATTATCCTTTAAAATAATTTTTATGGATGGATTGGATATCCATCCATAAAAAAATTGTTAATGGATGGATTGGATGGATTTTATTAAATGGATATGGATGGATTGGATTTTTTTTAATGAATTTTTAATGGATCATAATGGATTAATGGATCGTTTTCAATCCATCCATTACAATCCGCATAAAAATTTATCCAATCCATCCATTTGCCACCCCTAACTGACGTTAAAAGTGTATAGATATCTGCAAAAACATTCATTCCTTTGACTACTGTGCTACTTACCCATGCACCTTGTAACTTAATCATCTTAATGAGCATTAAGTTTATAGATAAGTTTTCAAGAAAATCAGAATAGCTTAGTAACTTCATCCCCTGCTCCTATAAATAGCTTCCTTCCATCCTTTTAATTTTCGGCTTCACAATATGGCTCTACCATGTAGATTAACTTCATCACTCTTTCTTCCTATTCCTAGACTCAAAGATCTTTGTCTTAATGGTCAAACAACTTCTGAGTTTGTGTAAATCACATTACATGGGTGATAAGTTTGTGTAAACCACATTATGTGAGTTGCTCACCTTATCATCCTTCTGGAGAATCAGCTGCTGGAGGGCAAATCAGGTGCTCGGGCGTCACAGTTCCAAAACCTCAGCTTTGGCAGCAAGTGACCGTCATGGAAGTCTCTAGAACCACTGCCTTTACTTGAAACAGATCTAGTGCACCTGTTTTTGCCTCTCTTGAGCTCTCTCATGCCCCCCAGTTTTCTGAGGTCTTCGGAGTATAGTTTTCCCTTTGGCATATTTCATAAAACTCTCTGATGGGATGTAGCTTTAATGTTTAGGATTTTAAACCCTTTCAATGTAGCTTTTTATAGGATTTTAAACCCTTTCAATCTTCTATATCACTCTGTATTACACTTTATGAATGAGATCCGGTTTGGGTTATTGATTCAACTTATACCTCGCACATATATTTTAGTTTTCAAAACAGAAACACAAAACATCAAAGCAATTGTGAAACTGAAACTTTGAGGAAGGCAATGCGGAAGGGTACGTATACTAGATAAAAAAATTATTAAAATAACCTTTAACGTCTGTTGATGTAAGGACTGACGTTAAAAGTGAAGTGACTCACTTTTAACGTTAGTTCGATAAAGAACTGACGTTAAAACGTTCACTGTTAACGTCAGTTGTTTATTGAACTGACGTTAAAAGTGAGTCACTTCACTTTTAACGTCAGTCCTTAAAACAACTGACGTTAAAATTGAATTAATGAAGTCTGATATTTACAAAACTGCCACTGCCCCCTTTTTAACGTCTAGTTTTTGGTTAACTGATGTAAACCTTTACCGTCTAATGTATATTTTCCACTAGTGGATAATCGATTATTACAGCAGAAAAGAGAAAGGGAAGAAGAGATAGAGATAGCACACACACAGTTTAGCGTGGTTCTGCCAATGTGGCCTACATCCACGGGAGAGAGCCTCCTCCACTATAAACTTTGATCAAGATTACAATAGAGATCCCTTGGATCTTCACTTCACCATGCTCAAGATGAACATACAAGAAAACCCAAGTCTTTCGTCTCTCTATTTTCACACAACCCTTGATCTCTCTCTAATCCTCTCTTGATCTTCTCTCAATTCACAATAGAATCAAAGCAATACAAAATGATAGTATTCTCTAGGTTTTTCTCTCTTTTTCGTTCTGAAAAACGCACTCCAGAAACCCAAGATCTCATTTCCCAATCTGCTGTAAAAGACCTTTTAAAACAAACTGACACACGATAATCGATTATGCAGAATTGCATAATCGATTACCTTAATCGATTACGGCCTCCCCATAATCGATTATTTGTCTTCTGTCCACTGTTCTGAAAAACTCAGGATTTTTGGCTGAAGCTCCATAGTTTCTGATCACCAAATTCTGCAGTTTTTACACTTTGATTTTGAGGCACTTTCATTAATTTCTTATTTAGAATGATTTTTATTTAGATTATTTTTTCCAGTTTGGATGTCCAGTCATTAACACCTAAGATACTTATCTAGGATGGTCACTAATGAGAATGAATGACAAGGCCAACGTGATTAATGGAAACAAATTTAAGGAACCTATCTGACACACCAACAAAAAAATCATGGGACCAATGTATTAATTTTGACTAAAATAATTATTTCCAAAAAAGTTCATACTGAAGTGATGTTTCAAAAGTTGCGTATTAAATGAGATGCAACTACCGTCTCTTTTTCATTTAAAGCAATATACCTCTTTTCATTAAGCAAACTTCATTAAATTCTTAATTTTAAATTCAAGATAGGGTACAAGAATTTTATTAATATATATGTCCTTGAATTATAGTTTCAGTAAAAGAAAGTGGCTTTCATTGTAATCAAAAAGAAAAAAAAGAAAGTGGCTTTCATTTCAAAAATATTGGTGTAGATTTCTTCGATATTCTTTTTCAAAAAAACTTGAACTATATTATTATAACCAATATACCCATATATATATATATATATATATATATATATATAAAAGAAGTTTCATTATGAACAATTAGGCTGAAATTTTGACAAGTGTCTCTCTCTCATGAGATAACTTCTCATAATATTCTAATCCAATCTTTTTTGTTTAATTTTTTAAATTTCGAAATCCAATTTTTTAATTACTCATTATACATTAAATCATATTTATATATTAATTAGCTCAATCAATTCATATTAGTATATCAACATGTATTTATTCATATTCATTCATATAATTGAAATTTTATTTGATTTATTTTATTTTGAATTTCATTCTTTGATTTTTTTTATTTTAAACTTTCTTAATTTCGAATCTATACTATATATAAAAGAAGGTTCATTAGGAACAATTAGGCTGAAATTTTGACTAGTGTCACTCTCTCATGAGATAACTCCTCATAATATTCTAATCCAATCTTTTTGGTTAATTTTTTTTATTTTGAAATCCAATTTTTTAATTACTCGTTATACATTAAATCATATTTATGTATTAATTAGCTCAATCAATTCATATTAGTATATCAACATATGTTTATTCATATTCATTCATATAATTCAAATGTTAATTTAATTTAATTTTATTTATTTTATTTCGAATTTCATTCTTTGATTTTTTTTATTTTAAATTTTCTTAATTTCGAATGAAAGAAATTCTTTTTAATTACTCAAATAATTCAAATAATAATATTGGAAAGCATACTTTTTAAGTCCCCCGTTTTTAAATTTCAAATTTTATTTGTTTAAATTATTCTGGTGCAATACCTTCTCATATACTATTCTAACTCATTCTTTTATTTTCTTTTATTTTATTTTCGAATTCCAATTTTTTAATTACTCATAATACATTAATTCATATTTGGATATCAACATGTGTTTATTCAAATTGATATCAACATCTATTTACTCATAATCATTCATATAAAAAAAAATGATTTTGATTAATTTTTAGTATCATATTAATTTGTTTGTCAAAAAAAGTATCATATCAATCTGATTTTATTTTGATTGATGAGCATAGAAATCATTATTGGATTTCCAATATTTAATTTTATTTATTTATTTTATTTCGAATTTCATTCATCCGTTTTTTAATTATAGAATTCATTTTTTAAAATGAAATAATTTTTTTAAAATGATACATTAAATCATATTTATGTATTAATTAGCTTAATCAATTCATATTAGTATATCAACATTTGTTTATTCATATTCATTCAAATAATTCAAATTTTAATTTAATTTAATTTATTTTATTTCGAATTTCATTGATTTTTTTATTTTAAATTTTCTTAATTTCGAATAAAAGGATTTTTTTAATTACTCAAATAATTCAAATAATAATATTGGAAAACATACTTTTTAAGTACCCCATTTTTTAAATTTTAAATTTTATTTTTTAAAATTATTCTGGTGTAATACCTTCTCATATACTATTCTAACTCATTCTTTTATTTTATTTTTGAATTCCAATTTTTTAATTACTCATAATACATTAATTCATATTTGGATATCAATATGTGTTTATTCAAATTGATTCATATAATTCAAATTGATATCAACATCTGTTTACCCATAATCATTCATATAAAAAAAAGTTTTTTATTGATTTTAGTATCATATTAATCTGATTTTATTTTGATTGATGAGCATAGAAATCATTCTTTGATTTTCAATATTTTATTTTATTTTATTTATTTCGAATTTCATTCTTCCATTTTTTTAATTTTGGAATTCATTTTTTAAAATGAAATAAATTTTTTAAAATGATACATTAAATCATATTTATGTATTAATTAGCTCAATCAATTCATATTAGTATATCAACATGTATTTATTCATATAATTCAAATTTTATTTGATTTTAATTTAATTTTATTTATTTTATTTCGAATTTCATTTTTTGATTTTTTGATTTTAAATTTTCCTAATTTTGAATAAAATATTTTTTTAATTACTCAAATAATTCAAATAATAATATTGGAAAACATACTTTTTAAGTCTCCCGTTTTTTTCAAATTTTATTTTTTAAAATTATTCTGGTGCAACCAATACCTTCTCATATACTATTCTAACTCATTCTTTTATTTTATTTTATTTTTATTTCGAATTCCAATTTTTTAATTACTCGTAATACATTAATTCAGATTTGTATATCAACATGTGTTTATTCAAATTGATTCTTATAATTCAAATTGATATCAACATCTGTTTACTCATAATCATTCATATAAAAACAAAAAGATTTTGATTGATTTTTAGTATCATATTAATATGATTTTATTTTGATTGATGAGCATAGAAATTATTCTTTGATTTCCAATATTTAATTTTATTTATTTATTTTATTTCTAATTTTATTCTTTCATATTTTTTATTTTGGAATTCATTTTTTAAAATAAAATAAAATTTTTAAAATGTTATCAACATCTTATTTTTGACGGGGCAAATTCCAGATTTTTAATTACTCATAATACATTAAATCATATTTATGTATTAGTTAGCTCAATCAATTTTTAATTGAGGAGTATAATTCGAAATCCATTTTTTTAATTAGTAACAATACATTAATTCATATATAGTATAGATTAGCTCAATCAATTCATATTTGTATATCAACATTTGTTTATTCAAATTGATTCATATAATTCAAATTGATATCAACTTCTGTTTATTCATAATCATTCATATAAAAACAAAAAGATTTTGATTGATTTTCAATATCATATTAATCTGCTTTTATTTTGATTGATAAGCATAGAAATCATTCTTTGATTTTTATTTTATTTTATTTTTATTATATCGAATTCCCTTCTTTGATTTTAATATTTTACATTTTAGATATTTTAGATTAGATTTGTAGATTCTCATTCTATTTTATTTGATTTTAATTTATTTTATTTATTTATATTATTTATTTTACTTCGGAATTCATTTTTTAAAATGAAATAAAATTCCTCTAAATTTTATCCCTTACCGTGTCTATGTTTTTTGAATTTTTTTTATATATGCATCTAAATTCGATTAATAAATAATACAGATTCCGAATAAAGGTCAGGGTCATTGATGAGTCTGATTCTGCTACCTTTACAATCTTTGACCATGATGCCATATATCTCTTAGGCAAGGAATATCTAGATTTGGTACAACTTTACAGGAAGGTTGCTGTCATAAAGATTAAAAAACATACATCCTAGCTTACTTTTTTTTTTTTAAGCTTAAAAGGCATGCATAGGCATCACAATAGTGGAGGACATCCCAACTAGGTTGGCACCTCAACCACTATCAATCATCTGCAGCACACCCGATTTATTAATAATAAACAAAAGAAACAGCAAAGCATGGGGGGGCATAAACCAAACCCATGAAAAATCAACCAAATATAAAATTGGGAAGACCACTCCTATTACGAAAGAGGTCTTCCCCAATGAAAGGGGGGTAAGAGTCCCACCAAAAAAACCCTGAATAGACAAGCCATGAGAGGCAAGTTTATCAGCACAACTATTGCCCTCTCTATAGATATGAGAATAAGCAAAATTCATATTCCAAGCTATAGACAGACAATTGGACCATCTATTTCTAAGACGCCAAGGAACAATGTTGATATTCTTGAAGGCCGAGATTACCAATTGAGAATCACACTCTAACCAAAGATGATTCCAACCTTTTGCATTGGCTAGCTCAATTGCAAGCATGGCACCAATCAGTTCAGCCTTGAAAGCATTAGATTCACCAATGTTGGCTGAAAAACAACCAAGTACATCCGCATCCTTATTCCTGAATATGCCACCACAAGATGCTCGACCAGGACACCCCAAGGCAGCCCCATCTGTATTACACTTCACCCAACTAAATAGAGGAGTGTGCCAAAGCACCAATTTGATGGTAGGAGCCTTACATAAATGAGCATCCACAGAAAACTGATGCAGAAGCCACAAGTCAGCAGAGTAGGGAAAAACTGATCCCTTGCTGAGTCTGCCCGACATGGAACAATTGGCAGTAACAAGATTAACAGCAGTATGGAATGAAATTTTTGAGCTATCAAACCTTAATTTATTCCTACAGTGCCATATAACCCATATAATGTTTGTGATCGCAGCAAGCACAAGATCCTTGGCCTGAGAACTCCATTGCTTGTTACACGAATCCAAAGCAGATAGCATAGAGGAGGAGTCTAGAGAGCATGAGAGAATGCATCTCAACCAGTTCCACAAGGCTGCAGCAAAAGGACAGTCAAAGAATAAGTGATCAGTAGTCTCCTCAGAGGCATAGCACAGATTGCAAATAGACACAACAGTGCAGCCCCTACATCTAAGGTTCTCATCAGTAGGCATTCGGCCATGAAGAATTCGCCAAACCAGAAAGGATTTCGAGGGGGGTATACTGCTGGACCAGATGGACTTACCCCAAGGAAGGGAAAGACTCGAAGGATTCTGGAAAAGGAAAGCCTCCTTGAGGGATAGGGTGCCAGAGTCAGAATTCCATCTAAGCTGATCCTCACAGTTTTGCACAGGGATAGAAATCTTCTCCACTTCAGCCAAGAGAGCAGGGAGCTTCTGCAGCAGCACAGTAGGGAGACACCATTTACCATCTTTTATAAAATCACCAACTTTAGAAAACAACAAGGGATGAACTTCAGCTGGAATATTAGCCATGGCAACTATTGGCATGGAAAGCCATGTATCAGTCCAGAAGTTGATACTGGAACCATTACCAATTTGCCAGCATAGATTCTGCATGACAGTAGGAAACCATCTTTTAATGCCAAGCCAAATGGAAGAGCTGATATGATGAGTTACACATGTTCCTTTCCTGATAACTCTAGCTCGAAGGATACTGCACCACTGATTGTTAGAAGAAACCAACTCCCAACAAAGTTTAAGCATTGCTGCACTGTTTATCCTTGATGGATCTGAGGCCCAACCCTCCATCCTGAATTGGAGCACATACCTTTTTCCAAGATACAGTAACCACTTTCCTGTCATTAATGTTTCCAGCCCAGATAAAACATCTAATCCATTTGTCAATGGTTTTTAACAAGCAAGCTGGCCAGGAGTAAATAGTGAAGCTGTAAATCAACATACTATGAATGATAGAGGTCACCAATTGAACCCTACCCATGATAGAAAGTAAGCTACCTTTCCAAGTGTCTAGTTTGCTCCTGATTCTATCAGCAATAGGCTGGAGGTGTATTTTCCTTGGCTTCCCTTGGAACAAAGGCACCCCAAGGTAGTTAAAGGGAAGACAACCAGAAGAGAAGCCAAGCAGATTAGAAATGGAGAGCTTCCTTGCAGCAGAGAGTGGGCCAGCATAGAATTTGGATTTTTCAGGACTTACCACTTGACCAGAAGCATGCTCATTGGCCCTCAAAAGGGAAACCAAACTTTGCAGACTTTTTTTAGTGCCTTTGCAGAAGATCAGCACATCATCAGCATAAAGGATATGACTAGGCAACCTATGACCACGAGGACCAGTTGATGTGTCGCGTCGGTCGACGTGCGACGACGCTCGTGCGAATCCGGCAAGTGTACCGGACTGCCGTCAAGTAATAAAAGATATCGAACCCACAGAGACTGTGTTCCCGAATCGCAATCGGTTTTCGAATCGATTAGTTCTGGACTTTTTAGAGAGGGTTTTGAAATTGGTTTTTGAATTGAAAGATAGATGAGCAGAGAACAATTAAAACAGAAAACAATTGTTTTTGGGGTTTTTATCTAAAACGGATTCCTAGGGATTTGGGTTACCTTTGAGGCTGTTTATGTTGCTAACAGATTTACCTTTGTTGATTACCGAAATTGCCTTGAAGGCGAGTTTATCCTCTGATAGCTTAAGCTCCCTCTCGGGTTACAAAAGCCGTGCCCAATTGACCCGACCCCTACTCTCGTGGTAGTCGATCCCAGATTGGACCCTTTGCGTTCCGTGACAACTCGTTGCTCCTCGAGGGACGGCTTCTAACTCTCGTGATTTCAGTCCCAAGTCTGACTTCTATAGGTCCGACACCTAGGTTCACCGCTAGGTTCCTCCCTATAATGTCTCAGTTATGCAAATAACCTAAGTTCACCGCTAGGTTCCTCCTTGGATCATTCACATCTCACAAACTAGTGGCTGCCGGGCTTTACGAGTGAATCACCCTAGAAATCCTAAGTTCACCGCTAGGTTCCTCCTTAGAACGTCTATGTCACGTAAATAAACGGTTGCCGAAATTTATGAGTGATTAACACACTAGAAATCAGATCTAAAGCAAATAGTAATTAACAAAGATTTTTACATCAAATCAACATCATTTACAAACCTCGGGCAGAGCCCTAATCCCTAGAAACTAAGCTACTACTCCAGTCTTGCCATGGAGATGACAAGCTGGGATGACAACATAATAAAAATCAGAAAAGAGAAGAGAGGAGAAGAGGAGAAGAGATCCTAAATCTATGCCTAGAGTAGTAGCCCCTAATGTGTTGTTCCTTCTATGTGTGATCTTATGTATCTGATGCCTTGGTCCATATTTATAGAAATGGGGAAGTTAGAGTCCCAAACCAACTCAAAGTCTGATCTATTTCGGTGTCTTCAGGTCCAAGTAATGCGCGTCACGGCCGTGATGGCCATCACGGCCTGGCCATGACGGTCTCTGCCTCTGGCACTTTTGGAAAATCCGGTTTCTCGCGGGGCGAGAATGTGCTCGCGTCGCGAGCCTCTGTTTCATGGCCGTGAAGAATTTCACGGCTGGGCCGTGATGTGCTCTGACTTGTGATGGTTTTGGGTCACGGCCGTGATGGCTATCACGGCCAGGCCGTGACAGACTCTGACTTCAGCCTTTCTTCTTTTTCAGTTTTGCTCGATCATGGCCGTGATGGGCATCACGGCTAGGCCGTGATGGGCTCTGTTTGGCTCATTTTCTTCAGTTTTAAAGCTCCATCTTCATCCAAACTTCATCATGGTTGATCTTGAGCAATTTACCCTTTATATCTGCAAAACAACACACGAAAACCGCCTTACCCGTTCCAAAGGAAAATTAACCTAAAATCTAATAAAAATATGCCTAAACTACATGAAAATGCATGCAAAATGATGGACAAAGATGAGGTGGAATCACACTCATCAAATCACCCCAAGCTTGAAACTTTGCTTGTCCTCAAGCAATTACTCAGGCCATAAGATATAAATCTTTCAAAGCATGGATAGTGAACTAAGAACCCTAGAAGCTAATCCAAGTAATAGGCATCTTCAATAAGCATTCAAGAGATAATCAAGTTCAAGTCCAATTAGAAGCTTAGGTTCTTCAAGTTCATGTCCTCACTGATTTGGGCACTCATCTCACCTCACTCAAGTGTTTCAGGGTTTATGACAATTCACTCCATTTCCTCAAGTAAAGTATTTTACCATAGGCTTGACTATTAACCAAATCTCTACTTTATTTAAGAAAACACTTAAGAATCAAGAGGTCTTTTCCTTTGGTTGTAATGTGGCCATGGGATTTATTGTAAGGTGGGAAAATCAAGGAAAGGGAATTTCAAGAAGGCTAGACAGATTATCAAACATTACAAGGTATGACACCTTTTAAAATACCTTTTAAGGGCTTTGATTTACTTTTTCCACCTTTCTTCTTCTTCTTTTTTTTCTTTTTCTTTTCTCACTTTCTTTGTCATCCCCTTCTCCATTTTTTTTCTGTTCATTTCATTTTTTATTTGTTTGGAGAAGGGGAGCTTTTTAGCTCAAGAGAAATTACTTTCTAGCTTTTTCTTCCCATACTTTTTCCAACTACCAATTACCCTTTTTGTAATACTTTAAAAGGTGCCATACCAAGCATTATTTATCAAATTAATTCATGGTACCAAGAAAAGTATTTTTTTTCTTTAGGCTCAAAATTGGGCAACTAAGGGGTAGCATTTATCAATCAAAGCTCGGGAGGCCGGAAAAATACCTAGTGCCTCAATCATTTCCAAAAATGTTTTCAGAAATTTTTAAGTTTTGAAATGGTTTCAAGTCAAGTTCTAGAAAATACAGTCCATGAGGAATTAAATCACTCTTGCACAAGAAATGGGGTAGATTTAGTGAATACCCCTTTTGGCTCCAAATCTTACATTTAGTAGTTCAAAAATCAGTGAGGTACACAAGTCTAAGGAACCACATGCTAATTATCAACTATCAAATGACTATCTCAAGAAATTTCATTTTTAGCCATATCACAAGAATAATGAAAAATTGGGTTCAAAATTCACTATCTCAATTCATTTGGCTCCAAGTTCTCACAATCGGATGCATGTTCTAAGTGAGAGGCAATCTAAAGAATGTGATCATACCAATCTATGCCTATGAGAATGCAATATGAATGCAACAATGCAAATGAAAAAATAAATACCCCTACCCCAAGCTTGATTACTTACATTGTCTCCAATGTAAATAATCAAGTCGGAGAGAGGAGAAAAATGGAACAACTTACCGAGTCGGTAGCTGGTGTTGGCTTCACATTCCAGTCAAAACTTGGGTAGAAATTGTATCACGGTAGTGAGGCTTATCACGGGAAGGCCGTGATCGTTTTCGATCCTCGGGAGTTGCCCCTGTCACGGCCGTGATCTACATCACGGCCAGGCCGTGATGCTCTCTCGACCTTGGCATCCTACTCATCACGCCCGTGATGGTTGTCACGGCTAGGCCGTGATCCTTTCTGTGCTCTTGTTTAGTTCATCACGGCCGTGACCACTGTCACGGCCAGGGCGTGATGGCCTCTGACTTTATTTTTTTATGCTCTTCTTCTCTTTCTCAACCTGAAAACACTAGACAAACTTATTAATGATATTTTTGCCTCTTGATGTTCTCAAATTATTCAAGAGGTTAAATCAAAAACAAAAGGAAAAAGGGAAAGAAAACTTGGGTTGCCTCCCAAGAAGCGCTTATTTATGGTCTTAAGCTTGACCATACTTCCTTCAATCAACCGGGGTCGGCTGGGCGTAGAAGTGCAGGCACACTTTTCTTCCAAGGAGCTCCTTCAAATAGCCGTTTCTGCTCATACGGCCAACAATGCTTCCGCTTCGCTCTTTTCTCTCGGAGCTTCCTAGCCTTCCTTCCTCTCGGCGGAAGTTTTGTTTCAGTATGGACAGCAACTCCAATTCCATCACTGCTGGGTGCATCATTAGCCATGCATACCTTCGGAGTTGCTTCCATGTTCAGTTCTTCTTTTACCACTGGAGACGTTGTATCAATTCTGCACACATGGCTCTCAAAAGGAAGGTTGTTATCAGAGTTAGTCAATTGAAAATCGATCCTACCTTCCTCTACAGTTAGAGAGAGTTTGCCATTCCTTACGTCTATTACTGCTCCAGCGGTTGCCAAGAATGGCCTTCCTAAAATGATGGGGAATTCAGAATTCCCTTTCATATCCAATACCAGGAAGTCGGTAGGGATGAAGAATTTCCCTACCTTCACAGGGACATTCTCTAGTATGCCTAGAGGAGTCCTAGTTGAGCCGTCCGCAAATTGTAAGGAGAATTTGAACGGTCTCAACTCTTTGCTTTCCAACCTTTCCATGATAGTGAGGGGCATCAAGCTCGCACTAGCCCCTAAGTCACATAAGGCTTGGTCAATGTACACTTGTTCAATCGAGCAAGCGATGGAGAAACTACCTGGGTCTTTCAGTTTAGTAGGCATTTTAGTCTCTACATCTACTTGCTTTTTCCTGACCAACCTCTGTGGGAAAGGTATCGGGGTTGGTACGGTGGTGGAGGGACGTATTTCGGTTCAAGCTCTTCCTTTTCGCTCGTGTCCTCCTCCGGTCTCCACCTCCATTTCAGCTACCCCCACCCCAAGCTTATCATCCCTCAAGTGTATGACATTACAATGCTCATTGGGATTTGCTTCGGGTTGCCCAGGAATGTATCCTTAGGTCTCGAGTGACGTCTTGGCTTGTTGGGCAATCCGGGTTTCTAGCATCTTGCTATGAGTGGCTAAGTGGTCAACCTTAGATGCTAGCTCCTTTATTGCCTCATTCTGCTGAGCTTGAGTGGCAACAAAGTTTTCCATGAGAGACTCGAGCTTAGATTTTTGAACCCGAGGATACCCCGGTCTTGCTCTCTTATTTCCTTGACCCTCTTGGAACTCATGGTTGAGCGTGTTCTTTGTAGTTGCCGTAAGAGAGGTAAGGGTTGTTCCTTCTTTGGTTGTAGGGATTTGGGGGAGCATAGTTGGGCAGCTTCGGGTTCGTATCATAGTAGTTGTTACAAGAGTTCACTTGTTCACCCGAAGCGCCGGATCCATGTGGGCATCCCATCATGTCATGTCCCTGCATTCCACAAATCTCACAAACAGTGTTAGTAGCACCTATTGCACTCACATTAGCTCTTTCAATCTTATCTAATCGTTTATTTAGTGAGTCAAATTTAGACATTATCAGATCAATGCTACTTACTTCAAACTTACCCCCCGAAATCTTGTTCGGGTTATTACCTCTTTCGGATCCCCATTGGTGGTAGTTGGTGGCGACATTCTCGATGATGTTGAATGCCTCAGTGAGAGGCCTATTCATAAACGCTCCACCGGCTGCAGAATCTAGTGACACCTTCGAAGAGTAGTCCAATCCGTTATAGAAGGTGTGCACTATTAACCACCTCTCGAGTCCGTGATGTGGGCACGACTCCAGCAGTCCCTTGTAACGATCCCAGGCTTCCGATAATGATTCTCCGTCTTTCTGGAAGAAGCCGGTGATCTGGGATCTTATGTAGGCCGTCTTGGATGGAGGGAAGAATTTCTCCAAGAACGCCTGCTCCAATTGGTCCCAAGTGGTCAAAGTGTTAACGGGGATTTGCTTAAGCCAGGCCTTCGCCTTTCCAGTGAGAGATGAGGGGAACAGTCTCAAACGCACAACATCGATCGAGGCTCCATGAATCCCGGATTGCATCGGTGAACTCTAAGAATGTTTCTATGTGATCGGCTGGGTCCTCCGAAGGCAATCCTCCGAATTGATGTTGCCTAATCATGTTGATTAGCATAGGCGGTATGGTATAGTTTTCCGCCTCAATCTCTGGCCTTGCAATCCCAGTTCGCAAGCCTCTCGCATTTGGGGCTGCGTAATCCTTCAAAGGCTTTGTATCCGGTTGATTCGCCATGAGTGAAATGGGAATCGACCTTTCTTCCTCTCTTAGTAGTCTTCTACGTCTGTGGAAGGTCCTCTCGATCTCCGGATCAATCTCACTAAGGCTCCCAAGACTTAGAGATCTTTGCATATAACACACAGAGAGATGGATACAATAGAAGGAAAAGAATTTTTTTGATTTTTGACTTTTGATTTTTTTTTTTTAATTTCAGAAATAAAAATCAAATAAAAAGAAAAGGGTCCAGAAAATCAATTTAAAAACTAATTGAAATTCGAAAAGGCACAGTCCCCGGCAACGGCGCCAAAAACTTGATGTGTCGCGTCGGTCGACGTGCGACGACGCTCGTGCGAATCCGGCAAGTGTACCGGACTGCCGTCAAGTAATAAAAGATATCGAACCCACAGAGACTGTGTTCCCGAATCGCAATCGGTTTTCGAATCGATTAGTTCTGGACTTTTTAGAGAGGGTTTTGAAATTGGTTTTTGAATTGAAAGATAGATGAGCAGAGAACAATTAAAACAGAAAACAATTGTTTTTGGGGTTTTTATCTAAAACGGATTCCTAGGGATTTGGGTTACCTTTGAGGCTGTTTATGTTGCTAACAGATTTACCTTTGTTGATTACCGAAATTGCCTTGAAGGCGAGTTTATCCTCTGATAGCTTGAGCTCCCTCTCGGGTTACAAAAGCCGTGCCCAATTGACCCGACCCCTACTCTCGTGGTAGTCGATCCCAGATTGGACCCTTTGCGTTCCGTGACAACTCGTTGCTCCTCGAGGGACGGCTTCTAACTCTCGTGATTTCAGTCCCAAGTCTGACTTCTATAGGTCCGACACCTAGGTTCACCGCTAGGTTCCTCCCTATAATGTCTCAGTTATGCAAATAACCTAAGTTCACCGCTAGGTTCCTCCTTGGATCATTCACATCTCACAAACTAGTGGCTGCCGGGCTTTACGAGTGAATCACCCTAGAAATCCTAAGTTCACCGCTAGGTTCCTCCTTAGAACGTCTATGTCACGTAAATAAACGGTTGCCGAAATTTATGAGTGATTAACACACTAGAAATCAGATCTAAAGCAAATAGTAATTAACAAAGATTTTTACATCAAATCAACATCATTTACAAACCTCGGGCAGAGCCCTAATCCCTAGAAACTAAGCTACTACTCCAGTCTTGCCATGGAGATGACAAGCTGGGATGACAACATAATAAAAATCAGAAAAGAGAAGAGAGGAGAAGAGGAGAAGAGATCCTAAATCTATGCCTAGAGTAGTAGCCCCTAATGTGTTGTTCCTTCTATGTGTGATCTTATGTATCTGATGCCTTGGTCCATATTTATAGAAATGGGGAAGTTAGAGTCCCAAACCAACTCAAAGTCTGATCTATTTCGGTTTCTTCAGGTCCAAGTAATGCGCGTCACGGTCGTGATGGCCATCACGGCCTGGCCATGACGGTCTCTGCCTCTGGCACTTTTGGAAAATCCGGTTTCTCGCGGGGCGAGAATGTGCTCGCGTCGCGAGCCTCTGTTTCATGTCCGTGAAGAATTTCACGGCTGGGCCGTGATGTGCTCTGACTTGTGATGGTTTTGGGTCACGGCCGTGATGGCTATCACGGCCAGGCCGTGATGACAGACTCGACTTGACCTTTCTTCTTTTTCAGTTTTGCTCGATCATGGCCGTGATGGGCATCACGGCTAGGCCGTGATGGGCTCTGTTTGGCTCATTTTCTTCAGTTTTAAAGCTCCATCTTCATCCAAACTTCATCATGGTTGATCTTGAGCAATTTACCCTTTATATCTGCAAAACAACACACGAAAACCGCCTTACCCGTTCCAAAGGAAAATTAACCTAAAATCTAATAAAAATATGCCTAAACTACATGAAAATGCATGCAAAATGATGGACAAAGATGAGGTGGAATCACACTCATCAAATCACCCCAAGCTTGAAACTTTGCTTGTCCTCAAGCAATTACTCAGGCCATAAGATATAAATCTTTCAAAGCATGGATAGTGAACTAAGAACCCTAGAAGCTAATCCAAGTAATAGGCATTTTCAATAAGCATTCAAGAGATAATCAAGTTCAAGTCCAATTAGAAGCTTAGGTTCTTCAAGTTCATGTCCTCACTGATTTGGGCACTCATCTCACCTCACTCAAGTGTTTCAGGGTTTATGACAATTCACTCCATTTCCTCAAGTAAAGTATTTTACCATAGGCTTGACTATTAACCAAATCTCTACTTTATTTAAGAAAACACTTAAGAATCAAGAGGTCTTTTCCTTTGGTTGTAATGTGGCCATGGGATTTATTGTAAGGTGGGAAAATCAAGGAAAGGGAATTTCAAGAAGGCTAGACAGATTATCAAACATTACAAGGTATGACACCTTCTAAAATACCTTTTAAGGGCTTTGATTTACTTTTTCCACCTTTCTTCTTCTTTTTTTTTTTTTTTCTTTTCTCACTTTCTTTGTCATCCCCTTCTCCATTTTTTTTCTGTTCATTTCATTTTTTATTTGTTTGGAGAAGGGGAGCTTTTTAGCTCAAGAGAAATTACTTTCTAGCTTTTTCTTCCCATACTTTTTCCAACTACCAATTACCCTTTTTGTAATACTTTAAAAGGTGCCATACCAAGCATTATTTATCAAATTAATTCATGGTACCAAGAAAAGTATTTTTTTTCTTTAGGCTCAAAATTGGGCAACTAAGGGGTAGCATTTATCAATCAAAGCTCGGGAGGCCGGAAAAATACCTAGTGCCTCAATCATTTCCAAAAATGTTTTCAGAAATTTTTAAGTTTTGAAATGGTTTCAAGTCAAGTTCTAGAAAATACAGTCCATGAGGAATTAAATCACTCTTGCACAAGAAATGGGGTAGATTTAGTGCATACCCCTTTTGGCTCCAAATCTTACATTTAGTAGTTCAAAAATCAGTGAGGTACACAAGTCTAAGGAACCACATGCTAATTATCAACTATCAAATGACTATCTCAAGAAATTTCATTTTTAGCCATATCACAAGAATAATGAAAAATTGGGTTCAAAATTCACTATCTCAATTCATTTGGCTCCAAGTTCTCACAATCGGATGCATGTTCTAAGTGAGAGGCAATCTAAAGAATGTGATCATACCAATCTATGCCTATGAGAATGCAATATGAATGCAACAATGCAAATGAAAAAATAAATACCCCTACCCCAAGCTTGATTACTTACATTGTCTCCAATGTAAATAATCAAGTCGGAGAGAGGAGAAAAATGGAACAACTTACCGAGTCGGTAGCTGGTGTTGGCTTCACATTCCAGTCAAAACTTGGGTAGAAATTGTATCACGGCCGTGAGGCTTATCACGGGAAGGCCGTGATCGTTTCTGATCCTCAGGAGTTGCCCTGTCACGGCCGTGATGCTCTCTGACCTTGGCATCCTACTCATCACGCCCGTGATGGTTGTCACGGCTAGGCCGTGATCCTTTCTGTGCTCTTGTTTAGTTCATCACGGCCGTGACCACTGTCACGGCCAGGGCGTGATGGCCTCTGACTTTATTTTTTTATGCTCTTCTTCTCTTTCTCAACCTGAAAACACTAGACAAACTTATTAATGATATTTTTACCTCTTGATGTTCTCAAATTATTCAAGAGGTTAAATCAAAAACAAAAGGAAAAAGGGAAAGAAAACTTGGGTTGCCTCCCAAGAAGCGCTTATTTATGGTCTTAAGCTTGACCATACTTCCTTCAATCAACCGGGGTCGGCTGGGCGTAGAAGTGCAGGCACACTTTTCTTCCAAGGAGCTCCTTCAAATAGCCGTTTCTGCTCATATGGCCAACAATGCTTCCGCTTCGCTCTTTTCTCTCGGAGCTTCCTAGCCTTCCTTCCTCTCGGCGGAAGTTTTGTTTCAGTATGGACAGCAACTCCAATTCCATCACTGCTGGGTGCATCATTAGCCATGCATACCTTCGGAGTTGCTTCCATGTTCAGCTTCTTCTTTTACCACTGGAGACGTTGTATCAATTCTGCACACATGGCTCTCAAAAGGAAGGTTGTTATCAGAGTTAGTCAATTGAAAATCGATCCTACCTTCCTCTACAGTTAGAGAGAGTTTGCCATTCCTTACGTCTATTACTGCTCCATCGGTTGCCAAGAATGGCCTTCCTAAAATGATGGGGAATTCAGAATTCCCTTTCATATCCAATACCAGGAAGTCGGTAGGGATGAAGAATTTCCCTACCTTCACAGGGACATTCTCTAGTATGCCTAGAGGAGTCCTAGTTGAGCCGTCCGCAAATTGTAAGGAGAATTTGAACGGTCTCAACTCTTTGCTTTCCAACCTTTCCATGATAGTGAGGGGCATCAAGCTCGCACTAGCCCCTAAGTCACATAAGGCTTGGTCAATGTACACTTGTTCAATCGAGCAAGCGATGGAGAAACTACCTGGGTCTTTCAGTTTAGTAGGCATTTTAGTCTCTACATCTACTTGCTTTTTCCTGACCAACCTCTGTGGGAAAGGTATCGGGGGTTGGTACGGTGGTGGAGGGACGTATTTCGGTTCAAGCTCTTCCTTTTCGCTCGTGTCCTCCTCCGGTTCCACCTCCATTTCAGCTACCCCCACCCCAAGCTTATCATCCCTCAAGTGTATGACATTACAATGCTCATTGGGATTTGCTTCGGGTTGCCCCGGGAATGTATCCTTAGGTCTCGAGTACGCACTGTTGGCTTGTTGGGCAATCCGGGTTTCTAGCATCTTGCTATGAGTGGCTAAGTGGTCAACCTTAGATGCTAGCTCCTTTATTGCCTCATTCTCATTGAGCTTGAGTGGCAACAAAGTTTTCCATGAGAGACTCGAGCTTAGATTTTTGAACCCGAGGATACCCCGGTCTTGCTGCTCTCTTATTTCCTTGACCCTCTTGGAACTCATGGTTGAGCGTGTTCTTTGTAGTTGCCGTAGGAGAGGTAAGGGTTGTTCCTTCTTTGGTTGTAGGGATTTGGGGGAGCATAGTTGGGCAGCTTCGGGTTCGTATCATAGTAGTTGTTACAAGAGTTCACTTGTTCACCCGAGCGCTTAGGATCCATGTGGGCATCCCATCATGTCATGTCCCCGCATTCCACAAATCTCACAAACAGTGTTAGTAGCACCTATTGCACTCACATTAGCTCTTTCAATCTTATCTAATCGTTTATTTAGTGAGTCAAATTTAGACATTATCGGATCAATGCTACTTACTTCAAACTTACCCCCGAAATCTTGTTCGGGTTATTACCTCTTTCGGATCCCCATTGGTGGTAGTTGGTGGCGACATTCTCGATGATGTTGAATGCCTCAGTGAGAGGCCTATTCATAAACGCTCCACCGGCTGCAGAATCTAGTGACACCTTCGAAGAGTAGTCCAATCCGTTATAGAAGGTGTGCACTATTAACCACCTCTCGAGTCCGTGATGTGGGCACGACTCCAGCAGTCCCTTGTAACGATCCCAGGCTTCCGATAATGATTCTCCGTCTTTCTGGAAGAAGCCGGTGATCTGGGATCTTATGTAGGCCGTCTTGGATGGAGGGAAGAATTTCTCCAAGAACGCCTGCTCCAATTGGTCCCAAGTGGTCAAAGTGTTAACGGGGATTTGCTTAAGCCAGGCCTTCGCCTTTCCAGTGAGAGATGAGGGGAACAGTCTCAAACGCACAACATCGACTGAGGCTCCATGAATCCGGATTGCATCGGTGAACTCTAAGAATGTCTCTATGTGATCGGTTGGGTCCTCCGAAGGCAATCCTCCGAATTGATGTTGCCTAATCATGTTGATTAGCATAGGCGGTATGGTATAGTTTTCCGCCTCAATCTCTGGCCTTGCAATCCCAGTTCGCAAGCCTCTCGCATTTGGGGCTGCGTAATCCTTCAAAGGCTTTGTATCCGGTTGATTCGCCATGAGTGAAATGGGAATCGACCTTTCTTCCTCTCTTAGTAGTCTTCTACGTCTGTGGAAGGTCCTCTCGATCTCCGGATCAATCTCACTAAGGCTCCCAAGACTTAGAGATCTTTGCATATAACACACAGAGAGATGGATACAATAGAAGGAAAAGAATTTTTTTGATTTTTGACTTTTGATTTTTTTTTTTTTAATTTCAGAAATAAAAATCAAATAAAAAGAAAAGGGTCCAGAAAATCAATTTAAAAACTAATTGAAATTCGAAAAGGCACAGTCCCCGGCAACGGCGCCAAAAACTTGATGTGTCGCGTCAGTCGACGTGCGACGACGCTCGTGCGAATCCGGCAAGTGTACCGGACTGCCGTCAAGTAATAAAAGATATCGAACCCACAGAGACTGTGTTCCCGAATCGCAATCGGTTTTCGAATCGATTAGTTCTGGACAGTTTTAAAGAGGGTTTTGAAATTGGTTTTTGAATTGAAAGATAGATGAGCAGAGAACAATTAAAACAGAAAACAATTGTTTTTGGGGTTTTTATCTAAAACGGATTCCTAGGGATTTGGGTTACCTTTGAGGCTGTTTATGTTGCTAACAGATTTACCTTTGTTGATTACCGAAATTGCCTTGAAGGCGAGTTTATCCTCTGATAGCTTAAGCTCTCTCTCGGGTTACAAAAGCCGTGCCCAATTGACCCGACCCCTACTCTCGTGGTAGTCGATCCCAGATTGGACCCTTTGCGTTCCGTGACAACTCGTTGCTCCTCGAGGGACGGCTTCTAACTCTCGTGATTTCAGTCCCAAGTCTGACTTCTATAGGTCCGACACCTAGGTTCACCGCTAGGTTCCTCCCTATAATGTCTCAGTTATGCAAATAACCTAAGTTCACCGCTAGGTTCCTCCTTGGATCATTCACATCTCACAAACTAGTGGCTGCCGGGCTTTACGAGTGAATCACCCTAGAAATCCTAAGTTCACCGCTAGGTTCCTCCTTAGAACGTCTATGTCACGTAAATAAACGGTTGCCGAAATTTATGAGTGATTAACACACTAGAAATCAGATCTAAAGCAAATAGTAATTAACAAAGATTTTTACATCAAATCAACATCATTTACAAACCTCGGGCAAAGCCCTAATCCCTAGAAACTAAGCTACTACTCCAGTCTTGCCATGGAGATGACAAGCTGGGATGACAACATAATAAAAATCAGAAAAGAGAAGAGAGGAGAAGAGGAGAAGAGATCCTAAATCTATGCCTAGAGTAGTAGCCCCTAATGTGTTGTTCCTTCTATGTGTGATCTTATGTATCTGATGCCTTGGTTCATATTTATAGAAATGGGGAAGTTAGAGTCCCAAACCAACTCAAAGTCTGATCTATTTCGGTTTCTTCAGGTCCAAGTAATGCGCGTCACGGTCGTGATGGCCATCACGGCCTGGCCATGACGGTCTCTGCCTCGGCACTTTTGGAAAATCCGGTTTCTCGCGGGCGAGAATGTGCTCGCGTCGCGAGCTCTCGCTTTCATGTCCGTGAAGAATTTTCACGGCCGGGCCGTGATGTGCTCGACTTGTGATGGTTTTGGGTCACGGCCGTGATGGCTATCACGGCCAGGCCGTGATGCACTCGACTTGACCTTTCTTCTTTTTCAGTTTTGCTCGATCATGGCCGTGATGGGCATCACGGCTAAGGCCGTGATGGGCTCTGTTTGGCTCATTTTCTTCAGTTTTAAAGCTCCATCTTCATCCAAACTTCATCATGGTTGATCTTGAGCAATTTACCCTTTATATCTGCAAAACAACACACGAAAACCGCCTTACCCGTTCCAAAGGAAAATTAACCTAAAATCTAATAAAAATATGCCTAAACTACATGAAAATGCATGCAAAATGATGGACAAAGATGAGGTGGAATCACACTCATCAAATCACCCCAAGCTTGAAACTTTGCTTGTCCTCAAGCAATTACTCAGGCCATAAGATATAAATCTTTCAAAGCATGGATAGTGAACTAAGAACCCTAGAAGCTAATCCAAGTAATAGGCATTTTCAATAAGCATTCAAGAGATAATCAAGTTCAAGTCCAATTAGAAGCTTAGGTTCTTCAAGTTCATGTCCTCACTGATTTGGGCACTCATCTCACCTCACTCAAGTGTTTCAGGGTTTATGACAATTCACTCCATTTCCTCAAGTAAAGTATTTTACCATAGGCTTGACTATTAACCAAATCTCTACTTTATTTAAGAAAACACTTAAGAATCAAGAGGTCTTTTCCTTTGGTTGTAATGTGGCCATGGGATTTATTGTAAGGTGGGAAAATCAAGGAAAGGGAATTTCAAGAAGGCTAGACAGATTATCAAACATTACAAGGTATGACACCTTCTAAAATACCTTTTAAGGGCTTTGATTTACTTTTTCCACCTTTCTTCTTCTTCTTTTTTTTTTTTCTTTTCTCACTTTCTTTGTCATCCCCTTCTCCATTTTTTTTCTGTTCATTTCATTTTTTATTTGTTTGGAGAAGGGGAGCTTTTTAGCTCAAGAGAAATTACTTTCTAGCTTTTTCTTCCCATACTTTTTCCAACTACCAATTACCCTTTTTGTAATACTTTAAAAGGTGCCATACCAAGCATTATTTATCAAATTAATTCATGGTACCAAGAAAAGTATTTTTTTTCTTTAGGCTCAAAATTGGGCAACTAAGGGGTAGCATTTATCAATCAAAGCTCGGGAGGCCGGAAAAATACCTAGTGCCTCAATCATTTCCAAAAATGTTTTCAGAAATTTTTAAGTTTTGAAATGGTTTCAAGTCAAGTTCTAGAAAATACAGTCCATGAGGAATTAAATCACTCTTGCACAAGAAATCGGGTAGATTTAGTGCATACCCCTTTTGGCTCCAAATCTTACATTTAGTAGTTCAAAAATCAGTGAGGTACACAAGTCTAAGGAACCACATGCTAATTATCAACTATCAAATGACTATCTCAAGAAATTTCATTTTTAGCCATATCACAAGAATAATGAAAAATTGGGTTCAAAATTCACTATCTCAATTCATTTGGCTCCAAGTTCTCACAATCGGATGCATGTTCTAAGTGAGAGGCAATCTAAAGAATGTGATCATACCAATCTATGCCTATGAGAATGCAATATGAATGCAACAATGCAAATGAAAAAATAAATACCCCTACCCCAAGCTTGATTACTTACATTGTCTCCAATGTAAATAATCAAGTCGGAGAGAGGAGAAAAATGGAACAACTTACCGAGTCGGTAGCTGGTGTTGGCTTCACATTCCAGTCAAAACTTGGGTAGAAATTGTATCACGGCCGTGAGGCTTATCACGGGAAGGCCGTGATCGTTTCTGATCCTCAGGAGTTGCCCTGTCACGGCCGTGATCTACATCACGGCTAGGCCGTGATGCTCTCTGACCTTGGCATCCTACTCATCACGCCCGTGATGGTTGTCACGGCTAGGCCGTGATCCTTTCTGTGCTCTTGTTTAGTTCATCACGGCCGTGACCACTGTCACGGCCAGGGCGTGATGGCCTCTGACTTTATTTTTTTATGCTCTTCTTCTCTTTCTCAACCTGAAAACACTAGACAAACCTATTAATGATATTTTTGCCTCTTGATCTTCTCAAATTATTCAAGAGGTTAATTCAAAAACAAAACGAAAAAGGGAAAGAAAACTTGGGTTGCCTCCCAAGAAGCGCTTATTTATGGTCTTAAGCTTGACCATACTTCCTTAGATCAACCGAGGTCGACTGGGCGTAGAAGTGCAGGCACACTTTTCTTCCAAGGAGCTCCTTCAAATAGCCGTTTCTGCTGGTACGGCCAACAATGCTTCCGCTTCGCTCTTTTCTCTCGGAGCTTCCTAGCCTTCCTTCCTCTCGGCGGAAGTTTTGTTTCAGTATGGACAGCAACTCCAATTCCATCATTGCTGGGTGCATCATTAGCCATGCATACCTTCGGAGTTGCTTCCATGTTCAGTTCTTCTTTTACCACTGGAGATGTTGTATCAATTCTGCACACATGGATCTCAAAAGGAAGGTTGTTATCAGAGTTAGTCAATTGAAAATCGATCCTACCTTCCTCTACAGTTAGAGAGAGTTTGCCATTCCTTACGTCTATTACTGCTCCAGCAGTTGCCAAGAATGGCCTTCCTAAAATGATGGGGAATTCAGAATTCCCTTTCATATCCAATACCAGGAAGTCGGTAGGGATGAAGAATTTCCCTACCTTCACAGGGACATTCTCTAGTATGCCTAGAGGAGTCCTAGTTGAGCCGTCCGCAAATTGTAAGGAGAATTTGAACGGTCTCAACTCTTTGCTTTCCAACCTTTCCATGATAGTGAGGGGCATCAAGCTCGCACTAGCCCCTAAGTCACATAAGGCTTGGTCAATGTACACTTGTTCAATCGAGCAAGCGATGGAGAAACTACCTGGGTCTTTCAGTTTAGTAGGCATTTTAGTCTCTACATCTACTTGCTTTTTCCTGACCAACCTCTGTGGGAAAGGTATCGGGGGTTGGTACGGTGGTGGAGGGACGTATTTAGGTTCAAGCTCTTCCTTTTCGTTCGTGTCCTCCTCCGGTTCCACCTCCATTTCAGCTACCCCCACCCCAAGCTTATCATCCCTCAAGTGTATGACATTACAATGCTCATTGGGATTTGCTTCGGGTTGCCCCGGGAATGTATCCTTAGGTCTCGAGTACGTGCCGGCTTGTTGGGCAATCTAGGTTTCTAGCATCTTGCTATGAGTGGCTAAGTGGTCAACCTTAGATGCTAGCTCCTTTATTGCCTCATTCTGCTGAGCTTGAGTGGCAACAAAGTTTTCCATGAGAGACTCGAGCTTAGATTTTTGAACCTGAGGATACCCCGGTGCTGCTCTCTTATTTCCTTGACCCTCTTGGAACTCATGGTTGAGCGTGTTCTTTGTAGTTGCCGTAGGAGAGGTAAGGGTTGTTCCTTCTTTGGTTGTAGGGATTTGGGGGAGCATAGTTGGGCAGCTTCGGGTTCGTATCATAGTAGTTGTTACAAGAGTTCACTTGTTCACCCGGCGCCTGGATCCATGTGGGCATCCCATCATGTCATGTCCCCGCATTCCACAAATCTCACAAACAAGTGTTAGTAGCACCTATTGCACTCACATTAGCTCTTTCAATCTTATCTAATCGTTTATTTAGTGAGTCAAATTTAGACATTATCGATCAATGCTACTTACTTCAAACTTACCCCCGAAATCTTGTTGGGTTATTACCTCTTTCGGATCCCCATTGGTGGTAGTTGGTGGCGACATTCTCGATGATGTTGAATGCCTCGGTGAGAGGCCTATTCATAAACGCTCCACCGGCTGCGCAGAATCTAGTGACACCTTCAAGAGTAGTCCAATCCGTTATAGAAGGTGTGCACTATTAACCACCTCTCGAGTCCGTGATGTGGGCACGACTCCAGCAGTCCCTTGTAACGATCCCAGGGCTCCGATAATGATTCTCCGTCTTTCTGGAAGAAGCCGGTGATCTGGGATCTTATGTAGGCCGTCTTGGATGGAGGGAAGAATTTCTCCAAGAACGCCTGCTCCAATTGGTCCCAAGTGGTCAAAGTGTTAACGGGGATTTGCTTAAGCCAGGCCTTCGCCTTTCCAGTGAGAGATGAGGGGAACAGTCTCAAACGCACAACATCGACTGAGGCTCCATGAATCCGGATTGCATCGGTGAACTCTAAGAATGTCTCTATGTGATCGGTTGGGTCCTCCGAAGGCAATCCTCCGAATTGATGTTGCCTAATCATGTTGATTAGCATAGGCGGTATGGTATAGTTTTCCGCCTCAATCTCTGGCCTTGCAATCCCAGTTCGCAAGCCTCTCGCATTTGGGGCTGCGTAATCCTTCAAAGGCTTTGTATCCGGTTGATTCGCCATGAGTGAAATGGGAATCGACCTTTCTTCCTCTCTTAGTAGTCTTCTACGTCTGTGGAAGGTCCTCTCGATCTCCGGATCAATCTCACTAAGGCTCCCAAGACTTAGAGATCTTTGCATATAACACACAGAGAGATGGATACAATAGAAGGAAAAGAATTTTTTTGATTTTTGACTTTTGATTTTTTTTTTTAATTTCAGAAATAAAAATCAAATAAAAAGAAAAGGGTCCAGAAAATCAATTTAAAAACTAATTGAAATTCGAAAAGGCACAGTCCCCGGCAACGGCGCCAAAAACTTGATGTGTCGCGTCGGTCGACGTGCGACGACGCTCGTGCATATCCGGCAAGTGTACCGGATTGCCGTCAAGTAATAAAAGATATCGAACCCACAGAGACTGTGTTCTCGAATCGCAATCGGTTTTCGAATCGATTAGTTCTGGACTTTTTAGAGAGGGTTTTGAAATTGGTTTTTGAATTGAAAGATAGATGAGCAGAGAACAATTAAAACAGAAAACAATTGTTTTTGGGGTTTTTATCTAAAACGGATTCCTAGGGATTTGGGTTACCTTTGAGGCTGTTTATGTTGCTAACAGATTTACCTTTGTTGATTACCGAAATTGCCTTGAAGGCGAGTTTATCCTCTGATAGCTTGAGCTCCCTCTCGGGTTACAAAAGCCTTGCCCAATTGACCCGACCCCTACTCTCGTGGTAGTCGATCCCAGATTGGACCCTTTGCGTTCCGTGACAACTCGTTGCTCCTCGAGGGACGGCTTCTAACTCTCGTGATTTCAGTCCCAAGTCTGACTTCTATAGGTCCGACACCTAGGTTCACCGCTAGGTTCCTCCCTATAATGTCTCAGTTATGCAAATAACCTAAGTTCACCGCTAGGTTCCTCCTTGGATCATTCACATCTCACAAACTAGTGGCTGCCGGGCTTTACGAGTGAATCACCCTAGAAATCCTAAGTTCACCGCTAGGTTCCTCCTTAGAACGTCTATGTCACGTAAATAAACGGTTGCCGAAATTTATGAGTGATTAACACACTAGAAATCAGATCTAAAGCAAATAGTAATTAACAAAGATTTTTACATCAAATCAACATCATTTACAAACCTCGGGCAAAGCCCTAATCCCTAGAAACTAAGCTACTACTCCAGTCTTGCCATGGAGATGACAAGCTGGGATGACAACATAATAAAAATCAGAAAAGAGAAGAGAGGAGAAGAGGAGAAGAGATCCTAAATCTATGCCTAGAGTAGTAGCCCCTAATGTGTTGTTCCTTCTATGTGTGATCTTATGTATCTGATGCCTTGGTCCATATTTATAGAAATGGGGAAGTTAGAGTCCCAAACCAACTCAAAGTCTGATCTATTTCGGTTTCTTCAGGTCCAAGTAATGCGCGTCACGGCCGTGATGGCCATCACGGCCTGGCCATGACGGTCTCTGCCTCTGGCACTTTTGGAAAATCCGGTTTCTCGCGGGGCGAGAATGTGCTCGCGTCGCGAGCCTCTGCTTTCATGGCCGTGAAGAATTTCACTACTGGGCCGTGATGTGCTCGACTTGTGATGGTTTTGGGTCACGGCCGTGATGGCTATCACGGCCAGCCGTGATGACTCTGACTTCAGCCTTTCTTCTTTTTCAGTTTTGCTCGATCATGGCCGTGATGGGCATCACGGCTAGGCCGTGATGGGCTCTGTTTGGCTCATTTTCTTCAGTTTTAAAGCTCCATCTTCATCCAAACTTCATCATGGTTGATCTTGAGCAATTTACCCTTTATATCTGCAAAACAACACACGAAAACCGCCTTACCCGTTCCAAAGGAAAATTAACCTAAAATCTAATAAAAATATGCCTAAACTACATGAAAATGCATGCAAAATGATGGACAAAGATGAGGTGGAATCACACTCATCACCAGTCATCAACTGTAGGAGACCCTCATTCACAAGCATAGAGATGCCTCTACTAAGAACCTCTTCAGCAAGGCAAAAGAGGAGAGGAGACAAAGGATCTCCTTGCCTGACTCCCCTTTTGCAGCTAAAGAAGCCAGCAGCCTTCCCATTCACAGCAATGGAGATCTTTGATGAATTCAGAATAACCCTCACCCAATTACAAAAAACCTGATCAAAACCAAAAGCATCAAGGACATTCAGCAAGAAGCCCCAGTCTAAAGTATCAAAAGCCTTTCGAATGTCAATCTTTATAGCCAATTGGCCACCAAAAGATCTTTTATTTAGCAAGTTAACAGCCTCAGAAGCAGAACAAACACAATCCACAATCTGCCTACCTTTGATGAAACCTCTTTGGTTGCTATAGATGATTTTAGGTGCTATTCTTGCCAGCCTATCAGCCATTACCTTGGTTATGATCTTGAACTGGAAATTAGCCAATGCAATAGGCCTATACTGATATATTCTAACAGCACCTTGAACTTTAGGAATCAGAGCCACCACATTAGAGTTGAGGTTAGGTAAGATCCAACCATCTTTAAAGAATTGCAGCACTGAGTGGAACACATCATGAGAGATAATATCCCATAAATGCTGGTAGAAAAAACCCCCAAATCCATCAGGCCTTGGAGCACCAGTTGCATTCATTGAAAACACAACATTCTTAACTTCATCCATGGATGGCAGCATGGTAAGCATGTCATTGTCCTCACTAGAAACAAGTTTAGGGATTACCTTGTCAACTAGACCATTGTTATGGCACAGATTGTCAGATGCAAAAACAGGCATAAAATGGTCCAGGATATGCTCCTCTATTGCTGCAGGCTGGTTCAGAACTTGATCATCATGCATTAGAATAGAAATCTGCTTTGTGACATGTCTGATCTTGGCTGTTTTGTGAAAGAAAGTTGTGTTTCTGTCACCAAAGGCATACCAGTTCATTCGGGCCTTCTCCATCCAGAACTGCTCCTCACATCTAAGGGCATTTTGTAATTGAATATGCTTTTCTTTTTCCTGAACATGGAGACTGTCAGAATAGCCAAACTGATTCAATTGATGTTGGATGTTATCCACCTCTGCCAGTGCATTTGTAACATTAGTATGAACATTACCAAAAACCAATTTATTCCATTCTCTAAGCCTCCTTTTGAGAAGCCTCAACTTTTGTGACAAGACAAACATAGGGCAGCCATAAATTTTCTCCTGCCAAACCTCAGATACCACTTTGATACAATCTGGATGTGAAGACCACATTTTTAAAAACTTAAAGGAGGAACCATGCATACAACTATCTTTTTCCAAAGATAATAAAATAGGAAAGTGATCTGACTTACTCCTGGTATGAGTACAGCAGGAAACACTCGACCAGAAATCAAGCCATAGGTCATTACATATGGATCTATCCAATCTTCTTTCAGAAAAAGAGCTGCTCCTCCTACCATTGGCCCATGTGAATTGAGCACCCCGAGTTTGAACATGGTGCAGATTGGAAGAATCAGTCCAGTTCCTAAAGTCCTCACAAGAAGCACTAGAGGGAAGTCTGGAACCTCTATGTTCATGAGAACCGAGAATAGCATTGAAGTCTCCAATGTGACACCAAGGACCAGGATGAGATTGTTGCAAATTAGAGAGATCCAGCCAGAGCTGTCTTCTGACCACCACACTGGTAGCAGCATAAACAACTGAGACAAAAAATTCCTGACCATCCTTCTCAAGAGAAAAAGCAATAAACTGATTGGAGTTCGCAATAATGTTTGGAGTGTAAAAATCAGAACATAAGCACCAAAGGTTTGGCAGTAAACCATTTCTATCATTAACAGCAAAGATCTTTAAATTTAAGCTATCCCAAAAGCTAGCAGGCATAGAATCATGCGCAATCCAAGGCTCTGATATGAACAAAAAATCTGGTTTATTCAAAAGACACAGCTTTTTCAAGACTAACCTAGTATCAAGGTTACCAATACCTCTAGCATTCCAATAGAGGAGCTTCATTATGCAAAATTGAGCGGACCAGCCCTTGCTCGGGCCATAACATGCTTAGCCTTGGCAGCTTCTTTTGTTTTCTTTTTCAAATGCTTCTTCTGTGACTTAGATAGAACCACAGTGAAATTCTCATTTAAAGTCACTTCAGGAGCATCATCTGGAGCATCATCAGTCTCATCACTCCAGAACTTGGAGATTATTCGGATGTCTTTGCCAACCTGGGGTGGCATGCAGTGGAGCTGTGTAGCCAGCACGTTTCCTGACGTGTGAGCCTCAGTAGCAAAATCACTGCCAACAGCTACAGAGTCGGAAACATTGCTATCAGAAACATGGCTCAAAGATACATTGCCCTGGGGAGGAGTGTGAGCTTGTCTAATTGAATCATCTGCAGGGGAAACCAGATCAACCAAAGGTTGAGGATCACTAGGTTGTAAGTCCACAACACCATTGAATTCAAAAGATCCATCAGTTTGATCCTGCTGTAGCTTCTCAACCACAGTATTGGTTATAAAACCAAGTAAGACACCATCACCTGGTTGGTCCCTTACTAGACCTGGGCTGCCAGAGACACAACCATGGCCAACACCAGGATCTTGGGGTGGTTCCTCAATAATAATTGCCTTACCATTATTCTGAGCCTTCATAGCATTGACCTTCTCAGCATTGGCAGCCTGCTTGGGAATATATTTAAGTGTTGTCTGCTTCTGATTTCTCACAGGGGCCTTATCATGAGTCTTATCCTGGTTAAAACGACAACCCTCCAAAGAGTGACCAATGGAAAGGCAGTTAGAACAAAACTGGGGAAGCCACTCATACTCAACCTCAACAGGGAAAGCAAAGTCATCTCTTTCCACCATAATCTTGTCTCTGAGAGTTCCCGAGAGGTCCAGATCAATCAACACACGTGCATAATGGCCAAAGGTTCTCTTTTTTGTAGCCTCATCCAGTGCAATAGGGACTCCAATAGCCCCACCAATTTCAAAGAGAATTTTTGGGCGCCAATATTCTCTCGACAAGCCATGGAAACGAACCCAACCTTGGAAATTTTTCTGCTTAATGGTTTTCGGGTTGAAGTCAGGAGTCCATGCAAAAACTCTCAGAACTCCTGGATTCAAACTCCACGATCCTATTGATCGAAGGCTGCGCAGATCTTCCAAAGAACCAAAACTAAATTCATAGAAACCTCTACCAAGAGAAACCATGGTCTAGGAGCCTGCCAAATTCCAAAGCTTTGATAACTTCTTGCGCAAGTCATCAACCCTAATTGGAGAGTCACCCTTGGAGAGAGTCAAGCGACCATGGAGGATGTTCATGCAGTCTGCAACGCCCGCCCTATATTCATCTTCAGATATCTTAATTGATAATGCATCCCCTAACAAGCGAGGTTTAGGCAGTTGACTGACATGAATGTCACAAGAATTTCGAAGCGCTTGGGCGAAAGTCTTCTCCTGTTGAAAGTTAGGAGGGTGGGGCAACACGATGTTATCAGAAGTAGAACGAGGGGGGGAGGAGGGTCCGGAGGACGGGAGACTGAGTCAGGAAACAGAAAGGACCAAGGACAGAGTTAGGAGGCTATTCCGAATTATTACAGAGTTAGGAGGATAACTGATGATCCGATCATCATTCAAAAATTCAAAGAATTAAAACCGATTTCCGTGAGATCGTTTTTCCTTTCTGTTTATCCTTTAAATATATTTTTTATTGATATTTGCTTATATTTTTGACAACTTGCTATTTTCTTTTGTTTTTAGTTTGATAATGAAGATACATCCATTACTGGTGTTGATCTTATGACTCAGTTTGGCGATGTTAGGGTGGGAACTGAAACACCGTCAAAGAGGATATCAGATGTTGGCCTTGAAGATTTGTCAGCTTCGGCAAGCAGTACCACCAACAAAGTATTGAAGAGAATCAAGCAAGAGAATGAATGATTTAAGCAAAGATGTTTCATCTCAGTAGTGTCGCGTGCTCTATTTTATTTTAATTTTAAACACTTTTTAAAGTTATGTTTCATCTTTCAATGTTTCCTTGTGTTTAGTCTTTTGGGATTATGTAATGGATGTTGGTTTTATCATTTTCAATATATTTTCAACCCTCAAATTGATAATATTTGTTGTTTGTTATTTTTATTACTACTTTTTAAAATTTGGAATATCAAGTTTTAAACCGTTTTCAGGACATTTTCACTCATATAATTCAAAGTCATTTTCTTAATTACTCATCAAGTTTTAAAATGTTTTCAAGACATTTTCTTAATTTCTCATTAACTACTCATATAATTCAAAAATAAATTTTGTAAATTGTCATTATATTCTCTTTTATTTTAAAGAGTTTTGAAATTATAATTTTAATTAGTTTAAATTAATCTGGTGAAATAGCTTTTCATATAATATTTTAAACCAACCTTTTATTTTAATTTTATTCAAATTTTGAAATATTTTTTTTAATTACTCAAATAATTCAAATAAATTTTTTGTAGATTCTCATTCTATTGTATTTTATTTTAAAGAGTTACAAACTTCTAAATCATCCTTTTATCTTATTTTATTTATAAAATTCGACATTTAAAGTCTTTTGATGTTAATATATACTAACTGCTCATTATTTACCCATATGCTAATAGCTTCTCATATATTATTGTAACTCATTTTTTTTATTTTATTTCTTTAAAATTTTTAAATTTCGATTTTCAAGTTTTGAAAAGTTAATATATACTAATTGCTCATTAATTACTCATATTAATGTATGTATCAATGCTATCAAATCAAAACCTATTTTGATTGATTTTCAATATCATATTAATCTGTTTTTATTTTGATTGATTTTTAATATCTATTTTGAGGGTCAAATATTTTATTAGTATATACCTGATTCTCATTCAATTTTCTTTTATTTTAAAGAGTTTCGAATTTCAAAATTTAATTTGTTTAAATTAATATGGTGATCAATAGCTTCTCATATAATATTTTGATCCAATCTTTCATTTTAATTTTATTTATATTTCGAAATAATTTTTTTAATTACTCAAATATTTCAAATAAAATTTTTGTAGATTCCCATTCTATTCTATTTTATTCTAAAGAGTTTCAAAGTAAAATATTTTTATTTATTTAGATTATTCTAGTGCAATAACTTTTCATATACTATTCTAACTCATTTTTTTTGGTTAAAATATAAATCATCCTTTTAATTTATTTTATTTCTTAATTTCGAATTTCAAGTCTTAAAATGTTAGTATATATACTAATTGCTCATTATTTACTCATATTAATGTATGCTATCAATGCTATCAATATCTATTTTGAAACCGATTTCCAATATCATATTAATATGAATTTATTTTGATTGATTTTCAATATCTATTTTGAGTTCTATGCTTTTATTAGTATATATATACTAGAATCCCATTATTATCTTTTATTTTGAAGAGTTTCAAATTTCAAATTTTTATTGGTTTAAATTATTCTTATACAATACCTTCTCAGTTTCAAATTTCAAATTTTTATTTATTTAAATTATTATGGTGCAATAGCTTCTCATATAATATTTTAACACATTCTTTTATTTTATTTTATTTTTAAAATTTTGAATTTTGAATTTTAAAATTTTAGGAAGACAATTTCTTAATTGCTCCTTAATTACTCATAGTACATTAATTCATATTTATGTATTAATTAGCTCAATCAATTCATATTTGTATATCAACATGTGTTTATTCATATTTATTATATATAGTATCATATCATATTATTTTAATAGAAATTACATCATATATCAGTATATACTACGAAATAAGTAACAATTAAGGCAATTAAATGGTTTGATTAAAAAAAGGCAATTAGAATATGTTAATAATGTATTAATGTAATAATTATCATCTATGATGAAAAATATAATAACATATGAGATAAAATAATTAAGAAGTATGAATATGATACGATACGATACGATTTGATTTGATTCGAATATATATATATATATATATATATATATATATATATATATATGTATGTATGTATGTATATATATATATGTATGTATATATATATATATATATGTATGTATATATATATGTATGTATATATATATATATATATATATATATATATATATACATATATATATATATATATATATATATATATATATATATATATATATATATATATACTCTAACTAAGACTACCAACCTACTACTGCTTTAAACAAAAACCAAACAAAATTATTAACTCATTCATAAGATAAATCAAGTCTTTATATATATATATATATATATATATATATATATATACTCTAACTAAGACTACCAACCTACTACTGCTTTAAACAAAAACCAAACAAAATTATTAACTCATTCATAAGATAAATCAAGTCTTTCCCATTATATCTTGCAGACTAACTATATACAGCAATGGAGACCAACTCAAAGAAACGTCCCCTTGCATCTTTCGCTGCTGCAAGGATTCATAGAAAATGGGTTATAGACAATAAGAGGCAACAGATGAATGCAGTTAATAATAGTATCCATAGTTCCTTTTTTTTTCTTCCAATTTTATACCTAATGAATTTAAAATGCTATCAATAATTTTTCGTATATTTTATGTTTGTTGTTCTTCTGGATTTTTAAGGCATCAATTTCGAAAGAAAATAAAATATGGGGACATCAAAAGAAGGTGTTACATTCGAGAGGAATAGTCGAAGACAACCTTTGTCTATAATGTCATCTTCCAATCACATTCTATCAGGAGAAAGAAGTAATTTCGCACCATCACAATCCAACATGATAGATACAACACCCAATCAATCATGTATGAACTTCAATTATTACTGTCATTTTGATAATATGCAAACGATGGTTTTGTATTCATCATTTCTTAAAACAACCACTCTTTTAACTATCATCTTCAATCATTTGTTCTAGATATGGCAAATCCACCGACCAATCTACAACCATCAATATCACGTGGATCCGTTGCACCTGATGATTGTTTGGATGCCAATTTATTCCAAACTACTCAAAGAAAAACAAAGTCATATGGAATTACTAATCTTGATTCAGCTTATGATTCTAATGGTAAATATAATGAATGTATTATGTATTATATATTATATTGGAAAATTATGTAATTTAAGTGCTTTAAAAAAATACAACTTCATAGCTGACTTATCTTCCCATATATAACTTCTAATTTCTGTATTGGTTCATCTCTGACTAGCTGTTTTAAATTTGAACGGCCGCTTTTTGTAGATTGCAGCTTCCAGAGTAAATTAGAGCCCGACACCTACAAGGTTGATTTTTTTAAAACTCCTATTAAGCAGACTTTGGAATTTCCAAAAGAAATAGGTTCAAATAATGATTATGGGGTTTTAGAAAACATGCTGCCTTCATGTAATTCCCCCATTGAAGCAGGCTCAGTGTAACACCCCGGTTTTTACTGTTCTTTAATAACAGTAAATATATATGTTTATATTATTTAATTTGGATTGGTTAATTATCTGGATAATTATTTTATGTGGTTTGGTTTGAGTAATTTTAATCACTCATTTAAAATGATTTTATTAAAGTACGTTAGCACTGCTTTATTTCAGTGCATGCACGCTTACTAGACAATAATATTATGTTATTGTCACTATTAGTTTCTAGCTCTTCGATTTCTGTTTTGAGTTCTGAAATTGAGTCTTGTTTGGTGAAATTGGGACTGTAAATTTGTGTTTCCCAAAGCCAAATTCATTGTTCTTTGACTAAATTGAATTTTCCCCAAATTGACTTGGAACCCTAAATTCCCAATTTTGAAACCTAACCTAAACTATCAAATTGGATCCTAAATCCCCAAATTGATGATGTTAATTTTAAATTGGTTATGTCAATTTCAAGTTCTCCACATCAATTTCTCAGAGTTTCTCTTATTTTCGGATTTCCCCAAATTTCGTTTAGGAGCCCTAGGTTCAAATATGAGTTTATTATTGAAGTTGATTTCTGTTTTGTAAAGTTAAGTGTTTAAATCAATTTAGACTAAATGTTGGATGTTAAGAAATTAATTTCGGAATTTTCTGGTTGTTGCAAATGTTTGGACTCCCTCGCTAGGACGTTGGTTATGATTGTTATGCTTGGAGAAGTATGATTTGCATCATTGAGAAAGAAACGAATTGCTGAATGCGTCAAGGAGATGACCTCTTCTAGTCTTCAAAGGTAAAGGGAGTAAGCCTGAGGAGTTCCTAGCTGTTATATATTTAATGTTATAGACTGCTTGTGATGATTTATAATATGTTGATTGACTGCGAATATATATATATATATATATATATATATATATATATATATATATATATATATATATATATATCTCTGTGTGTGTGTGTGTGTCATGTGATGCTGAGATTTTAAACTGTCTGGTTATCTGAGGAATATATATATATGTGGTTATCTGTGGTGTTGAATACTTGTGAGACTGGTTGAAGCGTGACGTTAGTCATGGCTTATAAAGGAGAAATCTTATTTTATATAAAAATCTACGAATACAGAAAAGTGAAAACATGAATTTTGGCTTTCTTCGGAAAGTGGAAATGAAACATAAAAGGACTAGATTTCTGTGCCGAGGTTTTAGATTAGATTTTGATTACAGTGAAGCCGGACTAGCCTTCCTCCTATTAAGGACCTAGAGTTCCGAGACGTCGGACTAGTGTCTGTTGATAAAAGATTTCGAAAAATCTTTAACGAGAGTTTAAAACTCAATTGATATTGAAGGTTTAATCAATATCTGAAAAGATGATCTGGAAGACGTGCTGTTGTTATCGAGTTACAGTTTTCACATAGGATGGACTGATAAATTCGATAGTTACGGACCAAAGGCATATTCTTGGGCTTTTGGGTCTTTGGGGACATTCGGGCTCGAACTCCACGTAATGCTTGGGGCTTTGCAACCTCTTGTCGTGGAAATCAGCTACCCTGCACGAATGTACTCAATAGGGGACTATCAAATATTATATAGGTGATACGCGAAATCCTAGAACAATTGGGGAAATGACCCATGGAGAGGCTACCCATCGCGAAACAATTGTGTTATAGGAAATATCGCGGCCTATCATACTCGAGGAAGGGAAGTTAGGATCTCCAGAGATTGTGTTAAAAAGTGGATATTGAAGTGTTAACAGAAAACTTACGAATAAAGTCTTAAATCTGAACAATCTTATGATATGAATATTATTATATTTATATGAGTTTTTACTTTGATATTTTTGATGTTGTTTATGATGTTAAATATATGACTGTTGTGTTTAAACTCATATACTTGTAACTCACCTTTGCAATATATTCGTGTGGTCTTGTGTCATACTTTGCTACGTGATTGCAGATGATGCTGAGGTGTTCTCTATCCCAAATCGGAGGAATTGGTCACGACTTCTAAAGAAAGTTGAGTAACTGGAGTGACCATGGAGGTCTTTTCCAGTAAGAGTCCCATAGTACGACCAACTTAGGTTTTAATACGTTGTTGATTTATGATAGTATGTATGTTTATGGCTCGGAGAGTCTTTATTTTTGGATAGAATATTTATGGCTCCGAGAGCCTTTCTTTTAGATGAAAATATAAATATATTAGCAGGTGTTTTGATTTGGGATATTGAAATTACAGAGGAGACTCTGTCGAATTTTTATTTTAAGGATGTTTTAATCTATGACAAATTGAGGAGTAGTCTTTTTGGTATAAGGGTTTTAGCGTCTGTTGTAAGTAGTTATCATGGTCTAGTATGACTATTTTGAAAAACTGAAATGCTTTGGCGAGAAAAACCCTTTTAAGCATTTCATGGAGATTTATTAGTGATGTATGGATTATGATTTTATTTTCTTCCTGGATGTCTCTAAACAGTTGTTACAAAAAAAAAAAAAATTAGACCCACATTTTTGAAATGTAAGTATAAACCCAAATTCTTTTTTTCGAAAGTAAACCATCATTTATTATTCTAATTAATATGCTTTTACAAAATTGAGTTAGTCATGTAACACTCAAGGGAGGTGTTACACTCAGGTAAACAACCTATTTTCAAACAAAAAAAAATTGTAACTTCTACATTTCACCTACAAACTTTTGTGATATTTCTATTAAATGCATCCAGGAAATGCTTCTTCCAGTATTTTTAGCATCAATCTTGCATCTCTAGCTTCTAATAACATATTAACTCCTACTCATATGGCAACAATGAATGAAAGTCTCCTATTGAACTCAAATCAAATGACACCACCAGGCCAATCTGTTAAAGGAGAAACTACATGTACTAAAACAATTAATCATTTTACCTACCATTTTTTGTGAAGTAATTTAAGGAAATATTAACACTCTCAATTGGATAATAAAATAAATGTATATACTAATTTTAATTTTTTTTATATAATCTGGTTTATTACTAAATAAATATAAATATAAGTTGATCATTTCTAGTTTAGTGTGTTTTTATGGTTATTATGATTTGAAACCATTCATATATATATATATATATATATATATATATATATATATATATATATATATATATATATTATTTTATATCGTAACGTCAAGGAAATATTTAATGTAAAGAGTTTATAATATAACATCTATTCTTTAATTTATACCCCTTAACTATAGTATTAAGATGATTACAAATTATAAAAATATATACGTACAAAATTACATAGTAAGGAATCAGAGAGTTAAATATTTAATCATAATATGATAAGTAGCTGATGTAACTACTATAATACTGCTTAATGGTATTAGTCATTTTTGACTTAAATGTCTATACGTTCTAATCAATTTTAATATTAGTCATTTTTAATAATTTTCTTCTGTAAATTTTTGAATATGAGGGAAATATTTTAAACTTAACCCATCATTGAATAAGAATTATGGTATTGAAAATCAAAATAGTAATTGGTAGCATAGAAAAATTGTATTTTAGGCTTTTTTTATTTGGTAATTATTTATAATTTTTGAACATATACAATTTCTTTAAAAAATCTGAAAACAATAAGGGATATTTAGAAAAACAGTTAAAAATTATTTAATTATATATGATTATGATTATTTATTTTTGACAACTCAAATATTCATACACTATTGTTCAAAACTTACAAATCTTTTATTTTTCTTGGTTCTCAAGAGGGGATGATGCCCACGGTCCAAAACCTACAAATCTTAATTGGACATTAACTCAATTTTAATATCAAACAAATCAATATCTATCTTTATTTTGTATTCAATTAATTTATGTGTTTATTAATTCATTAATTTATAATTTATAATTTATTTCATTAACTGACTTAAATATTTTAAAAAATTATGACCACATATTATATATATGATATGATTTGATTTGATATCAAGACAACAAATATATATATGATTTTATATATTTGAAAAAATATATATATTCTCTAACTAAAACCACATACCTAATATTGCTTTTAAAAAAACCAAACATAATGGTTAACTAATTCATGAAATAGTTTGTCAAAAAAAAAAAACTCACTCATGAAATAAATCAAGTCTTTCCCGTTTTAACTTGCACACTCACTGGATACAGCAATGAAGACCACATCAAAGATACATCCCCTGCAACTTCCACAGCTGCTGCAAGGATTCATAAAAAATGTGTTATAGATAAAAAGAGGCAACGAATGAATGCAGTTAATAATGATATCCATACTTCCTATTTTTAATTACAATTTTATACTTAATTAATTTAAAATTCTACCAATCATTTGTAAGTATATTTTATGTTTGTTATTTTTCTGGAATTTTTAGGAATCAATTTCAAAGGAAAAGAAAATATGGGGACATCAAAAGCAGATAATAGATTCCAGAGGAATTGTCGAAAGCAACCTATGTCTACATTGCCATCTTTTAATCACATTCTATCAAGAAAAATAAATAATTTTGCACCATCTCAATCCAGCATGATGGATACAACACCCAATCAATCATGTATGAACTTCAATTATTATTGTCATTTTGATTATATGCAGACGATGGTTTTGTATTAATCATTTCACCTACTAACTTTTGTGACATTTCTATCAAATGCATCCAGGTAATGCTTCTTCCAGTGGTTTTAGCATCAATCTTCCATCTCCATCTTCTTATAACATGTTAACTCCTACTCCTACGACAACAACAAATGAAAGTCTCTTATTGAACTCAAATCAAATGACACTAATGGATCTATTTGTTAAAGGAGAAACTACAGGTACTAAATGAATTAATCATTTTACCGACCTTTTTTGTGCAACTATTCTTAATTGAAAATATTTGGATTAGCAGATTTGTTAGATTTTGGAGTACCAACCTTTACTTACAGTTTTTGTCAAGCCATTATGTGGTATGAAGAGCGTTCTAATAAAGCAAGAACCAACAAAAATCCTAAATTTAGCCTATGTTGCTTGAAGGGAAAAATTGAACTTCCATTCCTTGAAAACCTCCAGAATTACTGTGGAATTTGATGACTGACCAAGATCCAAAAATTTCAAAGATAACATAAGAGCATATAACAGTATGTTTGCATTTACTTCTATGGGAGGAAATGTACAAACCTCGATTAATAATGGATCTGGTTCACCTCAGTTTATCCTCAGTGGTCAATATTTTCACCACATCGGTAGCTTGGTACCAACAGATTCCACTTCACCTAGATTTGCTCAGCTCTACATTGATGATACTTAAAACGAGTGTAATAATCGAATGAAAAATTTCAGGCATGGATCAGTTTTTTTTTATAGATTTTAACAAACTTTATTTATTTCAGTTAAATTCCTATTGACCTATATTTTATTTTTAGGTAAAAAGACAAGGAATCTTCATTGGATGTATCATTGTGTGAAGCTTTGAAACTTATGATTGACCAACACAATGAGCTTGCAAAGTCTTTTCGTGTTGTTAGAGATTTTTATAAAGCAAAAGCAACAACAAATTTCACATTGAGGTTGTTCCGAAATAGAACAAAGGATCCCAAGGCATACAATTTACCAACTTCCGATGAGATTGCTGCATTAATAGTTAGGAGATGTCAATAATATGGACTTTGAAAGGGATATTGTTGTTATAAAGATTGATGGTCAGCTCAGTCGGATCCGTGAAACACATACTTCATTTTTAGCTTTACAATATCCTTTATTATTTCCTTATGGAGAGGACGGTTATAAAGAAGATATTCCAATTCGAGATGCAGAACTGAATGATGAAGGGAGAAAGAGGTTGAGGGTAACTATGAGTGAATTCTTAGCATACAGAATTCAAGATAGGAAAATTGAGTTTGGTAACATAGTAAACTCAAAGAGATTGTATCAACGGTATTTGGTTGATTCTTACACTATGATGGAGGCTCAAAGATTGCAATGGATAAGGCTCAACCAGAGTACAGTCAGGGCGGATTTTTTTTAATGGAATTCAAGAAGCTGTGACTAGGGGAGAGACCGATCCAACTACACTAGGAATGAGAATTATTCTTCCCTCCTCCTTCACCGGGGGAATGCAGTATATGTTTAATAGTTATCAGGATGCCATGGCTATTTGCAAAAGATTTGGATATCCCGATTTGTTCATCACCTTCACATGTAACTCAAATTGGAATGAGATTCAAAGATTTGTTAGGGAAAGAGAATTAAGAGCTGATGACAGACCAGACATTGCATGTCGCGTCTTCAAAATGAAATTAGATAAAATGATGTCTGTAACACCCTACTTTTTATTTTCCGATTTTTATTTTTTTTCAGTAAAAATATTTTCGCTGTATTAACCGGTATAAATGTATTTATTTATATTTTTATCTGAGTTCATGGAGATTGATTTTTATGAAATAAAAATCATATTCATACTCTATCTTAGGGTAGAAGCTTACGGTAAAAATTTGGGTTGAAAATTCAGACGGAACCCGATCTGCGTTTTCACTGACAGTATAATTTTACTGGGCAGAAAACCAAATTTTGACTCGTGAACGAAATGGTTTATATTTAAATCATATTTCTAACGAGTTTGGTTGTTTTGAAAATTTTCAACCGAAAATAAAATATTATGCTTTTTACGGGTGTAAAACCCTAATCGGGAAACCGACGGAGTCGAGAAGGGAAGTGCAGAGACTCGTCAAGAGATCGGGACAATGAGTCATACATGATGACTCATGGAGGATGAGTCACTAAGCATTTATGAGCATTAAATGCAAGTAATCATGACATTTAGGTAAAAAGACCAAAATACCCCCAAGCTTTCGCGGGTATTAACAAGACGCATCTACGCACTCTTAACCACTCATTTTACGTGGTTGAAAACCTCCCACATCTCTCCAATTTCGTTCATCCACCTCCAATAAATCTTACCTATTTCATTTTGCTTTCGTTTCATTATTTTCCTCTCAAAAACCGAAATCGGGTAAACGCAGAGTCGTGCAACGGAATTTCCGGGAACCGCTAATGGATAAGATCGATGACTCATTGGTGAGTCATTTTGTGTGGCCCAAAATCATCCACACCTCCATCAAATGTGAGCCACATATTATTAACCATGGTAAGCCAAAATAACCTTAGTTAAGTTAATTATAACCTTAGTTAAGCTTATATTAATTTAATAATCACAAAACCCATTAAACCAATTCCTTTTAACCAAACAAGGCATAAGATTACTCCTATAAATACCCTCCAAACCGTGTCCTCCCTCACCATTTCACTCATCTTCTTCATTCTCTTCATCTTCCCCACCAACTAAGTTACAAAACCCTAAGAACACCGAATTCCCACCAAACATATGACCCTCTTCCTTTCTGAAACTCGGAAAACACTCAACATAAAAGTTGTTCCTATTTCTCTCTTCTTTCCAACAAGCTAAAGATAATCAAAAACGGATAAGTGGATTGGGAGAAAGGCTCAAAATACAGAAACTGCCCAGAATTCCCAGCAACCCACGAAACAGCATAAAGAAGGCCCTTTTCACCCCTGTTATGATCCGAAACAAATGAAACCTTAAACACAAAAGTTGTTCCTTTTCTTCTTATATTTCTATCAAGCCAAAGTTCGTAATTTTTGGATGAGTATATTGTGAGATACACTCACAATACCATCACACCCTCAAGCTGTCCAGTTTTCAACATAGTGAAGGTTGATCATTTTCTTCATTTATTCAATCTTCAAGAGGTAAAAGCTCATCTCCTTGATCATATAAGCTTTCATATTCATGTATTTATCATGTTTATGCCATGAATCATATTTTTCCATTCCTAGATCTAGAACTTCAAATAATTCTAGAAAATTGTAGAAAAATCCTTTTAATGTGAAACCAATTTCTATGATCTTGTGATGTCTTCCACTTTCATTATCCAAGAGCTTGAATCCAACTAAATTTCGTAGCCTATTTTCCTAATATGGGCCGAAACCCTAACCCTAAAGGTTAGAGGATTTTGTTTCAAATTTTAGTCTTGTAATAAGTAATCTATGTTAGTTAAGACTCTAGTAACTAGGATCCAAAAGATAGCATTAAGAAGATAATCCTAAACCTATTTTCTAAGTCTTGACCGAACCTAGCCCTAAAGTGTCATAGATGGTTGTTAGTTGATTAATTATAGTTATGTTGTTTGGTTGAAGGTGTTTGTGTTAACTCGTGGCGGGATAACGAGGATCGTCGTGTACGTGTTTCCGGTGAAAACTCAGGTGGGGAAAAGAATCAACCTATCGTCGGAATCGACAAGTAGTATATTATATGATAATTGTGTAGGGCGACCTAAACCCTACTAGTAGTCGAGTAATCGACAAGACCAAAATCCCATCGAAAATCTTTTCAATAAAACCAATGGTGATTCGGGGATTGTCGGTTTATCGACATTAAGTTGATTTTAAGTATTTGAGGATGTTTGATTTTATGTTATCAAATTTACTGTGATACGCTGGTTGAGGTATTCCATCTGCATGTAACGTATTATCTCGGTGTTTGAATATTTATATGATATTGAGATATTTGAATATTTTCTGATGTTATGTTATGCATGATCTGCCTGTTTTTAAATATTGTGCTTAGATGATTTTTAAGTAAGGATATATGTTGTTCGGGAGATGATTGTTTGGGTGAGAGAATGAATTGACTTAGAGGTGCTTAGCTAAATTAAATTATCTAAATGAGGAGATGTGACATAGAATGCAAGTGGAGGTTGTGAGGAAGAGTTTGAGGTACTAGGTTGCTATTGATAAAAGTCAGTAAGAATCATATCGTGCTTATGCACTATTTCCTATGAGAGATTAGGGAATAGGGGCGCACCGAGTTATTATTTATTATATGCTTATATGCTATTTTCAATGGGGGAAATAGTGACGCATACTGTGCTTATGCACTATTTCCTATAAGAGATTAGGGAATAGGGGCGCACCTAGTTATTATTTATTATATGCTTATGTGCTATTTCCAATGGGGGCAATAGTGACGCATACTGTGCTTATGCACTATTTCCTATAAGAGATTAGGGAATAAGGAGGCACCTAGTTATTATTTATTATATGCTTATGTGCTATTTCCAATGGGGGCAATAGTGACGCATATCGTGCTTATGCACTATTTCCTATGAGAGATTAGGGAATAGGGGCGCACCGAGTTATTATTTATTATATGCTTATGTGCTATTTTCAATGGGGGAAATAGTGACACATACTGTGCTTATGCACTATTTCCTGTGAGAGATACATGAATAGGGGCGCACTGAGTTTTGACCCTAAATAGTTCTGGACTACTGACTAATGTGACAGGAGTGAAGATGACCACATCAGTATTAAGTTTTAGCAGCATGGGCTGAGGGTAGAGGATGATATAGTGAATTGAGGATGATTGTTGATTTTGAGTGATGTGTGTCTGTGACCATTACTGTATAATTTACTATTACTCTTTTCCGCTTTTTGATGATAGAACTGTTTCTTATTCCCTATATCTTTCTCGTGTGTTGTGTTTTATTTTCGACGTGATCGTACAAGAAGACCCGATGGAGGAACCAATTGCTTGAGGGGTTAGATGGAACTCCTTACGAACCGAGATGCTTTGGAGGTCGAGTTGTGATTCAAGGCGATTAGAGTATAGACAGTATGGCCAGTGTGTCTAAAGAGTATTTATATTTCCGCTGAGTATGTCTGTAGTGAAGTTTATGCCTGTGAGGGATCCTACTGAGAGGGTACCCTTAACAGTGCTTTTGGAATGTAATAAATAACAGGTGTGTATTTATGTAATATAGTTTTGGTATGTTTTATATATGCATAAGTTATATAATTATTAATTAAGTTTTTAATTTTTACGTATTTTCAATGATAAGCGAGAGATTAAGTAAATAAATATTAAAGGTTTTAATGTAATAATACGATGGGGCACAACGGGGTGTCTCAATGTCTGATTTTAAAAAAGGAAAGGTTTTTGGTTACATTGATGCTGGTATGAATTTCTTTTCATCACTATTCATTTCTCAAAATTTCCTAACACATTATGCATTAATCTATTAATCTATTTATCTATTTATCTATTATTACTTATTTGACGTGTGGTGTTGTAAGAATGTATACAGTGAAGTTTCAGAAAAGAGGTCTTCCACATGCCCATATTCTTTTATGGTTGAATCAGGCAAACAAATTAAACACTGCTTAAGACATATATAAATATATATCTGCTGAGTTGCCATGTCCTTAATTGTATCCAAACTTAAACAAGGTTGTTTCAAACTTTATGATTCATGGTCCATGTGGAAACAATAATAGAAATTCTCCGTGCATCAAAAATTGAAGGTGTTCTAAGTTTTTTCCAAAAAGGTTTCAAAACGAAACTGTAATTGATGAAGATGGATATCCTACTTACAGAAGGAGAGATTTGGGCCTCTTCATAAAGAAAAAAGGTGTTCAGATAGATAATTGCTTTGTAGTTCCATACAACCCACAACTCCTCATGAAATATCAGGCTCATGTCAACATGGAATCTTGCAACAAGACAAATGCCATCAAGTATCTTTTCAAGCATGTTAATAAAGGACCTGACAGAGTTAGAGTTGAGATTCATAACAATACAGAAGCTGGTGAGAATGAAAAAGTGGTTGATGAAATCAAGCAATACTATGACTGCAGATATCTTTCCCCTTGCAAGGCTGCATGGAGAACTTTTGGTTTTGATATTCACGAAAGATGGCCTTCCGTGCAGCGATTAATCTTTCATCTTAAAAATCAGTAAACAATCACATTCAAAGAGAATGAGCCTATCAAACAAGTCTTGAGCAAGGGTGAGAAAAGTTCGACTATGTTCTTAGCTTGGATGCAAGCAAATCAGGTATACTTTGAAGCTAGGGAACTAACCTATTCAGAATTTCCAAATAAGTTTGTGTATAATGCAAGTACAAGAAAGTGGCATCCACAGAAACAGGGTCATTCTATTGGCAGGCTTCATTATGTACCACCTGGTACATGTGAACTTTTTACATGAGAATCCTGTTAACTGTACGTAAAGGGTGTACAATTTTTGAAGGTATAAGAACAATTGATGGTGTTACTTATGACACATTTGAAGATGCATGTCACACCTTAGGTTTATTGGCTGATGATAGAGAATTAATTGATGCCATTACTGAAGCAGGTGAATTAGCATCTGGTCCACAGTTGGGAAGGTTGTTTGTTACTTTATTGTTGGAAAATACAATGAGTAAACCAGATGTTGTATGGAACAACACATGATAGTCTAACTTAGTTTAGGTATTTTTATTTTTTCAACTCATGACTGAATAATTTTGGTTCTGCTGTTTTTTGAATTTAATATAATTCATTGTTAATTCTTAATCCATCGATCAATTCAATCATGTTTTAAACACAAATTCGTAACTTTAATGTTTCAAAAATATACTTTTTTTAAAGTCATTCTACATATTTTTAAATTGTTTATCATTGTATGAGAATTTTGGGTCATCTGGTTTTAAAGTGGTGTAAATGTGTCTTAAAGTTGTTTGTTATTTCCAAATTATATGATTCATTTATATAAATCACTTCCTTCCTATAATTTAGGAACAAAGCAGATACACAATGATTTTTCTATGGAATTAATTTTGATCAATATTATATTAAAATTTAATGATTCCAATTACTAAAAAGATTTATATTCTTTAACAATAATTATTCTCAATAAGTAAATATTTGACACTTTCTTTAATTTTTTAAGCTTCCTTATTCATTTCTTCTGTATCATATTAATTATCATTAACAAACAATTACAATCATTTATTCATTAGTCTAATTTCATTCATTCATTTATCAATTAATAAAATTCATTAATAGAAATCAGGTATATTACATGCCTATGAAGTTTTGGTTCTATTGTTTTTTGCATTTTTAATTGTATATATTTCATTGTTAATTCATAATTCTTAATCCATTGTTAATATCTTATTTAATCTTCTTTTTATTTAGTGTTGCATTGCAAATGATGAAATTAAGAATCTTTGTTTGATTGAAGTAGAAAGCTTACTCCAATTAAATGGAAGAAGTCTTAAAGATTTTCCCTCTTTGCCATTTTCACAATTGCAGGAAACTCATCAGTATAGTAACAAATATGTTGCTGATGAACTCAACTATGACAAACAACAGCTGAAATAACAACATGAATCATTACTTTTGTCAATGACGGAAGAGCAAAGGAATGTGTACGAAGAGATCTTGAAAGCAGTTTCAACAGATTCCGGAGGTTTCTTTTTCTTTTATGGATATGGGGGAACATGAAAGACTTTTATATGGAAAACTCTTTTAGCATCTCTTAGATCAAAAGGCAACATAGTCCTCAACGTAGCGTCTAGTGGTATTGCATCGTTACTTTTGCCAGGAGGAAGAACCGCTCATTCTAAATTTAAAATTCCCTTGGTCATCAACAAAATGTCTAATTGCAACATAAGGCAGTGTAGTCAAAAGGCGGAACTTCTCCAGTATGCCAAATTGATTATTTGGGATGAAGCTCCAATGTTAAACAAATTCTGTTTTGAAGCTGTTGACAGGACTTTGAGAGATATTATGAGACACAAAAATCCCAATAGCTTAGAACAACCATTTGGAGGGAAAGTTGTGGTACTAGGTGGTGACTTTCGTCAAATTTTGCCGGTTATTAGAAATAGTTGCAAATAGGACATCATTGGTGCTACAATAAACTCATCTTATTTGTGGAAGTTTTGTAGAGTGTTAAAACTGACTCAGAACATGATATTGAAGAATTCCTTAACAGCACAAGATAATGGGCTAATAAAAGAGTTTGCTGAATGGATTCTAAAAGTAGGGGATGGTTCTGTTAATGGCAAAGATGATGAGGAGTGTGAAATAGAGATTCCATCTGACCTTCTAATTGAAGACATAGGCAATCCTTTGCTACACTAGGTAAACTTTTCTTATCCTGATTTGTTGAATAATATAACTGATGTAGCTTTCTTTCAAGAAAGATCAATATTGGCACCCACATTGGAAGCAGTTGAGAAGGTCAACAATTACATTTTTTCCCTGATACAAGGAGAGAAAAAAGAATATCTCAGTTCTGACTCACCTTGCCAGTCAAATGAAGATTCCGAACTTCAGAGTGAGTGGTTTATGACAGAATTTTTAAACGATATCAAAACATCTGGAATTCCAAATCATAGATTGGTTTTTAAGATTGGAGTTCCAGTCATGTTACTCAGAAATATTGATCCAAGTGGAGGTTTATGCAATGGTACCAGACTAATCGTCAATGAGTTGGGAAGGAATATTATTGGAGCTACAGTTGTTTCTGGAACAAACAATGGAGAAAAGATTTACATTCCAAGGATGAATCTAATACCTTCAGATATTGGAATGCCTTTCAAGTTTCAAAGAAGACAATTTCCTATATCCCTCTGTTTTGTCATGACAATAATCAAAAGTCAAGGACAATCTTTATCTCATGTTGGATTGTTTCTTCCTAAACCAGTTTTCTCTCATGGACAACTATATGTTGCACTTTCTAGAGTCAGATCGAGGAAGGGGTTGAAGATACTAATTTTGGATGAAGATGAAAATGTGTCTGGTGTTACACAAAATGTTGTATACAAAGAAGTTTTTGAACATTTGTAGAAGTTACCTCTAATGAAGTCGACACTCCTGAAGCTTTTGTCTTGAATAATTCAATATATCATTTTCAATTTTAAACTGTTATTTAACCTTTTATTTTATTTTATATATTTTAATATTTTAATGTATTTATAAAAACAATAAAAACACAAAGGCTTAACTAAATTGTTTGTGGTTCAAAATTTGGTTCATTCCGTACTTTTTAATTGCTAGAAAATTAGGAACTTATTCTGATAAAAAGATTAAATCAATCATTCAAATTTGATTAAACCATTAAATCTCTTTATCAGATATCAAAATCTTCTATGATTATTTATTTACGTAAAGTCAAGTACTCATTCACCTTTGTTCGTAGTTTCTAACTTCCATACAAGGATCAATATCTATGTAAACGGATTTTTCATTTGTTAATTGTTGTTGTAATTTTCTTATTAGTTAATTATATTAAACTTCCTCTAAAAAAGTTATATTATAGACATTTTTTATGTTTATTTCATAGAATTTTATGTCATGCATTTATCAACCACTTATTGTTCTAAATTTAATTAACTATTTCTATATTTTAGATATTAAAAACACCTATATAACTAATTTTAACTTTTATAAAATATATTTCCGTGCGTTGCACGGGTTCAGTTACTAGTGTGTGTGTGTGTGTATATATATATATATATATATATATATATATATATATATATATATATATATATACGGGAGGGGATCCACTTACTACAAGAGAAAGTTTAAGATGTTACTCCCCATCTTAATCCTTCATTTTGTGTTGATCCAACGTATTAAATCCCCATCTTAATCCTTCATTTTGTGTTAATCCAAGGTATTAAATTTTATTATCAACGTACTCTGAGACGCCCCGACGTCTCATTAAAGAAAACCCAAAATATTAAGACCTAATTTCGTTTATTATCATTAAGCGAATATATTAAAACAGCGGAAAATTTACAACTTAAAGTTATAAACACATATGTCAACATACATATAGCATACAACTATAATTATATACATACCTATTAGTATTGCTGTCAAGGGATTCCCTTCTGTACGATCCCAATGTATACCCAATCTAGTGACATCAACAAAATACATCAAAAGCCAAACTGAAAAGTCTCACTGATGCACTCCACACCCCGTCCCTTCTCCAAAAATACAGTAAATCTCACTATACCTATACTGATGGCACTGGCCCTAGCCATCATACACTACTACCCTCGTCTGCATCCTAAGGTCCGGCAGGTCCGGACACTCCTCCACTATCACTGGAAGAACTCCTGGCCGGCTGCCCTTGAAACCTCTGCCTGTAGAGTCTGCTATCCCAAGGATGTAGTCGTCTAGAAGATACCCGCGAAGACTCAGAAACCGTAGCACGAACCTCTGGGGGTGCGGGTATCTCAGGAAGGGGTGCCAGGCCCGGAGCGGGGGCAACTGGTAGGTCCTGAGTGGGGGCAACTGGGTCCTCCTCCGGAATAGGTGCCAACTCGGGCTCCGGTGCTGGTGCGGGTGCAGGTGCAAATCCGGGTACCAGGGCATCAAGAGGTACCATGAAGGGTACAGGGGCCATCTCGAACATAGGCGGCATCGGTGGTACGTGTCCATCAGGCTGTCCTATTGGAAATGGGAAGGTCATGCAGAAACGAAACGTGCCAAGAAATCCGATGGGCGCTCCCTGCCCAAGCCCCGTAGTGATGGACGCAGGACCCGTATAACCGCGAAACGAGCGACCGGGTCCACAAGCCACCCGTGCGGGTCCAAGCACTCCACCTCACAGGTCCCCGAGAGGGGGAACCCTGGATCGTGGGTCATCCATGGGTGGTCCCAGTGCGCCATCTGCTCTGCCCAAGTCTGAAGTACAAAATGTATAGGTACACAACACAAAACAAAAGAAAAGGGGATAAGTAGCCATATAACATCAAACGTGGAAAGGGTTTAGCCACATTTAATTAAATAACGGCACACTAAACATAAGTCTCCAAAGTCTGGGTGTATATATATATATATATATATATATATATATATATATATATATATATATATATAACACAATCATCCTCAATCCACATCTAGGATTTTTCCACTACCCTCCATCATGATGCAATGCAAATGCTGTATGAATAATCTCCTCACGTATCGGCCATATCCGGATATCACAACAATATAATCGACACGTCCCAGAGTCCCCGACGCACACCCTCATCCGCGGATGGAGGGTGCCCATGCAAAGCAATGGCACTATAGCTACACAACCCGGTGCACACCTCTGGACCACAATCCAGGATGCTCATGCAATGCATGAACTATAGCTGCGACAAAAATGAAATCATCTATGGACGGTCCGCCGTTAGCCTATCCCCGAGAATTTTCCCTCCGAGGCATAGACCCCACTCGACCATGTTTCAGGTGCCTCATATCACAGACCATGTTTCAGGTCACCCCCTAGTGCCCTAACCGGTCATCCTAATCTCATAGATAACCTCAAAATAATCTCATCTCATTAATCTCAACCTCATCTCACGATAATTATCTCAGTTGGGCACGGCTATCACATATCGTATGCAATTCCCAAATACATCCTCGTGTCTCAACAAAACTTATGATTTACTCAATCCTCTAAGCACAATCATTACACTCATCCTATCATCATAATCATCATCATGTTATCCAAAATAATCATCATATATCCTCATATCGTAATATCATTTCCGAACAATAAATACCGAAATATAATAATAATAATAATAATAATCACAATAATACTAATAAAAATAATGATAATAATAATAAGGACAATAATAACAATACTCATAATAAATATAATAATAATAATAATAATCACCATCACAGTAGTAATAGTAGTAATAATAATAATAATAGTAATAATCACCGTAGTAGTACAAATAATAATCATAATAAATATAATAATAATAAGTATAAACACTTCTAAAATAATTACCACACTCATGCTATCATCTATCAAGTATCAAATTCACATCAACCAGTCAAACAGGCAATCATCACGTAATAAAATAATCTATGTAGCGTAATGACGATAAACGCACAATTTCTATATCATCATCGGTACCACTGAGTAGTTCCCAATATGGTATAGACATTGTCCGTTACTCGCTCTCGTGTAGGGTTTGGGTCGCCTTACACCATTATCTAACTAAATGTAACCGCGCCGTTTCCGACGTTAAATAGTTTCTTTCCCCCACCTGGAATGTCTTAGGCTAGCTCTGGGGCAACGAAACGGACACTCCCTATATTCCCTCAAATCTGCCACGCACAGTTCTACAGCCTCCGGGGCTCCAAAAATTCACCTGAACACATCATTGTGAAGCACACGTTACGTGTAGTCCAAATCTGAAGACGGAATTGGAAATCGATAAATGAATTGAAAGATAACCTCAATGTCGTCGCCGACGGCATTTAGACATAAAAAGGACATAGGCTTACCTTAGCCTAATCAAGAAAAGAAAGATAGGGTAACGAAGTAGACGTTGCGAGGATCACAATGGTATAATTGGTTTCTTGATAAGATGAACAAATTGATCGGAATTAGCTCCGGAAACTCAACTCTCTCTCAACCCCCTCTCTCTTTATTATTATTATTATTTTTTTCTACGCCATTCTCTCACTCTCTGATTTCTTACATATATATATATATATATATATATATATATATATATATATATATATTATTCTTTTACATTAACTTGATAATAATAGTCAAAGTAAATCCTATAGTACACATGACTCACTAATGCTATAGTTATAGGCTAGCATTTACGTGGATTAAGGAAAAGAAAGGCAATCAGGAGGTGGCACTTCCATTTCATGCGACCAGAATTTGAAGAAATGAAGGTGTCTTTTATACATCAAAACCGTGAACTACTTGCTCATGTAAAAAAAAAAAAACCAAAAATTAATTTAGTTAATTTAATTAGGTTAAACTTGTAACTAGGGCATAATTAATTAAGACTAGTGCTAATTAATCATAATGAATAAAACTTGAGTAAATTAATTATAATCATCTAGCTATGGTTAAGATTTATATCTATGTCTATTTATCTTTTGCTTTTGTTAATGATAAACCATCTTAATTAAGGATTTAAATTTAGGTGCTTGCCTATTGAAAATTTTGGGTTGTTTAAATTTTATTTTGACCTTACATAAGTGTTTGGATTCTTAAATAATTTTAGATTTATCTAACCCTCATTTCCATCTAATTAAAATATCTAATTTTTTTTATTCACGAAAGATAGGATGTTACATTACTACCTCCCTTAAAAGAAATTCCGTCCTCGGAATTTACGTACCTCAGAAAAGATGTGAATACTGCTGCTGTATATCCGCCTCACGCTCCCATGTAGCATCTCCAGTAATCTGATCCCAGATGAAATTAACCAAAGGAATCTGTCTACCACGGAGTTCTTTAATCCTTCTATCTGCGATCTTAATCGGTAATGCCTCATATTCTAGATTCTCACTGAGTTGTATAGACTCAGGCTTAAATACATGAGAAGGATTAGGGTAATATTTTCTCAACTAGGAAACATGGAATACATCGTGAAGGTTGGAAAGGTGAGGCGGTAAGGCTATCTAGTAAGCTACTGGACCAATTCATCGAAGAATCTGAAATGGTCCAATGAATCGGGGAGTGAGCTTTCTAGACTTTATAGCTCTGCCAATTCTGGTCTTCGGAGTGACTCTCAAGAACACGTGATCATCTTCTTGGAGCTCTAAGGGTCTCCTCCTCTTGTTACTGTAGCTTCTCTGCCGATCTTGGGCTTCCTTCATTTTCTCTCATATTTTCCTAACTTGTTATGTTGTTTGTTGTACCACATCAGGACCCAACACTTGGCTTTCGCCAGTCTCATACCAACATAACGAAGTCCTACACTTTCTCCCAGACAGAGCTTCATACGGTGCCATCCCGATGATGCTGTGGAAACTGTTATTATAATGTGAACTCAATCAATGGTAGGAATTCATCCTAACTGCCAACATGTTCCAACACACAAGCTCTTAAAAGATCCTCCAATGATTGAATCGTTCTCTCAGACTGTGCATCCGTCTGAGGATGATAAGCAGAACTCATCCTCAACTTTGTTCCCAAAGCATCGTGTAACTGTCTCCAAAATCTAGATGTAAATCTAGGATCTCGGTCGGAGACAATACTCGACGGCACACCGTGCAACCTCACTGCTTCCTTGATATAGATCTGGGTCAACCTTTCAAGACTATAACTTTCACCAATAGGTAAGAAGTGGGCACACTTCGTCAACCTATCAATGATAACCCAAATCGCATCAAACCTCTTCGGAGTTCGTGGTAATCCAACCACAAAGTCCATCGCTATGCTATCCCACTTCCACTCCGGGATATCCAAGGATTGCAACAACCCGAGGGGCTTTTAATGCTCTATTTTAACTTTCTGACATACCAAACATGATAGAACATACTCCCCCACCCTTTTTCTTCATCTTTGGCCACCAAAACATCTTCTTCAAGTCTTGGTACATCTTGGTGGCTCCTGGGTGGAAACTCAGCTTACTTTTATGTGCCTCCTCTAAGATCATCTTCCTAATCTCTAAGTTCTATGGCACACATATTCGATCCTTAAACCTTAACAATCCATCTAATCCTCTCTTAAACTCTGAAACTTACCCTCATCTATACCTCGATTCACATCCACCAAATATTCATACTGACCCTGCTTAACCATAAGGTCTCTCAAAAACTCACTACCGATGGTGATCATACCTAAGCATATTCTATTCTCAATCAAATCCATACCTAGGTTCAAATCTCTAAACTGTTCAAGCAATTCCATCCCTTTCACCATCATTGCGGATACGTGCAAGGATTTCCGACTTAGTGCATCCACCACAACATTAGCCCACATCAAGATGACATATAATACTACATAAAACTGGAATATAAATACTACATGCCATAGAGATTTCGTGTCGGACTCACTACCCAACTTCTAAGCATAGTTGTTATCCAATGTGGATTCAACTAAATGGCCAGTTCACTCTAATCACAGTGCTCACAGTCCGTTTCAGAATCGAACTGCTCTGATACCACTAAATGAGACGCCCCGACGTTTTATTAAAGAAAACCCAAAATATTAAGACCTAATTTCGTTTATTATCGTTAAGCGAATATATTAAAACAGCGGAAAATTTACAACTTAAAGTTATAAACACATATGTAAACATACATATAGCATACAACTATAATTATATACATACCTGTTAGTATTGCTGTCAAGGGATTCCCTTCTGTAGGATCCCGATGTATACCCAATCTAGTGACATCAACAAAATACATCAAAAGCCAAACTGAAAAGTCTCACTGATGCACTCCACACCCCGTCCCCTCTCCAAAAATACAGTAAACCTCACTATACCTATACTGATGGCACTGGCCCTAGCCATCATACACTACTACCCTCGTCTGCATCCTAAGGTCCGGACACTCCTCCGCTATCACTGGAAGAACTCCTAGCCGACTGCCCTTGAAACCTCTGCCTGTAGGGTCTGCTATCCCAAGGATGTAGTCGTCTAGAAGATACCCGCGAAGACTCAGAAACCGTAGCACGAACCTCTAGGGGTGCGAGTATCTCAGGAAGGGGTGCCAGGCCCGGAGCGGGGGCAACTGGTAGGTCCTGAGCGGGGGCAACTGGGTCCTCCTCCGGAATAGGTGCCAACTCGGGCTCCGGTGCTGGTGCGGGTGCAGGTGCAAATCCGGGTACCAGGGCATCAAGAGGTACCATGAAGGGTATAGGGGCCATCCCGAACATAGGCGGCATCGGTGGTACGTGTCCATCAGGCTGTCCTATTGGAAATGGGAAGGTCATGCAGAAACGAAACGTGCCAACAAATCCGATGGACGCTCCCTGCCCAAGCCCCGTAGTGATGGACGCAGGACCCGTATATACCGCGAAACGAGCGACCGGGTCCACAAGCCACCCGTGCGGGTCTAAGCACTCCACCTCACAGGTCCCCGAGAGGGGGAACCCTGGATCCTGGTTCATCCATGGGTGGTCCCAGTGCGCCATCTTCTCTGCCGGAGTCTGAAGTACAAAATGTATAGGTACACGGCACACAGCAAAAGAAAAGGGGATAAGAAGCCATATAACATCAAACGTGGAAAGGGTTTAGCCACATTTAATTAAATAACGGCACACTAAACATACGTCTCCAAAGTCTGGGTGTATATATATATATATATATATATATATATAACACAATCATCCTCAATCCACATCTAGGATTTTTCCTCTACCCTCCATCATGATGCAATGCAAATGCTGTATGAATAATCTCCTCAGGTATCGACTATATCCGGATGTCACAACAATATAATCGACACGTCCCAGAGTCCCCGACGCACACCCTCGTCCGCGGATGGAGGGTGCCCATGCAAAGCAATTGCACTATAGCTACACAACCCGGTGCACACCTCTGGACCACAATCCAGGATGCTCATGCAATGCATGAACTATAGCTGCGACTAAAATGAAATCATCTCTGGACGGTCTGCCGTTAGCCTATCCCCGGGAATTTTCCCTCCGAGGCATAGACCCCACTCGACCATGTTTCAGGTCCACTCGACCATGTTTCAGGTGCCTCATATCACAGACCATGTTTCAGGTCACCCCCTAGTGCCCTAACTGGTCATCCTAATCTCATAGATAACCTCAAAATAATCTCATCTCATTAATCTCAACCTCATCTCGCGATAATTATCTCGGTTGGGCACGGCTATCACATATCGTATGCAATTCCCAAATACATCCTCGTGTCTCAACATAACTTATGATTTACTCAATCCTCTAAGCACAATCATTACACTCATCCTATCATCATAATCATCATCATGTTATCCAAAATAATCATCATATATCCTCATATCATAATATCATTTCCGAACAATAAATACCGAAATATAATAATAATAATAATAATAATAATAATAATAATAATAATAATAATAATCACAATAATACTAATAAAAATAATGATAATAATAATAATAATGACAATAATAACAATACTCATAATAAATATAATAATAATAATAATCATCATCATCACCGTAGTAATAATAATAATAATAATAATAATAATAATAATAGTAATAATCACCGTAGTAGTACAAATAATATTAATAATAATAAATATAATAATAATAAGTATAAACACTTCTAAAATAATTACCACACTCATGCTATCATCTATCAAGTATCAAATTCACATCAACCAGTCAAACAGGCAATCATCACGTAATAAAATAATCTATGTAGCGTAATGACGATAAACGCACAATTTCTATATCATCATCGGTACCACTGAGTAGTTCCCAATATGGTATAGACATTGTCCGTTACTCGCTCTCGTGTAGGGTTTGGGTCGCCTTACACCATTATCTAATTAAATGTAACCGCGCCGTTTCCGACGTTAAATAGTTTCTTTCCCCCACCTGGAATGTCTTAGGCTAGCTCTGGGGCAACGAAACGGACACTCCCTATATTCCCTCAAATCTGCCACGCACAGTTCTACAGCCTCCGGGGCTCCAAAAATTCACCTGAACACATCATTGTGAAGCACACGTTACGTGTAGTCCAAATCTGAAGACGGAATTGGAAATCGATAAATGAATTGAAAGATAACCTCAATATCGTCGCCGACGACATTTAGACATAAAAAGGACATAGGCTTACCTTAGCCTAATCAAGAAAAGAAAGATAGGGTAATGAAGTAGACATCGCGAGGATCACAATGGTATAATTGGTTTCTTGATAAGATGAACGGATTGATCGGAATTAGCTCCGGAAACTCAACTCTCTCTCTCGGCCCCCTCTCTCTTTATTATTATTATTATTTTTTTCTACGCCATTCTCTCATTCTCTGATTTCTTACACACACACACACACATACACACACACACACACACACATATATATATATATATATTTTCTTCTTTTACATTAACTTGATAATAATAGTCAAAGTAAATCCTATAGTACACATGACTCACTAATGCTATAGTTATAGGCTAGAATTTACGTGATTAAGGAAAAGAAAGGCAATCAGGAGGTGGCACTTCCATTTCATGCGTCCAGAATTTGAAGAAATGAAGGTGTCTTTTATACATCAAAACCGTGAGCTACTTGCTCAGGTAAAAAAAAAATAAAACCTAAAATTAATTTAGTTAATTTAAATAGGTTAAACTTGTAACTAGGGCATAATTCATTAAGACTAGTGCTAATTAATCATAATGAATAAAACTTGAGTAAATTAATTATAATCATCTAGCTATGGTTAATATTTATATCTATGTCTATTTATCTTTTAATTTTGTTAATGATAAACCATCTTAATTAAGGATTTAAATTTAGGTGCTTGCCTATTGAAAATTTTGGGTTGTTTAAATTTTATTTTGACCTTACATATGTGTTTGGATTCTTAAATAATTTTAGATTTATCTAACCCTCATTTCCATCTAATTAAAATATCTAATTTTTTTTATTCGCGAAAGATAGGATGTTACATTACTACCTCCCTTAAAAGAAATTCCGTCCTCGGAATTTACGTACCTCAGAAAAGATGTGAATACTGCTGCTGTATATCCGCCTCACGCTCCCATGTAGCATCTCCAGTAATCTGATCCCATATGACCTTAACCAAAGGAATCTGTCTACCACGGAGTTCTTTAATCCTTCTATCTGCGATCTTAATCGGTAATGCCTCATATTCTAGATTCTCACTGAGTTGTATAGACTCAGGCTTAAATACATGAGAAGGATTAGGGTAATATTTTCTCAACTGGGAAACCTGGAATACATCATGAAGGTTGGAAAGGTGAGGCGGTAAGGCTATCTAGTAAGCTACTGGACCAATTCATCGAAGAATCTGAAATGGTCCAATGAATCGGGGAGTGAGCTTTCTAGACTTTATAGCTCTGCCAATTCTGGTCTTCGGAGTGACTCTCAAGAACACGTGATCATCTTCTTGGAACTCTAAGGGTCTCCTCCTCTTGTTACTGTAGCTTCTCTGCCGATCTTGGGCTTCCTTCATTTTCTCTCTTATTTTCCTAACTTGTTATGTTGTTTGTTGTACCACATCAGAACCCAACACTTGGCTTTCGCCAGTCTCATACCAACATAACGGAGTCCTACACTTTCTCCCATACAGAGCCTCATACGGTGCCATCCCGATGCTGCTGTGGAAACTGTTATTATATGTGAACTCAATCAATGGTAGGAATTCATCCTAACTGCCAACATGTTCCAACACACAAGCTCTTAAAAGATCCTCCAATGATTGAATCGTTCTCTCAGACTGTCCATCCGTCTGAGGATGATAAGCAGAACTCATCCTCAACTTCGTTCCCAAAGCATCGTGTAACTGTCTCCAAAATCTAGATGTAAATCTAGGATCTCGGTCGGAGACAATACTCGATGGCACACCGTGCAACCTCACTGCTTCCTTGATATAGATCTGGGTCAACCTTTCAAGACTATAACTTTCACCAATAGGTAAGAAGTGGGCACACTTCGTCAACCTATCAATGATAACCCAAATCGCATCAAACCTCTTCGGAGTTCGTGGTAATCCAACCACAAAGTCCATCGCTATGCTATCCCACTTCCACTTTGGGATATCCAAGGATTGCAACAACCCGAGGGGCTTTTAATGCTCTATTTTAACTTTCTGACATACCAAACATGATAGAACAAACTCCCCCACCCTTTTTCTTCATCTTTGGCCACCAAAACATCTTCTTCAAGTCTTGGTACATCTTGGTGGCTCCTGGGTGGAAACTCAGCTTACTTTTATGTGCATCCTCTAAGATCATCTTCCTAATCTCTAAGTTCTCTGGCACACATATTTGATCCTTAAACCTTAACAATCCATCTGATCCCCTCCTAAACTCTGAAACTTACCCTCATCTATACCTCGATTCACATCCACCAAATATTCATCCTGACCCTGCTTAACCATAAGGTCTCTCAAAAACTCACTACCGATGGTTATCATACCTAAGCATATTCTATTCTCAATCAAATCCATACCTAGGTTTAAATCTCTAAACTGTTCAAGCAACTCCATCCCTTTCACCATCATTTCGGATACGTGCAAGGATTTCTGACTTAGTGCATCCGCCACAACATTGGCCCACATCAAGATGACATATAATACTACATAAAACTGGAATATAAATACTGCATGCCATAGAGATGTCGCGTCGGACTCACTACCCAACTTCTAAGCATAGTTGTAATCCAATGTGGATTCAACTAAATGGCCAGTTCACTCTAATCACAGTGCTCACAGTCCATTTCAGAATTGAACTGCTCTGATACCACTAAATGAGACGCCCCGACGTTTCATTAAAGAAAACCCAAAATATTAAGACCTAATTTCGTTTATTATCGTTAAGCGAATATATTAAAACAGCGGAAAATTTACAACTTTAAGTTATAAACACATATGTAAACATACATATAGCATACAACTATAATTATATACATACCTGTTAGTATTGCTGTCAAGGGATTCCCTTCTGTAGGATCCCGATGTATACCCAATCTAGTGACATCAACAAAATACATCAAAAGCCAAACTGAAAAGTCTCACTGATGCACTACACACCCCGTCCCCTCTCCAAAAATACAGTAAACCTCACTATACCTATACTGATGGCACTGGCCCTAGCCATCATACACTACTACCCTCGTCTGCATCCTAAGGTCCGGACACTCCTCCGCTATCACTGGAAGAACTCCTAGCCGACTGCCCTTGAAACCTCTGCCTGTGGAGTCTGCTATCCCAAGGATGTAGTCGTCTAGAAGATACCCGCGAAGACTCTGAAACCGTAGCATGAACCTCTGGGGGTGCGGGTATCTCAGGAAGGGGTGCCAGGCCCGGAGCGGGGGCAACTGGTAGGTCTGGCGAAGGCCAATCGGGTCCTCCTCCGGAATAGGTGCCAACTCGGGCTCCCGATCTTTGGTGCGGGTGCAGGTGCAAATCCGGGTACCAGGGCATCAAGAGGTACCATGAAGGGTACAGGGGCCATCCCGAACATAGGCGGCATCGGTGGTACGTGTCCATCAGGCTGTCCTATTGGAAATGGGAAGGTCATGCAGAAACGAAACGTACCAACAAATCCGATGGGCGCTCCCTGCCCAAGCCCCGTAGTGATGGACGTAGGACCCGTATATACCGCGAAACGAGCGACCGGGTCCACAAGCCACCCGTGCGGGTCTAAGCACTCCACCTCACAGGTCCTCGAGAGGGGGAACCCTGGATCCTGGGTCATCCATGGGTGGTCCCAGTGCGCCATCTTCTCTGCCGGAGTCTGAAGTACAAAATGTATAGGTACACGACACACAGGAAAAGAAAAGGGGATAAGAAGCCATATAACATCAAACGTGGAAAGGGTTTAGCCACATTTAATTAAATAACGGCACACTAAACATACGTCTCCAAAGTCTGGGTGTATATATATATATATATAACACAATCTTCATCAATCCACATCTAGGATTTTTCCTCTACCCTCCATCATGATGCAATGCAAATGCTGTATGAATAATCTCCTCAGGTATCGACCATATCCGGATATCACAACAATATAATCGACACGTCCCAGAGTCCCTGATGCACACCCTCGTCCGCGGATGGAGGGTGCCCATGCAAAGCAATTGCACTATAGCTACACAACCCGGTGCACACATCTGGACCACAATCCAGGATGCTCATGTAATGCATGAACTATAGCTGCGACTAAAATGAAATCATTTCTGGACGGTCTGCCGTTAGCCTATCCCCGGGAATTTTCCCTCCGAGGCATAGACCCCACTCGACCATGTTTCAAGTCCACTCGACCATGTTTCAGGTGCCTCATATCACAGACCATGTTTCTGGTCACCCCCTAGTGCCCTAACTGGTCATCCTAATCTCATAGATAACCTCAAAATAATCTCATCTCATTAATCTCAACCTCATCTCACGATAATTATCTCGGTTGGGCACGGCTATCACATATCGTATGCAATTCTCAAATACATCCTCGTGTCTCAACATAACTTATGATTTACTCAATCCTCTAAGCACAATCATTACACTCATCCTATCATCATGTTATCCAAAATAATCATCATATATCCTCATATCATAATATCATTTCCGAACAATAAATACCGAAATATAATAATAATAATAATAATAATAATAATAATAATAATAATAATAATAATAATCACAATAATACTAATAAAAATAATGATAATAATAATAATAATAATGACAATAATAACAATACTCATAATAAATATAATAATAATAATAATCATCATCACAGTAGTAGTAGTAATAGTAATAATAATAATAATAATAATAATAATAATAATAATAATAATAGTAATAATCACCGTAGTAGTACAAATAATAATAAATATAATCATAATAAGTATAAACACTTCTAAAATAATTACCACACTCATGCTATCATCTATCAAGTATCAAATTCGCATCAACCAGTCAAACAGGCAATCATCACGTAATAAAATAATCTATGTAGCGTAATGACGATAAACGCACAATTTCTATATCATCATCGGTACCACTAAGTAGTTCCCAATATGGTATAGACATTGTCCGTTACTCGCTCTCGTGTAGGGTTTGGGTCGCCTTACACCATTATCTAATTAAATGTAATCGCCCCGTTTCCGACATTAAATAGTTTCTTTCCCCCACCTGGAATGTCTTAGGCTAGCTCTGGGGCAACGAAACAGACACTCCCTATATTCCCTCAAATCTGCCACGCACAGTTCTACAGCCTCCGGGGCTCCAAAAATTCACCCGAACACATCATTAAGAAGCACACGTTACGTGTAGTCCAAATCTGAAGACGGAATTGGAAATCGATAAATGAATTGAAAGATAACCTCAATATCGTCGCCGATGACATTTAGACATAAAAAGGACATAGGCTTACCTTAGCCTAATCAAGAAAAGAAAGATAGGGTAATGAAGTAGACGTCGCGAGAATCACAATGGTATAATTGGTTTCTTGATAAGATGAACGGATTGATCGGAATTAGCTCCGGAAACTCAACTCTCTCTCTCGGCCCCCTCTCTCTTTATTATTATTATTTTTTTTTCTACGTCATTCTCTCACTCTCTGATTTCTTACATATATATATATATATATATATATATATATATATATATATATATATATTCTTCTTTTACATTAACTTGATAATAATAGTCAAAGTAAATCCTATAGTACACATGACTCACTGATGCTATAGTTATAGGCTAGCATTTACGTGGATTAAGGAAAAGAAAGGCAATCAGGAGGTGGCACTTCCATTTCATGCGTCCAGAATTTGAAGAAATGAAGGTGTCTTTTATACATCAAAACCGTGAGCTACTTGCTCATGTAAAAAAAAATAAAACCTAAAATTAATTTAGTTAATTTAATTAGGTTAAACTTGTAACTAGGGCATAATTAATTAAGACTAGTGCTAATTAATCATAATGAATAAAACTTGAGTAAATTAATTATAATCATCTAGCTATGGTTAAGATTTATATCTATGTCTATTTATCTTTTAATTTTGTTAATGATAAACCATCTTAATTAAGGATTTAAATTTAGGTGCTTGCCTATTGAAAATTTTGGGTTGTTTAAATTTTATTTTGACCTTACATATGTGTTTGGATTCTTAAATAATTTTAGATTTATCTAACCCTCATTTCCATCTAATTAAAATATCTAATTTTTTTTATTCACGAAAGATAGGATGTTACATTACTACCTCCCTTAAAAGAAATTCCGTCCTCGGAATTTACGTACCTCAGAAAAGATGTGAATACTGCTGCTGTATATCCGCCTCACGCTCCCATGTAGCATCTCCAGTAATCTGATCCCATATGACCTTAACCAAAGGAATCTGTCTACCACGGAGTTCTTTAATCCTTCTATCTGCGATCTTAATCGGTAATGCCTCATATTCTAGATTCTCACTGAGTTGTATAGACTCAGGCTTAAATACATGAGAAGGATTAGGGTAATATTTTCTCAACTGGGAAACCTGGAATACATCATGAAGGTTGGAAAGGTGAGGCGGTAAGGCTATCTAGTAAGCTACTGGACCAATTCATCGAAGAATCTGAAATGGTCCAATGAATCGGGGAGTGAGCTTTCTAGACTTTATAGCTCTGCCAATTCTGGTCTTCGGAGTGACTCTCAAGAACACGTGATCATCTTCTTGGAACTCTAAGGGTCTCTTCCTCTTGTTACTGTAGCTTCTCTGCCGATCTTGGGCTTCCTTCATTTTCTCTCTTATTTTCCTAACTTGTTATATTGTTTGTTGTACCACATCAGGACCCAACACTTGGCTTTCGCCAGTCTCATACCAACATAACGGAGTCCTACACTTTCTCCCATACAGAGCCTCATACGGTGCCATCCCGATGCTGCTGTGGAAACTGTTATTATATGTGAACTCAATCAATGGTAGGAATTCATCCTAACTGCCAACATGTTCCAACACACAAGCTCTTAAAAGATCCTCCAATGATTGAATCGTTCTCTCAGACTGTCCATCCGTCTGAGGATGATAAGCAGAACTCATCCTCAACTTTGTTCCCAAAGCATCGTGTAACTGTCTCCAAAATCTAGATGTAAATTTAGGATCTCGGTCGGAGACAATACTCGACGGCACACCGTGCAACCTCACTGCTTCCTTGATATAGATCTGGGTCAACCTTTCAAGACTATAACTTTCACCAATAGGTAAGAAGTGGGCACACTTCGTCAACCTATCAATGATAACCCAAATCGCATCAAACCTCTTCGGAGTTCGTGGTAATCCAACCACAAAGTCCATCGCTATGCTATCCCACTTCCACTCTGGGATATCCAAGGATTGCAACAACCCGAGGGGCTTTTAATGCTCTATTTTAACTTTCTGACATACCAAACATGATAGAACATACTCCCCCACCATTTTTCTTCATCTTTGGCCACCAAAACATCTTCTTCAAGTCTTGGTACATCTTGGTGGCTCCTGGGTGGAAACTCAGCTTACTTTTATGTGCCTCCTCTAAGATCATCTTCCTAATCTCTAAGTTCTCTGGCACACATATTCGATCCTTAAACCTTAACACTCCATCTGATCCTCTCCTAAACTCTGAAACTTACCCTCATCTATACCTCGATTCACATCCACCAGATATTCATCCTGACCCTGCTTAACCATAAGGTCTCTCAAAAACTCACTACCGATGGTGATCATACCTAAGCATATTCTATTCTCAATCAAATCCATACCTAGGTTCAAATATCTAAACTGTTCAAGCAACTCCATCCCTTTCACCATCATTGCGGATACGTGCAAGGATTTCCGACTTAGTGCATCCGCCACAACATTAGCCCACATCAAGATGACATATAATACTACATAAAACCGGAATATAAATACTACATGCCATAGAGATGTCGCGTCGGACTCACTACCCAACTTCTAAGCATAGTTGTTATCCAATGTGGATTCAACTAAATGGCCAGTTCACTCTAATCACAGTGCTCACAGTCCCTTTCAGAATTGAACTGCTCTGATACCACTAAATGAGACGCCCCGACGTCTCATTAAAGAAAACCCAAAATATTAAGACCTAATTTCGTTTATTATCATTAAGCGAATATATTAAAACAGCGGAAAATTTACAACTTAAAGTTATAAACACATATGTAAACATACATATAGCATACAACTATAATTATATACATACCTGTTAGTATTGCTGTCAAGGGATTCCCTTCTGTAGGATCCTGATGTATACCCAATCTAGTGACATCAACAAAAAACATCAAAAGCCAAACTGAAAAGTCTCACTGATGCACTCCACACCCCGTCCCCTCTCCAAAAATACAGTAAACCTCACTATACCTATACTGATGGCACTGGCCCTAGCCATCATACACTACTACCCTCGTCTGCATCCTAAGGTCCGGCAGGTCCGGACACTCCTCCACTATCACTGGAAGAACTTCTGGCCGGCTGCCCTTGAAACCTCTGCCTGTAGAGTCTGCTATCCCAAGGATGTAGTCGTCTGGAAGATACCCGCGAAGACTCAGAAACCGTTGCACGAACCTCTGGGGGTGCGGGTATCTCAGGAAGGGGTGCCAGGCCTGGAGCGGGGGCAACTGGTAGGTCCTGAGTGGGGGCAACTGGGTCCTCCTCCGGAATAGGTGCCAACTCGGGCTCCGGTGGTGGTGCGGGTGCAGGTGCAAATCCGGGTACCGGGGCATCAAGAGGTACCATGAAGGGTACAGGGGCCATCCCGAACATAGGCGGCATCGGTGGTACGTGTCCATCAGGCTGTCCTATTGGAAATGGGAAGGTTATGCAGAAACGAAACGTGCCAACAAATCCGATGGGCGCTCCCTGCCCAAGCCCCGTAGTGATGGACGCAGGACCCTTATATACCGCGAAACGAGCGACCGGGTCCACAAGCCACCCGTGCGGGTCTAAGCACTCCACCTCACCGGTCCCCGAGAGGGGGAACCCTGGATCCTGGGTCATCCATGGGTGGTCCCAGTGCGCCATCTTCTCTGCTGGAGTCTGAAGTACAAAATGTATAGGTACACGACACACAGCAAAAGAAAAGGGGATAAGAAGCCATATAACATCAAACGTGGAAAGGGTTTAGCCACATTTAATTAAATAACGGCGCACTAAACATACGTCTCCAAAGTCTGGGTGTATATATATATATATATATATATATATATATATATATATATATATATATATATATATATATATATATATATAACACAATCATCCTCAATCCACATCTAGGATTTTTCCTCTACCCTCCATCATGATGCAATGCAAATGCTGTATGAATAATCTCCTCAGGTATCGGCCATATCCTGATATCACAACAATATAATCGACACGTCCCAGAGTCCCCGGCGCACACCCTCGTCCGCGGATGGAGGGTGTCCATGCAAAGCAATGGCACTATAGCTACACAACCCGGTGCACACCTCTGGACCACAATCCAGGATGCTCATGCAATGCATGAACTATAGCTGCGACTAAAATGAAATCATCTCTGGACGGTCTGCCGTTAGCCTATCCCCGGGAATTTTCCCTCCAAGGCATAGACCCTACTCGACCATGTTTCAGGTCCACTCGACCATGTTTCAGGTCCCTCATATCACAGACCATGTTTCAGGTCACCCCCTAGTGCCCTAACCGGTCATCCTAATCTCATAGATAACCTCAAAATAATCTCATATCATTAATCTCAACCTCATCTCACGATAATTATCTCGGTTGGGCACGGCTATCACATATCGTATGCAATTACCAAATACATCCTCGTGTCTCAACATAACTTATGATTTACTCAATCCTCTAAGCACAATCATTATACTCATCCTATCATCATAATCATCATCATGTTATCCAAAATCATCATCATATATCCTCATATCATAATATCATTTTCGAACAATAAATACCGAATAATAATAATAATAATAATAATAATAATAATAATAATAATAATAATAATAATCACAATACTAATAATAATAATAATAATAATAATAATAATAATAATAATAATAATAATAATAATGACAATAATAACAATACTCATAATAAATATAATAATAATAATAATAATCATCATCACAGTAGTAGTAGTAGTAGTACTAATAATAATAATAATAATAATAATAATAATAATAGTAATAATCACCGTAGTAGTACAAATAATAATAATAATAAGTATAAACACTTCTAAAATAATTACCACACTCATGCTATCATATATCAAGTATCAAATTCACATCAACCAGTCAAACATGTAATCATCACGTAATAAAATAATCTATGTAGCGTAATGACGATAAACGCACAATTTCTATATTATCATCGGTACCACTGAGTAGTTCCCAATATGGTATAGACATTGTCCGTTACTCGCTCTCGTGTAGGGTTTGGGTCGCCCTACACCATTATCTAATTAAATGTAACCACGCCGTTTCCGACGTTAAATAGTTTCTTTCCCCCACCTGGAATGTCTTAGGCTAGCTCTGGGGCAACGAAACAGACACTCCCTATATTCCCTCAAATCTGCCACGCACAGTTCTACAGCCTTCGGGGCTCCAAAAATTCACCTGAACACATCATTGTGAAGCACACGTTACGTCTAGTCCAAATCTGAAGACGGAATTGGAAACCGATAAATGAATTGAAAGATAACCTCAATACCATCGCCGACGGTATTTAGACATAAAAAGGACATATGCTTACCTTAGCCTAATCAATAAAAGAAAGATAGGGTAATGAAGTAGACGTTGTGAGGATCACAATGGTATAATTGGTTTCTTGATAAGATGAACGGATTGATCGGAATTAGCTCCGGAAACTCAACTCTCTCTATGGTTAAGTAAATTAGTCTTGATAATGAATAAAACTTGAGTAAATTAATTATAATCATCTAGCTATGGTTAAGATTTATATATATGTCTATTTATCTTTTAATTTTGTTAATGATAAACCATCTTAATTAAGGATTTAAATTTAGGTGCTTGCCTATTGAAAATTTTGGGTTGTTTAAATTTTATTTTGAACTTACATATGTGGTTAGATTCTTAAATAATTTTAGATTTATCTAACCCTTATTTCCATCTAATTAAAATATCTAATTTTTTTTATTCATGAAAGATAGGATGTTACATACTCACGTGACCCTCTTCTTTTCAATCACAGACTTCTAATTCTTATTATTTTCTTTTGCCTCCTGTCGTCCAGTCCACGCCGCGTCGCCAAGTCCACGTCACACCGCCTTCACCCTTCCGTATCGTCGTACCCGCTCCCCGCCGCAGTGCCCACTTTATGCCACCGTCGAGGATCTGTTTACCTAAGCTTTTTTTTTTTATATTTATAAATTAGATTATATGATACAAAATTATAACATGTTAATCTAATCAAATACAAGAGTTAGACAGAGGATTGTATACCTAGAAATTTGTTTCCTGTGTGGATGTGATGGACAAAGGAAGAGAGATTAGAATGTGAGAGTGAACTACTCTGAGTACTCTCTATCTGGAACACACCAACAGCCGCACAACCCCGCTTAATGGAGAGACAGTATGTATATACTTCAGATAGGCATGGATTTCTCAACAGACTTTCAAGTGAAAGGCGCAATCCATCATATATCTTTCATAAGATTAAGCCCAATATTATTTCATCATATCAAGTGCTTTAATATAGACAACTGATAATATTATAAGGAGAGATAAAGTTCCTTATGTACAGTTGTGCTGTTCCCCTATTTTTCCCGGACAAATATAATTTCCACATCAATAACACTTTGAAAATTTTACACGGTTGCTCACTTGCTCCCTTATTCCGTTAATCTCTGTTTCTTCTCTTCACCCTCCTTCCCCTCATTGAACCTCAGCTTCCAAAACCACGTCACAGTACCACCGTACAGAGCCCACCGTCTAGCCACTCTGTCACAGCGTCTCCACTGCCTCGGACCACCACCGCGCGTCGATGCCAGAGCCGTCGCCGCCATCCTCGGAATCCTGTGCAGCCTCCATCTTCATCAAACTGATGTTTCTTCTTGAAGGTTCTGTTACATTTGGGTCTTTTATTTTTGTTTCTCCCTCTCCTCTCATCTAATTAATAGAAACAATAAGTTTGCATTTTAACACATATAAAAGGATTGGTGACTATAACTATGATTTACCTGAATATAGTTAAATTAATATCACTGCACTATTTGTGACGTGAAACAACAATACTTCTTCCCTTCACAGCAAAGTAATGGCCAAGAGAAAAGATGATGGGGTAAAAAAGCTAGAGAAAGAGGAGTTTTAGAGAGGTGGAATGAAAAGAATCCTTGTTCACGGTGGAGGAGAAATGTCATTCACGAAAATTAAGGAGCACATTTGAGATTCAGATAGAGTGGGTAACGGTTTTTTGGATATAGAAAGAGAAGATCACAAGGTGCTGATGTGTTAAAATTAATACATATGTCAAATTATGATTGGGCACAGCTTGCACAACCAGCACATAAGGAACTTTGGGTAAGTTTTCTCTCCTGACTATAATTCCTAATAATTGACTAATGTTAATCCACATAATAGATTAATTAAAATAATTAATCCAACATTCTTTCACTTGGGTAACGTTAGCCGATTATTAAAAGCATAGGAATTTTAAGACTAGAATATTAATTATGGTCAAAGCACATGTCGACCAATAGTCTAAGAAACATAAGTTTTAACACTACAAAAATGGTATCTGGTAGAAAAACAAATCATACATGTTAACAACTTACATATAAAGAATGATGAATATGGAAAAACATATTTAAGTTAAGAGAAATATGAAATCCAAGAATGGTCCCAACATCTTAAAATGTTACAAGAGATATGATATCAAAGTGATATCAACACATGCATATCTCATAATAAACTCCAACTAACCAAAACATCAAAAGATTAAACTAAACTAATATGAGGAGGTATAATACTCAGATAGGTAAGTCATTCCTCAGTGGATCTGCCAATGTGTTTTCAAATTCGTAAAGGCCATAAAATATCCACATAGGTCTATCAAGAGTAATTACGTATGGGGATAACCCATTTGAAATAAGAAAACTAATTACATTTGGTAAAAAAAATCAATAAATGCTCAACAATACGTGACATTCAATCAATCCAAGTTTTACTAAATGAGTGACTATGGAAATCCATAAGGATTTAGGAAATTTATGGATCTTCTATTTTAATTGCATAGACACTTAGTTTTGAAAAAAAAAAAGGATTAATGTGGCCACAAGAATGTCAATGATAAGTAAGCATTCGTGACTACAAGATTTACAGGCACCTAAACAACGCAAATATCATACTCGATAGGAGTAATGACATCATACATGCAAGTACTTATACATTTGTGACCTAACAAAATGTGGAATGTTGGTTAAAAGAGAAGCGCAACATGATTGCATGCTAAAATATTATTGTGCATCATCCAACAAAATCGACCTTAGCATCCATTTAAGATGCTTACTGAGATTTTGAAGAAGGTTTATATATATCTCGGTACAATAAAATGAGATCGAATATCAAAGTCTCTTAGAATATGCCATATGTCAACACGTGCGCGAATATATATGGTAATTTAAGATTAATAAGTTTTGAAATAGGTAGATTGGTCCTGTACGTTTATTTTATTTTTCATATTGGTCATATAAGTTTTTTATTCTTCAAATTGGTCCTACATGTTACGTTCTGTTTCCACGTTAGTCCTTTCCGTCAATTTTGACCTAACGCCGTCAGTTTTGATATGACGTGACTATCACCTTAGTCCGACACGTGGCTTTTGATATGACTCTGTAAGGTCGAAATTGACGTAAATGACTAATATGGAAACAAAACGTAACATATATGATCAATTAGAAAAATAAAAAAACTTATTAGACTGATATGAAAAATAAAATAAATGTATATGACTAATCTACCTATTATGCCTTTTTGTTTAGTATTGAAAGACTTCGGTCATTCTTTGATAAGGAATTGAAATCATGTTTCAAACATCTTGAAACTTATATAAAAAATGATAATTCCTACGATCTTGATAGTGAAATTCTATTTGAAGAATTAAAAGTTATTAGAGAGGTTTTAACAGTTGAATCAAAATCAAGCTTTATGATATTGATTTCTTTCAAGACATTTAATTGTTTTATAATGCATATCTTACAAAATTAAAGTGAACTATATCGATGTTACTCTTGCATCAGCTCAGAGACGTTTTTCTAAATTAAAATTGTTAAAATCTTATTTGTAATCTACTATGCCACTAAGGTATATTAAATAATCTTGCTTTGATTTCTACCCAAAATGATTTTTAAAGAACCATGAACAGATTATTAATAATCTTGCAACAAAAAATAAAAGGAGAACAATATTAAAATTATGATTATGAGGGCATTATTTTCTCAATTTACACATGGCACCCAAATTAAAAAAAGGTGGAACTATGCAAATTTACACTTATTATGCACATAATATTTGTTTTTAATTGTTTAATAAATGAGTTAAAAAATTTAGCTGCCAATTCTCTTAAAATATACTCCCTCCGAACTCTATTATAAGCAAAAATTAAATAAAGTACACATACTAAGGTGACTATTTAATCTCATTTAATATTGTTAACTTTTACCTAAATTATCCTTCGTTTTATTTATTAAGCTTGTGTTGTTGTAAATAAAATGAGTCATTGGAAAACAAAATTCGTATTAAATGAAAGGTATTTTGGGAATAACGTCATTAAATTGGATATAAGTATTTAAAATTTGTTTATATATTGAACCAAAAAGTTTGAGACTTTTTTGCTTATAATAAAGACCGGAGGGAGTATTACTTTTACATTTGTTAACGTGGTTTTTTGGTTCCTTGACAAAATTCCTTCGTGACAAATAATTGAAGATCAAACGAGTGTGAGACCTACGAGTTATGTGGTAATCTCATCAAGAATGTGCTATTTTGAAGGTAATGTCTGTCAAGTACAAATTTGACAATTTTAGTCAAATCTGGTAATATACTGGCAAAGACTAATGCTAAGTTAAATGAGAAAAAGTATTGACAAAGTTGAAAGTTGTCAACACTTAGATTTGAATTTGAAAATATAGTATGAATTTGAAAGTAAGTAGCAGTTTCTAGATTGGAAAATAACTTTCTAATTACACTGAGTAACTCATGAAAGAACAGAAGTTTGAAAGAAAAGTAAGTAAAATAGGATCTAAGTACTACTATTTACTAAAAAGTAAATGAACTTAAAGGAAGATCATAAAAGAGATGCTGGAAATAATGAAGAACAAGTAAAGAACTTGAATGAAACAAACCAGTATTGCACTGGGTTTTCACATTGAATTAAAATAAGGAAGATGGAGGGAGTACTTAGATGTTTATCCGTCAATCTGCTTTGAGTTTGAGATATGTAGGATGTGTATCGAGTAACCGACCTCATTTATATCGTGTTTACAAGTATTTATAGGCAAATAAAGTAACTACCTATTGCTAACTTCCTATCTTAATGACTGCCAATATAAACTTAATTTTGAACTGCTTGTCAAACAACTTTGATAACTGCTCAATTCCTTGAACTGCACCGTGTCAACTTGATTGTCTTTGACGATTTGGCTGCTTGACAACTTGTATTGATAATCCTTTTGTCGGATCAGGGACTTAGCCAATTTTTTCACTTTCTTTCTCTTTTGACAACTCTTCCTTTTGGCTAGTTATATTTCCTCTTTTGCTTCATCGTGAATTCACCTGTTGAATTGTCCCCTTTTACCAGACTGTATTCTTTTCTTGTCAACTAAACATTTTAAATACTTAGAAAACTTTAGTCATCACTACGATTCTTTCGTCAGCCTGTCGAGAAAACATCTGTCAGAAATTTGAATTTTCACCCTTAACAGATGCCCCCCAAGTTTTGCTTTTCGACGGCTTCACCCGAAAGAATAGCAAAATTTGAAATTTTAAATTCTTAACAGATTTTTTCAATTCTGGGTTTAACTCCAGTAACCAAATCTTATCAACTTAATCATATCCCTACTTAATAGGGATTATCCTAACATTATAGCTGTCTTGGAAATCGAACCACTAACTCCCACTTTCTTTAAATTTCTATCACATCACCATTCTGTCTTCTTCTTCTTCTACTCGTTCTCATTCTTTGCAAAAAGTTTTCCTTTTTTTCACAAAGTTATTTCATCCTTCACCACTTCGGTCAGTTTCCATGGCTACTTCTTCTAAAACCTCTGCTTCAGCACCCCAATCTTCGGTTGCTGCTCCTATGGCGGTGGTTCAGGATCCAATTTTGGATAAATCAGAGCTATGGCAAAAATCCAAGGTAATTTACCCTATTCATGACCCTTCCATTTCGGTCAATCCTCCTGCTGTGTTCTTAGGTCCCCTTATTGCCCAGAATGAATTTCCTAAGGATTTACATGATTCTTTTCCTTGCAAAAATCCAGATGAAGCTATCTTAGCTTCTTTACCCTCACTCCCTATCCATGGATTTAAAAAGGGTGATAGGATTTTTAGGATGCCCCCTGCTACTAAATTTGATGCTTATGCTAGTTGGCTTGACCTCGTCCAGGCCAAAAAACGTGATGTGTGGGAAGAAGCTGGAATCTTTGAGTTCATTCAGCTTTCCCTCCACCTTAAGCTAGTAGATTTTTCTTTGATAGGGGCATCAATCTTTTTTCTGGAATAAAACTACCAACAATTTCCATTTTCCATATGGAATGATGGGTTCAACTCTTTTCGATATGTCAGCCATTACAGGGCTTTGTCCGGATGGCCCTGCTATGCATTCTAGTGTCGAGGTCAAAATACAAATTGATGTCTATGTCCCAAGATGTCCTTTTTCCAAATACATCACATATTTTAAAGCTGGAGATAAAGAACCTGTGACAGACACTGAGCATGTAGCCTTTTTATTTCTTTGGCTATGTGCTTATATCTTTTGTAGCAAATCTGCTATTTTAATTACAACTTACATTCCTCTTACCAACCTCCTTGCTACTGGTAAGATGGTAGCATTAGGCCAATGTGTTCTGGCCAATCTCTATGACAACATGAGTATGTTAGTTGATACTGTCAGATCCAAGAAAAAGAAAACCAACATAGGAGGATCCCTTTGGCTTCTCCAATTGTGGCTGCATGCTGTCTTAGAGCGTCGACTGTCTTACAAAGCTCCTGTAGACTTGTCAATTGATACTTATGGTTCTTATCTTTGTTATGTCTCCGCTGAGTCTTCGTCAGAAGATGAGGTTGTCAATGTAACACCCCGATTTTTCTGTCTTTCTATAATCTATGCTTATGTATGTATGTGCATCATTAGTATATTTAAATTTTAAGTTAAGAAATTATTTTAATAAACCAAGTTTCATCCTTACAAATTATTTTATTTCATGAAAGTTGAGATGAATTTTCGGTAAAAAATTCCAGACGTTTCTAGTATGAGTTTTCATTGTCAGTAAAATTCTACTGACCCGAAAAAAATAATTTTTGTTATGCAAAATAAAATTTTAATTTTTAAAACTCTATTTCAGCTATTTCCATGATTTTAGAAATTATTTCTTTCGATATGAAATTTTCGAGTGGAAAATTAGCGAAGTAAGATACGATCAATTTTTACGATCAAGAACTTTATGGAACCGGGACGAGCAACATTTATTAAAAATTATATTTTATGCAGATTTGAATAGATTTGATGTTATTTTGAATAGTGCTTTCATTTATTTCACACCATCATAACCTTACATCAAATTATTACATCCATTTTGCAAGAAACCTATAAAATATTTAAAATAAAGAGAGTTTTATTCAAATAAATTTGGTGCAGAATTTTAGAGATATGATGAAGAAAAGACTTGATGAATTGATGTGCAGTACTCTCATTTACGACCATCCATCATTTTATTAAGATTTGAACGAAAGCTATTTTTTTTACTATTTTTAAAAAATTGGTTTTATTTTTAATTTTAATTTAAGTGAAAAAAAATTAAAAATCCCCTCTTTTCTTGCTGCCCAAGTAGCACCACCTCACCCCTCTCTTCACTCTATATATACCTCCATCCTACTCCATTCTTTACTTTTGCTATTTCTCTCTCAAACTCATTCTCACTTACTTGTCTACTATTTATCATCTTCAACCTCTTAACTTTTGAGCTTGGAAGCTAAGGAACTATCTCATCCTCATCACCTACTCATCATCATCAACTTCTCTAAGGGTATTACCTTCTTATTCTACTCTTCTTTCTAAAAACCTAATTCTTATCAACATGCATGTTAATGATTTATGTTGCAAATTGATTTTCTTTTGATGCATGTTCATCAAACCAAATTATTTAAACTCATCATCATCTTTACTATCCACTTCTACCTTTGCATGTGGTGAGAAAATCCTCCAAACCTATTTTTTTATATAGCCAAAAATTGATGTGTAGAGGACAGTTAGAGTTTTGTTAACAAGATTACTTGGATGTCTTTAAAACCTCAATACATTGTTAGATTCAATGACTTAGAGATTTTGATATATGACAAATACAACTTAATGTGTATGCAAGTGTTTTAGTATCAAATAGCAAAGACAGGTATCAAGCAGTGATCAACAAGTTCAGTGAGCAATCAAAGGAGAATATTCAAGGAAGAACTTGGAGGAATTAAAGAGCAAAGATGAAGATCAAGGAATCATCAAGACAAGATCTTAAAGGAGAATTATATTCAAGTCTTAGATGATTTGTAAGAGATGAAATCTCTTATTGACAAAAAGCTCAATTAAAAAGATGCATGAAGAAAATCATTTTTCATAACCTGCATTAAAAGGAATAAGTTTTAGTTAATGAAAATGATTTTTTCTGAAGTAATACAAAGCGCTCGTCCAACAAGTGATTGAAGCGCTCATCCAACTAAAGTGACACAAGCGCTCGTCTACTAAGGTGACAGAAGCGCTCGTCCACTGAAATGATACAAGCGCTCGTCCACTAGAGTGACACAAGCGCCCGTCCACTAAAGTGACATAAGCGCTCGTCTACTAAGGTGACAGAAACGTTCGTCCACACAAGTCTTTGGACTTGCTAAGATCTTAATGAGAAACTGATAAGCCTTTGGCTTATCTAGTTTTATAACTAGATGGACTATGGTTTTTGTGCAAATTATTCGAGTTCAATCTCGTTTTCGCCCAAATTTGACCTTGTTTTGTTCCTAAGTAGACTTTTACTCGTTCTAGGCATTTTTAGTAGTTTTTAGTCTATTTGGAATAGAATTACGCTTTTTGTGTCTTTTTATTGTTTCAGGTTAGAAGTGAAGCTCCGGGAGTCAAGGAAAGTCAAGAAATAGTGGAAATTGCCATTCTGGAGATGCTCGCCCCGCGAGTGGATGCTCACCTCGCGAGTCTGAAGATCAGCTAAGCAGCAACGTCATCAATTCTGTCTCGCCCCGTGAGAATATTCTCGCCTCGCGAATAATGAAGCCCTGCAACACAGAGACCATCACGGCCTAGCCGTGATGAAGGTAACGGCTGTGACAGATTAAGGTTTGAAGTCTCGCCCCGCGAAAGGAATCTCGCCCCGCGAGAGTTTGAAGACCCTGGAAGACAGAGACCATCACGGCCTAGCCGTGATGAAGGTCAGGGCTGTGACATATTGAAGTTGGAAGACTCGCCCCGCGAATACACTCTCGCCTCGCGATAATCCAAAATTGAAAGCGCGCCAAAACTAATGTTCGCCTCGCGAAAGATGGTTCGCCCCGCGAGCGGCCGAGAACCAGAATCCCTATTTATAGGCTGTTTCAGATCAGATTTGAGGATCCAAGTTTTAGCCACTATTTTAGATCATATTTTGGGCGGATCCTTGTTATTCTGGAGCTGCGTCTCCCTTCTCTTTTCTTTTCTTATTTTATTATGGAGATTATTGCCGATTGTTCGTTTGTCGTCACGGACATGAGGAACTAATCCCCTCGTCCGAGGGATCAATGAAGCCGCCCATGGCGGTATAGTGTTCATGTGATGTATGTTTTTCTCCCCTTCTCTCGATGAATGTTTTCCAATTCTGATTTGAATGCGTTGATCATATGTGTTGCGTGATTGACTAGTTAAACGTGTTTGAGGCTGATCGGCGATTCGCGTTTTAGAACTTGGATTGGAATCACTAATTGAATAATGAGCACGACAGTGGATTTAGGAGATTAGTGCAACCTTATAGGGAACAAGAATTAATAGAATTCGAGATTAGGATTATGAGACCTAGTAAGTAATTAATCCAATCGTCAAATACGTCCTATTGAGCATGACAGTGGATATAGGAGAAATTGGGGGTCCCGGTTGACATTGTAATTGAACTTAGGGAGGAATTAATCATCACTTAGGTACTATACATGATTGGGTAGGTGGATTTGAGACCTTGGATATTTCAATTTCTGAATTTAATCACCTTAGCTTTAATCGATTTGTTACTTGAATTGCGATATTAATCTCTCTCTCTCAACCACTTCTCTGTTACTTAACCAACGTATCGGATTTCCTGCGAATTAGTTAAATTGGTAGCCCAGTCCTTGTGTTCGACCTCGGTAATCTCTTACCATGTTATTTTATTACTTGCGACGACCCGGTACACTTGCCGGTGACTCAACAAGTTTTTGGCGCCGTTGCCGGGGATTGGCACACCAATTTTCCTAATTTTTAGGAAATTTGATTGATTGGTTAAGTTGATTTTTATTTTTATTTTTCTGTTATTTCTTTATTATTTCTCTCTACTTCTTTGATTCCACTTGGTCTTGCCGTGTTTTTGTATGCGAGGTACCCTTTCACAAGAAGACCTGCTATTTGATTCAGAGATCACCAAGACTGAGAAGCGCTTATGGAAGGAAGTTAGAGAAAGAAAGAGGCTTGAAGCGATTAATCTTGAGGACATGGCCGAAGAAAACCCTCATCCTCCTCCTCCTCGTTACAAGCCTCTCTTTGAGTACGATCTACCCAGCTTAGGAGATTGTGATTCTTCTATTGTGAGGGGCAACCTGAATACAGACTCCTTCAGAGTGGAGGGATGTGTCACATTCCAGATCCGTGAGAATCAGTTTGATGGGAGTGGCAAACAGGATCCTCATAGACACATCACTCGCTTCCTTGAAGCTTGTGACTTACAGAAGACAAGAGGAGTCTCACAAGATGAGTTTCGCTTGCGGCTTTTCCCTCTCTCTCTTAGGGATGTCGCTCGCGATTGGGTTGACAGCTTGGATAGGAACATCATCAGATCTTGGGAGCAAATGGCACAAAAGTTCCTAACCAAATATTTTCCTCCTCAGAAAGCGGCACAAGCAAGAATAGCCGTTACATCTTTCAAAGCAGCATGTAAGATGAAACCTATAATGAAGCTTGGGAGAGGTACAATGGGTTATTGAGAAGATGCCCTTCAGCGTTCTTTGACCCGGTCTCCAAGGTTCGACATTTCTTTAATGGGTTGAGGGGACGCTATCAGATGAACTGTGATGCCGCAGCTGGCGGTTCTTTTTCATACTTATCGGCTGAGGATGGATGGGCATTGTTGGAAAAGATGTCATATAATGATTACAACCGTGGAAGGGAAACCTCAAGTGGAATCAGTTCTGGGACAATGGAGGCCATTCTTGAGCAAAACAGATTGTTGAAGATGCAGATTGAGGCTTTGTCTGGGAACAAGAAAGTTAATGCGATACACGAGGGAATGCCTCCGGGTTGTGAAAATTGTAATGGAGATCATGACACTCAGAGCTGCCCGTTCAACTTCTCTCAGGAACATGTGGACTCATGCCACAACTTCTATGACACTGTTCCCCAAAATAACTATCAGAGGAACAGACAGAATGACTACAGTCAGAATCAGAATAGGGGGTATATGAGGAGAGACCATCCGGGTTTCGCTTGGAGTGATGCTAATGGTGGTCTAGCCGGTCAACAACATCCTCAACAGAATTGGCAACAACCTCCACAGGGTCTGAGGCCAAACATTGGAATCCAGCAGCGTAATACTCAGCAGGCTCTTCAGGGGCCTAATCAGTTGCAACTAACAGATAGTGGAAGACAACCGTGGGAGCTGGCTTTTGAGAGGATAAGTGCAGCAGTAGAGAAATCGTCAATCAACACGAACGCTGCCATTGACAAGTTGGCGACTCATACAGGGTCGGCAATTCAGAATATTGAGACGCAGAGATAGCTCATTGCTTGAAGCAACTAAATGAGCGTCTCCCAGGCACTTTCCCAAGTGATACCGAGAACAACCCTAAGAACCATTGCAATGCCATAACAATCAGGAGCGGTAAAGTGTTGGGATCTAACAGGGGTGAAACTAGTTCTCAGGAAGACAAGGCCCCGGAACAACCACATGTTGTGGAAGAGCAACCTGAGAAAGAGAAGTTGGCAAGTGACAAGGCACCGGAGCAAGGGGGAAGGCTGAAACTTGTGGATGAAGAGTTCCGAAAGAAGAAGTGGGTTGAACCCCAAGACCTCCCGCCCTACATGAAGGTACCATATCCTGAAAGATTGAAGAAGCCTCAACAGGATAAGCAGTTCAACAAATTCCTTGATGTCTTCCGCAAACTTCAGATTAACATTCCATTTGCGGAAGCCTTGGAACAGATGCCATCGTATGCCCGGTTTATGAAGGAACTTCTCACCAAGAAGCGGAGAATAGTGGATGAGGAAACAATTGCTTTGACCGAGGAGTGTAGTGCCATTCTTCAAAGAAAACTACCTCCAAAGTTGAAGGATCCCGGTTCATTTTCGATACCATGCACCATTGGGGGGATGACTGTAGGGAAGGCATTATGTGATCTAGGGGCAAGCATCAACTTGATGCCCCTCTCTATGATGAAGAGGTTGGGGATCAAAGAAGTCAAGGACACACGGATGTCACTCCAACTCGCCGATCGTTCTATAAAATATCCTTATGGGGTGGTCGAAGACTTGTTAGTAAAAGTGGACAAGCTCATATTTCCGGCGGACTTTGTAGTGCTTGATATGGATGAAGACGCAGAGGTCCCTCTCATATTGGGAAGGCCCTTCTTGGCCACTGGGGGTGCCTTGATAGATGTGCGACAAGGGAAACTCACTCTAAGGGTGCAAGATGATGAGGTAGTCTTCAATCTCTTTGAAGCAATGAAGCACCCTGTAGAGAGGACGGAAGTGTATCGAGTGGATATGGTGGATCCAACTGTCAAGGCAAAGGCAACTCGAGAAGCCCATGGTTCTTCACTTGCAAAAGTGTCGGTAAAATCCCATGATGGGGACAGTGAGGAAAAAGACCCTTTGGGGGATGAGGTCTATCTCGAGTGGTTGAAAGACATGGAAGCCTTACCGAGTCTCCCAGGGGAAGAATGTGCAAAGAAGGAGCTCAGCAACAAAGGCAAGAAAAAGACTGGTAAAGCACCGAAGTTGAAAGGTGGCACAACCATGGTGGTCAATGCAGACAATTAGTTGATCCCAAAAAGGACCATCACGGGGTGGAGAGTTCGTGCTGATTATAGAAGGATGCTGGACTTAAATGAGTTGTCCGGGAACAGCTTGCGAGCATATGAAAGGGCAAGAGCCTACAGAAAACGGACTGAGGCAGGGCATGGGAAGCAAGACCTTCCGGATTAACCCTTAGGGGTGACTTGAGTCAGGCTCGGGACGTTAAACAAGCGCTTCTTGGGAGGCAACCCAAGCTAGGTATCCTTTGGTTTTAGTTTCTGTCATTTTCATTCGTATTACAATTTAAAAAAAAAAAAAGAAGCTTGATTCGCCACGCGAATCCACTGTGGCCACGCGAGACAGAAGCCCTGAATCTCAGAGGCTTGCTCATGTTTCTGTCTCGCGTCGTGAGGTATACTTTCGCCTCGCTATTCTGGGCTTCATCATCTGTTGGAATTCCAGATTCGCCTCGCGAGTGGTCTCTCGCCTCGCGAATATGCAATTAAGGTTTTAATTTGCAGGAGTTCTTCCAAGATGCTATGCAAGGGAAGGGAGGACGTGATATCACTTGGATGAGGAGGCAACCATGGCAACTTGATCAGGGAACATCCTCTCCTCTCCTCACTTTTATTTTTGTTTTTGTTTTGTTTTTGTTTGTCGCTCTTGAATAATTTGAGAAGATCAAGAGTTTTTGTATGAATTTGTGTCGGCAAGCTTGTTGGATTTCAATTAAATTGAGCATAGATTGATTGCATGAATTATTTTGACCATTGATGATTTCCCCCTAGGTTTTGAAATAGAAAATTGATCCCCATGTGAAAAATTGAAAATTGAACTTTGAGAATTTTATTGTGATTACTTGATTTATGATAAGTTTGGGGTGAGGGGGTGCACACACTAGGAATCGTATCTCGGTCAAACAATTTGCAAAATGTCCAGGTGAGGATTAGAGCCTCCAACTTTGTTTTTGATTGTGTGAATCACTGTTAAGTTGCACTTTCCCGAATTTGCTTGAATCTCTTCATGGTTTGCATGTTTATGTGTTGCATCAAATGATTTAGGCAATTTTATTTGAATAACTACTTGGCCTCAAAAGGACCATCCCTAATGCATGTTCCCTAGTTAGCCACATTGAGCCTAATTGACCTATTGTTTCTTGATGACCCTATATTACAAGCCAAAATCTGAAAAACCATGTTAACCCAATCTTAGGATTAGGAGAGCATGGAAGCGTAGCAAGAGAAGGGTTGTGAGGAACTAAGTTTGGGGTGGCTACAAGGTGGTGTGTCATTTTGGGTTGAGAAAAAGAAAAATAAAGGTTGATTTAAAAAAAAACTGCCAAAAGAAAAGGGGCAAAACAGAAAAAAAAAATAGCAAGGAAAAGGTTGTAGTCATCCGAGGCAAAAATAAAAATAGAAAAAGGAATTTGAGTGGAAAATGTGTTTAATGCTCATGCTCTCTTAGTTCCTAGGGACTTAAGCCTAGTATCCTTGAATATCTTACCCTCAGCCAGGCCCCATTACAACCTTGATAAGACCTTCTAATGTTGCATGCATGTTTTCGTGGGAACCATTTTTGAGATGAAAATCAAATTCATGGGAAGTGCTCTTGATATGTGAAATTGAGGGAAAAGTTGATAGCCTAGACAAATTTGAGCGAATGAGTGAAATTTTACATACCCTTGTGAGGAAGGCAGTTGTTTGAAATTGGTGATCTTCCTTTTGTGTGTGACCCTGATCCTCAACTTAGATTAATGATTGCATAAATGGTGAAGTTCTCCATTGTTTAAAGTAAATGAATGTGGGGATTACGTTAATGAAGGGGGGGAGATCATTGGAGAAAAACTGTTTTGAGTGCATGAAATTTGTGCGAAATCGATTGATTCCCTTAAGCTTGCCAAGTCTTGAGTCGTTTTTGAGTTTAGCTTGCTTGGGGACAAGCAAGGTTTAAGTTTGGGGTGTTTTGATAAGCCTTTGGCTTATCTAGTTTTATAACTAGATGGACTATGGTTTTTGTGCAAATTATTCGAGTTCAATCTCGTTTTCGCCCAAATTTGACCTTGTTTTGTTCCTAAGTAGACTTTTACTCGTTCTAGGCATTTTTAGTAGTTTTTAGTCTATTTGGAATAGAATTACGCTTTTTGTGTCTTTTTATTGTTTCAGGTTAGAAGTGAAGCTCCGGGAGTCAAGGAAAGTTAAGAAATAGTGGAAATTGCCATTCTGGAGATGCTCGCCCTGCGAGTGGATGCTCACCTCGTGAGTCTGAAGATCAGCTAAGCAGCAACGTCATCAATTCTGTCTCGCCCCGCGAGAATATTCTCGCCTCGCGAATAATGAAGCCCTGCAAGACAGAGACCATCACGGCCTAGCCATGATGAAGGTAACGGCTGTGACAGATTAAGGTTTGAAGTCTCGCCCCGCGAAAGGAATCTCGCCCCGCGAGAGTTTGAAGACCCTGGAAGACAGAGACCATCACGGCCTAGCCATGATGAAGGTCAGGGCTGTGACAGATTGAAGTTGGAAGACTCGCCCCGCGAATACACTCTCGCCTCGCGATAATCCAAAATTGAAAGCGCGCCAAAACTAATGTTCGCCTCGCGAAAGATGGTTCGCCCCGCGAGCGGTCGAGAACCAGAATCCCTATTTATAGGCTGTTTCAGATCAGATTTGAGGATCCAAGTTTTAGCCACTATTTTAGATCAGATTTTGGGTGAATCCTTGTTATTCTGGAGCTGCGTCTCCCTTCTCTTTTCTTTTCTTATTTTATTATGGAGATTATTGCCGATTGTTCGTTTGTCGTCACGGACATGAGGAACTAATCCCCTCGTCCGAGGGATCAATGAAGCCGCCCATGGCGGTATAATGTTCATAGGAGAAATTGGGGGTCCCGGTTGACATTGTAATTGAACTTAGGGAGGAATTCATCATCACTTGGGTACTATACATTATTGGGTAGGTGGATTTGAGACCTTGGATATTTCAATTTCTGAATTTAATCACCTTAGCTTTAATCGATTTGTTACTTGAATTGCAATATTAATCTCTCTCTCTCAACCACTTCTCTGTTACTTAACCAACGTATCGGATTTCCTGCGAATTAGTTAAATTGGTAGCCCAGTCCTTGTGTTCGACCTCGGTAATCTCTTACCGTGTTATTTTATTACTTGCGACGACCCGGTACACTTGCCGGTGACTCAACAGAAGCTCCGTCCAATGACGTGGCATATGGAGCTCGTCTACCATATGGAGCTCGTCTAATAAATGGAGCTCATCTACTAGTTGGAGCACGTCCAATTACTTTGTGTTTTAGTACTCCCGTCTGCTGGCGTGGCAATATGGAGCTCGTCTACTAGCCCGTCCGAATGTAAAATCTTAATGGCTAGATGGACGCGGTTATTTTCAAGATGGACGCGAATTCTATAAGAACTATCAGAATCTTGTTTCAAGAACCAGAATCAAGAAAATAGATTTTGGTAAATCAGATCCAAATCTATTTTGATTGATCCTAACGACTATAACTTGTTTTCTATATAAAGAGGGATCGAAGGAAAACTTTTACAACATATACGCATATAACAGTTTTACGAAATCAATTTGAGAAATCAATTGTGAAAATCATTCATCATCTTTCTTGAGCTTGCTGTGAAAAGAGTGTTTCAATACTCATAAGTGCTTCAATTTGTTTATTTGACTATTGAGAGTTAGGAATCAACTTTTGTTTTACAATTTGATTGTAAAGAGAGAGGGAATCTCTTTGAGTGATTAGGGTGAGGTATTGTTGTGACGCCGGCAAGTGTACCGGGTCGTCGCAAATAATAAAAATAACACGGTAAGTAATTACCGAGGTCGAACTCAGGGATTGGGCTACCAATTCGACTAATCAGCGGGAAATCCGATACGTTGGTCAAGTTACAGAAGGTGGTTGAGAGAGAGATTATGATCAAAATTTCAAGTAACAAATAGACTAAAACTAAGGTGATTAAATTCAGAAATTAAAGTATCCAAGGTCTCAAATCCACCTACCCAATCATGTATAGTAACCAAGTGATGATGTATTCCTCCCTAAGTTCAATTATCATGTCAACCGGGACCCCTAAATTCTCCTATATCCACTGTCGTGCTCAATAGGACGTATTCGACGATTGGATTAATTACTTGTTCGGTCTCATAACCCTAATCTCGAATTCTATTAAACCTTGTTCCCTATATGGTTGCACTAATCAAATAAATCCACGGTCGTGCTCATTATTCGATTAATGATTCCAATTCAAGTTCTAAAACGCGACTCGCCGTTTGGCCTCAAACACGTTAACTAGTTAATCACACAACACATATGATCAACACAATCAATTCAGAATTGGAAAACATTTATTGAGAAAAGGGGAGAAACACATACATCATATGAACACTACACCGCCATGGGTGGCTTCATTGATCCCTCGGACGAGGGGATTAGTTCCTCATGCCCGTGACGACGCACAAACAATCGGCAATAATCTCCATAATAATAAACTAAAAGAAGAAAAGAGAAGAGAAGGGAGACGCAGCTCCAGAAACAAGGATTCGCACTCCTATTCTGATCTAAACAGTGGCTAACAACTTGATTCCAAATCCTGATCTGAGACAGCCTTTAAATAAGGATTCTGTTTCTCGCCAGCTCGCGGGGCGAGCTTACTCTCGCGACGCGAAATTTAGTATTGGCGCGCTTCAAATTTTGGATTTTCGCGAGGCGATCTTGTATTCGCGGGGCGAGTCTTCAAACCCTAATCTGTCACAGTCGTGATATTCATCACGGCTAAGCCGTGATGGTCTCTGTCTTCCATGGTCTTCAGGGACTCGCGAGGTGAGACACCTTTCGCGGGGCGAGTCTTCAATTCTAGGCTGTGACCTTCATCACGGCTAGGCCGTGATGGTCTCTGACTTCCAAGTCTTCATGCTCTCGCGAGGCGAGAAGATTTTCGCACGGCGATCCAGAAATGATGACTTTTGCTGCTTTGTTGACCTTCAGTCTCGCGAGGCGAGAGTACACTCGCGGGGCGAGTGTCTCCAGAATTGCAATTTCCACTATTTCTTGGCTTTCCTTGACTCCCGGAGCTTCACTTTATTGACCTGAAAACACAAAAAGCAACCAAAAGCATAATTCTATCCAAAATAAGCTAAAAACTACACAAAAGACGCAAAACGAGTCAAAGCCCAACTTATGAACAAAACAAGGCAAAATTTGGGCGAAAACGAGAGTGAACTCGACTAATTGGCACATAAACCCTAGTTCATCTAGTCATAAAACTAGATAAGCCAGAGGCTTATCAAAACACCCCAAACTTAAACCTTGCTTGTCCCCAAGCAAGCTTAAAACTCAAAAACGACTCAAGACTTGGCAAGCCTAATGGACCCAATCGATTTCGCACAAATTTCATGCACTCAAAACAGTTTTTCTCCAATGATCTCCCCCCATATATTAACGTAATCCCCACATTCATTTACTTTAAACTTTTGAGAACTCATCATTCATGCAATCATTAATCTAAGTTGAGGTTCAGAGTCACACACAAAAATAAGATCACCAATTTCAAACAATTGCCTTCCTCACAAGGGTATGTAAAATTTCAATCATTCGCTCAAATTCGTCTAGGCTTTCAACTTTTTCACTCAATTTCACTTATCAAGAGCACTTCCCATGAATTTGATTTTCATCTCAAAAATGGTTCCCACGAAAACATGCATGCAACATCAGAAGGTCTTTTAAAGGTTGTAATGAGGCCTGGCTCAAGGTAAGATAATGAAGGATACTAGGCTTAAGTCCCTAGGAACTAAGAGAGCATGAACCTTTTTACACATATTCCACTCAAATTCCTCTTTTCATTTTTCTTTTTGTCTCGGGTGACTACAGCCTTTTTCCTTGCTAATCTTTTGATTTGCCCCTTTTCTTTTGGCAATTTATTTTGAATATATTTTTTTTCCTTTATTTTTCTTTTTCTCACCCCCAATATGACACATCACCTTGTAGCCACCCCAAACTTAGTTCCTCACAACCATTCTCTTGCTACGCTTCCATGCTCTCCTAATCCTAAGATTGGGTTGACATGGTTTTTCAGATTTTGGCTCGTAATATAGGGTCATCAAGAAACAATAGGTCAATTGGGCTCAATTTGGCTAACTAGGGAACATGCATTAGGGATGGTACTTTTTAGGCCAAGTAGTTATTTCAAAGAAAATCGCCTAAATCATTTGATGCAACACATAATCATGCAAACCATAAAGAGATTCAAGCAAATTCGGGAAAGTGCAACTTAACAGTGATTCACACATTCAAAAACAGAGTTGGAGGCTCAAATCCTCACCTGGACATTTTGCAAATTGTTTGACCGAGATACGATTCCTAGTGTGTGCACCCCCTCACCCCAAACTTATCATAAATCAAGTAATCACAATAAAATTCTCAAAGTTCAATTTTCAATTTTTAAGTGGGGATCAACTTTTCTACTTTCAGAACCTAGGGGGAAATCATCAATGATCAAAATAATTCATGCAATCTGTGCTCAATTTAATTAGAAACCAACAAGCTTGCCGACACGACATTCATACAACAACTCTTGATCTTCTCAAATTATTCAAGAGTGACAAACAAAAAACAAAACGAAAATCAAAAACACAAACAAACAAAAGTGAGGAGAGGAGAGAATACTCCCTGATCAAATTTCCATGGTTGCCTCCTCATCAATTGGTCTCACGGCCTCCCTTCTGTTGCATAGCATCCTGGAAGAACTCCTGCAATTTAAGACCTTAAGTGCAGATTCGCGAGGCGAGAGTTCGGTCGCGAGGCGAATCTGGAAAATTGTTATTCACACTTTCCAGAATAGCGAGGCGAGTAGTATCTCGCGAGGCGAATATGGAATTCCCACAGATGCTGATGCCCAGAATTGCGAGGCGAAAGTAGACCTCGCGACGCGAGACAGAAAAGTAAGCAACCCCAGAGATCCAGGGCTTCTGTCTCGCACGGCCAATGTGGATTCGCGTGGCGAATCAAGCTTTTTTTTTTTTTTTTGTGAAAATGACAGAAACTAAATCCAAAGGATACCTAGCTTGGGTTGCCTCCCAAGTAGTGCTTGTTTAACGTCCCGAGCCTGACTCAAGTCACCCCTAAGGGCTAATCCGGACGTAGATCTTGCTTGCCATTCCATGCCTCAGTCCGTATTCTGTAGGCTCTTGCCCTTTCATAAGCTCTCCTACTGTTCCCGGACAACTCATCTAAGTCTAGCATCCTTCTATAATCAGCACGAACTCTCCACCCCGTGATGGTCTTTTTTGGGATCAACTCATTGTTTGCATTGACCACCACGGTTGTGCCACCTTTCAACCTTGGTGCTTTACCCTTCTTTTTCTTGCCCTTGCTGCTGAGCTCTTCCTTTGCACATTCTTCCCCTGGGAGACTCGGTAAGGCTTCCATGTCTTTCAACCACTCGAGATAGACCTCATCCCCCAAAGGGTCTTTTTCCTCACTGTCCCCATCATGGGATTTTACCGACACTTTTGCAAGTGAAGAACCATGGGCTTCCCTAGTTGCCCTTGCCTTGGCAGTTGGATCCACCATATCCAATCGATACACTTCCATCCTCTCTGCAGGGTGCTTCATTGTTTCAAAGAGATTGAAAACTACCTCCTCATCTTGCACCCTTAGAGTGAGTTTCCCTTGTCGTACATCTATTAAGGCACCCCCAGTGGCCAAGAAGGGCCTACCCAATATGAGAGGAACCTCAGCGTCTTCATCCATATCAAGCACTACAAAGTCCACCGGAAATATGAGCTTGTCCACTTTTACTAACAAGTCTTCGACCACCCCATAAGGATATTTGATAGAGCGGTCGGCCAGTTGGAGCGACATCCGTGTATCCTTAACTTCTTGGATTCCCAACCTCTTCATCATAGAGAGGGGCATCAAGTTGATGCTTGCCCCTAGATCACATAATGCCTTCCCTACAGTCATCTCCCCAATGGTACATGGTATCGAAAAGGAACCGGGATCCTTCAACTTTGGAGGGAGTTTTCTCTGAAGAATGGCACTACACTCCTCGGTCAAAGCAACCGTTTCCTCGTCCACTAATTTCCGCTTCTTGGTGAGAAGATCCTTCATAAACCGGGCATATGATGGCACCTGTTCCAAGGCTTCCGCAAATGGAATGTTAATCTGAAGTTTTCGGAAGACATCAAGGAACTTATTGAATTGCTTATCCTGTTGAGGCTTCTTCAATCTTTCAGGATACGGTACCTTCATGTAAGGTGGGAGGTCTTGGGGTTCAACCCACTTCTTCTTTCGGAACTCTTCATCCACAAGTTTCAGCCTTCCCCCTTGATCCGGTGCCTTGTCACTTGCCAACCCTTCTTTCTCTGGTTGCTCTTCCTCAACGGGTAGTTGTTCCGGGGCCTTGTCATCCTGAGAACTAGTTGCACCCCTATTAGGTTCCAACACCCTTCCGCTTCTAGTAGATATGACGTTGCATTGTCCTTTGGGGTTGTTTTCGGTATTACCTGGGAAAGTGCCTGGGAGACGCTCATTAAGTTGCTTTGCAAGCTGGGCCATCTGTGTCTCTAGATTGTGAATTGCCGCCCCTGTATGCGTTGTTAACTTGTCAACTTTCGTATTTATGTCGATTGACAATTTCTCCATTGCTGCATTCATCTTCTCAAAAGTTGTGCCTGTAAAGGTTGACAACTTCTCAAAAGCCAGCTCCCACGGTTGTCTTCCACCATCTGTTATTTGCAACTGACTAGACCCTGGAAGAGCCTGCTGGGTATTGCCTTTCGCTGAATTCCAATGTTCGGCCTTATACCTCCTGAGGTTGTTGCCAATTCTCTTTGAGGAGGTTGTTGGCCCGGCTAGACCACCATTAGCATTACTCCAAGCGAAACCCGGATGGTCCCTCCTCATGTACCCCTATTCGATTCGATTGTAGTCATTTTGTCTCTTCCTCTCGATTGTTATTTCGGGGCACAAAGTGTCATAAAAGTTGTGGCATGAGTCCACATGTTCCTGAGGGAAGTTGAATGGACAGTTTCGAGTGTCATGATCTCCATTACAATTACCACAACCTGGAGGCATTCCCTCGTGTATCACATTAGCCTTCTTGTTCTCTGACAAAGCCGCCACTTGCATCTTCAATGATTTGACTTGCTCTAGAATGGCTTCCATTGTTCCAGCACTGACTCCACTTGAGTTTTCCCTACCACGGTTGTAATCATTATATGACATCTTCTCCAATAATGCCCATCCATCCTCAGCTGATAAATATGAGAAAGAACCGCCAACTGTGGCATCACAGTTCATCTGATAGCGTCCCCTCGACCCATTAAAGAAGTGCTGAACTTTGGAGACGGGGTCAAAGAACGCTGAAGGGCATCTTCTCAATAAGCCATTGTACCTCTCCCAAGCTTCATTATATGTTTCATCCTCTGTCTGCCTGAAAGATGTAACAGCTATTCTTGCTTGTGCCGCCTTCTGAGGAGGAAAGTATTTAGTTAGGAACTTCTGTGCCATTTGCTCCCAAGTTACGATCGTTGTTCCTATCCAAGCTGTCAACCCAATCGCGAGCGACATCCCTAAGAGAGAGAGGGAAAAGTTGCAAGCGAAACTCATCTTGTGAGACTCCTCTTGTCTTCTGTAAGTCACAAGCTTCAAGGAAGCGAGTGATGTGTCTATGAGGGTCCTGTTTGCCACTCCCATCAAACTGATTCTCACGGATCTGGAATGTGACACATGCTTCCACTCTGAAAGAGTCTGTATTCAGGTTGCCCCTCACGATAGAAGAGTCACAATCTCCCAAGCTGGGTAGATCGTACTCGAAGAGAGGCTTGTAACGAGGAGGAGGAGGATTTTCTTCGGCCATGTCCTCTATTTTAATTGCTTCCAACCTCTTCCTTCTTTGGCCTTTTTTCTTAATTGCCTCTCGGTCCTGGTGATCTTTGAATCGAATAGCAAGTCCTCTTGTGAAAGGGTACCTCGCATACAAAAACACGGCAAGACCAAGTGGAATCAAAGAAGTAGAGAGATATAATAAAGAAATAACAGAAAAAGAAAAAGAAAAATCAACTTAACCAATCAATCAAATTTCCTAAAAATTAGGAAAACTGGCTGTGCCAATCCCCAGCAACGGCGCCAAAAACTTGTTGTGACGCCGGCAAGTGTACCGGGTCGTCGCAAGTAATAAAAATAACACGGTAAGTAATTACCGAGGTCAAACTCAGGGATTGGGCTACCAATTCGACTAATCAGCGGGAAATCCGATACGTTGGTCAAGTTACAGAAGGTGGTTGAGATAGAGATTATGATCAAAATTTCAAGTAACAAATAGACTAAAACTAAGGTGATTAAATTCAGAAATTAAAGTATCCAAGGTCTCAAATCCACCTACCCAATCATGTATAGTAACCAAGTGATGATGTATTCCTCCCTAAGTTCAATTATCATGTCAACCGGGACCCCTAAATTCTCCTATGTCCACTGTCGTGCTCAATAGGACGTATTCGACGATTGGATTAATTACTTGTTCGGTCTCATAACCCTAATCTCGAATTCTATTAAACCTTGTTCCCTATATGGTTGCACTAATCAAATAAATCCACGGTCGTGCTCATTATTCGATTAATGATTCCAATTCAAGTTCTAAAACGCGACTCGCCGTTTGGCCTCAAACACGTTAACTAGTTAATCACGCAACACATATGATCAACACAATCAATTCAGAATTGGAAAACATTTATTGAGAAAAGGGGAGAAACACATACATCATATGAACACTACACCGCCATGGGTGGCTTCATTGATCCCTCGGATGAGGGGATTAGTTCCTCATGCCCGTGACGACGCACAAACAATCGGTAATAATCTCCATAATAATAAACTAAAAGAAGAAAAGAGAAGAGAAGGGAGACGCAGCTCCAGAAACAAGGATTCGCACTCCTATTCTGATCTAAACAGTGACTAACAACTTGATTCCAAATCCTGATCTGAGACAGCCTTTAAATAAGGATTCTGTTTCTCGCCAGCTCGCGGGGCGAGCTTACTCTCGCGACGCGAAATTTAGTATTGGCGCGCTTCAAATTTTGGATTTTCGCGAGGCGATCTTGTATTCGCGGGGCGAGTCTTCAAACCCTAATCTGTCACAGCCGTGATATTCATCACGGCTAAGCCGTGATGGTCTCTGTCTTCCATGGTCTTCAGGGACTCGCGAGGCGAGACACCTTTCGCGGGGCGAGTCTTCAATTCTAGGCTGTGACCTTCATCATGGCTAGGCCGTGATGGTCTCTGACTTCCAAGTCTTCATGCTCTCGCGAGGCGAGAAGATTTTCGCGCGGCGATCCAGAAATGATGACTTTTGCTGCTTTGTTGACCTTCAGTCTCGCGAGGCGAGAGTACACTCGCGGGGCGAGTGTCTCCAGAATTGCAATTTCCACTATTTCTTGGCTTTCCTTGACTCCCGGAGCTTCACTTTATTGACCTGAAAACACAAAAAGCAACCAAAAGCATAATTCTATCCAAAATAAGCTAAAAACTACACAAAAGACGCAAAACGAGTCAAAGCCCAACTTATGAACAAAACAAGGCAAAATTTGGGCGAAAACGAGAGTGAACTCGACTAATTGGCACATAAACCCTAGTTCATCTAGTCATAAAACTAGATAAGCCAGAGGCTTATCAGGTATCCCTAAGGTTGAACATTGAGTCTCTTCACAAGAGTGTGGTATCTCGAGGTGAAGGAGTGCTCTGTGGTGTAAAGGTTTTTCAAGCTACCTGGCAAAGCTTGTGTGTTAGTGTGTGAAATCCCACAGGTGGAGTGGGGACTGGATGTAGGTCACATTGGTGGTGACTGAACCAGGATAAATCTGGTTGTGTGGTATATCTAAACTCAAACTCCTTTACTTTCTGTTTACGATCAAGAACCTGCGATTTTGATGTTTAAAGTTCAATATAATTTCTGTTCTTGATCTGTATAAACTATATTGAAACCTGAGTTTGATTGTAATCAAGACTGTACTTTGTTATTACTTAGTTATTGGAGCTGAATCTATTCTCTATTAATTCTGAATTAATCTTTCTTATCTTCATCATCTTCCAATTGAAGATTTTATATAAACCCTTCATCGATTTTGTAAAAGATCCCGATGCCACAAATCCGCAAATTTGAAAAGAAAAGTTTTGTGAAAAAGTTTTTAATAGGGAAATATTTTTTGAAGACACATTTCACCCCCCCCCCCCCCCCCCCTCTTGAGTCGTTGAAGCCAAAACAACAATTGGCATCAGAGCTAAACTCTTAAGTTTGGTTAACAGCAATAAGAGTACGGTTTACAGTGACTGTTTAAATGAAGGGGCTTCCCTTGCACGCCCTCCTGCCTTCAATAGATCTCAGTATAACTATTGGAAGGAAAGGATGATAATCTTTCTTGAGGCAGCATGTGTTGACATATGGGATGCAGTATAAAATGGACCATTTGTCCCCTCTACTGTAGATGTGGTCGCGCTGTCGCGCACGTGGCAAAAAGAACAAGTGGTTTGTAAAAATGTAGTTTAGGGCGACAACTCGGATATCGTCTCAAAAGGACACCTAGGTTGTTGTTATTAACACAAAAATCAGTTTTGGGGGGTTTGGATTGAATGCAAGTAAGAAAACAAAGCAAAACAAAGCAATGAAAACAAAGCAGTGCAGCCGAAGTAGCGACAATGTGATCAATTTGAGCGGCCAACTTCTGAGACTCAGCTTCTATCCTCTGATGGATCTCAAGACTTTGTTCTGCCATCCGTTGATTTTCCTCTATCATTTGCTGAAGACTTGCTTGGAATTATGTCATTTGTTGTTGCATCAGAGAAGCTATCTCATCCAAGATGCTGCATTCTCCTCCATGTTGGCTATGATAAAAAGGTTGCTCCTCATTCACTCCAATCATGTCAAAACCACTGCTCAACTCATAATTTCCAGCAAAATTAGGATAATTTATGCATGGTGGGGGTTCACTAAAATCAGGATAATATATGCATGGTGGTGGTTCATAATAAACATTAGGCAAATACCCATACATGTAATTATCCATGGCAAGTAAACAACCAGACAAAGCAGACAAAACTAATTCAGCAAGCAAAAGTTTTTTTTTTATTATTATATTTTTTAATGTTAATAACAACAAGAGTCCCCGGCAACGGCGCCAATTTTTGGTCGCGCTGTCGCGCACGCGCCAAAAAGAACAAGTGGTTTGTAAAAATGTAGTTTAGGGCGACAACTTGGATATCGTCTCACAAGGACTCTTAGGTTGTTGTTATTAACACAAAAATCAGTTTTGGGGGGTTTGGATTGAATGCAAGTAAGAAAACAAAGCAAAACAAAGCAATGAAAACAAAGCAGTTCAAAGAGATAATCAAATAAACTAAAGACGATTAACCTACAGTTCTCAGTTTCCCACTATCATTGGTTCATGTAAATTCCAAGCCCTAAGCAGATTCTAATCCCCTCTCGGTTGTAGCAACAATTTACAAGCGAAACCACTACTACAGATATATGTCCCTATTCTCGAATTAAGCAAACGGGGTTAAGCCCTTCGTGAACTAAGCGAACACGAATTGAACACACGCGAATTAAGCAAACGCGATTAATTATAGGAACATAACATCACCGAAATAAATCAACACAACACTATACACTCCTGAATTAAGCAAACAGAAACATATAGCATCGCATTGAAAAGAGAAAAGCAAATAAAACAGGAATTACATAATCTCAAGTGTAACTGGAAACCAATCACAGTAGATTAATCTAAGGAGACTAGCTCTCCATTACAAAAGGGACACAAAAGAAAAGAAAAGAAAATAAACTACTGAAACTACTACTACTGACTAACTAAAGCTAACTCCTCAGTTCTGCCTTCAAACAGGCTTATATACACATTCTGGATTCTGCTGTCTCGCGAGGCGAACACTGTCTCGCGACGCGAATATTACGAACAGTCTGCATCGTTTGGTCTTCTCGCGAGGCGAAGCATGGCTCGCGCGGCGAGGAATGGAAAAGTCATGCCCTCTGGTCTTCATCCTCGCGAGGCGAGTCATCTATTCGCGGGGCGACACAGAAAGGATTGCAATTTTTCTGGCACAGTCACCTTCAGGTTCGCGAGGCGAATTCCTCCTCACGGGGCGAAAGCTCCATATTTATTTCTTTTTATTAACCTGAAAACAGAAAATAGCATAAGTGCTTTATTTAACTCTAAATCAGCTAAATTAGCCTAAAAATACTTTACAGACTCAAAATGCTGCTTAAAGACAATCAAGTCTAATTTGGGTGAAAATGAGATAAAATTAGAACAAAGCCAAGGTTTTTCTAGTTATAAAACTAGACTAGCCAGAGGCTGATCAGAATACCCCAAACTTAAACTTTGCTTGTCCCCAAGCAAACTAAAACTCAAAAACTTAAAAAGACTCAAGACTTGGCAAGCTTAAAAGATTTAATCAACTTTGCACAAATTTCAAGCAATTTTTCAAAATAATTTCTCCTTCAATGTTCTCCTATTTCAAGCAAAGCAATCCCCACAATCATTCATTCTAAACAATTGAGAATTTCATCATTCAAACAATCATTAATCTAAGCAGGGGATCCAAGTCACACACAAGAGGGAGATCACCAAATTCAAACAACTGCCTTCCTCACAAGGGCATTTAGTGTTCACTCAATCGCTCAGTTTGTGTCAGGATATCAACATTTCACTCAATTCACCTTTCAAGAGCACTTCCCATAAATTTGATTTTCATCTCCAAATGATTCCCACAGAAAACATGCATGCAACATCAAAAGGTCTTTTATGGTTGTAATGGGGCCTGGCTAAGGTTAGGATATACAAAGGTACTAGGCTGAAGTCCCTAGGAACTAAGAGAGCATGAAACACTTCAAAACATTGAAATTCCACTCAAGTTCCTTTTTTTTTCATTTTTCTTTATGCTTTTGGGTGACCACAGCCTTTTTATTCAAACAGCCTTTTTGGCATTTTTGCACTTTTTAAATTTTTTTTTCTTTTTTTTTTCTTTTTTTCTTTTTCTGCTTTTCTTTTCTTTTCTTTTCTTTTTCCTTGCCTTTGGATCCAACATTTTTATTAAATTTTTTTTTTCTTTTTCTCAATCCAAAACAACACATTACACCTTGTAGCCACCCCAAACTTAGTTTCTTGCAAACCTTCTCTTGCTAAGATTCCATGCTCTCCTAATCCTAAGATCGGGTTAACATGGTTTTTCAGATTTTAGGCTCATAACATAAGGTCATCAAGAATTAACAGGCTAATTAGGCTCAAAGGGGCTAACTAGGGAACATGCATTAGGGATGGTTATTTTAGGCTAAGTAGTTATTTACAAAGAAAATGCCTAAATCATTTGAAGCAAACACATAAACATGCAAACCAAGAAGAGATTCAAGCAAATTCAGGAAAGTGCAACTTAAAAAGTGATTCTCACAGTCAAAAACATGTTGGAGGCTCAAACCTCACCTGGACATTTTTTTTTTGCAAATTGTTTGACAGAGATTCTATCCCTAGTGTGTGCTTCCCATCACCCCAAACTTATCATAAATCATGCAATCACAACAAAATATCTCAAAGTTCAGTTTTCAAATTTTTCAAGTGGGGATCAAATTCTCAATTTTCAAATCCTAGGGGGAAAACAGTCAATACATAACATGCAATCAATCTATGCAAAATTCCATTAAAATCCAGCAAGCTAGCTGACACAAGACTCGACACACATACTCCTGATCTTCTCAAATTATTCAGGAGCTTTATTGAAAACAAAACAGAAATAAAGCAAGCATAATTAAAAGGAAAAGGTTTAGAGAAAACTCATTGGAGCGGTTCCACCAGGATCCCACTGTCTGTGATACAACGGCCACGGAATGCCGAAATTGCAATATGATCCTCCCGGATCCCATGGCATGCAGCATAAAGATGAGAGCGGACACTTGATAATCTTGGTAACTTCGCCAAGTGCGGCGGACTTCTCACTCCCATTCGGGTCATAGTTGACCTCTTTCTCAACTTTGTCCATAAAGTCCTCCCAGTAAAAGTGGGGATCATCCTCTTGGACTGGCCATGGTGAAAAATTAATAAGCTTGAACTCCATCACCGGTTGTTCCACAGTGGGAGCTGGCAAACTGGTAAAGAGTGTTGCTGGTGCTGCTTCAACTTCTGCACGTTCTTCATTCATTGCGCTAACAAATCCATCACCTGCTAAACCTGCAGAAATTTCAGCACACACCACACAAAGGTTAGTGTTAGTAGAGTCAGTACATATGGTACAATAAACTAAATCAGTAAAGGTCTGAATGTCTGGAAATTCAGCACACAATTCATCCATCCCATCACTCTCAACACATGCATATGAATTAATTGAATCATCTACTTCCAAAGGTTCTTTATCATCCTCAAGCACGGTGAAGCAGATGTCCTCCTGATCCTCATTTTCTATGTTTCCAGGCTGAACATGGCCCTCATTCTCATATGTCTCCTGTTCCACATGGATGTTTTGCTCTTCATACCTTTCAAAACATGCTATACATGAAGCAAATTCATTACAATCAGGACATGCAGTATAATAGATAGAATCAGGGGATTCAACACACAGTTCATTAACAGAAACATTATCAAAATTATCATCAGAAGTATCTTCAAGAATAACTATCTGTGAATCTGCATGTTCTTCAAGGGGATGTGGAGTTAGCAGTGCAGCCGAAGTAGCGACAATGTGATCAATTTGAGCGGCCAACTTCTGAGACTCAGCTTCTATCCTCTGATGGATCTCAAGACTTTGTTCTGCCATCCGTTGATTTTCCTCTATCATTTGCTGAAGATTTGCTTGGAATTATGTTATTTGTTGTTGCATCAGAGAAGCTATCTCATCCAAGATGCTGCATTCTCCTCCATGTTGGCTATGATAAAAAGGTTGCTCCTCATTCACTCCAATCATGTCAAAACCACTGCTCAACTCATAATTTCCAGCAAAATTAGGATAATTTATGCATGGTGGGGGTTCACTAAAATCAGGATAATATATGCATGGTGGTGGTTCATAATAAACATTAGGCAAATACCCATACATGTAATTATCCATGGCAAGTAAACAACCAGACAAAGCAGACAAAACTAATTCAGCAAGCAAAAGTTTTTTTTTTATTATTATATTTTTTTCTGTTAATAACAACAAGAGTCCCCGGCAACGGCGCCAATTTTTGGTCGCGCTGTCGCGCACGCGCCAAAAAGAACAAGTGGTTTGTAAAAATGTAGTTTAGGGCGACAACTTGGATATCGTCTCACAAGGACTCTTAGGTTGTTGTTATTAACACAAAAATCAGTTTTGGGGGGTTTGGATTGAATGCAAGCAAGAAAACAAAGCAAAACAAAGCAATGAAAACAAAGCAGTTCAAAGAGATTATCAAATAAACTAAAGACGATTAACCTACTGTTCTCAGTTTCCCACTATCATTGGTTCATGTAAATTCCAAGCCCTAAGCAGATTCTAATCCCCTCTCGGTTGTAGCAACAATTTACAAGCGAAACCACTACTACAGATATATGTCCCTATTCCCGAATTAAGCAAATGGGGTTAAGCCCTTCGTGAACTAAGAGAATACGAATTGAACACACGCGAATTAAGCAAACGCGATTAATTATAGGAACATAACATCACCGAAATAAATCAACACAACACTATACACTCCTGAATTAAGCAAACAGAAACATATAGCATCGCATTGAAAAGAGAAAAGCAAATAAAACAGGAATTACATAATCTCAAGTGTAACTGGAAACCAATCACAGTAGATTAATCTAAGGAGACTAGCTCTCCATTACAAAAGGGACACAAAAGAAAAGAAAAGAAAATAAACTACTGAAACTACTACTACTGACTAACTAAAGCTAACTCCTCAGTTCTGCCTTCAAACAGGCTTATATACACGTTCTGGATTCTGCTGTCTCGCGAGGCGAACACTGTCTCGCGACGCGAATATTACGAACAGTCTGCATCGTTTGGTCTTCTCGCAAGGCGAAGCATGACTCGCGCGGCGAGGAATGGAAAAGTCATGCCCTCTGGTCTTCATCCTCGCGAGGCGAGTCATCTATTCGTGGGGCGACATAGAAAGGATTGCAATTTTTCTGGCATAGTCACCTTCAGGTTCGCGAGGCGAATTCCTCCTCGCGGGGCGAAAGCTCCAGATTTTTTTCTTTTTATTAACCTGAAAACAGAAAATAGCATAAGTGCTTTATTTAACTCTAAATCAGCTAAATTAACCTTTTTTTTAAGCAAAAAGGAGTGCAGAAGCATCACTGCAGTGGAAATCATCCCAACTATGTTGGCACCAAAACCACTACCAATCATCTGCAGCACCCCATAGACAATCAAAATGCTGCTTAAAGACAATCAAGTCTAATTTGGGTGAAAATGAGATAAAATTAGCACAAAGCCAAGGTTTTTCTAGTTATAAAACTAGACTAGCCAGAGGCTGATCAAAATACCCCAAACTTAAACTTTGCTTGTCCCCAAGCAAACTAAAACTCAAAAACTTAAAAAGACTCAAGACTTGGCAATCTTTTAATCAACTTTGCACAAATTTCAAGCAATTTTTCAAAATAATTTCTCCTTCAATGTTCCCCTATTTCAAGCAAAGCAATCCCCACAATCATTCATTCTAAACAATTGAGAATTTCATCATTCAAACAATCATTAATCTAAGCAGGGGATCCAAGTCACACACAAGAGGGAGATCACCAAATTCAAACAACTGCCTTCCTCACAAGGGCATTTAGTGTTCACTCAATCGCTCAGTTTGTGTCAGGCTATCAACATTTCACTCAATTCACCTTTCAAGAGCACTTCCCATAAATTTGATTTTCATCTCCAAATGATTCCCACAGAAAACATGCATGCAACATCAAAAGGTCTTTTATGGTTGTAATGGGGCCTGGCTAAGGTTAGGATATACAAAGGTACTAGGCTGAAGTCCCCAGGAACTAAGAGAGCATGAAACACTTCAAAACATTGAAATTCCACTCAAGTTCCTTTTTTTTCATTTTTCTTTATGCTTTTGGGTGACCACAGCCTTTTTATTCAAACAGCCTTTTTGGCATTTTTGCACTTTTTAATTTTTTATTTTCTTTTTATTTTCTTTTTTTCTTTTTCTGCTTTTCTTTTCTTTTCTTTTCTTTTTCCTTGCCTTTGGCTCCAACCTTTTTATTATATTTTTTTTCTATTTCTCAATCCCAAACAACACATTACACCTTGTAGCCACCCCAAACTTAGTTTCTTGCAAACCTTCTCTTGCTAAGATTCCATGCTCTCCTAATCCTAAGATCGGGTTAACATAGTTTTTCAGATTTTAGGCTCATAACATAAGGTCATCAAGAATTAACAAGCTAATTAGGCTCAAAGGGGCTAACTAGGGAACATGCATTAGGGATGGTTATTTTAGGCTAAGTAGTTATTTATAAAGAAAATGCCTAAATCATTTGAAGCAAACACACAAACATGCAAACCAAGAAGAGATTCAAGCAAATTCAGGAAAGTGCAACTTAAAAAGTGATTCTCACAGTCAAAAACATGTTGGAGGCTCAAACCTCACCTGGACATTTTTTTTTTGCAAATTGTTTGACAGAGATTCTATCCCTAGTGTGTGCTTCCCATCACCCCAAACTTATCATAAATCATGCAATCACAACAAAATATCTCAAAGTTCAGTTTTCAAATTTTTCAAGTGGGGATCAAATTCTCAATTTTCAAATCCTAGGGGTAAAACAATCAACACATAACATGCAATCAATCTATGCAAAATTCCATTAAAATCCAGCAAGCTAGCTGACACAAGACTCGACACACATACTCCTGATCTTCTCAAATTATTCAGGAGCTTTATTGAAAACAAAACAGAAATAAAGCAAGCATAATTAAAAGGAAAAGGTTTAGAGAAAACTCATTGGAGCGGTACCACCAGGATCCCACTGTCTGTGATACAGCGGCCACGGAATGCCGAAATTGCAATATGATCCTCCCGGATCCCATGGCATGCAGCATAAAGATGAGAGCGGACACTTGATAATCTTGGTAACTTCGCCAAGTACGGCGGACTTCTCACTCCCATTCGGGTCACAGTTGACCTCTTTCTCAACTTTGTCCATAAAGTCCTCCCAGTAAAAGTGGGGTTCATCCTCTTGGACTGGCCATGGTGAAAAATTCATAAGCTTGAACTCCATCACCGGTTGTTCCACAGTGGGAGCTGACAAACTGGTAAAGAGTGTTGCTGGTGCTGCTTCAACTTCTGCACGTTCTTCATTCACTGCGCTAACAAATCCATCACCTGCTAAACCTGCAGAAATCTCAGCACACACCACACAAAGGTTAGTGTTAGTAGAGTCAGTACATATGGTACAATAAACTGAATCAGTAAAGGTCTGAATGTCTGGAAATTCAGCACACAATTCATCCATCCCATCACTCTCAACACATGCATATGAATTAATTGAATCATCTACTTCCAAAGGTTCTTCATCATCCTCAAGCACGGTGAAGCAGATGTCCTCCTAATCCTCATTTTCTATGTTTCCAGGCTGAACATGGCCCTCATTCTCATATGTCTCCTGTTCCATATGGATGTTTTGCTCTTCATACCTTTCAAAACTTGCTATACATGAAGCAAATTCATTATAATCAGGACATGCAGTATAATAGATAGAATCAGGGGATTCAACACACAGTTCATTAACAGAAACATTATCAAAATTATCATCAGAAGTATCTTCAAGAATAACTATCTGTGAATCTGCATGTTCTTCAAGGGGATGTGGAGTTAGCAGTGCAGCCGAAGTAGCGACAATGTGATCAATTTGAGCGGCCAACTTCTGAGACTCAGCTTCTATCCTCTGATGGATCTCAAGACTTTGTTCTGCCATCCGTTGATTTTCCTCTATCATTTGTTGAAGACTTGCTTGGAATTATGTCATTTGTTGTTGCATCAGAGAAGCTATCTCATCCAAGATGCTGCATTCTCCTCCATGTTGGCTATGATAAAAAGGTTGCTCCTCATTCACTCCAATCATGTCAAAACCACTGCTCAACTCATAATTTCCAGCAAAATTAGGATAATTTATGCATGGTGGGGGTTCACTAAAATCAGGATAATATATGCATGGTGGTGGTTCATAATAAACATTAGGCAAATACCCATACATGTAATTATCCATGGCAAGTAAACAACCAGACAAAGCAGACAAAACTAATTCAGCAAGCAAAAGTTTTTTTTTTATTATTTAATTTTTTTCTGTTAATAACAACAAGACTCCCCGGCAACGGCGCCAATTTTAGGTCGCGCTGTCGCGCACGCGCCAAAAAGAACAAGTGGTTTGTAAAAATGTAGTTTAGGGCGACAACTTGGATATCGTCTCACAAGGACTCTTAGGTTGTTGTTATTAACACAAAAATCAGTTTTGGGGGGTTTGGATTGAATGTAAGCAAGAAAACAAAGCAAAACAAAGCAATGAAAACAAAGCAGTTCAAAGAGATTATCAAATAAACTAAAGACGATTAACCTACAGTTCTCAGTTTCCCACTATCATTGGTTCATGTAAATTCCAAGCCCTAAGCAGATTCTAATCCCCTCTCGGTTGTAGCAACAATTTACAAGCGAAACCACTACTACAGATATATGTCCCTATTCTCGAATTAAGCAAACGGGGTTAAGCCCTTCGTGAACTAAGCGAACACGAATTGAACACACGCGAATTAAGCAAACGCGATTAATTATAGGAACATAACATCACCGAAATAAATCAACACAACACTATACACTCCTGAATTAAGCAAACAGAAACATATAACATCGCATTGAAAAGAGAAAAGCAAATAAAACAGGATTTACATAATCTCAAGTGTAACTGGAATCCAATCACAGTAGATTAATCTAAGGAGACTAGCTCTCCATTACAAAAGGGACACAAAAGAAAAGAAAATAAACTACTGAAACTACTACTACTGACTAACTAAAGCTAACTCCTCAGTTCTGCCTTCAAACAGGCTTATATACACGTTCTAGATTCTGCTGTCTCGCGAGGCGAACACTGTCTCGCGACGCGAATATTACGAACAGTCTGCATCGTTTGGTCTTCTCGCGAGGCGAAGCATGGCTCGCGCGGCGAGGAATGGAAAAGTCATGCCCTCTGGTCTTCATCCTCGCGAGGCGAGTCATCTATTCGCGGGGCGACACAGAAAGGATTGCAATTTTTCTGGCACAGTCACCTTCAGGTTCGCGAGGCGAATTCCTCCTCGCGGGGCGAAAGCTCCAGATTTATTTCTTTTTATTAACCTGAAAACAGAAAATAGCATAAGTGCTTTATTTAACTCTAAATCAGCTAAATTAACCTAAAAATACTTTACAGACTCAAAATGCTGCTTAAAGACAATCAAGTCTAATTTGGGTGAAAATGAGATAAAATTAGCACAAAGCCAAGGTTTTTCTAGTTATAAAACTAGACTAGCCAGAGGCTGATCAAGATGCTAATGGCGCTCCAAGAAATAAGCCTAAAACTAAATGGAATGAGGATGATAAGAAAAGAGTTCAATATAATACACGTGCTAAGAATATTATAACATCTGCTTTAAGCCGTGATGAGTTTTTCAGGGTTTCAAATTGCAAATTAGCAAAGGAAATGTGGGATACATTGCAAGTAACACATGAAAGAACCTCAGATGTCAAAAGAGCAAGAATGAACACCCTCACATATGAGTATGAGCTGTTCAGAATGAATCGAGGAGAACCTATGACTGAAATGCAAAAACTATTCACACACATTGTAAATCAATTGGCTGGTCTTGGAAAAGCAATCTCCAATGAGGATCAAATTAACAAAGTAATGAGATGCTTGAGCAGAGAATGGCAACCTAAAGTCACTACAATCTCAGAATCCAGAGATCTCTCATCAATGACCATTGCCACACTGTTTGGAAAATTGCAAGAACATGAATTGGAGTTGAACGGACTGAATGAGAGTGAAGAAACTGATAAAAGAAAGAAGGGATTTGTAACAGCCTAATTTTAATTATGTTGTTCAACCGGTTAAAATATAATTAAATTATACTTTAATTTGAGAGTTAGAAAGTGTTTTTGATTAAAATAAAATCATATTCATAGTCTACTTTATGGTAGAGGGTTACGATAAAATTTTCGGTCGAAAATTCAGACGAAAGCCGGTCTGCGTTTTCACTGTCGGTACAAGTTTACTGTGCAGAAAACCTAATTTTGACCCATGAACGAGACGGTTAGTGTTTTTGATATGTTTCCTTCAACTTTGGTTATTTTGAAAATTTTCGTTCAAAAATAGAATATAATATTTTATTCGGGCGAAAATTTCGGAAGAATTACGATCGGAAAATACAACCGGGTACTAAATGGAGAAGATTAGGGAGCACAAAAGAAGTGAAGTGGCTTGATCGGACTTGATGGAAATGGGTTATGACACACTCCAAAAGTGTGATCATCACACTTTTCAAATTATAACATATTATATTCTAAAAACCTATTTTTCTCTCTCTTCTCAAACCAAACAAGGCACAAGGTCAAAACTTGCTCTCCAAGCTCATTCCTCTCTCCTCAATTTCGTGCCACTCTCTCCCTTCCTATATATACAAATCTCATTTTCACTTCATCATCTTCCTTCTTCAAACTCCATCAAACCTTCATCTTCTTCCTTTCTTCTAAAAGTTCAAGCTCTTAAAGCTTTAGTTTTTATTCATATTTCTACTTAAGTTCTTCATTAAAGTTCTTCCTTATACTAAGGGTAATGCTGTCATATGAATCTTTTTGCAAGTTTCATCTTTTATTTCTTAGTTTACTTTATGTGTTCTTTATATGCTTTAAACTTCTAAAATCTCTCTAAAATGGTAGAAAACTCCTTTTGAGTTGAAATCACTTTCTATAGTCTTGTATTAACTTATATTTTCACATACTAAGAGGTTGTGTAAAACAAAAATCTCTAACTATCTCTTCCAATGAAGGCCGAATGCTTGCATTTGTGACCTAGGAAGTTTTTGTTTCAACTTTTGGAATATGATCATGTGTTTGAGTTTCTAACTATCCATTGATCTTAAATCTCTAAATCTTGTAAGTTTTGATAACTTGTTCCTATGATGGATCAAAATATGAATAAGCAAGCCTAGTATACTATGTTTCAACTTTCCAAGTGTGATCATGGATTTAGAACTCTTAATACCTTGTGATTCTAAACCTAAGAGTTATTGTTAAACAAAGAATATTTTCCTCATCATCCTATGATGGCCGAAACTTAGTGTTTAGGTTCTAGGATGTTTGAGTTTTTATTTTTCCCAAATGATCATGAACTTAAGCTCCATAGGATATTTGGATGCTAAGTCTAAGAGATTGGAAAGTTTAAGGATTTCTAACTTGTTTATTCTATGTTATTAAAGCTAGGATGTATTACTTTCATTTTTCCAAAATGATCATGGACTTGAGCTCCATAAGATATTTGGTTGCTAAGTCTAAGAGATTGGAAAGTTTAAGGATTTCTAACTTATTTATTCTATGTTATTAAAGCTAGGATGTATTACTTTCATTTTTCCAAGATGATCATGGACTGGAGCTCCATAAGATATTTGGATGCTAAGTCTAAGAGAATGGAATGTTTAACTTTCCATTGTTTTCCAAAATGATCATGGACTTGAGTTCCATAAGATATTTGGATGCTAAGTTTAAGAGATTAGAAAGTTTAAAGATTTCTAACCTATAAATCCTATGAAGGCCGAACCTAGAATTTTATGGTCCTAGGATACTTTGTTCTTATTTTTCCAAAATGATCATGGTTTTGAGCTCTTTAATACATATGGATGCTAAACCTAAGAGATTGGAAAGTTTAGTGAATGCTAGCCTATTTTACTAGCCTTGGCCGAATACCCTAAGTTTATAACTTAGTGGGATTTTAATTCAACTTTGTTAGGTGATCATTGTTTATGAACTCCTAACACTTAAGGATCATAAATCCATGAGTTGTATAATTTTCGGGAATCTCTAACCCTAAGAACTAGTCTTGGCCGAACCTATACCTTGTGGTTTAGTGTTCATGTTTGATTTTAACTTGTGATTTTGTGTTCATAACCTTAGACTTCCATCGCGGAGGAAATGAGGATGTTCGTGGTATACCTCTTCGAGCATCTAATCTCCTTACCTTCACAGAAGGTGGAGTTAGTACTTTGTGGCGTGACAACGAGGAGCTTCGAGTTCGGGAGTCCGGTGATAACCCAGGTGGGGGAAAGAACCAACCTATCATCGGAATGGATAAGTAGTAGATTATATAATAATTGTGTAGGGCGACCTAAACCGTACTAGTAGTCGAGTAATCGACAAGACCAAAATCACATTGGAAACCTTTTTCTGAAAAATCAATGGTGATTCGGGGATTGTAGGTTTATCGATATTAGGTTCATTTTAGATTGTTGATGGTTGATTTGATTTTATTACCTTTATTGAATTGATTTTGTGCTATATCGGTGATATGGGAATATTTGGATTGATATTGTGTTATGCATGACCTGCCTGGTTTGTATTATTATGCTTAGTGGTTTTTAAGCAAAGATATATATGTTGTCTAAGAGATGATTGTTTTGAGTGTGAGGATAATGATGATTTAGAAGTGCCTAACCTAGATGATGTATGTTAAAGAGGTGTTATAACATAGAATATGTGTCAAGTTCTAATGGAAGGTTAAGGCACTAGGATGTTGCTAAAACGGGTTGGTGAGATTGAAGTATAGGTGTTGTTGTCCACAACCGTGTATTGGTAATATAGTACACAAGGACAAAAGTGTATTGGTAATATAATACACAAGGACAAAAGTGTATTGGTAATATAATACACAAAGACGAAAGTGTATTGGTAATATAATACACAAGGACATCTGTGTATTGGTAATATAATACACCGTGTATTGGTAATATAATACACGTAAAACCATTTCTGTGTATTGGTAATATAATACACCGTGTATTTGGTAATATAATACACGTAAAACACTTCTGTGTATTGGTAATATAATACACCGTGTATTGGTAATATAATACACATAAAATAAGAGTTCTCGCCAGACCACTTCCACCTTAGGAAATAGGTGTGCAACTATGGTGTCTTTGAGTATCATGAGATTGGGGGTAGATGATGATATATTAACTTGAGGGTGATCTGTTAGTTATGTGCGTTGTTTGTCTGTGACAATTACTGTATGATTTACTATGACTCTTTTCCGCTTTATGATGATAGAACTGTTTCTTATCCCCTATGTTTCTGTAATATTGTGGGTTACTTTACTTACATTAGAAGACCCGATGGAGGATTATGTTGCTGAGGAGCTGGGCGGAGCTCTGTATGGAACGGAGGTTGCTGAGGAGTTGGATGGAACTCCTTACGAACCAAACACTGGAGGTCGAGCTGTGATCCATGGTGAGTAGAGTATAGATTGTGTGGCCAGTGTGTCTAAGAAGGAGTATTCTTATATGTTTCCGCTAAGTATGACTTTTATTTTAAGTTTATGCCTGTGAGGGATCCTACTGAGAGGATTCCCTCAACAGTGTTTTGGTAATGTAACAAATAAACAGGTGTGTATTTATATATTACAACCTTGGTGTGTTTAATTTGCAGAAGTTATATGATTGTTTAAATAAAGTTTTAATTTTTACGTACCTTTCATGCTAAGAGCGTGATTAAGGAATTAATTAATAAGGTTTTAAGCTAATAAAACACCGGGGCACAACGGGGTGTCTCAGGATTGGCTCTGAAATCACAAGTCAGAGAAGTAGAAGACAGTGATGATGATGATTCAGAACAAGAGGCTGAATTTGAAGAAGAGATGGGAAAGTTAGTTAGAAAATTCAAGAACTTCCTAAAGAAGAAAGGAAACTTCAAAAGAAAGCCATCCACTTTTCCAAAAAGAAATTTCAGCAAAGGTGACAACTTTTCCAACAACATCACATGCTATGAATGTGGAAAGATTGGCCACATGAAGCTTGACTGTCCAAAGCTGCAAAAGAAGGACAAAAATGAAAAGTTTGACTTAAAGGACAAGAAGTAGAAAAAGCCAAGAAAGGCCTACATTGCTTGGGATGATAATGATGAAGATTCCACTGACGGATCTGAATCAGAGGAGGCAAACTTGTGCTTGATGACCAGCAATCATAGTGATTCAGGAAGTGAAGTAAGTTCTAATTATCAACCTTCTTATGATGAATTACAAAATGCTTTTGAAGAACTTCATAAAGAATCTGTTAGACTTGCTAGATTGCTAACTAAGTCTAAGAAAACCATCACATGCTTAGAGGAGAAAAATTCTGTTTTAAACAAAGAGGTAGATCAATTAAAAATAGAAAATTGTGCTTTAAAAGAAAAACTAGCTACTGTTTTAGATGCATCTATATGTGATAAATGTCCTAAGTTGGAGAAACATATAATTCATTTGAATGGTGATCTATCTAGAATTACTAGTGATAAAGAAAGCTTGAACGCATCTAGCTGTACATTGACTAAAGAGGTTGAAAAACTGAAAAATGACCTAGCAAGATTCACAAATGGCAGAGATAGCTTGAATGGTTTATTAGGACAACAAAAATGTGTTTATGATAAGGCTGGAATAGGCTATAAACCGAAGATACATGAGAAATATTTCAAGAAAGTTTTTGCTGCACCTAAGACATCAAACACACCATTTGTTAAATGCAATTTTTGTGCTAGAAAAGGTCACACAGCTTCTACATGTCATTACAGAAAATATGCTTATAATGAGTCTAAGTATATATGGGTTCCTAAAGGAAATATTTCTGCAACCAACTCAAAATGACCCAAATAGATTTGGGTACCTAAAGCAAAAACATAATTCTGTTTTGTAGGTGTGTTGGAAAGCCAAGAATGTGAAATGGTATCTTGACAGTGGCTGTTCCAAGCACATGACTGGAGACAAAAGCAAGTTCATTTCCTTTACCCCTAAGTCGAGTGGTAATGTTACCTATGGAAACAATAATAAAGGGAGAATACTTGGCATTGACAACATTGGAAGTGACTCAACAACAATCATTGAGGATGTACTATATGTTGAGGGATTGAAACACAACCTATTAAGTATCAGTCAACTATGTGACAAAGGCTTCAAGGTAAAATTCAATTCCAATAGTTGCTTAATAGAAAATCATCATGATGAAAATTTGAAATTAATTGGACATAGGACAGATAACATCTATATGCTTGATTTAGATAATATCTCTTCAAATACTGCATGCTGTCTTATTTCAAAAGAAGAAGAGAATTGTCTTTGGCATAGAAGAATTGCACACATTCACATGAACCACTTGAATAAATTGATTCGTAAAGATTTTGTAGTTGACTTGCCTAAACTGAAATTTGTGAAAGATGGACTATGTGATGCATGTCAAAAAGGAAAGCAAGTTAAGGTCTCTTTTAAACCAAAGAACATTGTTTCAACAACTAGACCCTTGCAACTTTTACTCATGGATTTATTTGGTCCATCTAGAACCAAAAGCTTTGGTGGTAACTCGTATGCATTGGTAATAGTAGATGATTACTCTAGATATACATGGACATATTTTCTATCTCATAAGAGTGATTCATTTGCCGCATTTAAGAAAATGGCAAAAATTGTGCAAAATGAAAAGGACGTAAAAATTGTTTCTATAAGAAGTGATCATGGGGGAGAATTTCAAAATGAAGTGTTTGAAAACTTTTTTGATGAGCATGACATTCAACATAATTTTTTTGCTCCTAGAACTCCACAACAAAATGGAGTAGTAGAAAGAAAGAATAGATCATTAGAGGAGATAGCAAGAACTATGTTGAACGACTCTAGCTTGCCAAAACATTTTTGGGCAGATGCTGTCAATACAGCCTGCTATGTGCTAAATAGAGTCTTGATAAGACCAATCTTAAAGAAAACCCCTTATGAGCTTTACAAAGGAAGAAAACCAAATATAGCATATTTACATGTTTTTGGTTGCAAATGCTTGGTTCTTAACAATGGAAAGAATAATCTTGGAAAATTTGATGTAAAGGCTGATGAAGGAATTTTCCTAGGTTACTATCTATCTAGTAAAGAATTTAGAATATATAATAAGAGAACACGAACTATTGAGGAATCTGTGCATGTGACATTTGACGAGTCTAACCCCAAAAGGTTGGGAAATGATTCTGTTATTGATGATCTTGCAGATTCAATTGAGAAAACTCTCCTAGAAGAGAAACAGGACAATGAAGAAGATGAAAGCTTAAAGAATGAATTGCTGCAGCAGGAGCAAACAGAACAACAACCTGACCTACCAAAGGAATGGAGGACTGTCAGAAATCATCCAATTAATAACATCATGGTTGAAATTACAAAGGGGGTAACTACTAGACAATCTCTTAGAAATGTTTGTAATCATATGGTATTTGTGTCTCAAGTAGAACCTAAGAACGTAGATGATGCTATAATTGATGAACTTTGGATGATGGCTATGCAAGATGAGTTAAACCAGTTTGAAAGAAACCAAGTTTGGAAACTAGTGCCTAAACCCAAGAACTGTCAAGTAATAGGTACAAAATGGGTTTTAGGAATAAACTAGATGAAAATGGTATAATTGTAAGAAACATGGCTAGATTGGTAGCAAAAGGGTATAACCAAGAAGAAGGCATAGATTATGATGAAACATATGCACCAATAGCAAGATTAGAAGCTATAAGAATGCTACTTGCTTATGCTTGCATAATGGGATTTAAATTGTATCAAATGGATGTTAAGAGTGCTTTCTTCAATGGATTTATACAAGAGGAAGTGTATGTTGGTCAACCACCTGGTTTTGAGAATAATGAATTGCCTAACCATGTTTATAAAATGTCTAAAGCACTATATGGCTTAAAACAAGCTCCTAGAGCTTGGTATGAAAGGTTAAATAATTTTCTCATCGAAAAAGGATTTAAAAGAGGTAAAGTTGACACAACTTTGTTCACTAAGAAAAAGGCACACAACATTTTACTTGTACAAATATATGTGGATGATATAATTTTTGGTGCCACTAATGAGCAGTTGTGCAATGAGTTTGCAAATCTTATGCAGAGTGAGTTTGAAATGTCAATGATGGGTAAGCTGAACTTTTTCCTTGGACTGCAAATAAAGCAAACTGAAAATGGAATCTTTGTTAGCCAAACCAAGTACTGCAATGAGTTGATCATGAAGTTTGGCATGGAAAATGCTAAGGAGATGGCTACTCCAATGAGTACCTCCTGTTATCTGGACAAGGATGAGCAAGGTAAACCTGTTGATGTTTCTAAATTCAGAGGTATGATAGGCTCACTACTTTATCTTATTTCTAGTAGGCTAGATATCATGTTTAGTGTATGTATGTGTGCTAGGTATCAAGCAAATCCAAAAGAATCACACTTAACAGCAGTTAAAAGAATAATTAAGTATCTGTTAGGAACAAAAGACATAGGATTATGGTATCCCAAGGGAGCTACCTGTACTTTAATTAGCTATTCAGACTATGATTTTGCTGGTTGTAAACTAGATAGAAAAAGTACTAGTGGAACTTGCCATTTACTAGGAAACTCATTAGTATCATTGTTCAGTAAGAAACAATCTAGTGTGGCTTTATCCACTACGGAGGCTGAATATGTAGCAGCTGGTAGCTGTTGTGCACAGGTTTTATGGATGAAACAACAATTAGTTGATTATGGTGTGCAACTAAACCAAGTTCCTATTAGATGTGACAATACGAGTGCAATTAACTTAACTAAGAATCCCATAATGCACTCTAGAACTAAACACATAGAAATCAGACATCACTTCATTAGAGATCATATACAAAGTAGAGAAATTGAGATTGAATATGTTGATACAACTAAACAACTTGCAGATATTTTTACCAAGCCCTTGAACAAGGAAAGCTTCTTTTTCATTAGAAGAGAAATGGGCATAGTTGATCAATCCTATATCAAATCTCTAAAGAAACAAAAGAAAATCAAAAGGGGAGGAAAATTAGATGGACGCACTTATTCTTTGATTTTCCTGCACCTATCCCTCTATCATGAACAATTTTATATGCTATGTTTGAATGATTAAATGCTTACCTTCTCTATTGCTTTAAATGTTTCTTTTCTTTACCTTTTTGATAATGCCAAAAGGGGGAGAAAAAAGTATGATATAGAGAAAGGAAATAATAACAAATTATACATGAAAAAAAAATGATACAGAGAAAACGAATTATACATGCATATGTTGAGGGGGAGCTTAAAAGCTTACATTATTAATAGGTGGTAAATCAAATTATGATATGTTAATATTTTTTTTGCTCTGATATACTTATGCTCATCGCTTCCGATACCATGATATAAATCTGTCAAAAACACTTAGCGTCTGCTACACTTATACACTGATCTTATAATTTGTTAAAAGGTTTGTCATAATCAAAAAGGGGGAGATTGTTAGATTCAATGACTTAGAGATTTTGATATATGACAAATACAACTTAATGTGTATGCAAGTGTTTTAGTATCAAATAACAAAGACAGGTATCAAGCAGTGATCAACAAGTTCAGTGAGCAATCAATGGAGAATATTTAAGGAAGAACTTGGAGGAATCAAAGAGCAAAGATGAAGATCAAGGAATCATCAAGACAAGAGCTTAAAGGAGAAATTAGATTTAAGTCTTAGATGATTTGTAAGAGATGAAATCTCTTATTCACAAAAAGCTCAATTAAAAAGATGCATGAAGAAAATCATTTTTCATAACCTGTATTAAAAGGAATAAGTCTTCGTTAATGAAAATGATTTTTTTGAAGTAATACAAAGCGCTCGTCCAACAAGTGATTGAAGCGCTCGTCCAACTAAAGTGACACAAGCGCTCGTCTACTAAGGCGACAAAAGCGCTCGTCCACTGAAATGATACAAGTGCTCGTCCACTAGAGTGATACAAGCGCCCGTCCACTAAAGTGACACAAGCACCGTCTACTAAGGTGACACAAGCACTCGTCCACACAAATCTTTGGACTTGCTAAGATCTTAATGAGAAGCTCCGTCCAATGACGTGGCATATGGAGCTCATCGATCATATGGAGCTCGTCTACTAAATGGAGGTCGTCTACTAGTTGGAGAACGTCCAATTACTTTGTGTTTTAGTACTTCCGTCTGCTGACGTGGTAATATGGAGCTCGTCTACTTGCCCGTCCGAATGTAAAATATTAATAGCTAGATGGATGAGGTTATTTTCAAGATGGACGTGAATGCTATAAGAACTATTAGAATCTTATTTCAAGAACCAGAATCAAGAAAACAGATTCTGTTAAATCAGATCCAAATCTGTTTTGATTGATCCCAACGACTATAACTTGTTTTCTATATATAGAGGGATCAAAGGAACACTTTTACAACATATACGCATATCACAATTTTACGAAATCAATTTGAGAAATCAATTGTGAAAATCATTCATCATCTTTCTTGAGCTTGTTGTGAAAAGAGTGTTTCAATACTCATAGGTGCTTCAATTTGTTTATCTGACTATTGAGAGTTAGGAATCAACTTTTGTTTTACAATTTGATTGTAAAGAGAGAGGGAGTCTCTCTGAGTGATTAGGGTGAGGTATCCCTAAGGTTGAACATTGAGGCTCTTCACAAGAGTGTGGTATCTCGAGGTGAAGGAGTGCTCTGTGGTGTAAAGGTTTTTCAAGCTACCTAGCAAAGCTTGTGTGTTAGTGTGTGAAATGCCACAGGTGGAGTGGGGACTGGATGTAGGTCACAATGGTGGTGACTGAACCAGGATAAATTTGGTTGTGTGGTATCTCTTAACTCAAACTCCTTTACTTTCTGTTTATGATCAAGAACCTGCGATTTTGATGTTTAAAGTTCAATATAATTTCTGTTCTTGATCTGTATAAACTGTATTGAAACCTGAGTTTGATTGTAATCAAGACTGTACTTTGTTATTACTGAGTTATTGAACCTGAATCTATTCTCTATTAATTCTGAATTAATCTTTTTTATCTTCATTATCTTCCAATTCAAGATTTTATATAAACCCTTCACCAATTTTGTAAAAGATCCTGAGGCCACAAAACCGCAACTCTGAAAAGAAAAGTTTTGTGAAAAAGTTTTTAAGAGGGAAATATTTTTTGAAGACTCAATTCCCCCCCCCCCCCCCCCCTTCTTGTGTCGTTGAAGCCAAAACAACATACCTGTGATTTCTAATCTCATGAGTTTCATCTAAAATTAAGATTTTCCTCCTATTGAGGTTGTTAGGGCCGAAACCCTAAGTGTTAGGATTAAAGAGGCTTAACTTTAATTTTCAAGGAAAGCATGTTGTTTTGATCCTAAAATTTTTACATGCATGAGAGGAATAGAATGATTTTTATGATTTTCCTTGTATTGTAGGATTTCTTGTATGATTTTGAGGGTTTAGTACCCTTGCATGTTGGTATTTTTGGCTTGTGGATGATTCTAGAGTGAAGATAATAACTTGGTGTGGATAAACTTGTGTAGAATGTGATTCTGGCAACATGATATACCTTTATTAGTAAGCCTATTATTTTTTTTATAAAAAACGGATTTCTAGAAAATAAATACATATTTGGAAAGAAGACTTCTGGGGCTTTAATTTGATATATAATATGTAAGTATTTGAAGAAGATTTACTAGGTCAAAACACCTGTCAAAGTAGAACAAAATTCTGTCTGCGAAATTATAAACATCATTGGTTGCATGATGATTTTGAGTATGATATTGAAGGTTAAAAACTTTTATCAAATTTTCTTGGTTAATACTAAAGTATAACTAAAGTTTTGTTGAAGTTTTAGAATTTTAACATATGTATATAAAGAGAAATGATTTCATAAAGTTACAAGTTAGTAAAATTGGATTTTTGGAAAAATCCTGTGCAGATAGAGGCAGTGTTTGATTTTTAATAAATAAATTCCTTTGAATTTTTACATGGGACCAATTGCACTGTATTTATGAGTGACTTGGGTACCTTAAATTAAATTTTCAAAAATTATAAAGGTCTTTTGATGGTTCTTCACATTTTAAAACCACTGTTGTTTCGAAAAATACTTTTATAAAAGAGTTCATCATAATTTTTGAATGAAAAATATGATTTTGAAAATGATATCTTTTAACATGGTCAAGTAAAGATTTTGGTATAAAATGGACTATCAACAAGTGTTAATGTAAAGATATACAAACATATGGGATTGAAGTATGTATGTGTGTGTGTGTGTGTGTGTGTGTGTGTGTGTATATATATATATATATATATGTATGTATGTATGTAAAAGTAAGTCTCGAACAAAATATCATCCAAGAAATTGTAAAAGATTGGACATCTCTAGCACTATTTTTCTAGCCATGGCCAAAACCTATACTTAGGAAGATAAAACGACTTTGTTGGTTTAACTTAAGTTGTTCACTTAATTCGTAGACTTGCGGCACGTGGTAGGCAAAAGGAAGTTGCTCTGGACAACGCGGAAACAAAGACTTTGTCTATCCGTCGAATTAGGCAAGGGGAGAAAACCTGAGGGATAATTATGTTATGATGACTATATGCCATGTGTGTTTGTTTTGATGTGTTTGATTGATGTTGTTATTGTTGTGGTTGTTTTGGTTGGATCTTGAGATTCATAATGTGCTGATAATTTATGAAAAACATGAATGTCACTTACATATGTTGAAGTTGTTGTATATGTGGTGATGATTTATGAGAAATATGAATGTAGAACATATATGTTGAAGTTGTTGTATATGTGCTGTGATTGTTGCATGGAAAGCCTAACCTTTGGTTAGAGCTCAATTAAATCCTTGAGATAAAAGTCTTAAGAAAAACTATATGAAGAACAATATAAATAAATATTTATTTTGAAGAAATGTTTTGGAAGAAGGAAAAATGAGTTATAATTTTAAAACCTTATCAGAATATTTGAAATAAAATAAAACTTTTATTAAGGAACTTTACTTGAAAAATTAAGTGATTTTACACTAAGAAAAATCAAACTTTGAAAAGATTTCGTGGTAAGAAACTTTGAAGAAAAACAAATTTATTTTTGAAGTTTTGTAAAGATTTATTTTAGTAACATTTTAATGAAATAAAAAAAAATTAGAATCAAAACAATTTTAGAAAGGAAAATTATTTAAGCTGAAAGATCTTATTTTGAAGAAAAATATAATTTTGATAACACTTGTAGTAATGTACCATAGAAAATGGAATTTTAGTTTCCAATGTTCTTAGAAAGAGTTTTTCTTCAAAAATATTTACTATATTTTTGAAAGGAAATAAACTTTTCCAAATACAAAGGAGATTTTTAGAAAAAGAAAAGGAGTTCCTAAAGTTTAAAGTTTTAAAAATGAATTTCAAAAGAAAATGTTGTTGAAAAGAATTTATTCAAGTAAAAATATCAGGTAACTTGGATAAGTTACGGAAGTTTTGATTTTGTATTTGTTTTCCACTGAACGAAAAGTATTGTTGAAAAGTGAACCTAGTAACCGAGACGTCGGGATACTAAAGTTAAAGCACGTGGATCCATGATCCGTATCACAATATTGTGGACTGTGTGTCCTATATATGAAGTTGTGGACTGTGTGTCCTATTTACGTTGTTTTGGACTGTACGTCCTATACATGTTGTTGTGGAATGTGTGTCCTAGACACGTTGCTGTGGACTGTGTGTCCTATTTTCATTGTTGTGGACTGTGTGTCCTACATACGTTGTGATAAAACGTGGTGAAAGTAGTAAAAAGGTGAAAGTTGTTCTCTACGACCACAAAGTCTAAGACTAGTGCACGGGTCTAGGACTGTTGTGATTGGACACTTGGACTAAAACATCATGTGTTGATAATGAAAGTTTTAAAACGTTGAAAATTTATGGATGGTCGTGAACCTTGAGCCTCGACGAAGGAAATAATGAAGCACAAAAAAAAGCTACGAAAATAAATGTTTTTACATGCATTTGGCAGACGTGCCCAAATTGTTTTGTGTGAATGCTTTGAGGGGAAAGGTATCTCATGCGATGGTGTATCATTGGTGCCTTGATGGACCATGATTTCCATGAGCCTTGTTCACTGTGCCTTGTGTAGGACGGTGTGCTCTGGAACCCACATGAGTTGATTACTGCCTTGGGTTGGACAGTTGCTGTGGGAATTAAGTTGAGCCATGTACATGTGTTGGCTATTTGTGCCTGAGTGGCAATTGAGACTGATCAGCTCACTTTTTTAAAAAATTGCATGGAGTTGGGGTCTCCGGAGACTAGGACAGAATTGTTGGAATATAGAAGTGCCATGTTTTCAAAAATGACGACGATTGTTGATATTATTTGTGAGCATTTATATGTTGATTATGAATATTCATATGATTTTGTTGCTCTGTGTTAGGACATGTAGTCGTCATAATTCATCCATATATTGGTATCTCACCCTTACAATATATCAGGTTTTCCCCTGGTCTTTTGCTGCAATACGAGGGCAAGTGGTGCCGAGAAGTTCGTAACCTCACTTAAGGATATCACTCCCGATCCTTGAAGAGGTTGGTGAAAATTCAATGGTGAGAACTATGGAATTCTTCCCAGTACTTATCTTTTAGTACGACCAGCTTAGGATGTTTCCTTTGGGATGGATGTTTTAAAGAAGTTATTATAGGTGATCTTGATAAGCCTTGTAATGATTTTATAAATTTTAGTACGAAAGATTATTCTATGAAAGTTCATATGTTGAAGTGTTTTGGATTTATAAATAAATATAGTTGTTGTGGATTATTAAACTTGGTATGATTATACTTTTTGTGTTGTGTGCATTATTTTAAGTACTCCGAAAAACTTTTTACGCTCATATTTTCAGACTTATGAAAATTATAGAAGTTTTTCCGAAAGCAACCAGTAAGCCTTCTTTTCAATTTATTTCCGCATATGATTAGGACGTAATATCCAAAGGGGGGGGGGGGGGGGTGTTATAGTCAATTTCAAGTTCTACTTCAAAATCTTCCACCCCCTCTCGTCATCTTCTTCAAGGATCAATTTTACCCCTTTCGTTGACAAAAAGTATGGTTCGAAGTGGTTTACCAAACTTAGCACCACTATCCCCAAATCCAACAAAGCAATTTGGGCCAATTTCCTCTGTCAGAGAATCATTTTTGTCGATGGTCCTGGTTTTAAAACCCATCGAATCTATCTTCATTTACCCAATACTACTGCTTGTTAGCTTGGTTTCTGTCAATCCCTCCTTGCTCCTTATTCACCGGATCCAGATGATCACTTCATCAATTCTAAAGCCCCAACCTATGGAGATGTTATAGCCATCAGCGACAAAGATAAAGCTCGCAGAGCCTTCTTATAACTTGCCCCCTTTTCCATCTTTCACAGAGCAACTCAAAGCTTCCTTGACTAGTGGAATGAATATTATTCCAACTTCCATCCAAGTTAAAAAGTTTGCTTGAGTCGTATTGAAGACTCCGCTGGTAATGGTGATGACTCTTCTGTGCAGGAATAGGATCCGTCAACCAAAACTCAAGGTGAACTTCGGAAAGAAATTCATGCTTTTGAGAAATTTTACAAAATCAAGTGGAATCCTATGAGACCATATGATATGGTTTGTCATGTTAACAATGTCTTAGCTAGAGCCAAAAGGAAGCATGACAATAAGGAATCTGAAAGGCTTGCTGAATATCGGGAAGTCCCAAATATGACCAAGGAATTTTTCGACAGCTTAAAGGTCGCTTTTCCTGATCCTGCGCCCATTCCTTGTGCTCCTTTATGTTTAGCATATTCACATCCAGGGAAGCCGACAAAGGGAGGCAACTTCAAATTTTTAGAAAGCGTGAGTGCTTATATCGATCCTTTTGAAAAGCCAAATCCAGTTACCTTCGCTTGTCGGTTTCTCCAGCCTGATGATGACTTTGTATTCCTTTCACGAATACTAACTTACAATCCAGGTACTTATTTGTTAAACAAGTATCTCTTCTCTTTTCTTCTTCACTGGCAGTGAACTTATTTATGCTTTTATTGATAGCCATTCCTATTGACAAACCTCTTCCTGGTAAATCCAATGCTATCGTATCAACAGAAGAAATAGTCGAGGACGAAGATGATGAAGATGAAGATCTGATTTCTGTAAAGGCCAAACCTACCAAGAAAGGATCATGATCGACAAAAGCTTCTATTCCTAAGACTCAAACGACTAAAGGGACCAAGAAAAGAAAAGAAAAAGCTCCAGTCTCTGATTCTCCTTCCAAGAAATTAAGATCTGCCAGAAGCTCTTTGATTTCAGCAGATTCTGATGCTGCCAAGGTTTAAACTCCATCCAAAGCACAAGACACTATTGCTGGCTCATCCAACAATTCTCCTCCTGACCAATCCATGGTAAAATTTCAACTCTTATGATTGGTTTGTTGGATTATATATACTTATTCATATTCTCTATATTTATTTCACTTTGACAGAATAAGAATACTGCCCGGCTTATTAAAGCAGCGAAGAAGACAAGCATCGACATTGACTTGGTGTCTTCAAACTCCAATATGGTATTTTTAATCATCTTGTTACCTTGTTCTTATCTTGTACCTATATTTTATTTCTATTTCCTATCTTAGGAAAAAAAACTCTTCAAATTGAGGACTTGACGACCATCCGGGAAATTGTCAACAAAACTGTGAAACTATGACACCCTTAACCCGAGCACCACATAATTACTTTATTAAGTGGAAAATAAAACGTTTAGTGAATTATCGATTACTTTCAGAAATACATAATTGTTGAAATTAATTTCATCCTTAATGTTTATAAAACTTTCTCCTTCAAGCATCAAATAACATAAATAAATGGAACGAGTAAAGTAAGAGATACAGAACACCTTATATATATATATATATATATATATATATATATATATATATATATATATATATATATATATATATATATATAACATAAGACCTTCTTAGAGACAGGCCACTTGACAGAAACTTACAAGAGTGAAAAGTCGATTTATACAGTGGGGGAGTTAAAGGTTAAACATACACTAACAGAATCAAACAGATTTAAAAAGTCCTAGGTCAAAAGAAACTATTGTTTTCAGAAAAGAGGAACAACTACCCTAACATCATCACCTCAAAAACAAAGACAAGTCCTACAGCTGGTCAAATAGACTAATGGAATCCATTAGGGAGACCGTGATGGTCATCCCCACCCTCTGGAGGCATATCTGGTGAAGACACCACTCCTCCAACTCCCATATCAGGAGAATATTCATCATCATCACTAAGCGGATAGTACTGTGGGTCCTCCTCCATAACCTCAACAGGGTCCTCCTCAACCATCTCCTGAGGATCCTCCACTACATCTGGTTGATAAGAATCCAACGACTGTAATGAAATCTGGATGGTCTCAAAAGTGTCTGTCCTCCTTCTTGGTCCTTCTAACACTGAATCATCAATCGTGCGAACAGGGCTCGTATACTCAACCGTTTGGGCCCCCCTGATGAAAAACCCATGCAGCCGGATCATGCGCATTATCAAAGATAATGGCCTGTACCCTTGAGTGCACCAGGGGCATGTTCGGATCCATCTATACTCAAGCAGATATAGGTACCAGATAGGGAAAAGAAAATTCAAGGGTAAGATACCAATATATGGATGATTTATGACAACTACATGTACTATATACACACAAAAACAACATATATAAATAAACAGTTACATACAACATAAGATTTTCAATATAACACAGTAACATAAATAATCTTCATTATTTTGAAAACAATTCATGGCACTTCTATGATTTAACAATCTATCCTAAATCTCCGGAGGTCCCAACTCCATTTTAGAAAAACAGTGAGCTGATCATACTCAAATAGCCAACACATGGAATAAATTATTTCCCACGGCACTGTCCAACTCAAGGCACAATAATCAACACCTGTGGGTTCCAGAGCACACTGTCCTACACAAGGCACAACGAACAAGGCTCATGGAAATCATGGTCCATCAAGGCACCATGAATACAACGTCGCATGAGAAACCTTCCCCTTAAATGTATTCACACAAAACAAATTGGGTATGTCTGCCAAATGCATGTAAAAACATTTTTGTTTTCACTTTTTTTTTTTGTATTTCATTCTTTCCTTTGTCGAGGCTCAAGTCTCATGGTCGCGCTGTCGCGCACGCGCCAAAAAGCGAGCGGTTTGTAAAAATGTAGTTTAGGGAGAGACAACTCGGATATCGTCTCACAAGGACTCTTAGGTTGTTGTTATTAACACAAAATCAGTTTTGGGGGGTTTTGGGTTTGGTACTAAATAAAGGAAACAAAACAGAAAACAGAGCTGTAAAAACAAATCAGTTAAATGATTAACAAATAAGCTAAAGACGATTAACCTACTGTTCTCGGTTTCCCAACTATCATCGGTTCATGTAAATTCCAAGCCCTAAGCAGATTCTAATCCCCTTTCGGTTGTAGCAACAATTAACAAACGAAATCACTACTACAGATATATGTTCCTAATCCCGAATTAAACAAATGGGGTTAAGCCCTCATGAACTAAACGAACATGAACGAACACACGCGAATTAAACAAACGCAATTCAATATAGGAACATAACATCACCGAAATAAATCAACACAACACTATACACTCCTGAATTAAACAAACAGAAATATATAGCATAGTATTGAAAAGGAAAAAGCAAATAAAACAGGAATTACATAACCTCAAGTGTGGATGGAACCCAATCACAGTAGATTAATCAAGGAGACTAGTTCTCCATTACAAAAGAAAAACAAAGTTGTAAACCTAATAGAAAAGAAGATAAACTACTGCTGACTAAAACTGCTTCAATCTGTCATAGAACAACAATTTATATCTGTGAGTTCTGCGCGAGCTCGCGAGGCGAACACTGTCTCGCGACGCGAATATTATGAACTGTCTGCAACATTTGGTCTTCTCGCGAGGCGAAGTACGGCTCGCGTGGCGAGGAATGGAAAAGTCATGGATTCTGGTCTTCAGTCTCGCGAGGCGAGACATGGATTCGCGAGGCGACACATAATGGTTTGCATTTTCAGGAACAGTCAGCCTTCAGGTTCGCGAGGCGAGTGAACTTTCGCGGGGCGAAGAACTCCAGAATTATTTCTTTTTATTACCTGCAAACAAGGATTAACAGTAAGTACTTTATTTGACTCCAAATCAACTAAATTAACCTAAAAATACTCTAGAGACTCAAAATGCTGCTTAAAGACAATCAAGTCTAATTTGGGCTAAAACGATATATAATTAGCACAAAACCACGGTCATACTAGCCATAAAACTAGATGAGCCAGCGACTGATCAAAATACCCCAAACTTAAACTTTGCTTGTCCCCAAGCAAACTAAAACTCAAAAACTTAAAAAGACTCCAGACATGGCAAGCTCTAAGGATTCAATCAACTTTGCACAAATTTAAGCAATTTCATCAAAACAGTTTTCTACAATGTTCCCCCCTTTCCAACAAAGCAATCCCCACATGCATTCATTCTAAACAATTGAGAAATTAGTCATTCAAACAATCAGTAATCTAAGCAAGGGATCCGAGTTACACATAAGGGGGAGATCACCAAATTCAAACAACTGCCTTCCTCACAAGGGAGTTTAGTGTTTCATTCAATCGCTCAGTTTTTGTCAGGCTAACAACATTTCACTCAATTTCACTTTTAAGAGCACTTCCCATGAATTTGATTTTCATCTCCAAATGGTTCCCACAGAAAACATGCATGCAACATCAAAAGGTCTTTTAAGGGTTGTAATGGGGCCTGGCTAAGGGTAGGATATACAAAGGTACTAGGCTTAAGTCCCTAGGAACTAAGAGAGCATGAAACAGTTTTATACATTGAATTTCCACTCAAGTTCCTTTTTTCATTTTTCTTTATACTTTTGGGCTACAGCCTTTTCCTTCAAATACTTTTATTTTTATCATTTTTTACACTTTTCTTTTTTTCTTTTTTTCTTTTTTTTCTTTTCTTTCCTTTTCTATTTTTCTTCTTTTTTTTTTCTTTGCCCTTTGGCTCCAACCTTTTTATTATATTTTTTTTCTTTTTCTCAATCCCAAACAACATATCATATCCTTGTAGCCACCCCAAACTTAGTTTCTTGCAACCATTCTCTTTGCTAAGCTTCCATGCTCTCCTAATCCTAAGATCGGGTTAACATGGTTTTTTTCCAGATTTTTGGCTTGTAACATAGGGTTATCAAGAAGCAATAGGCTAATTAGGCTCAAAGGGCTAACTAGGGAACATGCATTAGGGATGGTTATTTTTAGGCTAAGTAGTTATTTACAAAGAAAATGCCTAAATCATTTGAAGCAAACACATAAACATGCAAACCATAAAGAGATTCAAGCAAATTCGGGAAAGTGCAACTTAAAAGTGATTTCACACAGTTAAAAAAAACATGTTGGAGGCTCAAAACCTCACCTGGACAGTTTTGCAAATTGTTTGACAGAGATTCCATCCCTAGTGTGTGCTTCCCTTCACCCCAAACTTATCATAAATCATGCCATCACAACAAAATCTCAAAGTTCATTTTTCAATCACATGGGGATCACTTTTCAAAAAAAAAAATCAACCTAGGGGGAATCATCACATAAATCATGCAATCAATCTGTGCAAAATCAATCAAAACCAATCAAGCTCACCGACCAAAGACTTACACAATTTATTCAAACACAAGACCAACCAAACACAAAACAAAGCTACAATTAGTTCCCTCCCCCACACTTAAAACATACATTGTCCCCAATGAAACAACATGACTATAAAATCAGAGTGAGGGAAAGGAAGGATGTTCCCTGATCAAGTGGCAGTGTAGGTGGGAGCTTCCAAGGAGAGCTCCTCAACATTAGCATCGTCAGGAACACCAACAGCCACACCATGGAATGGCTCCAGCCTCTGCCCGTTAACCTTGAAGGACTTGTTGCTACCTGCATCTTTAATCTCTACTGCACCATAAGGAAACACATTAGTAACAACAAATGGGCCAATCCACTTGGACCTAAGTTTCCCAGCCATCATTTTCAGGCGGGAGTTAAACAGTAAGACTTGCTGGCCCACAGAAAATTTTTTCCTAGTAATCATCCTATCATGAAAATATTTTGTTTTCTCTTTATAAATCCGGGAGCTTTCATAGGCTTCTAGCCTAAGCTCCTCAAGCTGCTGCAACTGGAGTTTCCTTTCAATACCAGCTTTCGTCATTTCCAAGTTACAACACTTGACTGCCCAATATGCACGGTGCTCAACTTCCACAGGGAGATGACATGCCTTACCAAATACAAGCCTAAAGGGGGACATTCCTATTGGCGTCTTAAAAGCGGTCCTCTGAGCCCACAGCGCGTCTTCCAGACGGCGGCTCCAGTCCTTCCTATTCGGCTGTACCATTTTCTCTAAGATCTACTTGATCTCCCTATTTGATATCTCATCCTGGCCATTGGTCTGGGGATGATAAGCAGTGGACACTCTATGCACAACTCCATATTTCCGGAGTAAGGCTTCCATGGTGCGGTTGCAGAAGTGAGTGCCTTGGTCACTGATAATAGCGCGAGGTATGCCAAACCTGCAAAAAATATTGGACCTAACAAATTTTGAAACAACTTTAGCATCGTTAGTCCTAGTGGGGATAGTTTCCACCCACTTTGAAACATAGTCAACAACCAAAAGAATGTACAGAAAACCAAAAGAAGCAGGGAAAGGACCCATAAAGTCGATTCCCCACACATCAAAAACCTCACAAAAAAGCATGGGCTGCTGAGGCATCTCACTCCTACGAGTGATGGCAGGGCCTGTTGTTTGACATTCCTTACAATTCTTGTAGACCTCATAGGCATCTCTAAAAATTGTGGGCCAGTAGAACCCATAATCTAGGACTTTTCTTGCCGTCCTCTGTGGCCCAAAGTGTCCCCCTACTTGAGAGGCATGAGAAAAGTGCAAGATGGACTCTGTCTCATGATCGGGGACACACCTCCGAATCACCTGATCACTGCAAAACTTCCAAAGGTACGGATCATCCCACACATAGTACTTTGAATCACTCTTGAGCTTGTGGATCTTGGATCTACTTGTACCTGCAGGAACAACACCAGCAACAAGAAAGTTAACTTTGTCAGCAAACCAAGGGGTTACCTGTTGGTGCGGGTCGTCGCAAGTAATAAAAGAAACACGGTAAGTAATTACCGAGGTCGAACTCAGGGATTGGGCTACCAATTCGACTAATCCGCGGGAAATCCGATACGTTGGTCAAGTGAAGAAAGTGGTTGAGAGAGAGAGATTAATATCGCAATTCAAATAAGAAATCGATTAAAGCTAAGGTGATTAAATTCAGAAATTAAAATATCCAAGGTCTCAATTCCACATACCCAATCATGTATAGTACCCAAGTGATGATGTATTCCTCCCTAAGTTCAATTACAATGTCAACCGGGACCCCCAAATTCTCCTATATCCACTGTCGTTCTCAATAGGACATATTCGACGATTGGATTAATTACTTACTAGGTCTCATAATCCTAATCTCGAATTCTATTAAACCTTGTTCCCTATATGGTTGCACTAATCAAATAAATCCACTGTCGTGCTCATTATTCAATTAATGATTCCAATTCAAGTTCTAAAACACGACTCGCCGTTCGGCCTCAAACACGTTAACTAGTTAATCACGCAATACATGTGATCAACGCAATCAAATCAGAATTGGAAAACATTCATAAAAGAAGGGGAGAAAAACATACATCACAAGAACACTACACCGCCAAGGGTGGCTTCATTGATCCCTCGGACGAGGGGATTAGTTCCTCATACCCGTGACGACGCACAAACAATCGGCAATAATCTCCATAATAATAAACTAAAATGAGAAAAGAAAAGAGGAGGGAGACGCAACTCTAGAAACAAGGATTCGCACTACTACTCTGATCTAAACAGTGGCTAACAACTTGATACCTAATTCTGATCTGAGACAACCTTTAAATAAGGATTCTGTTTCTCGGCCGCTCACGAGGCGAGCTTACTCTCGCGACGCGAAATTTAGTATTGGCGCGCTTCAAATTTTGGATTTTCGCGAGGCGAGCTTGTATTCGCGGGGCGAGTCTTCCAACTTCATCTGTCATAGCCGTGACATTCATCACAGCTGGGCCGTGATGGTCTCTGTCTTCCAGGGTCTTCAGGCTCTCGCGAGGCGAACTTTCTCTCGTGGGGCGAGTCTTCAAACCTAAATTTGTCACAATCGTGACCTTAATCACGGCTATGCCGTGATAGTCTCTGTCTTGCAGGTCTTCAGACTCTCGCGAGGCGAGATGCTTTCGCGGGGCGAGATTCAATTCTAGGCTGTGACCTTCATCACGGCTAAGCCGTGATGGTCTCTGACTTCCAGGTCTTCATGATTCGCGTGGCGAGCAGACTGTTCGCGGGGCGAACCAGAGTGATGACTGTTTCTGCTTTATCTGATGTTCAGGATCGCGAGGCGAGCATCCACTCGCGAGGCGAGCATCTCCAGAAGTGCTTTTTCCACTGCTTCTTGACTTTCCTTGACTCCCGGAGCTTCACTTATTGACCTGAAAACACCAAAAGCAACCAAAAGCATAATTCTATCCAAAATAAGCTAAAAACTACACAAAAGACGCAAAACGAGTCAAAGTCCTACTTAAGAACAAAACAAGGCAAATTTGGGCGAAATCGAGAGTGAACTCGAATAATTTGCACAAAAACCACGGTCCATCTAGTTATAAAACTAGATAAGCCGAAGGCTTATCAAAACACCCCAAACTTAAACCTTGCTTGTCCCCAAGCAAGCTTAAAACTCAAAAACGACTCAAGACTTGGCAAGCCTAAAGGAATCAATCGATTTCGCACAAATTTAATGCAATCAAAACAGTTTTTCTCCAATGATCTCCCCCCTTATATTAACGTAATCCCCACATTCCTTTACTTTAAACATTTGAGAACTTCATCATTCATGCAATCATTAATCTAAGTTGAGGTTCAGAGTCACACACAAAAAGAAGATCACCAATTTCAAACAATTGCCTTCCTCACAAGGGTATGTAAAATTTCACTCATTCTCTCAAATTCGTCTAGGCTTTCAACTTTTTCACTCAATTTCACTTATCAGGAGCACTTCCCATGAATTTGATTTTCATCTCAAAAGTAGTTCCCACGTAAACATGTATGCAACATCAGAAGGTCTTTTAAAGGTTGTAATGGGGCCTGGCTCAAGGTAAGATATTCAAAGGATAGAGGCTAGGTCCCTAGGATCAATGAGAGCATGAAACTAATATCACAACAATTGAAGTCACTCTCATACTATTCTCTTCCTTGCACTTGGTGGCTACACACCTCTTCCTTTTTATATTTATTTTTCTTTGCCCTTTTTGGCACATTTTCAATGCTTTTCATCACCCAAAAATTTTTTTTTTTTCAAGCCTTCGGCCCTTACTTCCGTTTTTCTTTTTCTCAACTATGATTCATGAACTTGTAGCCACCCCAAACTTAGTTCCACAACAACACTCACAAAGCTAAAGTTCCATACTCTCCTAAATCCTAGGATAGGGGAAAATCATGGTTTTTCTGAGTTAATGGCTTGTAATGTAAGGTCATCAAGAACAATAGGCTTCAAGGCTCAATGTGGCTAACTAGGGATCATTCATCAAGGTTGGTTTAATTTATGGCCAAGTAGTTTTTCAAAGAAAATTGCCTAAATCATTTGATGCAACACATAAACATGCAAACCATATAGAGATTCAAGCAAATTCGGGAAAGTGCAACTTAACAGTGATTCACACAATCAAAAACAAAGTTGGAGGCTCAAATCCTCACCTGGACATTTTGCAAATTGTTTGACCGAGATACAATTCCTAGTGTGTGCACCCCCTCACCCCAAACTTATCATAAATCAAGTAATTACAATAAAATTCTCAAAGTTCAGTTTTCAATTTTTAAGTGGGGATCAATTTTTCTATTTTCAGAACCTAGGGGGAAATCATCAATGGTCAAAATAATTCATGCAATCAATCTATGCTAAATTCAATTAAAATCCAACAAGCTTGCCGACACGACATTCATACACAAACTCTTGATCTTCTCAAATTATTCAAGAGCGACAAACAAAAACAAAACAAAATCAAAACAAAACAAAAGTTAGGAAAAGAGAGGGATACCTAGCTTGGGTTGCCTCCCAAGTAGCGCTTGTTTAACGTCCCGAGCCTGACTTATTAAGAAGCATCCACCTGGATCCCATAGCCTGTGAAACAAGGGCCAAGAGACGCTCATCATATCAAATCCTCCACCCGGATCCCATGGTTTGTGAAGTGGCCCTTGCAGCAGCAATACCACTCTATTCATTATTCCACCCGGCCTTTGTGTGAAAATTCCATTGACCTCTATAATTATGAACTCACTTCCTCTCGGGTCAAATGGTGTCTTCACGAGGAAGTGTGCCAGACAAGTGGGAGGGTCTATCTTACCGGTGTCCACACATGCATGCAAGCCAACATATTTATTTAACGCATCAAAATCAGGTTGCTTGGCAAGCATGGTGAAATCCTCTGCCACTTTATCTTCATCTTGATCTCTACCCCCTTGCTCCGGTGCCTTGTCCTTTGCCAACTCCTCTTCCTTAGGTTGCTCTTCCTCAACATGTGGCTGTTCCTGGGCCTTGTCGCTTGTCAATTCCTTTTCCTCCGGTTGTTCTTCCTCAACATGTGGTAGTTCTTCCTCAACTCCCTGAGAACTAGTTACATCCCAGTCATATCCCAACACCCCACTGCTTCTAGTTGTTGTGGCATTGCATTGGTTCTTAGGGTCGTTCTCGGTATCAACTGGGAAAGTCTCTGGGGGATGCTCATTTAGTTTCCTTGCGAGTTGGGCAATCTTCATCTCTAATGCCGTATTCGCCTTCTCAAATGATGTGGCCATCCTATCAATCGTCGCAATTGTATTGATTGACACTTTCTCAAGTGTCACACTCAACCTCTCAAGAGCCAACTCCCAAGGTTGTGGTTGCCAATTTTGTTGAGGTTGTTGTTCCCAGTTCTGTTGAGGTTGTGGTTGCCAATTTTGTTGAGGTTGTGGTTGCCAGGCTAGACCATCGTCAGCATTACTCCAAGCGAAATCCGGATGGTCTCTACTCATATCACCCCAATACTGATTCGACTCGATAGTTGTTCGGGGCACGCTGTCATTATGCCATGGTTCCACATATACTTGAGGGAAGTAGAACGGACAACTCCAAGTGTCATGGTTCCCATTACAATATTCGTAACCCGGAAGCATTCCCTCGTGTACCTCGCATACAAAACAAGGCAAGACCAAGTGGAATCAAGGAAGTAGAGAGAATAATAATAGAAATTAAAAATAAAAATAAAAATAAAGATAACTTAACCAAATAATCAAACTACCCTAAAATTAGGAAAATTGGTTGTGCCAATCCCCGGCAACGGCGCCAAAAACTTGTTGGTGAACGCCGGCAAGTGTACCGGGTCGTCGCAAGTAATAAAAGAAACATGGTAAGTAATTACCGAGGTCGAACTCAGGGATTGGGCTACCAATTCGACTAATCCGCGGGAAATCCGATACGTTGGTCAAGTGAAGAAAGTGGTTGAGAGAGAGAGATTAATATCGCAATTCAAATAAGAAATCGATTAAAGCTAAGGTGATTAAATTCAGAAGTTAAAATATCCAAGGTCTCAATTCCACCTACCCAATCATGTATAGTACCCAAGTGATGATGTATTCCTCCCTAAGTTCAATTACAATGTCAACCGGGACCCCCAAACTCTCCTATATCCACTGTCGTGCTCAATAGGACATATTCGACGATTGGATTAATTACTTACTAGGTCTCATAATCCTAATCTCGAATTCTATTAAACTTTGTTCCCTATATGGTTGCACTAATCAAATAAATCCACTGTCGTGCTCATTATTCAATTAATGATTCCAATTCAAGTTCTAAAACGCGACTCGCCGTTCGGCCTCAAACACGTTAACTAGTTAATCACGCAATACATGTGATCAACGCAATCAAATCAGAATTGGAAAACATTCATAAAAGAAGGGGAGGAAAACATACATCACAAGAACACTACACCGCCATGGGTGGCTTCATTGATCCCTCGGACGAGGGGATTAGTTCCTCATGCCTGTGACGACGTACAAACAATCGGCAATAATCTCCATAATAATAAACTAAAAGGAGAAAAGAAAAGAGAAGGGAGACGCAGCTCCAGAAACAAGGATTCGCACTACTACTCTGATCTAAACAGTGGCTAACAACTTGATACCTAATTCTGATCTGAGACAGCCTTTAAATAAGGATTCTGTTTCTCGCCCGCTCGCGGGGCGAGCTTACTCTCGCGACGCGAAATTTAGTATTGGCGCGCTTCAAATTTTGGATTTTCACGAGGCGAGCTTGTATTCGCGGGGCGAGTCTTCCAACTTCATTTGTCACAGCCGTGACCTTAATCACGGCTATGCCGTGATAGTCTCTGTCTTGCAGATCTTCAGACTCTCGGGAGGCGAGATGCTTTCGCGGGGCGAGATTCAATTCTAGGCTGTGACCTTCATCACGGCTAAGCCGTGATGGTCTCTGACTTCTAGGTCTTCATGATTCGCGTGGCGAGAAGACTGTTCGCGCGGCGAACCAGAGTGATGACTGTTTCTGCTTTATCTGATGTTCAGGATCGCGAGGCGAGCATCCACTCGCGAGGCGAGCATCCACTCGCGAGGCGAGCATCTCCAGAAGTGCTTTTTCCACTGCTTCTTGACTTTCCTTGACTCCCGGAGCTTCACTTATTGACCTGAAAACACCAAAAGCAACCAAAAGCATAATTCTATCCAAAATAAGCTAAAAACTACACAAAAGACGCAAAACGAGTCAAAGTCCTACTTAAGAACAAAACAAGGCAAATTTGGGCGAAATCGAGAGTGAACTCGAATAATTTGCACAAAAACCACGGTCCATCTAGTTATAAAACTAGATAAGCCGAAGGCTTATCATTACCCCATGCAGATGTAGAAGCTGTTCATCCGGAAAATCATCCTGGATGGTAGAAGGATCCTCATCCCTTGCTATTCGGCTCAAGTGATCGGCTACCAAATTTTCAGCTCCACTCTTGTCTTTTATCTCCACATTGAACTCTTGGAGCAAAAGCATCCACCGAATCAATCTTGGCTTCGCTTATGGTTTCTTTAACAGGTATTTCAGAGCTGCATGGTCAGTGAAAACAATAACCTTGGAACCTAGCAAATATGACCTAAATTTATCAAGTGCAAAAACAACAGCTAGCAGTTCCTTTTCAGTGGTGGTGTAATTTGATTGTGCAGCATCTAATGTCCTAAAAGCATAATGAATGACATGGGCAGCCTTGCCCACCCTTTGTGCCAGAACCGCTCCCACGACATAATTAGAAGCATCACACATGAGTTCAAAAGGGAGGGTCCAGTCAGTGGGCTGGATGAAGGGGGTTAGGTCAATGCTCTTTTCAGGTAGTCAAATGCCTTCTTGCAGTTGTCATCAAAATGGAACATGGCATCATTCTTCAGCAAGTTTGACAAAGGCAGAGCTATCTTGCTGAAGTCCTTAATGAAACGCCTGTAGAAACCTGCATGCCCAAGAAAAGAACGAATCTTGCCAACGCAAGATGGGTAAGGCAATGTAGAAATCACATCAATTTTGGTAGGATCTACTGAAATACCCTATTTAGAAATAACATGACCCAAAACAATCCCCTGTTCTACCATAAATTGACATTTTTCATAGTTCAAAACCAAGTCAGTCTCAATGCATCTTTCTAGAACTAAACTCAGACTATGAAAGCATGCATCAAATGAGGATCCATATACAGTGAAATCATCCATGAACACTTCCATGAAGTTTTCAATAAATTCAGTAAAAAATGCTAAGCATGCATATTTGGAAAGTGCCAGAAGCATTACAAAGTCCAAATGGCATCCTCCTATAAGCAAACGTGCCGAAGGGGCACGTGAAAGTGGTCTTTTCCTGATCCTCTGGGGCAATATGGATCTGGAAATACCCGGAAAAGCCATCAAGAAAACAGTAATGAGATTTACCAGCCAGCCGTTCCAGCATCGGATCGATGAACGACAAAGGAAAATGATCCTTTCTAGTGGCCTGGTTCAACTTCCTATAATCTATACAGACTCGCCAGCTATTCTGGACTCTAGTAGGTACAAGCTCATTATTATCATTTCTTACCACTGTGAGACCGGACTTTTTGGGTACAACTTGCACTGGACTTACCCAAGTACTATCAGAGATGGGGTATATAATACCTGCCAGCAAAAGTTTAGTCACCTCTTTCTTCACCACATCCAGAATCAATGGATTGAGCCGCCTTTGGGCCTGCCTAACTGGTTTAGCCCCATCCTCCAATAGAATTCTATGCATACATCTGGAGGGGCTAATTCTTGGGATGTCAGCCAAGGTCCACCCAATCGCCTTCTTGTGCTTCTTCAGAACTTCCAAGAGTTTAGCTTCCTGGTCAGAGTCAAGGCTGGAGGAAATAATGACTGGAAGTTTTTCATTCGTCTCCAAGTAAGCATACTTCAGGTTCCCAGGAAGTGGCTTGAGCTCTAAGGAGGGTGGCTGCTCAATGGATGGTACATTTGGAGTAGCCATGATGTCAAGAACTTCGGCTGAACAGACAGCTTCACTCACACTATCACCCTGCAAAGTTGAATCAAGAAACTCAGCACAAACAGCACACGGGTTAGTGTCAGTACAGTCAGTACATGAATATATATCATCAAAGCCAGAAATAAATGGAAAATCAGAAACAAGGTCCTCATGGGTGTCATCAATAATCTCAGAAAGCAACTCTAATTGGAAAACAGAGTGCTCCTCCAGGGGATGCTTCATAGCATCAAAGATGTTAAACTTTGCCACAATATCACCAAACTCCATAGACATGGTCCAATCATTAACATCAATCTTAGTCTTAGCTATCTTCATGAACGGTCTGCCCAGGATTATTGGTGATCTACTGGAATTTGTCTCTCCTGCCATGTCTAGGATGTAGAAGTCAGCAGGGAAAATCAACTCATCAACTTGTACCAGCACATCTTCTACCATTCCCATGGGGCGGGCACTGGTCCTGTTGGCCAACTGGATAGTGAGACCTGTATACTGCAAAGGACCAAGATCAAGGTTATTGAAAATAGAGGTGGGCATGACATTTATGGAGGCTCCCAAATCCAACATGCAATTTTCGAATCTGCTGTCCCCAATAGTGCATGGAATAGTAAAAGTGCCTGGATCCTTGCACTTCTGTGGTAGTGCTTGAGTGGGGGCTGAAACAGTAACTCTTTCTGGTGCAGGCTTAGACTGGATAAGGGCTGAAACATTTCTTCCCAAATTAACTCTCTCGTTACTCTTCGACCTTCTCTTGTTGGTGTAAATCCTTCAGAAATTTTGCATACTTAGGAACCTGCTTGATCACATCCAAAAGAGGAATATTTACAGCCACCTTTCTGAACACATCTAAAATTTCCCTCTCCTTGTCTTCACCACCAATCTTCTTATTTTTCTGCACTCTGTGTGGGAAGGGGATTGGTTGTATGTACACTTTCTCAGCTTCAACATCAACTGAAGGCTCAGGAGTTACCTCAATAGTTTCTTCATCTTTTTCAGAGGATGCCTCAACAACTTTTCCAGATCTCAAAGAAATGACACTCACATTAGGATTGGAGACATTGGGATTTATCACTGTCTGTACAGGTAGTTGGTTTGACCCTTGAGCTTGCTGTTGGTGGACGAATCTGGGCAAGTATACCCAGTCGTGCAAGTAATACGGTGGTAAGACCGGTTTATCGTATCCACGGGGATTGGATGTCAAGTACCAATTCGCAAGCTCGGCAACTATCTACTAAACTATTGATCAAGAGAAAGTAAAATAAACAAAAGAAAAGAAATAAAATCTTTTTGTCTTTTTGGGGACTTTTGACAAACACTTGGCGTGCAGAAAGGATATGTTGGGACTAGACTTCACCAAACCTCTAACTCATGCACTATCAGGACTAGATACCTCCCATTCATGCTTCAGATATTAAAATCAATCCACTAAAATACTCAAACCCCGATTCCTCGGATGGCAAGAGCCTAAATCCACTAATAGACCCTAATTCCTTAGGTGGCCTAGATTAATGAATTTGCATTAAGATTAGGGATCATGTGATTACTAGTAAACCTAGTTCCATTCCTAGATACAAGGCTTACTAGGTGATTAAATTCAGTTCCGGTTATGATACGAACGTTCCCATTGCATACCAAAACACAAATCAAGTCATGGGGGTGCTAGCCACAACAAGCATTAAGCACAGAAAAATAACCACTAATACGAAGACATGAACATAGATTAATCAGTCAAGATAAATACATAAACATAAGTTGGATTACATCTAATCCCAACACAGGGATTTAACTACTCATAAAACAAAGAAAACCAAACCAGAGAAATAGGAAGGAAGAGGAGAGGAGAGGCCCCATGGGAGCTTTCCTTCTTCTTCAAAGCAACCCCTATTGGCTCCCTTCTAGGGTTGAAACCCTAGCCCAGCTGCAGCCTCCAAATGCCTTCAAATGGACCCCAAAAACTCCTCTGTTCTGTCTGCTGCGCTCTTATTTATAGGTCTGCTGCGCGTCACGGCCGTGATGGCCATCACGGGCAGGCCGTGACGCGTTCTGTCCAAGGCGTGTTTTCCACTTTTGAGCTCTCGCGAGGCGAGCTAGGTTTCGTGACGCGAAACCCTAATTTTCTGGTTGGCCACGGCTGTGATGTCTATCACGGGCAGGCCGTGACAGCCTCTGACTTTTGCCTTCTGCTCTGCTTGATCACGGCCGTGATGGTCATCACGGCCAGGCCGTGATGGGCTCTGTTTGGCTCATATTCTTCATTTTTCAAGCTCTATTTCATCCAAGCTCCACCATGGCTGATTTTGATCATTTTTACATTGAATTCCTGCAAAACAACACCAAGAAACCGCTTCACCCGTTCCAAGGGAAAATCTAACTAAAATCAACTAAAGAATGCCTAATCTATATGCAAAATGCATGCAAAAGTATATAGAAAATATCATGTAAAATCACACTATCAAATCACCCCAAGCTTATTCAATTGCTTGTCCTCAAGCAATCACTAAGGCCAGAAGAATAAACAGAACATTGATAGTGAACTAAGAACCCGAGTAAATGATCCAAGCAATAGGCAATTCAAACAATTCAGCAAGAGACAATCCATTCAAGTCCAATTAGAGGCTTAGGTTCCTTAGAATCATGTTCTCACTGATTTGGGCACTCTTTCTCACCTGAAGCTCACCCCAAGCTTGTTTATTTGCTTGGCCCTCTTCCTCACCACTCAAGTGTTTTGGGGATAAGACATTTCACTCAATTTTCCTCAAGGAATGAATCCTACCATAGGCTTGACTATCAACCAAATCTCTACTTTATTAATGAAAACAATCAAGAATCAAGAGGTCTTTCACTTGATTGTAACGTGGCCATGGGATTAATCGTTAGGTGGGGATAACAAGAAAAGGACATTTCAAAAGGCTACATAAACATCAAGCTTTGCGAACATGACCTTCTAAAATACCTTCTTGGGTTTTCAATTCATTTTTCCACCTTTCTTTTCTTTCTTTCTCTTTTTATTTCTCTTTTCCTTTTTTCTTTTTTTCTTTTTTTTTTTCATCCCCTTCTCTATTTATTTTTATTATTTTTTTCTTTTCTTTTTCTTTGGAGAATGGGAGATTTTTTTAACTCAAGAGAATTATTTTGCTTTGATTCTTTCATCCCAAACTTTTTCGACTACCTTTTTCACCCTTTTTGTAATACTTTAGAAGGTCCCTTATCAAACATATTTATCAAAACATTCCAGGGTACCAAGAAAAGCATTTTTATTCTTTCAGGCTCAAAATTGGGCAACTAAGGGGTAGCATTTCATCATTCAAAGCTCAGAAGGCCAGAAAAATACCTAGTGCCTCCATCATTTTCAAAAATGTTTTCAAAAATTATTAAGCTTTAAAATGGTTTCAAGTCAAGTTCTAGAGAAAACAAACCAAGAGGAATAACACTCTAACACAAGGAATGGGGTAAAATTTTGTGAGTACCCCTTTTGGCTCAAAATCTCACATTTTAGTTTAGAATCAACAAAAAACAAAAATCTTCAGAACCATATGCTAATTATCAACTATCCAAGATTATCTCAAGCATTTTCATTTTCAGCCATATCACAAGAATAACAAATTGGGTTCCACAATTCACTATCTCAATTATTGGCACTTAGTTCTCACAATTGGATACAAAATCTAAGCAAGGGTAATCTAATAATGTGATCATGCAAACTATCATGCAAAACTATATGAATGCAACATGCAAAATGCAAATGCAAAATACCCTCACCCCAAGCTTAAGAATTTACATTGTCCCCAATGTAAACAATCAAGTTAGAGAGAGGAAAGAAAAATAAAATAAAGCAAAAAAATTGGAACGGCTTACCGAGGCGGTAGCGGGTGTTGGCTTTCATTTCAGTCAGAAACTGCTTGAAAGTTGGGTTGCTTTTTCTTGTCTTCTTGCTCTCCCTTCCTTCTTTCTTACCCTGGAATCACTTGGCAATTTTATTAGTAAAAGAAAACTCTTGATCTTCTCAAATTATTCAAGAGTTTAAAAGTCAAAAATAAAATCTAACTAAACAAAAAGGAAAAAGGAAAAAGGAAAAGAAAAATTGGGTTGCCTCCCAATGAGCGCTTCTTTAATGTCACTAGCTTGACTTATTAAAAAGTATCCACCTGGATCCTCCACCCGGATCAAATGGAAATTGGAGTGGAGATTGTAGCAGTAAAATAACTTTATTCTCAATTCCACCCAGCCATTGGGTGGAAATTCCATTGACCTTTGTAATTATAAATTCACTTCCTCTCGGGTCAAGTGGAAATTTCAAGAAGAAGTGTGACAGACAAGTGGAAGGGGCTAACTTACCAATGTCCACACATGCATGCAAGCCAACATAATTATGTAATACAGAAAATTCAGCAAGCATGGTGGAGGGAGTGCTTTCCAAATGCACCGCCTTCTCACTTGTTCCTCTCCAAGGATGTGTGGAAGGTAATTCCTCTTGTTGTTGTTCATCTACCACCACCTTTTCATCTTCATTGTGATCCATTCCCACAACCAGATTTTTCTCAAATGCTGATTCTTGTGGCTCTATGGGAATCATACATGGTGGTGGAGGTGGCAAATATGAGCAAAAGGTTTCCCAATCCTCCTCGGAGAAGTTATATATAAGCCTTCCCGTCGTATAATCAACTTGTGCGGGAGTAACATGATCCATCAAGTCCATGACATCTCCCAAACACCAGTTGTCTTCCAAAACGCGACTGGAGGCTTCCTCATCAGGTGGATAATAAAAATTTTCCATGAATTTTGTCCACCTTGCAAAAACAAAACTCAAACAAAAAGATCAAATATATACAGAAAATAAAAATAATAACAAAAATGTCTAAACTAGTTGCCTCCTCTGTTACTAATGATATTGGCAAAACCAATCCCCGGCAACGGCGCCAAAAACTTGGTGGACGAATCTGGGCAAGTATACCCAGTCGTGCAAGTAATACGGTGGTAAGACCGGTTTATCGTATCCACGGGGATTGGATGTCAAGTACCAATTCGCAAGCTCGGCAACTATCTAGACTAAACTATTGATCAAGAGAAAGTAAAATAAACAAAAGAAAAGAAATAAAATCTTTTTGTCTTTTTGGGGACTTTTGACAAACACTTGGCGTGCAGAAAGGATATGTTGGGACTAGACTTCACCAAACCTCTAACTCATGCACTATCAGGACTAGATACCTCCCATTCATGCTTCAGATATTAAAATCAATCCACTAAAATACTCAAACCCCGATTCCTCGGATGGCAAGAGCCTAAATCCACTAATAGACCCTAATTCCTTAGGTGGCCTAGATTAATGAATTTGCATTAAGATTAGGGATCATGTGATTACTAGTAAACCTAGTTCCATTCCTAGATACAAGGCTTACTAGGTGATTAAATTCAGTTCCGGTTATGATACGAACGTTCCCATTGCATACCAAAACACAAATCAAGTCATGGGGGTGCTAGCCACAACAAGCATTAAGCACAGAAAAATAACCACTAATACGAAGACATGAACATAGATTAATCAGTCAAGATAAATACATAAACATAAGTTTGATTACATCTAATACCAACACAGGAATTTAACTACTCATAAAACAAAGAAAACCAAACCAGAGAAATAGGAAGGAAGAGGAGAGGAGAGGCCCCATGGGAGCTTTCCTTCTTCTTCAAAGCAACCCCTCTTGGCTCCCTTCTAGGGTTGAAACCCTAGCCCAGCTGCAGCCTCCAAATGCCTTCAAATGGACCCCAAAAACTCCTCTGTTCTGTCTGCTGCGCTCTTATTTATAGGTCTGCTGCGCGTCACGGCCGTGATGGCCATCACGGGCAGGCCGTGACGCGTTCTGTCCAAGGCGTGTTTTCCACTTTTGAGCTCTCGCGAGGCGAGCTAGGTTTCGTGACGCGAAACCCTAATTTTCTGGTTGGCCACGGCTGTGATGTCTATCACGGGCAGGCCGTGACAGCCTCTGACTTTTGCCTTCTGCTCTGCTTGATCACGGCCGTGATGGTCATCACGGCCAGGCCGTGATGGGCTCTGTTTGGCTCATATTCTTCACTTTTCAAGCTCTATTTCATCCAAGCTCCACCATGGCTGATTTTGATCATTTTTACATTGAATTCCTGCAAAACAACACCAAGAAACCACTTCACCCGTTCCAAGGGAAAATCTAACTAAAATCAACTAAAGAATGCCTAATCTATATGCAAAATGCATGCAAAAGTATATAGAAAATATCATGTAAAATCACACTATCAGCTGTATGTTATTCATGGAAGTGGCAAGCTGTCCAATCTGTGTCTGTAAAGAATTAATGCTAGCATCCGTTCGCTGCTGAAACTGACCAATTTGTCCAACCTGTGTCTGCAAGGCCTGAATACTAGCATCCGTTCGCTGCTGTAACTGACCAAATTGCTGCTGAAACTGGAGATTCTGTGCATTTATTTGTCCAGTTATTTGTGAAGTCATTTGCTTGAACATGTCCTCCAGTGAAGGTCCGGAAGGTGCAGAAGTGGTCACTTGAGGGGGATCTTGTGGTGGTGCCATCGGTTGTTGTTGGGATGAGTTCCCATACCGAAGGTTAGGATGATTCCTCCAGTTGGGATGGTACCTATTTGTGGAGAGATCAGGAGTGCTGTACCGGTTTTGACTATTGCCTTGATTGTAAGGATGGACTGCATAAGCTTGAGACATATCAGTAATTGACCCTTCCTTCGGAATGGGGCATGCATCATACGGGTGCTCAGGAGAGTTGCACATGCCACACAACCTTGCAGGCTGAACCCTATCCATTGCCAATTGCCTTACAAAATAAGTGAGCTCATCCATTCTATTCTCAAGGGCCTGGTTGGACGAAGAGCTATGGACCTCATTCACACCCCTTGTCTCAACAGAATTTCTTCTGGTAGTAAACTGATGGGAGTTCAGTGACATATTTTCAATTAATTGCTTGGCAGCAGCTGGAGTCTTATCAACAAGTGCTCCACCACTAGCAGCATCCAAAATATTTCTATCCATCGGTAGTAACCCTTCATAAAAATACTGGATAAGAAGTTGCTAAGAAATCTGATGCTGAGGGCAACTGGATACCAACTGCTTGAATCTCTCCCAATATTCAGCCAATGACTCATTTCCTTGTCTGATGCCACATATTTCCTTCCTGATTGATGCAGCTCTGGAGGCAGGAAAATATTTCTCTAAGAAAACCTTCTTCAAATCGTTCCAGGTGGTAATAGAGTTTGGCTCAAGATATAACAGCCAATCCTTTGCAGCTCCCTGTAGTGAAAACGGGAAGGCTCTCAACTTGATGTTATCCTCAGTTATTCCCTCTGGTCTCAAGGTTGTAGAGCAGACAACCTGGAATTCCTTGAGTTGCTTATGTGGATCCTCACCTGCAAGACCACTAAACTTTGGCAACAAGTGAATGAAACCAGATTTTAATTCAAAAGGAGTAACAGCACCAGAATATTCAATACACAAGCCATTATAATTAACATCAGGGGCAGCTAGCTGTCTTAATATCCTTTGGTCACCCATATTGTCAAAAACAGTTTTAGAATTAGAATCACCACTAGTGCTAGCCCGAATTTCTCTACGGCGTGTGTGTTCTTTCAATTTCAGGATCAAAATCACACAATTCAGGGCAAGTAGACCTAGTAGCCAGACCAATTCAAAACAAAAAATGAAAATAAAATAAAAAGAAGAAAAAAAATGCGAAAATAACAAACAAGAGTTCCCCGGCAACGGCGCCAATTTTTGGTCGCGTTGTAGCGCACGCGCCAAAAAGCGAGCGGTTTGTAAAAATGTAGTTTAGGGAGCGACAACCCGTATATCGTCTCACAAGGACTCTTAGGTTGTTGTTATTAACACAAAATCAGTTTTGGGGGGTTTTGGGTTTGGTACTAAATAAAGGAAACAAAACAGAAAACAAAGCAGTAAAAACAAAGCAGTTAAATGATTAACAAATAAGCTAAAGACGATTAACCTACTGTTCTCGGTTTCCCAACTATCATAGGTTCATGTAAATTCCAAGCCCTAAGCAGATTCTAATCCCCTTTCGATTGTAGCAACAATTAACAAACGAAATCACTACTACAGATATATGTTCCTATTCCCGAATTAAACAAACGGGGTTAAGCCCTCATGAACTAAACGAACATGAACGAACACACGCGAATTAAACAAACGCAATTCAATATAGGAACTTAACATCACCGAAATAAATCAACACAACACTATACACTCCTGAATTAAACAAACAGAAATATATAACATAGTATTGAAAAGGAAAAAGCAAATAAAACAGGAATTACATAACCTCAAGTGTGGATGGAACCCAATCACAGTAGATTAATCAAGGAGACTAGTTCTCCATTACAAAAGAAAAACAAAGTTGTAAACCTAAAAGAAAAGAAGATAAACTACTGCTGACTAAAACTACTTCAATCTGTCATAGAACAACAATTTATATATGTGAGTTCTGCGCGAGCTCACGAGGCGAACACTGTCTCGCGACGCGAATATTATGAACTGTCTGTAACGTTTGGTCTTCTCGGGAGGCGAAGTACGACTCGCGTGGCGAGGAATGGAAAAGTCATGGCTTCTGGTCTTCAGTCTCGCGAGGCGAGACATGGATTCGCGAGGCGACACAGAATGGTTTGCATTTTCAGGAACAGTCGGCCTTCAGGTTCGCGAGGTGAGTGAACTTTCGCGGGGCGAAGAACTCCAGAATTATTTCTTTTTATTACCTGCAAACAAGGATTAACATTAAGTACTTTATTTGACTCCAAATCAGCTAAATTAACCTAAAAATACTCTAGAGACTCAAAATGATGCTTAAAGACAATCAAGTCTAATTTGGGCGAAAACGATATATAATTAGCACAAAACCACGGTCATGCTAGCCATAAAACTAGATGAGCCAGCGGCTGATCATCTCACGACCATCCAAAATTTTTAAACGTTTTGAAACTTTTATTATCAACACAGGACATTAAAGTCCGAGTGTCCAATCACAACAGTCATAAACTGATGCACCAGTCTTGGATGTTGTGGTCATAGAAAACAACTTTCACCTTTTTACCACATTCGCCACGTTTTAATATAACGTATGTAGGACACACAGTCCACAACAACGTGACACGGATCATAGATCAACGTGCTAAAAAACACTAGTGTCACGACGTCTCGGTTACTAGGCTCACTTTTTCAACGTTATTTTTCGTTCAGTGAAATCTAAATACAAAACAAAATTTTTTCGTAACTTATCCAAGTTATCAGGTATTTTCTTTTAAATAAACCTTTAAAAGAAAACTCCTTGTCTAAAATTCATTTTGAAAGGAAAACTTTAAGTTATAGAAAATCCATCACCAAAAAAATATCTATTTTATTTTGAAAATTTTATTTTTCTAAGAACACTTGAAAGTTCTCAAATAAAATCTTTTTGAAACTAAGAAATCAATTTATTTTCTCTTCACGTTTTCTTTTCATAAAATATTTTCAAAAAATGTTTATTCTTAGCGTAAAATCATTTAAATTTTTATTTAAATAAATTTTTATTTTTCCCAAAACATTTCTTCAAATGAGATGTTTATTTCTAGTATTCTTCATTAGTTTTATTAATGCTTTTGTCTTGAGAATCTTAATTGAGCACTAACATTAGTTAGGCTTTCCATACAGCAACCAAAGCATCATCATAATAAACATAACAAGTAATCAACTAACTTCAAACACATCTTCATGAATATTCATCAAATCATAAAGCATATATATATATATATATATATATATATATATATATATATATATATATATATATATATATATATATATATTCGCTTGACGAATAAAAAGTCGTAGTTTTTCTTAGTTTTAAGGTACGAACTTTTGTATCCCGTTACGCTTGGAAATCTAAACAAAATTATATATAAAATATAAGTTAAAAATTTACAAAATCATCCCATTTTCTCATGCATGCATTCGCCCCTACCATGATTTTAATGATAAAAATTTTGGCTTTTCACAAGCTTTTGGATCAATGATCCTTAAGCATCCTTAAACAAATTTTAATCTCCTAACCTCCTGTAAAAGTGATTTTCGGCTTAGACATAAAAGTATGTAAAAATTTTGATTTTTAATTTTCTAGCTACATGCATGTAAATAAATTGATATTTTAAGCAAACATCCTTCAAAAAAATTGAACAAGGCTTCCTCAACTCTTCCAATAGAGTTTCAGCCTTCATAAAAATAAACGGCTAGGAACTTTATTTTTTTCAACTTCATAAACACATGCATGTAATTAAAATCACGACTTTACTCAAATGTTCTTCTAAAACAAAAATCTTTTCAAATTTCATAATTAAGGTTTGATTATGGTAAATTAAATAAAAACATCATTTATTTTCATGGTCTCAAAATGCATAAATTAAAGAACTTTAAGTCATGCATGTATGTTTTGAACCAAAAACACCAACTTAGCATCACTTAGGGTTTTGGCTATATCAATACAAAGTAGAAAAGAAAACTTAATTTTTTTTTTCGATGAAGCTTAGAAGCTTAAAATTACATGCATTAAGGTTCTTAAGCCATGCATGTGAAAACAAGATGAAAACACTAGTTTTCCTACACATAGGGTTTTCGGTCACCCTTTAAAAATTGGCTTTGAAAATTTTTCTTGCAACATGCAAATGCATAAGATGATGGTAGAGTTGAATATGAGTTAGTAGAAATTTATTTCATGCTAAAAAGATTTTTCTGGACATTTTTCTTGAATTTTTTACATTAAACTCATAAACATGAAACTTGAAAAAAATGAACATCCATGTTGAAAAAGATTAGAGATTTGAGAAGATGAGGTGTTATACCTTAGATATGAGATGAGAATGAACAAGTTTTGGCCTTCTCAACTGCAAGATGTGAAGAACTTAGTGAGTTTTTTGTAAGTAGAAGAAAATGGTGGAAGAAGTATAGTTTGGGAGCAATTTGGAAAATGGAGGAAACGAGACTCGAAGATGAAAAGGGTATTTACAGGACAATGGGGGAGGGGGGAGAATCTGAGTGGGGAGTTTCTAGATGAGACTTTTAAAATTTTTCAAAATTAAATTTTGATTTTTGCCATAAAATAATGTATAACTTGTGTAAATGGCTAAAATGATGAAAAAAATTTAATGGAAACACTATTTACATCAATCTTTCAAGGGTTTTCTTATCAAGTCATTTCAAAATCTGCACGAATGAAAATTGGACAAAATTTGTTTCGTTCCGGTTCTATTAATTTCCTGACGGTGAAAACCGATCGTATTTTCTAAATGAAAATTTACCCGAAAAATTAAATTTGTGTAATATTTATAAATAATTTTTTTAAAAATAATGGGAATTATTGTGAATATTTTAGGAAATCTAAAACTTTATTTTTCGAGTCGAAATTCGTTTTCTGTATTAGTAAAGTTTTGCTGATAGCGAAAACGTAGACCGTTTTCGTCTGAAATTTCAACCGAAAATTTAACTACAGTTTTCTAAAATAAAATAAGCAATGGGTATAAATTTTTATTTATCAAAATATTTTTCTCTAATTTAAATCAATAATTACACACATGCATACATAAGCATAATTTATTAAGAAACAAAAAAATCGAGGTGTTACAAAAATTGTCGAACGGGTAAATCAACCTGGTCTAGAGAGGTACAAGTCCATTTGCTTATTATCCTTTTTTATTTAGTTATTTCAGTTCTGACTTCTTTATTTTCTTACCCTTTTCAGGTTGAAGTAAACTTAGAGAACACCGCTCCTGAGGGTGAGACCCTGACGGAAAAACTTCCAAATCCTAAATCCAATCAGGAAGTATCCCCTAGTCCTCAACAACACATTTCAACCATACTAGCCTCAACTCCTATAGCCGACAAACCAGTTGAAGCTACTGTCGTGATTGAGATTCCGAATGAAGACATCGACATGGAGGCTTTACTGGCTGAAACAATTCATGTTGCTCTTCCTCCACTTCCAGCCAGACTCCCAACTACAAAGTCTCCTGAACCCAAGCCTGGTCTTCATTTCAACACTTGGATCAACATGCTGGCAGAAGTTAGCCGAAAAGAATCTATGTTTTCTGCCAACTCTTCGTCAACTCAGTATGACTCCAGTGACTCTCGAATAGTCAATCTCATGCATGACTTGAAAGCTCTTCTTGATAGCTCTTTTAACACTATTTGCTCTGATGTCAACATCCAACAAGAGCTGTCAAAGCTGATTAAAGAAATCACCCCTCTTCATTCCAACCTCCCTATGTCTAGCCGCACCCATTTTCTTTCAATCTACAAATTCTGGGAGCGGCTTTCTGACAAGTTAGAAAAGATGACCTCTGTCATTCCTTCCTATGAAGAAGAGGAAAATGTTAAGGACAATCTTCTGGATAAGTTCCAAGATCTGGAAGTTTGCAAACAGAAAGAACTTGAACTCATTTTGACAGGAACTCAAACCAAAGAATCCCTCCTGGAATATCAGAAGAGGCTGTTGGCAGAGATTGAATTGCCAGATCGGAAATGTGCCAAGTTTGACAAGTCTCTGGAGAAGAGTATAGACAAGGTTAGGGCCATTGATGACGAATTTGTACAACTTGGCCAAGAAGCTAAAACCGTGGTTGGCAAACTTCGTGCATTACAACCTGAATATGATGCTGCTGTTGCCGACAAGACTGATCTTGCTTTTTCATGGGATCAGTTGTCCCTCGACATTAACTTAGATAAGAATTAATTGTTGTAATTGTTCTTTCTGTCAGCCAAATTTTGTAATCCTGAAATTCATCTTGCCATACAATCAACGAGAATGACTCTTGGCTTATCCACACGTTTATTTTTTCTCATTTATTGTTTGATCTGACCGCTTGTTCCCATTGAATTTCGTAATTCATCCTTGCCAAATCATAATTAATGTTGTGATAAGTTTCAAAACATTGGTAAACTCCTCGTATTAATTTCTTGCCTCTCAAGGCAAATTATAAATAGCAAGGCTTACAAATCAAATATTTTACACTTGAACACTTTTACTTCAAACAAAATATGGTTCCATCTGTAACAAACCTTTCTTCACTTTTCTTGCTTCCACCATGGGAGCCTTAACTTATAATCTTCGAACCTCAAACTCAAAGTCTTTGTCTTGATGGTCATTTTCCAACCGGAAGTTAGTAACCAATGTAATGGGTGCAGTGGAGGTCAGAAACCAACGTAACATCTAGAGCTGACCTAGCTGCACATCCCAGGAGAAGGCAATCTGGAAACAGAACGAGTGCATCTTGTTCCAGTTCCATCATATTCATCCCAGAGGATGGTTGTTCTCTCTTGGTGTCACCATTACCGCACCATAGCAACCACAACCTTCTAGGTTAAATGATGGTGAGATCTGCTCGTGCCAGCTTCCCTCCCTGCACCTCTGTGCACTCTCGACATATGAAGAAGATGAAACCTCATCAAGTGGGAATGAAGCCTCAACAAATTGGGTTATACTGTGGCATTGTCGAAGAGCGCAAAGGAAAAGTTTGTCAAACTTATCGGAGTCTTAGACTCTTAGTCACTTTTAGGAATAAATTAGCTTGGATTGACAATTTGTACTTTTGACAATATATGATTTTATTGCCAAATCAATGAATAGCTTAGATTGACAATTTGTTCTTTTGACAATATATGATTGTATTTCCAAATCAATGAATAAAATTTTTCATTTCTTTCACTTGTTGTCAATCTTTACTTCTAGCATCGTCGGTTTATATTTCTTCAAATACTTGCCATTAGTCGATTTAATTCTTAGGCCTGTATTGACATTAACGAGTGCATAAGCATTCCCAGAAAAGACTTTGGAAATTTGGAATGGTCTTTCCCACTTTGGTGACCATTTGCCATAATCTCGACAACTTTTGTCCATGGGCAAAATGACCTTCCACACTAAATCATCCACTTTAAATGATTTAAACTTAACTCGACCGTCATAGAATTTTGCAACTCTTTCTTTCTGTCGAATCAAGTTTTCCAATGCAACCAACTTCTCATCACTTAACTCATCCAATTCGTCCAACATTGCATTCTAATATTGGTCGAAAGGCAAGTCATCTTGCCTTTGAATGTGAGTTGATTGAAGATTGATTTCGATAGGTAATACAGGATCATTTCCGTATACTAACCTATACGGTGATGTCCCTGTCGACTGTCTAGGCGAATTCCTATATGCCCATAGTATTTGATCAAGAGTGTTATGTAAATTTCTAGGCTGTCGACCCACATGCTTTTTTATAAGGCCAATAATAATTTTATTGACAGCCTCAACTTGACCATTAGCCTGTGCATAATATGGTGTAGACGTAAGCATTTTTATGTGCCTAGAACTAGCATATTCTACAATTTTCCTACCAGTAAAAACTAACCCTTGATCAGTTGTCAAAGTTTGCGGTATAGCAAACCGACAAACAATGTGATTCTCTATGAAGTCAATTACATCTTGTTAGGTGACTGCTTTAAAGCAAACTGCTTCCACCCACTTGGTGAAGTAATCAACTCCAACCAAAATGAATTGATGTCCTTTCAACGAAGAACGGTGTATTTGGCCAATTAAATCTAAGACCCATCCTCTGAATGGCCAAGGTTTAACGATAGAATGCAACTCGCTGGCTGGAACATTTTGTATATGGCCATGCTTCTGACATTGCTCACAAGACTTGGCAAACAAAATGCAATCCCTAACCATAGTTGGCCAATAATACAAACCATGTCGGAGAACCCACTTCATTTTGTCTCTTTCTTGGTGGGCTCCACATATGCCCTAATGGACTTCCGACAAAGCTAAATAAGCATCTTGCTCACTTAGGCACTTGTGTAAAGTTCCGTCAACATACCTCCTGTGTAATAGTCCACCATGCATTGTATAATTCAATGCTTTATATTTTATCTTTCTATCTGCATTTTGACTTGGATTATCCAAATACTCAATTATTGGCAATCTTCAGTCATTAGGCAGAATTACATCATTAACCAAACCATATCTTTCTTCCAATGGATATAATAACTCTCTTATTTCCATTAGATCCGACAGAGTCTTTTGAGATATCTTGTATCCTGAAGCTATTTGAGCTAACTCATTAGCCTCCTGATTTAACTCTCTGGGGATATATTTGACGACTACATCATCGAATTTCCTCATTAACTTGTTATAATACAATATTTTGTCAGGTTGTAACTGACACACTTGTATTCTTGGGCAAGTTGTTTAATAACTAACTGAGAATCCCCAAAATATGCACCTTTCATTCTTTCATTTCTACTAGTATCTCTAATCCGGCAATCAAAGCTTCATATTCAACTTCATTGTTAGAACATAGATACTTAAGTTCAAACATGAACTTGGTAGGAGTTCCTTGTGGAGTCACGATTAAGACTCCCACTCCACTACCTCTTTGATGCCTTGACCCATCAAAGTAAAGTTTCCAAGGTTGTAAACTAACAGTTTATTTCTGGCACATCCAATCCTGGATGTTCTACCAAGAAATCGGTAACTTCCTAACCTTTGACAGCTTTGGCTGGCATATATTGTAAAGAATATTCTGACAAAGCAATGGTCCATTTTCCAATAAGCCCATTAAGGATTGGTTTCGACAACATATACTTTATTACATCAGTCTTAGAAATAACCAACATATTACAAGGCATCATATAATACTTAAATTTGGTACATGAAAAATACAATGCTAACCATAATTTCTCTATTGCACTATATCTTCTTTCAGCATCATTGAGGACTCTGCTTAGATAATACACAGTCCTTTCGACATTGTCATTGTTATAATGGGCCAAGAGACATCCTATAGTGTCTTCAGATGCTGATATGTATAACTTCAACGGTCGACGAGGCACAACTGGCATCATGACCGGTGGATTGACTAAGTACTGCTTGATCTGGTCAAAAGCCTCTTGATGACAAGGTTCCCATATGAAGCTTTGCTTTGCTTTCAACTTGACCAATGGTGCAAATACTCTTGTCCTCCCCAACAAATTTGATATAAACCTTCTTAGAAAGTTAATCTTTCCTCGACTGCAATTCCTTCTTGTTTGTCGGTGCTGTGGTTTCCATAACTGCTTTAGCTTTATTCTTGTCCACCTCAATTCCTTTTTTGTGAACCAAAAAGCCCATGAATTTGGCAGCCGACACTCCGAAGCTGCATTTCTCCTGGTTCATCTTTGGGTTGTGTCTTCTCATCCTTTCAAACCCTTGCTTCAGGTGTTCTAAGTGGTCATCCTTAGTTTTGGATTTGACAACCATATCGTCAATGTATACCTCTACAAATTTCCTAATCACATCATTGAAAATAGTATTCATTGCTCGCTGGTAGGTGGCTCTCGCATTCTTTAAACCGAAAGTCCTGACAATCCATTCATATGTCCCAATTGCACCTGGACACTTGAAGGCAGTCTTTGACACATCTTATTCGGCTATAAAGATTTGATTATAACCTGCATGGCCATCCATACAACTTAAAATTTCATTTCCTGATGCTGAGTGATCCGCTGTCGCACACGGGTCAAATGAATCAAAATTTAAAACTGTAGTACAAGGTGATAACCTTGGTCGTCTCGCTAGGATCTCTAATTTAATTAACCAAATACAAGAATCATGCAAAGTAATGAGAAAAAGGGGAATTTTTGAATTCAATGAGAGAAGAAAATAGATTGTAAAAGAGAGATGAGAATCAATGTATCAAATCGACTAATCCACTGGTTAAAGGTAATTTCACTTGGACCTATCACGGGTTTCAGAGGATCTAATCTCTTTTCGTGATTCTATTCTTGTTTGATCATAAAATTAACCAATCAAGCGTCAATTAATTCTATACGAATTCCTACTGGATTAAGCATCATAGAATTTGATTCATTATAATTGTGGAACAAGCGTCACAAAACTATAATCAATCTTATAACCGAATTCAATCAAACCTACACTAAGCGTCATAGATCCTATCAATCCTTATTCGTAACAAATCAAAACAAGCGTTCAACATGCTTCGAATAATCTCAAATCAGATTATAATTAGATTGGAATTCAAAAACGAGTTTGAGTGATTAAGCATCAAAACACAAAAACGGAATTGCAAACATTGATCAATAGATGAAGGATTAAAAGGAAAAGATATAGAATTACTAAAACGAAATTAACATTGAAAACCAAACCTCAAGGTCTTTGTAAAAATCCCTAACCAGTGAATCAATCTAAGATTTTAGCCTTCCATAGGAGGCTTAAACGAAAATAAGAATTGCAGAGTGAGGAGAAGAGAGACAAAACCCTATGAGCAGCCGCCTCTCCAAAGATGATAAATAAGGTTTCAAAACCACCTACTTATAATCCTAGGGTAAACTAATATGTCTGACCTAGAGAGCCCAATGGGAATTAATTGGCCCATTAATGATTGATTACAGGAAGATATGACAACAATAATTCCAATTCCCGCACTAATCTGGACAGCTTCGGTAATTAGAATTTTGGACCATCGAAACGTCCGAACTGGGCCGAGTGGTCAACATGAAAGTTGTAGGTATGCTTCTTAGCTTTCCAACACCACCAAGATAACTCAAATCGGACATGTATAACCCAAGTTATGTCCTTCAGAAGGGAGACGGGTCAGGATGCACTAAAATCCGAAAATTGACTAAAAAATTCCTTAAAGCCCAATTAAGACCAAAAGATATGAAAACATGCTAAGAACCCAATATTGGGTACAAAATACATCCAAAAATACCAAGTGCAATGCTATAAAAAGTATATTAAAATGCACTGATCAAATTCCCCCACACTTAAGCTTTTGCACTCCGAGCAAAACTCATGGCCAAGACATAAAAGTTTTGAAAAAAAAAATATATGAATGAAAGCAAAAATGCACTTCCAATGAATTCCATTAATGCAAAGTGGCAAGTGAAAGCTCATCCAGGATTCAAGGAACCTTGACAATCATGAACAACACAACATTCAGAGTAATGATCAAGGGAATATAATAACCAAGAGTGAATCAAAAGTGATAGAATCCTCACAAGATATAAAATTCTCTCAATCTCTCAGGTGTTGGCTAGTGTTTACACTCAAAGCACATCATGAAAGAGAGTACTACCATAAGCTTGAAAAGACTCTAACATCCACACTTGAAACACATGCATATAAAGATCAAAAGGACTTTGTTAAGATTGTATTGGGGCCAAGGTTAAAGTGGGATAAATGAAAGGATAACTAAGCTATAAACCCAAGAGGAGAGAGGAGCAAAGGAAATTAATTGCTAAATAATCATGAGAGAGCAATGAGAGGGCACTTCAGTGAAATACAATTCCAATCCACTTCTCCATCTTCACACTTTTGTCCATTATTTTCATTTTTTTTTTTGTATCACTACCAACTGTTTTTCTTTTTTTTTTCTTTTTTTCTTTTTTTTGCACTTGCCAAATTTCTAATCAAGCAACAACCTTTACATATTGTAGCACGTCCCAACTTTTGAGTCCCCCCGTACTTATGCAAAATTCATTTCCAAAATAATTTCAAAGCAAAGCTCCTTTATCCCCTAAGGTTGGGTCATATCATTGTTTTTCACTTTTAGGCTTGTAATGAGCTATAAAACAAAGAATGGGATAAATAGGCTCAAAGGGCTATCAAGGGGATAATTTTAAGGTTGGCTTATTTGGCTAGTGGTTTAAAAAGAAGAACAAAAATTGCCTAGATCACTTCAATACATGCATGTGAACAAGAAGTTTCAAAAAGAGTCAAGTCAAGTTCTAGAGTAACTAACAATCATGAGCGAAATCACACAAGAAGGAAAGAGAATGGCAAAGTGTATTCCATTCATTTTAAGGCTCAAATCTCACAAAGGACCAATTTCTATCACAAATGAAGCACAATTTAGTATTCCAATCCGACTTATCATACTAAGAATGCAAGAAAGTCATTCATATCATGCCACAAAACCTATAGTCCAAGAATAGTGAAATCACTCACACCTTACACATACTACGGATTTCAATGAAAGGTAAATCAAATTGAATTTTTTTATTTTTTTTAGACCCTAAAACAGCAAACCAAACAAAAACAATATAAATAAAATCCTAAAACACTAAAACACCAAAAATAAATAATACAATTTTTTACGTTTTATTTTAAAAATAGAGAAAAATAACATAAACAACAAAAGAAACAGATAGCAACAAAGTTCAACACACAATTTAAAAACATCATAACATAGTATATCTCCCCCACACTTGAAATCTACATTGTCCTCAATGTAGAACATATTAAAATAAAGAACAAGAACAAATTCATTCACATAAAGGACACGAAAAATAAAATAGAAAGGGGGAGAAAAAGTCTTATAGAATGTAGTGCAGCAAGTCTCATTGTGGCTCAAGCGCTTCTCCAATGCTTGCTCTGAGAATTTCTCACCAAATTGCTTGAGCCACTCTTTATCAACCATGAAAGCCTTAGTGGTTGTCTCTAACATAAGTAATCTTGCATCATCCATAATGACATGATCACCATCTTTTATGGGTATTCTTTTTGTGGGTATCATGTCCACATGATCCCCATTTTCTACATTTCTTAGCCGAACAGGGTCCTCAACCTCATATGTCTCATGTTCCATATTCACTTTTTGCTCCTCATATCCTAAAAAGGATGAAATTTCAACACATGCTGCACACAAAATAGCGTCATTAAAGTTAACACATGAAGTACATAAAATAGAATCAGGAAAATCTTGAATATCTGGAAATTCAACACAAAGTTCATCAATAATAGTATTCTCGACATCATTATCAAAATTTCTGCTCAAAAGAAGTATTGTCAAGAATATCTATTTGTAAATCTGAATGCTCTTCAAGGAGATGTTGTGATTGCAGTGTAGTCAAGGTGGAGGCAATGTGACCAATTTGAGTGGCCAAATTCTGAAGACTTGCTTCTGTCCTCTGTTGGAATTCAAGAGTGTGTTCTGCCATTTGTTGCACCAATTCTTCCAGACTGGGTTGGACTGGTGTGGGGTCAGGCTGATATTGATGCTGGCTTATTGTCAATTGATGCACCAAAGAAGCTAACTCATCCAAGCTGCCATGTTCTCCACCATGTTGGCCAGAATATAAAAGTTGCACCTCATTCACTCCAATCATGCCAAAATCACTACTAAACTCATAATCACCAGTAAAGTCATTATAATATATGGATGATGGCTCATAATCAACATTAGGCATATAATTTTGCATATAATTATCCATGGGAATTACTAAAATTCACAACCACGACAATCACAATGTGCAATACCATCAATATGATATAAACATATAAGCTCAAGACACTCACGTATAATCTCCAAACGTCACAACAAAATAAAAAAAACAAAAACACAAAATAGGCAATTTTACACAACCTGGTAAGCTACAAAAAACAAAAAAAAAACAAAAACCACAAAAGTTAATTTTTAATTTTTTTTGTTTATAACTATGAGACTACCAAAAGATGAAAACCAGTCCAAAAAAAGAATTTAATTCCTAATATGGCTAATAAAAATCAAAGATCCCCGGCAACGGCGCCAATTTGATCCGCTGTCGCACACAGGTCAAATGAATCAAAATTTAAAACTATAGTACAAGGTGATAACCTTGGTCGTCTCGCAAGGATCTCTGATTTAATTAACCAAATACAAGAATCATGCAAAGTAATGAGAAAAAGGAGAATTTTTGAATTCAATGAGAGAAGAAAATAGATTGTAAAAGAGAGATGAGAATAAATGTATCAAATCAATTAATCCCCCGGTTAAAGGTAATTTCACTTGGACCTATCACGGGTTTCAGAGGATCTAATCTCTTTTCGTGATTCTATTCTTGTTTGATCATAAAATTAACCGATCAAGCGTCAATTAATTCTATACGAATTCCTACTGGATTAAGCATCACAGAATTTGATTCATTATAATTGTGGAACAAGCGTCACAAAACCATAATCAATCTTATAACCGAATTCAATCAAACCTACTCTAAGCGTCATAGATCCTATCAATCCTTATTCGTAACAAATCAAAACAAGCGTTCAACATGCTTCGAATAATCTCAAATCAGACTATAATTAGATTGGAATGCAAAAACGAGTTTGAGTGATTAAGCATCAAAACACAAAAACGGAATTGCAAACATTGATCAATAGATGAAGGATTAAAAGGAAAAGATATAGAATTACTAAAACGAAATTAACATTGAAAATAAAACCACAAGGTCTTTGTAAAAATCCCTAACCTGTGAATCAATCTAAGATTTTAGCCTTCCATAGGAGACTTAAACGAAAATAAGAATTGAAGAGTGAGGAGAAGAGAGACAAAACCCTATGAGCAGCCGCATCTCCAAAGATGATAAATAAGGTTTCAAAACCACCTACTTATAATCCTAGGGTAAACTAATATGTCTGAACTAGAGAGCCCAATGGGAATTAATTGGCCCATTAATGATTGATTACAGGAAGATATGACAACAATAATTCCAATTCCCGCACTAATCTGGACAACTTCGGTAATTAGAATTTTGGACCATCTAAAAGTCCGAACTGGGCCGAGTGGTCAACATGAAAGTTGTAGGTCTGCTTCTTAGCTTTCCAAAACCACCAAGATCACTCAAATCGGACATGTATAGCCCAAGTTATGGCCTGAAGAAGGGAGACGGGTCAGGATGAACTAAAATCCGAAAATCGATTAAGAAATTCATTAAAGCCCAATTAAGACCCAAAGATATGAAAACATGCTAAGAACCCAATATTGGGTACAAAGCACATCCAAAAATACCAAGTGCAATGCTATAAAAAGTATATTAAAATACACTGATCACTGAGTCGACAAGCATGTCGGCTATTGGCATCAGATATTCATCTTTAGGGGTAGCGCTATTTAGATTTGTAAAATCTATGCATACCCTCATCTTGCCATTTTTCTTAATAACGTACAAGAACTACATTAGAAAGCCAATCGACATACCTGGTTGTTCGAATGAACTTTTTCTTAAGCAGACGCTCTACTTCCTCATTGATCTTAAGTACTACCTCTGGGGTAAACCTTCTGCTTTCTTGTTTGACAGGTTTGCAATCTTCTCTGAGTGGTAACCGATGTTTGACGAGATCCCTGCTCAACCCAGACATTTCATCATAGTCCCATGCGAAGTAATCTTTGTACTATGTAATTAATCTGACAAGTTTTTGTTTGTAATCCTCTGGTAGAAATGCACTCACAAAGATAGGCCTTTTCTTGGCATCAGTGCCTAAGTTTATTTCCTCAAGGGGATCCTCAACTTACACATTCTGTTTCACTTCGAATCCTTTTTAAAAACCCAAAGGGCCGTCGTCAATGATACAATCTACTAACACATTGTCTGAAGTGTGTACTTATTTGTCGACTAGATAAGCCGACAATCTTTTCAACTGTGTTTTGATGAGTGTGATTTCACCTCATATTTCCATGACATTTTTCATGCATTTTCATATAGCTTAGGATTATTTTATTTGATTATTTGTTAATTTTACCTTGGAACGAGTAAGGTGGTTTTGTGGTGCTTGTGTGCAAGGAATCGAAGAATAAATTGCTCAGGATCAGTTGTGTTGAAGCTGGCATGAAGATGGAGCATAGAAGGCAAGAAAATAGGCAAACAGAGCTGATCACGGCCTAGCCATGATGTCCATCACGACAATGATCCAGTGAAGCTGAAAAGGAAGAATGGAAAAGTCAGAATCTGTCACGGCCAGGCCGTGATGCCCATCACGACCGTGACATGTCAACAGAGCCAGACCCCTTCAAGGCAGAATCTGTCACGGCCAGGCCGTGATGCCCATCACGACCGTGATAGACCACTTAGTGAAGCAACGTTCAAGGCAGAAGCTGTCACGGCAAATTGCCCAACCTTATAAATAGGACCTAAGGGCTCGAATCTGGGAGAACTTTTGGGCTGCTACTCTTCGGAAAATTTTTAGGATCTCTCTTCTTATTCTTCTTCTCTTCTCTTAGGTTTTATTTTATGTTATTGTTAATCAAGCTTGTCATCACCATGGCAATGATTGAGTAGTAGCTTTATTTCTAGGGATTGCGGCTATGCCCAATATCTGTTTTTATGTTATGAATTGATGTTTTATCTTGTTAATTTCGATTTTGCTTTAGATCTGATTTCTAGTGTTTTAATTACTCGTAAATTCGGTGGCCACTTATTTGCGTGTCGCAGATATTCTAAGGAGGAACCTAGCGGTGAACTTAGGTATCGGATCTATAGAATCAGACTTAGGACTTAAATCACGAGAGTTAGAAGCGGTCCTTCGAGGGTCAACGAATTGTCACAAAGCGTAAAGGGTTCAATCTAAATTCGACTACCACGAGAGTAGGGGTTGGTTTAATTGGGCACGGTTTTTGTAACCCGAGAGGGAGCATTAACTATTTTAGGATAAATTCACCTTCAAAGCAATTTTGATAATTAACAAGGGATAGTCAATTTAGTAACATGAACAATCTTGTTGGTAACCCAAATTCCTAGGAATCTCTTTAGATTTGAAAAACCATAAATTGATCTACTTTATGTTTTACTTGATTGCATTCCTTATATGATTTTCTAAGTTATCTCTTATTTCAAAAATCAAAACCTTTTCAAAATCTGTATTCAGAGTCCAGTTTTATCGATTTGATAATTAGTTGTGATTTGAGATCACGATCTCTGTGGGATCGATATCTTTTTATTACTTGGCGACGAATCCGGTGCACTTTCCAGATTTATCACATCAAGTTTTTGGCGCCGTTGCCGGGGATTGTGTTTTCTTGAATTTCAATTTAATTTTTAAATTGATTTTTCTGGACATTTTTTTTATTTATTTTTTTATTACTTATTTCTTTTTCTTTTTCTAGAGTATCTATCTCTCTACCATAGGTATTTTTCTCTTTTATGCAAAGATCCCTAAGTCTTGGAAACCTTATTGAAGTCGACCCCAAGATCGAAAGGACCTTTCATAGACGTAGGGGACTACAAAGAGAGAAAGAGAGAGGTTGATTCCAATTCCACTCATGGCGAATCTACCGGATACCAAACCGTTGAAGGACTACGCAACCCCAAATGCTAGGGGTTTGCGAACTGGGATTGCCAGGCCAGAAATCGAGGCGGAGAACTACACTATATCGCCTATGCTAATTAACATCAACATCAATTCAGAGGATTGCCCTCGGAGGACCCAATTGATCACGTGGAGACATTCTTGGAGTTCACCGATGCAATTAGAATTCATGGCGCCCCGGTTGATGCTATTCGTTTGAGGTTGTTCCCCTCCTCTCTTACTAGAAAGGCAAAAGCTTGGCTGAAGCAAGTGCCCGCTAATACCTTGTCAACTTGGGACCAACTAGAGCAAGCATTCTTGGAGAAATTCTTCCCTCCATCCAAGACTGCTTACCTTCGGACTCAGATCACCGGCTTCTTCCAAAAGGATGGAGAATGCTTATCCGAAGCTTGGGATCGCTACAAGGGATTGCTAGAGTCTTGCCCACATCATGGACTCGAGAGGTAGTTGTTAGTGCATACCTTCTACAATGGATTGGATTATTCATCAAAGGTATCACTCGACTCCGCAGCTGGTGGAGCCTTCATGAACAGACCCCTGACCGAAGCATTCAACATCATTGAGAACGTGGCCACCAATTATCACCAATGGGGTTCAGAAAGAGGTAATAACCCGAAAAAGCTTTTGGGGGGTAAGTTCAAAATGAATAGTACCGATCTGATTATGTCTAAATTCGACTCACTAAATAAACGATTTGATGAGCTTGAAAAGGCTCATGTGAGTTCAATCGGTGCTACTAATGTTGTTTGTGAGATTTTTGGAATGCAGGGACATGACATAATGGAGTGCCCACATGGTATCGCTTCTGAGTCCTGTGCTTCAGGGGAACAAGTGAACTCTTGTCACAATTTCTATGACACGAACCCGAAGCTACCAAATTATGCTCCCCCAAATCCCTACAACCAGAGGAAGAATAATCCTTACCTTTCCTACGGAAACTACAACAACACGTTGAACCACGAATTCCAAGAAGGACAAGGTAATAGGAAACCCGCATCGGGGTATCCACAGGTACAAAAATATAAACTCGAGTCTCTTATGGAAAACTTTTTTGCTACTCAAACTAAGCAGAACGAAGAATTTAGGCAACAAGGCAGGGCAGTTAATGAGGCAATAAAAGAACTAACATATAAGGTAGATAACCTGGCCATCCATAACAAGATGTTAGAAACTCAAATTGCCCAACAAGCTGGAAATTCAATGAGGCAACCGGGCAAGTTTCCTGGACAACCTGAGGTGAACCCAAATAATGAACAATGTAAAGCTGTGAGTCTAAGGAGTGGTAAGAAACTTGAGAACCCCGAGGCTAAAGGGGAGAGTGACAACAATAGTGTAGCTAAGGAGGAGGAACCTACTAAGACACAACCCTTAGGAGAGGAAGAGCCTAGTGAAAAAGTGTCTAAGTATGTCCCTCCACTACCTTACCAACCCCCGATACCTTTTCCTCAAAGGTTGGCTAAGGCCAAGTTAGATAAGCAATTTGGAAAATTTCTAGAGGTCCTTAAGAAATTGTACATTAATGTACCCTTCACTGAGGCATTACAACAAATGCCGACATATGCCAAATTTCTTAAGGATATCTTGTCAAATAAGAGAAGGCTAGAGGACTATGAAACAGTGGCTTTAACTGAGGAGTGCAGTGCTTTAATTCAAAATAAATTGCCTCCTAAATTGAAAGATCCAGGTAGTTTCTCTATCCCTTGCTTAATTGGTAACACTAGTTTTGATAAAGCTCTTTGTGATTTGGGGGCTAGTGTTAGTCTTATGCCCCTCTCTGTTTGCAAGAAGTTGGAGATGGGTGAACTAAAACCCACAACAATCTCCCTTCAATTGGCGGATCGGTCCGTCAAATTCCCAGTAGGCATCTTGGAGGATGTTCCTATTAGAGTGGGTAAATTTTTTATTCGTGCGGATTTTGTGGTACTTGAAATGGAAGAGGATTCCCAAATCCCCATTATTCTTGGTAGGCCTTTCTTGGCTACCGCAAGAGCCATTATTGATGTTAAAAATGGGAAATTGACTTTGACTGTGGGTGATGATAAAGTTGAATTTGATTTAGCTAAATCTATTAAGCACCCTTCTTTTGAAGATTCTTGTTGTAGGATTGACCTAATGCACCAAGTGGTGAAAGAAGAATCCACACAAGCTTGTGTTGATGACCCGTTGGAAATGTGTTTGATTGGTGGAGACTTAAACGCTCATGGAGGAGAAGTAAGGAATTATGCCCGCTTTCTGGAGGCTAGTCCAGAAATTCCTCCCTACAAAACAAAGAAAGAGAAACTTGAGTTGACACCAAAGAGTAAGGATCTGAAAGATGAAGAAGCCCCTAAGGTAGAACTAAAACCCCTTCCCTCCACATTGAGGTATGAATTTCTCGGTCCTAACTCTTCCTATCCAGTAATTGTGAATGCTAGCTTGAATGAGTTGGAAACTGAGAAATTACTTAGGGAGCTTAGAATGCATAGAAAAGTGATAGGATATACAATTGATGATATTAAAGGCATAAATCCTTCTTTTTGTGTGCATCGCATTTTAATGTAAGAAGACCATAAACCATCCATTGAGCACCAACGTAGGTTGAACCCTAATATGAAAGAGGTGGTTAAGAAGGAAGTGCTTAAGTTGTTAGATGCGAGGGTTATTTATCCGATCTCCGATAGTGAACGGGTTAGTCCGGTGCATGTGGTTCCTAAGAAAGGGGGGATGACTGTTATTCAAAATGAAAATAATGAACTAATCCCTACTAGGACAGTAACCGGTTGGAGAATGTGCATCGATTATAGGAAGCTAAATAAGGCAACAAGGAAATATCACTTCCCTCTCCCATTTATTGATCAAATGCTTGAAAGGTTAGCTAGAAATTCATACTTTTGTTACTTGGATGGATATTCCGGTTTTCATCAAATTCCTATACATCCTAGTGATCAAGAAAAGACCACGTTTACTTGTCCCTATGGCACTTTTGCATATAGAAGAATGTCTTTTGGTCTATGTAATGCACCGGCTACTTTTCAAAGATGCATGACTGCAATTTTTTCTGAATTTATTGAAAACATCATGGAGGTTTTTATGGATGATTTTTCTGTATATGGAACTACCTTTGATGATTGTTTAACAAATTTGTCTAAGATTTTGCAGCGATGTGAAGAAACCAATCTGGTATTGAATTGGGAGAAATGCCATTTTATGGTAAAAGAAGGTATAGTGCTTGGGCACTTGATTTCTGGTAGAGGTATTGAGGTGGATAGGGCCAAAATAGAGGTTATTGAAAATTTGCCCCCACCGATAAATGTGAAAGGAGTTAGAAGTTTCTTGGGACACGTCGGGTTTTACTGGCGTTTCATCAAAGATTTTTCGAAAATTTCTAAACCCTTATCTAACCTATTAATGAAAGATGTCCCATTTGATTTTAACTAGGAATGTTTGAGTGCATTTTACAGGTTGAAGGAAGCTTTGACCACCCATCCCATTTTGCAAACACCAGATTGGAATGAGCCGTTCGAAGTAATGTGCGATGCTAGTGACTATGCCGTGGGAGCAGTGTTGGGACAGAGGAGAGACAAGAAGGTCCATGCAATATACTATGCAAGCAAAACTCTAGATGGAGCTCAAGCGAATTATGCCACAACTGAGAAAGAGTTGCTTGCGGTTGTCTTTGCATTCGAAAAATTTAGATCATACCTCGTGGGGTCTAAAGTCATAGTGTACACGGATCACTCCGCACTAAAGCACCTCATGACTAAGAAGGAAGCCAAGCCAAGACTCATCCGATGGATTCTCCTTCTGCAAGAATTTGATTTGGAGATTCGGGACCGGAAAGGAACGGAGAAATTAGTTGCGGACCACTTATATAGACTTGAACCATGGGAACATGAGAAGGACAACTTGCCGATAGATGATTCCTTCCCCGATGAGCAACTGTTCTCCATCTTCGCCATCTTGGGAGAGAATGCTCCATGGTATGCAGACTTTGTGAACTATTTTGTATGTGGTATTCTACCACCGGAGTTTAATTATCAACAAAAGAAGAAGTTCTTCTCCGATCTCAAGAACTACGTGTGGTATGAGCCTTACATTTTTCGCAAGTGTGCGGATAGCATATACAGAAGGTGTATTTCGGAAGCCGAGGTCCCAAGTATCTTGAGTTGTTGTCATTCCTCATCTCACGGAGGACATGCTAGTGCCTCGAAGACAGTAGCAAAAGTGCTTCAAGCTGGTTTCTATTGGCCGCATATTTTTAGAGATGCCTGGATGTTCGTGCTTGCTTGTGATCCGTGTCAAAGAACGGGGAACATCTCTAAGAAGCATGAAATGCCACTCAACACTATGCTAGAAGTAGAGGCATTTAATGTTTGGGGAGTCGACTACATGGGACCCTTTCCTTCCTCTTGCAATAATAAGTTCATTCTTGTAGCCGTTGATTACGTCTCTAAATGGGTGGAAGCAATTCCTTCCCCAACAAGTGATGCAAAAACCGTAATCAAACTATTCAAGAAGGTGATTTTTCTAAGGTTTGGAATTCCAATGGCAGTCATTAGTGATGGAGGATCGCACTTCATTGAAAAACAATTTGAGAAACTCCTACTCAAATATGGATTCACTCATAGGGTTGCTACACCTTACCACCATCAGACAAGTGGGCAAGTCGAGGTCTCCAATCGAGAGATAAAGAGCATTCTGGAAAAGACTGTTTCGGGTTCGAGAAAGGATTAGTCCTTAAAGCTTGATGACGCTCTTTGGGCTTACCGTACGGCTTACAAGACTCCTATCGAGATGACACCCTTTAGACTTATTTACGGTAAGCCGTGTCACTTACCAGTCGAGCATGAGCATAAAGCTTTGTGGCTATTAAGATGCTAAACTTCGATAAAAAAGCCGCTGGGGAAAAAATAATCCTTCAACTTCAGGAACTTGATGAGCTAAGATTTGATGACTATGAGTCCGCACGATCTTACAAGGAGAGAACAAAGAAGTGGCATGATAAGCATATCCTTCGTAGAGAATTACATGAAGGAGAACTAGTGCTACTCTACAACTCGAGGTTGCGGTTATTCCCAGGGAAGCTCAAGTCTAGATGGTCCGGACCATTTAAAGTAATGAAAGTATTCCCGTATGGTGCCATCGAGGTTTGGATCCAGGAACGTGGAACATTCAAGGTCAATGGACAGAGACTGAAACACTACCTTGGAGAACATCCACTTGAGCAGGAGGTTGCGATTTCCCTCCTCGATCCAACATCGAAAGATTGAAAATACTATGGTAAAGCTTAGGACCGTAAATAAGCGCTTCTTAGGAGGCAACCCAAGCTTTCTTTCCCTACTTAGTTTGTTTTGAATTTTGTTTTCTTTTTTTTTTTAATTAAGAAGAATTAGATAAGAAAGATTGTCAATTAATGGGTTTGTTAAGTGTTTTCAGGTCAGGGAGTCATGAAGAGTGAAAGGGGGATGGAAAACAAAGTCAGAAAGTATCACGCCCTGGCCGTGACGGTGGTCACGGCCGTGATGAACAAAATGCTAAAAGTGAGATCCCATCACGGCCCAACCGTGATGGACATCACAGGCGTGATGACAAGTAGGCCCCAGAAGATCAGAGTCCATCACGGCCAGGCCGTGATATACATCACGGCCGTGATGTGAAGACCAAGAAGGGTCAGAAAGGATCACGGCCAGGCCGTGATATTGGTCACGCCGTGATAGGACAGCTAACACAACACAGATTCCATCACTGGCAAGCCGTGATACTCATCACGCCCGTGAAAAATTAAACTGTGTGACACAGAACGCGTCACGGCCTGCCCGTGCTGTGGGCCACGGCCGTGACGCGTGTTTGCTCTGATTTTAAAACCTAATCGCAGCCTTTCCTCTATCACAAACTCACTCTCTTCATCTTCTTCTTCTTCCTCTCCACCTCCATAGACACCAAACTCTCTTCCCTTCCTCCCAACTCTTCTTCTCCCTCATATCCCTCATCATGCACCTCCTCCATTAACCCAACACCATCATCCTCCTCTTCATCCTAATCTCCTTCTTCTTCTCCCTCTCACACCTTCCACCATAACCATTCACCCAAGAGATCGAAAAATCACCTCTCCTTGACATCCACAAACAACCAACCTCACTCCCTTCCTCCCTAGACCTCACCCAACAAGACCTACAAGGCAGATCCTCCAATTTTGGGCAAACTTAAGAATTCCCAATTCTGAAACCCTAACCCCTAAAAGTTCAAATTTCAGAACCAGTGAAGGGGATTATGGATTTTGGTGCTCTAGATCATGGCAAGCAAACGTCAAAGGGCAACCGAAGCCTCACGCACTCGCACCAGAGAAAGCAGGAACCCAGGTAACTACTCTGACTCTGACTCCTCTAATTCTGAGACTGATGAACATGGGTATGGGATAGTTTTCAAGGACAATGCTCAACAAGATAGATTCAACACTTTGAAAAATAGGAAGATAGTCCAAACCAAATATCTTGATGATGCATGCATAGACACCCTAGGCTTGACTGTTGACATCAATTGGATGTTAGAAAACATAGGGTGGAGAGAGTTCACTCGCACTAGATACCCTGCATATACTGGCCCTACTCTGGACTTCCTAAGCTCCCTGAATGCAGAAATTCTCCAAGGGCCGCATTGCCAAGAGGGACGGATCACATTCCGGCTCTTCAACCAGGACTTCGTACTAACCCTAGCTGAATTTAATGAGATTTTTGGATTACCAGTAGGGGGTGACAGAAGATACCCCTTAGGGTTTAGTGTGCATAGTTTCTGGTCAATAATTGACTATGAGGGCAGGAGTTTTGACCTTCGGACATCCAAGTCCACAACCTTTGCCAACCCTAGTATCAGATATATGCATAGGGTCATAGCCAATACCCTGTTTGGCCGTGGAGAGAGTGATGGATCCGTCCGCCGGGACGAGGTCTTTATACTATGGGCCATGCTCCACCCTGAGAGCAACGTGGACACAGGGTCATTTTTGTCTAGGTACCTCTTAAAGGTCGCCAAGAGTTCGAGTGGCACTATTGTCATTGGTGGCCTGATCACCACCATTTGCCACCACTTCAACTTTGATATAGATGGTTTTGAGGCCGCCCCTGGATGGACCCGTATCTCCTTGCAGGCTTGTGAGGCCATGGGGATGATCATCCAGGAGGATGACATATACTGCCTGAAACACCCAAGGCGCAGGCACCCAATTCCTCTCCCTAACCCCACACTTTTAGATGTAACAAATCCGACAAATTGGAAAGTGTCGGTGGGAGAAGAGCCTCAACCTATTAGAGTACAAAGGCCGTTACGCTCGCCACCGCAGTGCATCATGGAGTGCATCATGGAGGAGCAGCGTGAGCAGAGAGCCATGCTCTAGCAGCTCTACGACTAGCATCTGAGCCAGCATCCACCACCTCAGTGAGTTATTTTGTTCCTTTTTTATTTTATCCTCCCTACGACTTAATTATTTACATCGGGGACAATGTAAGTTTTTAAGCTTGGGGTAGGGGTATCATTTTTGCATTCTTGCATGTTGCATTCATTTAGGATTAGTTTTGCATATATCACATGATTAGACTGCCCTGTGCTTAGGATATGCCTCCAATAGTGAAAAACTTTGCGCCAATTGAATTAGGACAGTGGATCCGTGAACCAAATTTTTGTATTCGTGTGATAGGCTAAAAATGAAAAATGCTAGAGATGATCTTTTGATAGTTAATAATTAGCATATGGTTCCTCAGGTTTGGGTTTCTCATTGATTTTTAAACTACTAAATGTGAGCTTTTGAGCCTAAAAGGAGTACTCGCTAAATCTACCCCATTCCTTGTGATCGAGTGTTTTATTCCTCTTGGATTGTGTCCTCTAGAACTTGACTTGAAACCGTTTTGAAACTCCAAAATTTTTGAAAACACATTTGAAAATGATTGAGGCACTAGGTATTTTTCTGGCCTTCTGAACTTTGACTGATAAATTGCTACCCCTTAGTTGCCCAATTTTGAGCCTGAAAGAATAAAATACTTTTCTTGGTACCATTGATCTATTTTAATGAACAATGCTTGGTATGACACCTCTTAAAGTGTTGCAAAAGGACAAAAAGGGTAGTTTGAAGGATAAATTTTGGGATAAAAAGTAGAAAAATTTCTCTAAAGTTGAAAATCTCCCCTTCTCCAAATAAAAAAAAATAAAAATAAAATAAAAAAATGGAGAAGGGGATGATGGGAAAAAAAAAGAGAAAAATGAGAAATAAGAAGTAAAAAGAAAAGAAAGAAAGGTGGAAAACTGAACTAAAGCCCAAAAAGGAATTTTATGAGGTGTCATGCTTTGCACTGCTTGATTTTGCTTAGCCTTCTAGAATTTTCCTTTTCTTGATTTCCCCACCTAACAATTAATCCCATGGCCCCATTACAACCAAAATAAAAGACCTCCTAATTATGATGTGTTTTCATTAATAAAGTAGAGATTTGGTTAATAGTCAAGCTTATGGTAGGGTTCCTTCCTTGAGGAAATTGAGCGAATTGTCATATACCCTCAAACTTATGAGTGAGGTAAGGAGAGTACCCGAATTAGTGAGAGATGTGAATCTGGGGATCCTAAGCTCCTAATTGGACTTAAAATTGATTGTCTCTTGGTTTCTTATTGAATATGACTATTACTTGAATTCATTATGCGGGTTCTAGATTCACTGTCCATGCTTCGATTGATTACCTTTTCTAGCGTTAGTTATTGCTTGACGATAAGCAAAATCTTAATCTTGGGGTAGTTTGATGAGTGTGATTTCACCTCATATTTTCATGACATTTTACATGCATTTTCATATAGCTTAGGCTTATTTTATTTGATTATTTGTTAATTTTACCTTGGAACGAGTAAGGTGGTTTTGTGGTGCTTGTGTGCAGGAATCGAAGAATAAATTGCTCAGGATCGGTTGTGTTGAAGCTGGCATGAAGATGGAGCTTAGAAGGCAAGAAAATAGGCAAACAGAGCTGATCACGGCCTAGCCGTGATGCCCATCACGGCCATGATCCAGTGAAGTTGAAAAGGAAGAATGGAAAAGTCGGAATCTGTCACGGCCAGGCCGTGATGTCCATCATTATCGTGACATGTCAATAGATCCAGACCCCTTCAAGGCAGAATCTGTCACGGCCAGGCCGTGATGCCCATCACGGCCATGACAGACCACTTAGTGAAGCAACGTTCAAGGCAGAAGCTGTCACGGCCAGGCTGTGATGGCCATCACGGCCGTGACGCGCAATTTAGGGACCTTCAACAACTGATTTGATCTGGTTTTTGTATTGGCTTAGGATTCAAATTGCCCAACCTTATAAATAGGACCTAGGGGCTGGAATCTGGGAGAACTTTTGGGCTGCTACTCTTAGGCAAATTTTTAGGATCTCTCTTCTTCTTCTTCTTCTTCTCTTCTCTTAGGTTTTATTTTATGTTATTGTTAATCAAGCTTGTCATCACCATGGCAATGCTTGAGTAGTAGCTTTATTTCTAGGGACTGCGGCTATGCCCAAGATCTGTTTTTATGCTATGAATTGATGTTTTATCTTGTTAATTTCGATTTTGCTTTAGATCTGATTTCTAGTGTTTTAATTACTCGTAAATTCGGTGGCCACTTATTTGCGTGTCGTAGATATTCTAAGGAGGAACCTAGCGGTGAACTTAGGTATCAGATCTATAGAATTAGACTTAGGACTTGAATCACGAGAGTTAGAAGCGGTCCTTCGAGGGTCAACGAATTGTCACAAAGCGTAAAGGGTTCAATCTAAATTCTACTACCACGAGAGTATGGGTTGGTTTAATTGGGCACGATTTTTGTAACCCGAGAGGGAGCATTAACTATTTTAGGATAAATTCGCCTTTAAAGCAATTTTTATAATTAACAAGGGATAGTCAATTTAGTAACATGAACAATATTGTTGGTAACCCAAATTCCTAGGAATCTCTTTAGATTTGAAAAACCATAAATTGATCTACTTTCTGTTTTACTTGATTGCATTCGTTATCTGATTTTCTAAGTTATCTCTTATTTCAAAAATCAAAACCTTTTCAAAATCTGTATTCAGAGTCCAGTTTTATCGATTTGATAATTAGTTGTGATTTGAGATCACGGTCTCTGTGGGATCAATATCTTTTTATTACTTGGCGACGAATCTGGTGCACTTGCCGGATCGCACGACATCACGTTTCAAGACTCATTATCGTAATTTGACCGAGTTTTGTCGGCCTCTTCCTTTACCTTAACACCAAACTGACTAAGAAGGATTGCTTCCAATGCGTCCTTGTCAATAACCCCTTCATTTGCAGTAATAGGTCTGAAATTTGGTGAGTACACTTTGAAGTCTACATTTAGTTGCTGAGCATAGCAAGCAATGTCGTCTGCTTCAACTATCTCTACTTGATCTTGAGCATTCCACAGGATAACCTTCTGATGCACCGTTGACGGAATTTCTCCTACTGCATGAATCCAGTCACTGCCCGGCAATAAATTGTAGCTTGACTTGGCGGGGATTATCACAAATAGTGTCATCCTCTCGACAATGCCAACTTCAATATTCAACAGGATGACCCCATCTGATGGAGAAGTTTTGCCACTAAAATCAATGACAACCGTATCTGTTGGAATTAGATCCGACTGATCCTTCCCGATCTTTTTGAACATTGTTCTTGGCATCAGATTCACAGTGGCTCCTCCATCAATTAAAACCATATTGGTAGGTCTTCCATCTACTATGACCTTAACGTGCAATGGCTTCAAATGGTTTCTCTGCTCATCTGTAGGCTTCTCCAACTGGGCCACATTATCTAACACAGTAAACAAGTTTTCTTGAACATACATCCAAAAATACCTGGATCTCTATCATTGTTGACAACATCTTCGCCGTCAGAGAAATCAACTTCAAGATATTCCTCATATTCTGCTGGGATAAATGAAATTAATCCTATCTTCATTCTCATCTCTGGTTCCAGTATGACTTCATTTTCTGGGTCCTCGTCCAAGAATGCACCTCCAACCATTCTGCCATAATTTCTTTTTAAAGCACTCTTATCATCTGATCCTGACCTATCTGACAGAGGTCAGGCAATTCCTGCGCCACAGTTGTCCAATGCCTCGATAATATCAGCTAGATCTTCATTTTGGTCATCCATGTCCATGTCATTACTGATGTTTATATCATCATTTGGATCATTCAGTGTTTCCATGACAGCATTGAAAGACAGGTCTTCTTTGGTTAGGTCACATTCAACCTTGAACGTTACCAACTGATGCTCATCCATTCTTGTCTCAATCTCCTTCTCGAGTCCCACAACCTTTTCCATGTCTACCAAACCGACAGGCCACTAGCCTATAGATTTTGTTGGTGGTGATGCCATTTATAAGGCTTTCTTTTTATCTACATAGACTTGTGACATTTGAGACACCCCGATGTGCCCCATCGTATTATTACATTAAAACCTTAATATTTATTTACTTAATCACGCGCTTATCGTTGAAAATACGTAAAAATTAAAACTTAATTAATAATCATATAACTTCTACAAATATAAAACACACCAAAGTTATAATATATAATTACACACATGTTTATTTATTACATTGCCAAAACACTGTTGAGGGTACCCTCTAAGTAGGATCCCTCACAGGCATAAACTTCACTACATACATACTTAGAGGAAATATAAATACTCCTTAGACACACTGACCATAATGCCTATACTCTAATCGCCATGAATCACAGCTCGACCTCCAGCATCAGGTTCGTAAGGAGCTCCATCTAGCTCCTCAGCAATTGGTTCCTCCATCGGGTCTTCTCGTACGATCACATCAGAAATAAAATACAACACGTAGAAAGATATAGGGAATAAGAAACAGTTCTATCATCAAAAAGCGGAAAAGAGTAATAGTAAATTATACAGTAATTGTCACAGACACACACCACTCAAAATCAACAATCATCCTCAATTCACTATATCATCCTCTACCCTGAGCCCATGCAACTAAAACTTTATACTGATGTGGCCATCTTCACTCCTGTCACATTAGTCAGTAGTCCAGAATGGTCCAGTACCAATAACTTTCGAACGCATCATAGACTAAACACGTATTAGTCTAAAATGGTCCAGTGCCAATAACATACGAACTCGTCAAGGAATATCATTCCATAACGGTCCAGTGCCAAGAACATACGAACTCGTCAAGGAGTATCAATCCAAAACGGTCCAGTGCCAAGAACATACGAACTCGTCAAGGAATATCATTCCATAATGGTCCAGTGCCAAGAACATGCGAACTCGTCAAGAACTAAAGAGTATTACGGTAGTCTACCTCGGCATCCACATCCGTAGGGCACTCACCCGCAATATCCGATATCCCAAAATAAGATATCCTGACCTCGTGTGTTCCACTCACACGGCTGTGAATAACAATACATCTATAAATGAATCTCCCTAAATTACATCAATAACAACCTAGTGCCTCAACCTTCCATCAAAGTCTCCACACCTTTTTCCTCATAGATAAAACCACTTAATTAGGCCAGGCACCTCTAAATCACCTTTATTCTCTCACCCAAATAATTATCTCCCGAACAACACATATCCTTACTTGAAAATCAGCTAAGCACAATATTAACAACCACGCAGATCATGCATAACATAACATCAGAAAATATTCAAATATCTCAATATCATATAAAGAAATTTATCACAACCAACTCGTAATAATCAAACCAAATCAATAACAAAGTCAGACTCTGTCACGGCCTGGCCGTGATAGCCATCACGGCCGTGATAGACAACAAAGGCAAGAATTCTACAAAACAGAACCTGTCACGGCCTGGCCATGACAACCATCACGGTCGTGACAGACAACAAACATCCTCAATATCTTAAATATTCAAACACCGAAATAATACGTCACATGCAGATGGAATACCTCAACCAGCGCATCACAGTAAATTTGATAACATAAAATCAAACATCCTCAAATACTTAAAATCAACTTAATGTCGATAAACCTACAATCCCTGAATCCATTGGTTTTACAGAAAGGGTTTCCAATGTGATTTTGGTCTTGTCGATTACTCGACTACTAGTAGGGTTTAGGTCGCCCTACACAATCATCATATAATCTACTACTTATCGATTCCGACGATAGGTTGATTCTTTTCCCCACCTGAGCTAGCACCGAAAACACGTACACGACGATCCTCGTTATCCCGCCACGAGTTAACACAACCACCTTCATCCAAACAACATAACTATAATTAATCAACTAACAACCATCTATGACACTTTAGGGCTAGGTTCGGCCAAGACTTAAAAATTAGGTTTAAGGTTATCTTCTTAATGCCATCTTTTGGATCCTAGTTACTAGAGTCTTAACTAACATAGATTACTTATTACAATACTAAAATTTGAAACAAAATCCTCTAACCTTTAGGGTTAGGGTTTCGGCCAAGGGCTGACTTTTAGGGTTCAAAATCCTTAAAATTCCTAATCATGATTAAGTCATAGATTAATAATCATTGATTAACCTAAATCATGGATTAGTGACTAAACAACCAAAGTTGAAACTCAAAACTTCCTATCTCTTTTATGCAAGGATTCGGCCTCAACATGTTCATAGGGTTAGGGTTCTTAGTTTAATAAACCAACTTGGATTTATTAAGCATACATACTAATAGCTTGATTAACAAGATCATTTATGAAAACTATGAACAAAACTCAACAAATCTAACCCACCTAGGGTTTCGGCCAACATAAATATTTTTGAGTAAGATTTTCATTTTAAGAAACTAACATAGATTAGAGTGTGTAGACATACATGCCATATAGAATACATGATCATACATGACAACACATGAACAAAACTCTACCAACCCTAATGTGATAGATTCGGCCAAGGCTAGATTTTTAAGAAAGAAATTTTTTATTACATCATGCTATTGGATTTAAATAATATGCATGATATCAAGAATATAGAAAGTAGTTTCATCATCATTAGATTTTTCTAGAATTTATTATGACTTTTCAAAGTTCTAGGGTTAGAAACTTTAAAGTGATGAACAACTATGATATAAGCCTTGAATCAAGAAACTTGCTAAAGAACATAGGTATGATTAAGAATGAAGATTTGAATTTAACTCTTGAAGATCAATGCAAAGGAAATCCAAGAACTTGTTTTACAAACTTAACACTAAAAGACTTATGAACTTTAGGGTTTTGGAAACAAATGGCAAAAGAAACTAAGTGAAAAGTGAGAGTATGGTATTTATAGGGATAGTGGCACCATATTGGGAAGGATCTAGATGATGATAAGTTGTCTTGCTAAAAGGATTCAAATGCAATTAAGTTCTAAGGACCAATTTGCAAAGATTCCAAAAGTTGAAGGACTAGTTTGCAAATTGTCAATAAAGTGTCATGATGATGATTTTGCCACATTTAATGCAAGCTTATCTTGACCAAAGTTGGCTGATTTTTTGAGTCAAAGATATTTTAAGAATAATCAAGAAACTTGAAGAAGATTTGAGAACATTAGAGAAGGTTGAAGAAAAATCAAGAATGTTGAAGAACAAAGTGGAAGAATGTAGAAAAATCTAGAATTTTCTTGACTCATCCAACAACAAATGAGGGAAGCCATCAATCCTCACGGGCTTTCTCAATTTGGGCTTGGTTTCATTTTTGTGGGGCCCACTTGAAGATTTAAGCATTAAGCTTAAGATAGGAAACTTGTATAGTTTCAAATAGGCTTTATGGAATCAATCCATGAACTAGAAAATTTTGGGCTTCAAAGCCACGTCCATTTGAGATTGGAAACAAGGATTCTAGCCCAATTCACTTGAAAAAAACTTAGAAACTAACTTAGGGACAAAAGGGTAATTAACAGAAAGTTCAGGGGCTTAAGCGTAAAATTCATAAATTTTCTATTTAACCCTGAAAAACCTTCTAGACTTAAAAATATGATTCATCCCCTTGAATCATCTCAAAATCCTAATATAAACCCTCTATCGGTTCTGAGAAACTGCGAAATCTCTTCCGTCGTCTACCCGATTACGTGTTTCGCTCGAAAAACATAAATTATTTATTTTTTTCCCAAAATAATTCTAAAAATACAGAATTGTAGGAAATAAAATAATAATCTTAAGTCTTTCGTTCACGAATTAAAATTAGGTCTTTTGAGCAGTATAATTATACTGTCAATGGAATTCATGGTAGGGTTTCGCCTGACTTTCCAACCTAATTTTCAATCGTAGCTTCCTACATTCAAGTATGATTGAGTAGTAAACTCCGTTTAATTAAAATAATTTTCTAAAACTCAAATAAATTTATAAACATATTTATATGTATTACTGTTATTTAAAACAGTGAAATACAAGGTGTTACATTACTACCCGTCTTAGAAAAAAATTCCGTCCTCGGAATTTCTTAACTCAACACTAGACATCATCTTGTAATCTTATCTTAATCTAAAGCTCCAACAATATATTTCTCATCGCTGTTTTTCCCCTAGGTGACAACGGTAACTTCATAACAGAATTCATTCTTATATCATTCTATTTACCCTCGAACTTATCCATCACTATATCCTATTCATTGTCCTTAACCTTTCCAACTTGATCTAACATCCTTAAAGGACATAATTAAAACTTAATCCTTCGAACATATTCTATTATTCCAATTTATATCAAAATCATACATACCGTGTATGAGATCTGCAGCGTGAGGGGATTCAACTCTTCTTATGGTAAACACTCTCCCAGCAGCTTGAGGTCTAACCATCTGTTGACCGGTTGCAGGAACTCCTCCCTGGTTTCCACCTCTATAACCTCCAGCTTCGCTATTCCCAGCTACCGGCTGCGGCATACCTTTCTGTCTACAATCACGAGCATAATGACTTGGTTTCCCACAGTTGAAACAACCAGATCCCTCCTTACAATTCCTAACATGGTGCGGTCCTCCACATCTGAAACAAACTAAGCCTTGTTGTTGCTGGCTTGTTCCGACCACTTGTGTGGTAGCTACTGGTGTTGGTGCCACTGTCTGTAATGGTCTGGCATATGGTCCTTGTCGCTCTTGAGAACCCCTTTCTTCTCTCCGTTGGAGACCTGATCGAATAGGACCTCCACTCCTCTGCTGCATCTACTCAGCAGCTTGCCTCAGATCTATGCTTTCTATGGCACTGTATCTCTCTACTAGCTCCGGAAAACTCTGGATATCAAGAGATACTATAGCCCTCTGGAGTTCGTGTCGGAGTCCTTCCTCAAACCTTCTACATTGCCAATCTTCATCTGGGAATCTCTGATAAAATTCAGAATACTTAATCAGAGTCTCAAATCGTGATGCATAATCACCAACAGTCATGTTGCCTTGTTTGAGACTCATGAATTCCTTTTCTTTCTCGCGTCGAACTAGACGCGGAAAATACTTCTCAAAGAAACAGTCACTAAACAGCTGCCAGTTGACAACTCTGCCTTCGACATCCAGCAATCTTCGCTTGCCTCTCCACCAAGACTCTGCTCCTCCAGTTAGCATGAAGGCAGCATACGTCACTTTCCTATCATCTCTGCAGCGCATGGTATCGAATATCATCTCGATCTCTTGTATCCAGCATTCTGCCTTCTCTGGATCATAATCTCCTCGGAATTGGGGTGGCTTCCCTTTCAGGAAAGTAGCCATTCCGGCATCTTCAGCTGCAGCAGCTCTCCTTTGATTCTGTTGTTCCTTCTGTTCTTTGTTCATCTGTAGCATCTCAGCATTTTGCTGTGTTTGTAACAACAGAGCAGTAACTATGTTTTTCATGGTATCTTGAGTCTCAGATGACTCTCCTCCACTCCCGGTCTGATTATTTTCCACATTGTTAGCTCCAACAATTCTTTCAGGAGTTCGGTCATTACTGTCAATCGGACGTCCTTTTCTACGAGCCATGATTCTGTAAAATAAATCATTCACTCTTATCAGTATGACATATAATACGACATAGACCAGTATATAAATACCATATGCCACACTAATGTTATTTATCGCGTCGGATTCGGACACACTACCCATCTTCTAAGCATAGTTAAAATCCGATGTGGATTCAACTAGACACGGCCAGTAACAACTTCCTAGACCTCACAGTCCGATTAGAATCGAACTGCTCTGATACCACCAAATGAGACACCCCGATGTGCCCCATCGTATTATTACATTAAAACCTTAATATTTATTTACTTAATCACACGCTTATCGTTGAAAATACGTAAAAATTAAAACTTAATTAATAATCATATAACTTCTACAAATATAAAACACACCAAAGTTGTAATATATAATTACACACATGTTTATTTATTACATTGCCAAAACACTGTTGAGGGTACCCTCTCAGTAGGATCCCTCACAGGCATAAACTTCACTACAGACATACTTAGCGGAAATATAAATACTCCTTAGACACACTGGCCATAATGCCTATACTCTAATCGCCATGAATCACAGCTCGACCTCCAGCATCAGGTTCGTAAGGAGTTCCATCTAGCTCCTCAGCAATTGGTTCCTCCATCGGGTCTTCTCGTACGATCACATCAGAAATAAAATACAACACGTAGAAAGATATAGGGAATAAGAAACAGTTCTATCATCAAAAAGCGGAAAAGAGTAATAGTAAATTATACAGTAATTGTCACAGACACACACCACTCAAAATCAACAATCATCCTCAATTCACTATATCATCCTCTACCCTCAGTCCATGCAACTAAAACTTTATACTGATGTGGCCATCTTCACTCCTGTCACATTAGTCAGTAGTCCAGAACGGTCCAGTACAAATAACTTTCGAACGCATCAAAGACTAAACACGTATTAGTCTAAAATGCTCCAGAGCCAATAACATACGAACTCATCAAGGAATATCATTCCATAACGGTCCAGTGCCAAGAACATACGAACTCGTCAAGGAGTATCAATCCAAAACAGTCCAGTCCCAAGAACATACGAACTCGTCAAGGAATATCATTCCATAACGGTCCAGTGCCAAGAACATGCGAACTCGTCAAGAACTAAAGAGTATTACGGTAGTCTACCTCGGCATCCACATCCGTAGGGCACTCACCCGCAATATCCGATATCCCAAAATAGGATATCCTGACCTCGTGTGTTCCACTCACACGGCTGTGAATAAAAATACATCTATATATGAATCTCCCTAAATTACATCAATAACAACCTAGTGCCTCAACCTTCCATCAAAGTCTCCACACCTTTTTCCTCATAGATAAAACCACTTAATTAGGCTAGGCACCTCTAAATCACCTTTATTCTCTCACCCAAACAATAATCTCCCGAACAACACACATCCTTACTCAAAAATCAGCTAAGCACAATATTAACAACCAGGCAGATCATGCATAACATAACATCAGAAAATATTCAAATATCTCAATATCATATAAAGCAATTTATCACAACCAACTCATAATAATCAAACCAAATCAATAACAAAGTCAGACTCTGTCACGACCTGGTCGTGATAGCCATCACGACCGTGACAGACAACAAAGGCAAGAATTCTACAAAACAGAACCTGTCACGGCCTGGCCATGACAACCATCACGGTCGTGACAGACAACAAACATCCTCAATATCTTAAATATTCAAACACCGAAATAATACGTCACATGCAGATGGAATACCTCAACCAGCGCATCACAGTAAATTTGATAACATAAAATCAAACATCCTCAAATACTTAAAATCAACTTAATGTCGATAAACCTACAATCCCCGAATCCATTGGTTTTACAGAAAGGGTTTCCAATGTTATTTTGGTCTTGTCGATTACTCGACTACTAGTAGGGTTTAGGTTGCCCTACACAATTATCATATAATCTACTACTTATCGATTCCGACGATAGGTTGATTCTTTTCCCCACCTGAGCTAGCACCGAAAACACGTACACGACGATCCTCGTTATCCCGCCACGAGTTAACACAACCACCTTCATCTAAACAACATAACTATAATTAATCAACTAACAACCATCTATGACACTTTAGGGCTAGGTTCGGCCAAGACTTAAAAATTAGGTTTAAGGTTATTATCTTCTTAATGCCATCTTTTGGATCCTAGTTACTAGAGTCTTAACTAACATAGATTACTTATTACAATACTAAAATTTGAAACAAAATCCTCTAACCTTTAGGGTTAGGGTTTCGGCCAAGGGCTGACTTTTAGGGTTCAAAATCCTTAAAATTGCTAATCATGATTAAGTCATAGATTAATAATCCTTTATTAACCTAAATCATGGATTAGTGACTAAACAACCAAAGTTGAAACTCAAAACTTCCTATCTCTTTTATGCAAGGATTTGGCCTCAACATGTTCATAGGGTTAGGGTTCTTAGTTTAATAAACCAACTTGGATTTATTAAGCATACATACTAATAGCTTGATTAACAAGATCATTTATGAAAACTATGAACAAAACTCAACAAATCTAACCCACCTAGGGTTTCGGCCAACATAAAGATTTTTGAGTAAGATTTTCATTTTAAGAAACTAACATAGATTAGAGTGTGTAGACATACATGCCATATAGAATACATGATCATACATGACAACACATGAACAAAACTCTACCAACCCTAATGTGATAGATTCGGCCAAGGCTAGATTTTTAAGAAAGAAATTTTTTATTACATCATGCTCTTGGATTTAGATAATATGCATGATATCAAGAATATAGAAAGTAGTTTCATCATCATTAGATTTTTCTAGAATTTATTATGACTTTTCAAAGTTCTAGGGTTAGAAACTTTAAAGTGATGAACAACTATGATATAAGCCTTGAATCAAGAAACTTGCTAAAGAACATAGGTATGATTAAGAATGAAGATTTGAATTTAACTCTTGAAGATCAATGACAAAGGAAATCCAAGAACTTGTTTTACAAACTTAACACTAAAAGACTTATGAACTTTAGGGTTTTGGAAACAAATGGCAAAAGAAACTAAGTGAAAAGTGAGAGTATGGTATTTAAAGGGATAGTGGCGCCATCTTGGTAAGGATCTAGATGACGATGAGTTGTCTTGCTAAAAGGATTCAAATGCAATTAAGTTCTAAGGACCAATTTGCAAAGATTCCAAAAGTTGAAGGACTAGTTTGCAAATTGTCAATAAAGTGTCATGATGATGATTTTGCCACATTTAATGCAAGCTTATCTTGACCAAAGTTGGCTGATTTTTTGAGTCAAAGATATTTTAAGAATAATCAAGAAACTTGAAGAAGATTTGAGAACATTAGAGAAGGTTGAAGAAAAATCAGGAATGTTGAAGAACAAAGTGGAAGAATGTAGAAAAATCTAGAATTTTCTTGACTCATCCAAAAACAAATGAGGGAAGCCATCAATCCTCATGGGCTTGCTCAATTTGGGCTTGGTTTCATTTTTGTGGGGCTCACTTGAAGATTTAAGCATTAAGCTTAAGATAGGAAACTTATATAGTTTCAAATAGGCTTTATGGAATCAATCCATGAACTAGAAAATTTTGGGCTTCAAAGCCACGTCCATTTGAGATTGGAAACAAGGATTCTAGCCCAATTCACTTGAAAAAAACTTAGAAACTAACTTAGGGACAAAAGGGTAATTAACAGAAAGTTCAGGGGCTTAAGCGTAAAATTCATAAATTTTCTATTTAACCCTGAAAAACCTTCTAGACTTAAAAATATGATTCATCCCCTTGAATCATCTCAAAATCCTAATATAAACCCTCTATCGGTTCTGAGAAACTGCGAAATCTCATCCGTCGTCTACCCGATTATGTGTTTCGCCCGAAAAACATAAATTATTTATTTTTTTTCCAAAATAATTCTAAAAATACAGATTTGTAGGAAATAAAATAATAATCTTAAGTCTTTCGTTCACGAATTAAAATTAGGTCTTTTGAGCAGTATAATTTTACTGTCAATGGAATTCGCGGTAGGGTTTGCTTTCGACTTTCCAACCTAATTTTCAATCGTAGCTTCCTACATTCTAGTAAGATTGAGTAGTAAACTCCGTTTAATTAAAATAATTTTCTAAAACTCAAATAAATTTATAAACATATTTATATGTATTACTGTTATTTAAAACAGTGAAATACAGGGTGTTACAACATTGGCTTATTCGGTTTGACTTGAGTAGCAGGCACTCTTGTGTCAACATCCATTGGGTGAGTCTCTATCACGCTCTTCATCTTGACATCTCCATTCTTGTCAGCTATGTTGTCAGTCACTGCAGCCAAGCAACCAGTATCCTGTGAAGGCAGTTCCTTTATAATGATGCCCCATTGCTTGACAAGCTTTTTCTTTTGAGCCTGTCGGAGCCTATACAGCCTCCTCTTCTGACTCATAGATATGACTGACTGACTTGACGGTCCTGACAAACCAAGCTCTGTCATCTGAGTATTTTGAGCTAGCTGCCCTTTTCGGTAATCCTCATTTAAAAAGGGAGGGTTCTAATTGTTGAACTTATTCCTTTTGGACCATTTCTGCTTTCGCATCTCTGGATAACGGGTCATGGCGGAATTCCTTACCCATCGATCCACAGCTACGTTGGATGGGGGTTTCCTGGTCTTGACGGAATTGAATCCTCTATCGACAGACTTGTTACTCCCTACTGATTCTCCGACTGGTCTTCAATCCAAGCTCCACTGTTATGTTGTCTAGGTCTTGCTTGATGTATATGTTGTTGACGACTGTTTCTCTTCCTGTCGAAAGCATGCCCAGCACTCATGTGCATACTGTTAGACCCAGTATGGCTCCTCGGGTGCGAAAACTTGCCTTGACTATTACAATCACGAGACTCAGTTCTGTAGGTGATATGATGACTTTCTCTGCCCTCTAGCTTTCTTGGCAGCAGCATCGTCATAGAATTCTTCACATCTTGGGCAAACTTTAAATATGCCACCAGATTGTTTCCGTGTCATGAAATCGACAAGTGGTTCCCCTGGCTTTGGATAGACATCGAATGAATTTGACAGGTCCATCTAGATATTCTGTCCAGCCCTTATATTAACCATCCCTACTCCCATAGGGACTTGGCGGTCAGCCTTGTTAACTTTGAGACCGAATGGTTCTGTATCAATCTTCATGTCTGGTTTCTTGTCTGAAAATTTCAGTCTTCCTTCTGCTAAACCTTTCTTAATGATGTCCCTGAAATGCATATAGTCATTAGTTACATGATCAAAAGTGTTATGAAATTTACAATACTTCCGATCCTTTATTTCATGGGCTTTCAATAGCCTATGATCATCTGACAACTTTAATTTCTTATCCTTAAGCAACATGTCAAATATTTGGTCGGCTTTGGTCACATCAAACATATATACTTTCTTATTGACGAAGGGAATCCTTTCTCTGGCCCTAGCGGGCCTCAAGACTTGGCATGTATAAGGTGGACAATTTTTCAATTCGACATAGTCTACCTCATATTCCTCAGAATTATTATCTTCTTCGTCGAAATCATTGCATCCGACAAAATTAATCTTTTCCCTTTTGAGGAATTTCCTTTGCTTGAAAACCTTTTCGACCTTCAGTTGTTCAATTTGTCGAACTTTATCACCCAACTTGGCTAGGTCGTTTAGATGTTGGTTGACCAATTTCTTCCTAGTGTAATAATCTAGACATCCGGCAGCAATCTTCACTATTTCTGCCTCAAGGATAGGGGTGAAGCAACGGCTCCTAATCTGACGGAATCAGGTAAGGTAGTCATCGACAGACTCGTATCCATTCTCTTGATGCCAAATAAGTCTGTCAACCCAACCTTTAGGTCACCCCTAAAGAATTTATCATGAAAACTCCTTTCTAATTGATTCCAGGAATGTATAGAATTAGGTTTCAAGGTTGAAAACCAAGAGAAAGCATTTTTTGTCAAGGAACTTGGGAAGAACCTCACCTTGAGGCCTTCTTCCAGTGCCAAGTATCCTATTTCAATAGTGTATCAAGCAATGTGTTCAACTGTCAACTCACCGCTCTCTCCTGAGAATTTTGACAACTTTGGCATTTTCACGCCTCTAGGCATTTTTGCCTGTTGTACCCAATCTGGAAATGTAGAAGCAAAGTATGGCTGATTGGCATAGCCAATGTTGAAGCCAAACCGATTCAATGCTTGTTCCACTACCTGGTTCAAATTTTGATTCAAGACGTTCTGCCTTATTGCTCCTAAAGGACCTTGGTTGGCAATGATGTGCTCGTCATCTCCTGGTTGGAGAATATGGATGTTACCATGTCTTAAAGGAACTTGTCGTCGTGGTCGTCGAGGGGGTTCCTCGTCATCCAGATATATCATTTCCTGTTGGGCATTTAGTGGTTCATTCTGGGGTGGACTGTCACCCCTTCGACCCCTGTTAGGATTCCGGTTGTCCTCTTGGGCTATAACGCCCAAGGCTTAGTTCAACTTTCCAATTTCCAATGCCAATGCGTTACACGCATTTCTGGTATTATTCATCACTGGGGTAATTACTGTTCCTATATGTTGGGTCATATGATGTTTCATATTGTTAGTATGTATTTTTTAATATTCTGTCGAAGACATACTTGGCTCTTGCTTGTTTGTGAAGTGTTGAACCAAGCTTGAAAAGTGAAGTATTAGCCCCAATTTGATATTGAAGTGCTTTGTCGAACTTGAAGTACCAAGTACAAACATGTCAACCAATGGAAATTTGAGAGTATTTGGAAGCACATGGAGCAAGGAGTTATCATACAAGTCACCGGAGGTTATTAGTAGTTTAGTTAATTTTATTTGAAATAAGACAGTTGTCATTCTTAGAATAGGGAAGTTACAATCTGCACAATTAGGGAAGTTACTGTATTTCTCTATAAATATCTATAAACTCAATGTAATCAAGGTTGGAACTTGCAAACACTCTACATATGCTAAGTCCCCGATGTTCACAGATTGACGGGTCACTGTAACGTTCCCAACCACATCAATTTCAATACTTCATTTCATGTCTTTACTTTTCTACATTTTAGATCTCATGCAATTTATCTTTCATGTCTTTCACTTGCTTTCTTTTAATTTTCTGCACTTTAACTGCTTTCTTTTACTTTTCAACCATTTAAATCCTTTTTTTTAATTGATTTCTTCCTTTAATTTACTGTCATTTATCTTTCATTGTCATTTACAGGCTATCAATTATTTTCCTGCAACTTAAATGCTTTCCTTTAAATCCATGTATTTCTATAAATTCATGCATTTCTCTTCTTTTGTCAATCAAGTGGTCTTTTAGACCATTTGAGTTATTTCTCATGCAGTAAATATGTGATCAGAGTTACCCATTTATGGGAGAATCCCACATTCATTTGAACCTTTTATTTGTTGTCGGATTTGGTTGTCAAAAACCAAAAATCACCGTTAACAAATTGGCATGCCCATTGGGACCCGGTAAGGGTAATGTGTGTCACAATTGCTTTATGAGTTCAGTCTGTAATGTTTTGCTCATATACGCCGATTAGCAAATCTGGAAACAGTTTTCAATTCGGTGATGATGAAGGCATATATAAATTGCCTTTATATTTAATTATTTCCTTGGCCAATATTTTAGTTAATTGGCTATAATCGGTACCAAAAACGATTTTACATTCTACAAAAGGCATGAAAAGAAAATTTGTGCAGAAAAATTACTTTGATATACTTCGTAAGAAAATGGAGAGAGATATTCTATTGGCCACATTATACTTGGTTGGCCATAATCATTACGAGAACCGATCCTCCGGAAGGCATATGAAGCAAAATGTACCGAAGAATTAGTCAAAATTCTTCGTGTTTAATAAAAAGTAACATTCGACAGTCCTCCAGATTACATGCCAGTATATAAATGGTTTCAAATGTTTCTCTTGTGTGGCAATAGAACCATTACTCGAGGCATTAATTAGAGGGTATGGATCATTATTGGCTATTCCATATTGTCAAGGAGATGTATGTTTGAGTCAATTTGAAGCCAAGCATAATAGAGGCGTCGGAAAAAATGGCCTAGAAAGAATTTGAGGGCTTAAAAGCCAATATGTCACCAATCTGTCATGACTCATGACCAAATTGGCCATAGTCTATACAACCTGTGTGTTATCCACGCCTCTAGTTAATTCACTGGTGAACCGATGAGTTCAAGAGAAAGATCAAATTCATGCTTTGAACTATTGACGGTTGCATCAATAACTTTTTATTAAGGTCTAGGGGACCTCTGAATTGTTAGATATATTAATAGATATGGTCTGACATTGGCTATAAAAAAAATGTGTCGAAAATGTCTTCTATCCAACTTTCAGGCAAGGGAAAAATGTGTCGGAAAATATAGATGGCCAAAATATTGGAGGAATTATCAAGGACAACTTCAAGTCTCAGGAGGCGGTGTCGGTTGATGCCGGTTTCTTCTTCTTTGAGGATGATTGTTCTAAAGGGAGTTGCCCCTTACTTATAAACACTTTTCAGGCCATATTACTATCCAATATGGGACTCCAACACCCCCTCACACCAAGGACTAGACATCTGGAATGTGAAGTTTGCAGGACTGGACATTTGCGGGTGGTCCAACAGATCTAGGATAGGCTCTGTTAGATAGGATATTATCTATTCTCTCGTATGAACAAGTTTCCAAAATGTGGGCTAAGAAGAATGCTGTTGGAAAAGAACATGTGGCAAAATTAGTGGATGACACGTATAGAAAACTGCAGGTATCTGGAGCCACTGATATAGCATCAAAGGGACAGGGTTCTTCAGATATCAGTAATGTGAATATTAAAGGGGAAATTGATGATTCCTTTCACTCGGATACAAAGATTCACTGTCTCTGTGGAAGTTCATTGGAAACAGACCTATTAATCAAGTGTCTACAAGATGCCATGTGTGGCAGCACATGAACTGTGTTATTATTCCGGAGAAACCTATGGAAGGAGGAACCCCACCAGTTCCTGTTAAATTTTATTGTGAAATCTGTCGACTTAGTCGTGCAGACCCGTTTTGGGTTTCAGTAGCACACCCTTGGTTTCCTGTGAAGTTGACTACAAACAATATTCCAACTGATGGAACCAACCCAGTTCAGAGCGTGGAGAGAACATCTCAACTTACGAGATCTGACAAGGACTTGGTTTCAAGACCAAAATTTGATGTTCAGGCTTGGTGTATGCTTCTGAACGACAAAGTTTCATTCAGCATGCGATGGCCACAATATATAGACGTACAGGTCAATGGTGTTCCTGTTCGTGCAAATAATAGACCTGGTTCGCAATTGCTTGGGGCTAATGGTCGTGATGACGGTGGTCCAATTATCACGCTAGATACAAAAGACTGAATTAATAAGATTTCCTTAACATAGTGTGATGCTCGCATTTTCAGTTTAGGGGTCCGTATTGTTAGAAGGCGCAACATGCAGCAGATCTTAAACATGATTCCAAAGGAGTCTGATGGCGAGCGTTTTGAAGATGCTCTTGCACGCGTCTGCTGTTGTGTTGGGGGAGGAAATGCGACTGATAATGCTGATAGTGACAATGATTTGGAAGTGGTTTCAGATACTTTTAGCATCAATCTTCGTTGTCCAATGAGTGGTTCAAGAATGAAAATTGCAGGAAGATTCAAACCTTGCATTCGCATGGGTTGTTTCGACCTTGAAATTTTTGTGGAAATGAATCAACGTTCAAGGAAGTGGCAGTGCCCCATATGTCTTAAGAATTATGCATTGGAGAATGTTATTATTGACCCTTATTTCAACCGCATCACTTCTATGGTAGGGTTTGCCGTTTCGATCTTCATTTCTCTCTTCATAAAAGATTAAATTTGACGACCCAGTAGTTATTTAAATTGGTATGCTGGTACAGATGCGAAATTGTGGAGAAGAGGTTAATGAGGTTGAGGTGAAGCCTGATGGTTCCCTCTCTGTTTCTACTGATGGAGAAGAAAATAGAGTGGAAACTTTGAATCTCAAACAGGATGGTGTTTCAGACAATCCTACTGGTTTAAAACTTGACATCAGGAAGAATCGCATTGGTGTTTGGAAAGTCAGCAAACCTGAGAACACAAACACCTCTTCTGGTAATAGATTGAATGAGGATTTTGGAAATCATGAACGTGTGGTTATTCATATGAGCAGCAGTGCAACTGGAAGTGGTCAGGATGGTGATGATCCGAGCGTAAATCAGGGTGGTACTGGGCATATTGATTATTCTACTGCCAATGGCCTGAAGAGTGTTTATAAGTAAGGGGCAACCCTCATCCTACAAGCTGTGTTACTTAGCTAGCTCTATAAATAGAGCATCGTGTATCTCATTTCATTATCTTTTATCAATCTATCTTGAGGCTTTCGTTGATGCTTTGGATAGTGACGACGATGAGGCATCTGAATCTGATTCAGACTATGAAGAAGATCTTTCGGATTCTCTGCTACAGCAAGAACCGAGCCTCACTGACGTTCTTGAATCTGTAAAAAGGGAGAACAAACACTACCAATTCGTCTTCGGTAGCTTCGAAAACTCGGGGAACTCAGATCATCATCATACAATGTATGTGACTCCGGTGATTCCGATCAAGCCAACAATGTATGTGACTCCGGTGATTCCGATCAAGCCAACAATGGATGGATCCACCATCAAGATTGGAGAAATCACTTGCATCAAGAATTGTTTCAGTGACACAGAGGAGGAGGAACAAGCTTCGAACCCTCCACAGCCAGCATAATCACCGCCAAAACATCAAGAATCACCACCGGAGTCTCCGCTGCATCAAGAATCACCACCAGTCTCTCCAAAGAAGCCACAGGCACCGCTAGTTCTCAACATCTCTGGTCTGGAATCAATAACCACATATCAACGGCAAAGATCCAAGGAAACCACGATTTGCTCCACTGTGCAAGAAAAGCTTCAGTGCACCACAACTTCGGTGGTTTGGCCTGCGATATCCATCGAGCAAGAACAACATTATCAGGGCTTGAAGCTCTGCCAACGTCTCTCCAACAGTGATGCCACCTACCTCAATGGAGTCATCTCACAGTTGTAGATCGCATTGAGGCTTCGCTCCATCCTCTGTGACGTCTTCGTCGATTCACTCATCGACGAGTCATTCGGCAAGATTATCACTCCTTCCATCTCCAACGGCGACAGATTCGGTGTTTCGAGGTTTCGTGTCGATTTCGTCTTCCCCGCACTTGATCTGGTTCATCTTCCATGGTTTGAGCCCGAGCTGTTCGATTCGGCAACCACCGTGTCGTTGCCGGAGAAGAGGGCAGAGCGCACTATCACTGTGTTATCAACGCTTCCAAAACGCTCCGCGTTTGTTTTCGATCCCGGTGGAGCAGCTTCTGCGATTCCACCGTACGCCGCCTCCCCCACAATCAGAAGTTATAGAGCCTTGGTTTTCGTTTGGATAGTTTTTGCGGTCTGATTATCAATCGAAAGTTCTAGAATGGCTTCCTCTATCACAATTACATCTTGCATTTCCTTTCTTTGTTGGGCCTGGGCTGAAATATGGAATTTTCTTTCAAACTATAACAAGTTCGGTCACACCAGCCATTATTTTGGTCTTCAATCTGTTTGCGTCACATTTGATTTTGTTTTTTTTATGTCTCACTATCACTATGTAAAATCTCTGCATGTTGATTAGTTGTTTTTCTTTGTTGTTTGTATGTCAAGCTGATTGTGATGATATCACTTATCAACTTGGGGGGGGGGGGGGGGGGTTTTAAGAGTATAAATAAATTTGTTCGAGTTTGTTATAGGTTGTTAACAATTTGTTAGAGGGTTAATTGTGTTAGTTAGCTAGCTCTATAAATAGAGCCTCGTATATCTCATTTCATCATCTTTTATTAATCAATCAGTATGTTACCACATGATTATCAATATGATCTCTATCTCTCCTATGAGTATGATCTTTATCCCTCACATCCATGGATTCTTCACAAAATGCTTGAAGCAGATAACCAGATATTAAAATGAGTTTGTCGAAGATTTGGTCGAAGCTCTCAACATATGAAATTTTCGATAAGCTTGCTTGAGTTTAAAAAACATATTGGTGAATTATAAGCCATGTACATTGATGAATTTGACAACCAGTGACCAGTGTGGTGTTTGTCGAATGGGTTGATTGTAATATCTTTCTGATTAAATTCGACAGAGTCCCTATACTAATCGAATTCGACAGAGTGGTCTTCAAATTGAAATATTCATTGGGTTCAAATTGAATTGGTAACCAAGGACCCCATGGATGCTGACATGTTACCAAATATCCGGATACTAAAAATATTGTCATGCTCATTGTGAGTCGTCTCCTTCTCACCTTTAGGTTCGGGTTCACTAATCAAGTTGCACCATTGCAATTTTCTAAAACTACTCCACCGATGAGCACACTAGGGGTTGGAGCTTACCATACTCCATGCAGCATGGTAACAATTGATGCACTAATGGATAATCTTGTTCAAAGTTTACCAAATTTTGTCAAGCTAAATGGTGCCACTTTTAACTGAACATGGAAGATGGAAATGTTGGCAAATAATTTCTCAGAATTGAATTTGTTGAATTGCTCAACATGAGCATTATGAAATCTAGTGTCATGCTAGTCGAATGGCTTGGTTGGATATGCAAGACCAATAGTATCAACTGATCTGAAACCTCAAGTGCAGTCATAATAGGTTTTGGGAGCTATTCTTTTGTTTCAGAAGAAGGAGCACTATGTGTGGATAATCCAATCACACTTATGCCGACATAAAGCTTTTAGAAATTGGTATTGACATGGAGAAATTCATCCATGTTCATAAATTGTCGGTTAAGAAAGGCTCATATGCCACCAGATTGGCAAATTGCTTTATGCCCATTGGACCGACTACTTGATTTTCAATTGCATTTGAACAATTTTAGTTGGTGTCGGTAGAAGTATATATTTCCAGTTGACTGCTCCAATGTTGTCAATTTGTGGTACCCATATGGCGTGAGAGGACTTGAACTTATCAAGACTAATTTCTAGGGGATCCACCTGCTTGGATATATGAATGCCATATCATGCAACATAAGCTGGCGTGAGACTGTGAGTGGAAGAATATATTTCTTGCCATGCTTATAGTTGTCGAGGAATTAAGCTAGGCATGCAAATCACCCAAGTGAACAGAATGATGTCAATATTGATAAGCATGTAAAAGATAACTACTTGGTTGGTATTGTTTCATTTATAACTTGGTGTAGCCTACAAAAGTGTCACGTTGTGCTCTAAAATGAAGCTGGGTCACATTAAGGATTACAATGTATACTTGTCGAAGAAAGAACGAAAGATCATTGGTGGTATGACAAAAAATTTAGATTACCACCTCACAGGAAGTTACAATAGTATATTGCTGAAAAAAAATCAAATATATTAGTATTTATCTTTTTCCTATTCAGTCCAAAGATAAATACTGGGGAGCCTGTGTTAGTATGTGTTTTTTAATATTCTGTCGAAGACATACTTGGCTCTTGCTTGTTTGTGAAGTGTTGAACCAAGCTTGAAAAGTCAAGTATTAGCACCAATTTGATATTGAAGTGCTTTGTCGAACTTGAAGTACCATGTACAAACATGTCAGACAATGGAAATTTGAGAGTATTTGGAAGCACATGGAGCAAAGAGTTATCATACAAGTCACTAGAAGTTATTAGTAATTTAGTTATTTTTATTTGAAATAAGACAGGTGTCATTCTTAGAATAGAGAAGTTACAATCTGTACAATTAGGGAAGTTACTGTATTTCTCTATAGATATCTGTAAACTCAATGTAATCAAGGTTGGAACTTTCAAACACTCTACATATCATAAGTCCCCGATGTTCACGGGTTGACGGGTCACTACAACATTCCCAACCACATCAATTCCAATACTTCATTTCATGTCTTTACTTTTCTACATTTTACATCTCTTGCAATTTATCTTTCATGTCTTTCACTTGCTTTCTTTTAATTTTCTGTACTTTAAATGCTTTCTTTTTCTTTTCAACCATTTAAATCCTTTTCTTTAATTGATTTCTTCCTTTAATTTACAGCCGCTTATCTCTCATTGTCATTTACAAGCTTTCAATTATTTTCCTGCAACTTACATGCTTTTCTTCAAATTCATGTATTTCTATAAATTCATGCATTTCTCTTCTTTTATCAATCAAGTGGTCTTTTAGACCACTTGAGTTCTTTTTCATGCAGTAAATATGTGATCACCGTTACCAATTTATGGGAGAATCCCACATTCGTTTAATCCTTTTATTTGTTGCCAGATTTGGTTGTCGAAAACCAAAAATCACCGTTAACACGTATCTATGTTGCTAAGATCCATCTGATGTCGAACATTTGCCTGTGTGGCCTGTGTCTGACCAATAATATGTGATGGCGCTTGCCTTGCTGGTGATACTAGGGGTTGGAGCGTTGGACGCTCCTGTCGAGCAGGGGTCATAACCATGGACCCTGTTACTCCTAAACCCTGAGTAGGGGCTTGCCCTCCAATCACCAAAGGCCCATGCTGGCCAGACGAACCAGCGGCTATTCTGTTGGGATAGAGTGTCATCCCATTTGGATATGGCATGTAAAATTGAGGGTTTAAATTTGGATTGTAAGGGACAGACCCAAAAGGCATCCCATACATCGGTTGTGGCAAAGGCTGTGTGGTCCCCCTTGGATTTGTTGAGTTGTCAATACTGTTTGGGGATAATCTTGTACCCTACATAGCAACTGTTTTCAAAGGCGGTGAATGTGGTGCCGGGAGTGATGCAGGAGGGACATGGTCATGGACGTTGTCCGCTTGTGTCACTGGCCTTCCTCCTGTAGTGGCCACAGTAGACGCAGGGGGAGCGTCTACTGTCGATGCAGCCATATTTGTATTGTTTACGACAGCATTTGTTGCACTATTCATATTTTGGAAGTTTGGGAAATTGATGAATTTTCTATCACTTTCCCGCTTCTCAGACACATACAAATAATTTATATGAAAACTAAAAGATAATGACACTTTACGAGTTACTCTAAACTCGTCCCACCGGGCGTGCCAATTTGTTAACGTGGTTTTTTGGTTCCTGGCCAAAATTCTTTCGTGACAAATAATTGAAGATCAAACTAGTGTGGGACCTACGAGTTATGCGGTAATCTCGTCAAGAATGTGCTATTTTGAAGGTAATGTTTGCCTAGTACAAATTTGACAATTTTAGTCAAATCTGGTAATATACTGGCAAAGACTAATGCTAAGTTAAATGAGAAATAGTATTGACGAAGTTGAAAGTTGTCAGCACTTAGATTTGAATTTGAAAATATAGTTTGAATTTGAAAGTAAGAAGCAGTTTCTAGATTGGAAAGCAACTTCCTAATTACACTGAGTAACTCATGAAAGAACATAAGTTTGAAAGAAAGGTTAAGTAAAATAGGATCTAAGTAATAATATTTACTAAAAAGTAAATGAACTTAAAGGAAGAATAAAAGAAATGGTGGAAATAGTGAAGAACAAGTAAAGAACTTGAATGAAACAAACCAGTATTGCACTGGGTTTTCACATTGAATTAAAATAAGAAAGATGGAGGGAGTACTTGGATGTTTATCCGTCAATCTGCTTTGATTTTGAGATATGTAGGATGTATATCCAGTAACCGACACCATTTACATTGTGTTTACAAATATTTATAGGAAAATAAAGTAACTACCTATTGCTAACTTCCTATTGAAGTTGACACAAGCAAACACAAGAAGGGGGTTGAATTGTGTTTGTTATAATTTTTCTAAAACAACCTTTTAAAACTGTTTTTCTCACACAAGGATATATAAAACAGATGCACACACTAAAAAAAGAACTTTTGAGATTTAACAAAAGCAATATCAAAGCCTCACAGTCAGTATAAACAAATAAAGCTGTAAGAGTTTAAGGATAGAAGATTCACACAGATGATTTTATCCTGGTTCACTCTCTTCCAACCAAGAGCTACGTCCAGTCCCTTTGACTTTAAGGTTTTATCCACTATTTCGTCAAATAGATTACAACCAAGTATTGAACACCTCTCCAGGCTACAAGTATTCCTTTCTTACCAAGCCTCTTTAGGCTCTAACTCTAATCAAAGAGATTTTAACTTAAGATCTTCTTAACTCACTATATGTGAGGATATGAAAGTTTAAGATCTGTTGAATATTTTCACAATATTCAAAATAAAGAGATTACAGACTCTTGCTTTTTGAAAGAAAGAATGAATAGGAGCTTGTTCTTGCAAATATTGGATTAACAAAAGTTATTGGCTAGCAAAAGTTATTCTTCAGTATCTGAGGTCCTCTATTTATAGTGACCTTCTTCTACTCTTGAAAAGTTTCAACGGTCATTTTGAATTTCCCGTTTAGAGATAGCATAATATCCGTTGTGACTGAAGGCTTGATCATGGCAATGCTGAAATGCACTCTTGGTTATCAGGGTAGTATAAAATGGAGGCTCACTGCTCTGAGCATTTGCAGCTTGAAAACTATTTTTCCTCCTTTATGCAACTTCCAGCTTTTTCAGCCATAAAGGTGTCATCGTACAGATCGTGTTGCAGTTTCTCATTGTACTATTCTGCTTTTTGTATTTCTCAATGGTACTATGTTTCTTTTACAAGAAGGTAAGGCATCAGATAAAACCAATGAGAAGAACAAATATTCTATTGAAATAAATATCAATCATTTGGAATAAATTCAAGAGAACCGGATTGCATTTATTCACCTTAGAAGAGCGTATGGGAGATAGAAACTCGTCTACTCAAAATCTCCGTCTACTCAGTTATTTGTGAGACTAAGTCTGTTTACTCATTCATATTTCTCTTCTACTGACGTGGCATATCCTCTCGTCTATCAAGTCTTTGGACTTGCAATATCTCAGTGAGTAATTTTGATCTCCGTCTAGTGACGTGGCAATTAGAGCTCGTCTACTTATTATTTTATTTTTCCGTCTATTTCATTCTATTAAAAACTTCCGTCTGCTGACATGGCAAACTGAGCACGTCTACTTAGAAAATTTTAAGCCGCGTCTACTTAAACTCTTGTCTACTCAAATAAACAGAAAGTAATTTTACCAAACAATTTTGATCAGCTCGTCTACACGATTGGACGTGAATTCTCTTTCTCAGTCCAAGCAGATATAAAGAACTTTATACAAGATTTCTCATGACTTATATGATTCATGCAATCCTACAAAAACTGAATAACCTTGTTAGATCTCAACTAACACTTTGCCAAGTAAATTTAATCCTTTTGTTAACATCAAAACTTAGAGATTAATTAAATCCAAATCACTTTGGATCCAACAATCTCCCCCTTTTTGATGATGACAAAAGCTAATTAAATTTGAGTAACAAAGTCTAAGAGAGCTAACAAAGGTCCCCCTAAGACAAAGCATTCAAACTTCTAACAACACATGTATATTACTTATCATATCAGGATTATATCAGAGCAATTAACTAATCATAGTAAACAGTATCAGAGCATTCAAAATAACATATATAGACTATTTAAAGCATAAGCAGAGACATGCATGTGCAAACAGATATATGCTTTTCAAAAACCGACTTTTCTTATTAAATTTAATTCTCTTTCCTTTCTCCCCCTTTTTTGTCATCAGACAAAAGGTAAAGGAGTAGACCATCATTGTCAGTAAAAGAAAAACAAGATAAATTAAGAGGAAGGTGGAGGTGAAGTAGAAGGGTTTTGGTTCTGATTAGGATTTGGTGGAGGGGCAGGGGTTTGAGTAGGCAGATTCTGGCTTTGTGGAAAATTGAGCATGATGCTCATCATCTGGTTCATCATTATATTTGTTGGGACCAGAGCTTCTGTAACCTATTCTCTTACTTGCTCATTCACTTCAGCCTTGACTCTTTCTTCAATAATTATGCCAATCATCTCTTCAAGGTTTGGTGACAGAGAGAGTGATGGTCTAGAGCTGTCAACAATATCCTAAGCATGTGCATGACTTGGCAAGGTATCCAATGCTCTTGACTATTGAGGTTGATCCTGAGGATGAATGATTGTGAGAGCTAATGGTTGAGATGAATGCTTCTCATAAGTGCTAGGTCTAGGAGTAGACTAAGTAACTTCCTCATGCTCATTTACCATTTGAACAGATTCAGGCTCTACAGCAGGATCCTCAACAAGGATTTCCTCTTCACTATGCTCTGATGGAGGTGATGGAGGAGGTGAAGTAGGATACTACAGCACTATTTCAGGTAATTCCTTAGCCCAGTGAATTGTATCTTTATTCTCAAGGTTTAGACTAGTAACAGGAAGGCCAAAGATATCCTTGATTATAATAAATCAACAATTTGAAATGCCACATTTTCCTCTGACAGTGGGAATGACTCTTTTCTCTTCTTGAGTCAGTCCTGAAGTGGAAGCTTTTCTTGTGCAGTGTATGATATGAGATCTCCAGAACTCAACTGTAGGTTCAGTTTCAGAAACTTTCTCAATCGGAAGAGATTGCCAAAACTCCAGTAAAGTGTAATCAAAAGGTTGAGTTAAGGTCCAGCATGATTGGCTCATTCTCTGGCTTCTTGCCTTTGAATCTTCTCTTCTTCCTGTCTTTGTCTTTGTTGTGGTCAATCATTGGCAGTCTTGAGCATATCATGTATGGCTTGATTCCAACCTTGGTCTTCTCCAATGAGTGCCTTAACCATGTGGGAGGGACAAAATTTGCTCAAATTCCCATTTCAGCATTTGATACATTAGATGATCAACAAAGTTAGCAGCCTTGCCATAAACACTAGGGTGCTGAAATGTCTGCCAACTAGTGTTTCTGTCCGTAATAAAAGGGACATGTCTGTATGATATGGATCTTTTATAAGTGTCATCGGTGAGGTCATTCTTGGTAGGGTCTGTTAAGTCTCTAAAATGTCTGATGTGCATTTCCCTAAGTTTTGATGAGAACTAAATATTGGTTAATGATTTAATTAACCTTCGTATTGGTTGCTAACCTGTCTATCTAGTGTGCAGATTAAAACTGTAACAATCATCTGTCTGCTCATATAGATGACTACCTGTTTGGATAAGCGAAAGTCAACCTGTCTGCTGACTAGGATTATTGACTTCTTTCGAGAAACATTTTCAACCTGTCTCTCCACGAGTTCCTACACTCATCTGAGGTTACTCGTTGAAGAACCAAGGACCTAACAAGCTTTTTTTGGTTGTCCCATCAGAAAGAGACTTGAAGCCTTCTCTCCTACTTAGTCTCACACTTATCAAGAAAAGTCAGAAGTTACTCTCTCAAGCAACCTCGGTTATCAGAACCAAAGAACAGTTAAAGAATGCTTCCAACATGATTTATTCCCTAGTACCTATGGTCCTTACACGAAAAGGGAATTGTGCTCATCAAAGTACAAAAAGCTCTCTACACAACTCTGGTATGGTTGTATCTCGATGCATAACGCCATGATCCTTCATGTTAGAGTACAACCAACGTTCCTATTGCATTAATGGCTGCCCAGAACAACTTTATTGCATTTAATGAAATTTTGCTTGAAGCCAACATCAGAGGGAATGTCTTTAACGGATCCTAAATGCTTGAAGACTATAAATACATAAGTCATTGAAGATGAAGTAAAGAGAATACCCATAGCATTAAAGAGCCATAACTATGCGCATTAATATCTTCATTCTTTCATTCTGTATTCTTCAATCATTTGAAGTTATTACGCAGACTTTCCTAAGCTTTACATTTAAACCACTCTCTGAGTGTTAGTGAAAGTTCTGTATGTCTGAAGTTGTATTTATTACAAACCAAATCTCTCAAACAAACCTGAGGGAGACTGAAGAGGCTAAGTGTGCAAAGAATTTAGGTGTGCAAAGAATACTTGTCTTGGAGCCTGAAAAGGCTAAGTGTGCAAACAATACTTGGAGTCTGTAACCTGAACAGTTATAGTGGATAAAACTTGGTGCTGCCAAGGACTGGACGTAGCTCTTTGCTTTGAAGAGTGAACTAGGATAAACAGTTGTGTCAATCTCTCTTTCCTTTTAAACTCTTTAGTTGCCTTAGTTTTCTTATCCATTATTCAATTGGTGTGTTTGTCTAAGTCACTGTTAAAATTTCATCAGACAGGTCACATGTCTGTTCTGTATCCTTCCACTCGTCTGAACCAAGCTTCTGTATGCGAAAAGATTTTAACTTTGTTTAAATTCTGATAAACACAATTAAACCCCCCTTCTCGTGTTTATAGTTGTCTATTTCAGTTGGTATCAGAGCTTAGCCTCTAGGTTGAGCATCTAACAGTGTAGAGGTAAAAGTTCCTGAAGAATAGACATGACTGCTGGAGCTAGTTCAAGTGGAAGTCGCCAGACTGAAGGAGCTTCCCTAACCAGACCTCCTTACTTCAATGGAGAAAACTACAACTATTGGAAAGATAGATTTCAATGGTTCATTCTATCTACAAACTTTGATCTTTGGGATGTCATTACAGATGGTCCATCCATTCCCAAGAATGATAATAACACTAACAAACCAAAAGCTCAGTGGACTACTGCAGAAAAGACAAAATGGGAGCTGAACCACAAAGCTAGATATAACATCATTTGTGCTCTCAGTCCTGAGGAGTTTGAGAAGGTACGTGCTTGTGACTCTGCTCAAATGATAGGAAGATTTCAAACTATAGTAAACAGTTTAAAATCTCTTGGCAAAGTCTATACCAATGCTGAGAAGGTTGGAAAGATTCTGAGAAGTCTACCTAAACAGTGGAGACCTTTGGTCACTGCTATCTCTCAAGCCAAGGATCTCACTACCTTGACCATGGATGAACTTCTTGGAACACTCACTGTTCACGAGCAAGAACTTGGAGATAAAGTTGCACCAAAGAAGGGCAAGTCAATTTCTCTGAAAGCTGATCAAAAGTCAGCAAAAGTTTCCAAGGCTCTAAAGGCAGACGAGTCATCCCAGGTGATGCCGACTGCCTCGAACACGAGGATTCTGAGAGTGATGAAGAATTGTCTCTCCTGACCAGGAAGATAAAGATTCTCCTACAGAAAAAGAAGTTCAAGAGGGATAAGCCATTCAGAAGGTTCAACAAGGACAAGAACTTCAAAAAATCCACTCCAACAAACAAAAGTCCAATTGTCTGCTATGAGTGCAAGAAACCTGGTCACATCAAGGCTGAATGTCCTCAACTCAAGAAGGGCCCCTTTAAGAAATTCTTCAAGAAGAAGAAGAAAGGAATGATAGCTAGTTGGGAGGATCTGGAGTCAACATCTTCTGATGAAGAAACAGAGGAAGAAGCCAATCTCTGTTTGATGGCCAACACTGACTCAGACTCAGACGATGAGGTACATCCTGACTATGAGGAATTACTTGATGCCTATGAGGAGTTGCTGGAGGAATCCAACTGCTTATCTAAGGCCTTCAAATCCCTTAATAGAGAGTATGTAAAGCTCACCAGCGAGCATAAATAGAAATCTCAAGAGTGTGAGAAGCTAGCTAAAGAGAACAATGAGCTGAAGATTGAAAAGTCTAATGAAGCTAAGATCTCAAGTCAAACATCACCATCTGAAGAAGTTGAAAAACTTCAACAGAAAGTGGAAGAGCTCACTTCTGATCTTGCCAAATTTATTAATGGTAGAGATAATCTGACTAAGCTTCTTGGTTGTCATAGGCACTCTCTTAACAAAGAAGGTATTAGATATGTCCATCAGACTCATCATAAAGTATCAACTAAAGCTTCTACAGTATCTGTTAAGTCAACTATAACCAAGTCTACACCTGTCTGTAACTTATGTGGAAAAACTGGACATGTTATGTCTAAGTGTGTCCATAAGAAGAGAAGGAAGTCTTCACAGACTCCTAGAACTAACAGAAAAGGACCCAGAAAAATATGGGTACCTAAAGATCAAATAATTTTTGTTGCAGATGTCCTCAACAGGACAAAGAAAACACCACTGCTGGTACCTGGACAGTGGTTGCTCGCGTCATATAACAGGAGAAAGGTCTATGTTCCTAGACCTCCAACTTAAGAAATGAGGACATGTTGCCTTCGAAGGGAATCAGAAAGGGAAAGTTATAGGAATTGGTACTATTGGTGGTAAACCCCCTCTTCCCTCTATATCTAATGTTCTTGTGGTTAAAGGATTAAGACACAATTTGCTTAGCATAAGTCAATTATGTGATAGTGGTTTTGATGTTTCCTTTACCAAGGATGTATGCATAGTTAAAGACTGTTGTGGCCAAACCCTCTTTTCAGCTAAAAGGCAACAAAATCTTTATAAGATTGAATTGTCTGATCTCTCAGATCAAAGTATAACCTGTCTGATGTCTAAAGAGGATAAGAGATGGTTATGGCATAAGAAACTAGGACATGCTAGTATGAAACTAATTTTTGAATTAAAAAGGAATAATCTTGTGAGAGGATTACCTGATATTAGTTTTAAGAAAGATGTCTTGTGTGATGCATGTCAGAGAGGTAAACAGATAAAATCAAGTTTCAAATCTAAAAACTAAGTATCAACCTCTAGACCTCTTCAGTTGTTACACATGGATTTGTTTGGACCGATTAGTGTTGCCACTGGGCCGGAAGAAAATATGGATTTGTCATAGTTGATGACTATTCTAGATACACATGGGTACTCTTCCTAACACACAAGGATGAGTCTTTTAAGGCTTTCTTAGTATTCTGCAAAAGAGTACAAAATGAGCAGGGTTTCTGTATTTCTATCCTTAGAAGTGATCATGGGGGAGAATTTGAAAAGGAGCAGTTTAGACAGATCTGTGAGGAGAATGAAATCTCTCACAATTTCTCTGCACCTAGAACTCCATAGCAAAATGAAGTGGTTGAGAGAAAGAACAGATCTCTGCAAGAAATGGCTAGATCTATGCTCAATGAAAATAATCTCCCTAAGTACTTCTGGGTAGAAGCTGTAAACACTACTTGTTATGTACAAAACAAAGTACTTATTAGGCCTTTTCTAAAAAGGACTCCTTATGAATTGTGGAAAGGAAAAAGCCCCAACATATCTTATTTTCATGCTTTTCGATGTGAATGTTTTATTCTGAATACCAGAGATAATCTTGGCAAGTTTGCTTCTAAGGTAGATAAAGGTATTTTCATAGGATATTCTGACATGTCTAAGGCTTTTAGAGTTTACAATTCAAGAACTTGTATTATTGAAGAATATGTTCATGTTAAATTCAACAATGAATTAAAGACTGATAAATAACTATCAGATCTAGAAAATGATCTTGCAGGTCATGATATAAACAATCCAGAAATTCAACAACCCGATCTAACCAAGATAGAACCTGTGCCTGAGGCTGACAGACAAGTGGAACAGACGAGTCAGCAGACGAGTCAAGATCTTCATGATGATCTCAAAAGGGACTGGAAGTTCAACACTCATCACCCTAAGGATCTTATTATTGGAAATCCTTCTGAAGGAGTAAGAACCAGATCCACATTAAGAGAATCAACCAATGTGGCCTTTATTTCAGATTTGGAAGCTAAACGCATTGAAGAAGCTCTTGAGGATGAAAGCTAGATTCTTGCTATGCAAGAAGAACTTAACCAGTTCACCAGAAATGATGTCTGGACTCTTGTCTATAAGCCTAAAAACAAGTCGGTTATTGGAACAAGATGGGTCTTCAGAAACAAATTGGATGAAGATGGTAAAGTTGTCAGAAATCAGGCAAGGTTGGTAGCTCAAGGCTATAACCAACAAGAAGGTATTGATTATACTGAAACCTTTGCACCTGTAGCTAGAATAGAAGCCATATGCATTTTAATGTCATATGCTGCACAACACAAAGTTACCCTGTTTCAAATGGATGTAAAAAGTGCATTTCTAAATGGTATAATTGAAGAAGAAGTGTATGTTAAACAACCCCCGGGTTTTGAGGATACTGATAAACCAGATCACGTTTTCAAACTTAAAAAAGCATTATATGGTTCGAAACAAGCACCTAGAGCATGGTATGATAGACTCAGTTCTTTTCTCATGCATAATGGTTTTACTAGAGGACAAATAAACACTACTCTGTTCAAGAAATGCTCTAAAGAGAACTTTATTATAGTTCAAATATATGTTGATGATATTATTTTTGGAGCAACTAATGAAAAGTTGTGCAAGGAATTTTCAAATCTAATGCAAGCTGAATTTGATATGAGCATGATGGGAGAATTGAAGTTCTTCCTTGGATTACAAATCAAGCAGACAAGTGATGGAATTTACATTCATCCTCAAAAATATACCAAGGAGATACTCAAAAAATACAAAATGGAAAATGCAAAGCTCATGAAAACCCCTATGCAACCCAATGCAAAACTAAGCAAAGATGATGAAGGTAAAAAGGTAGATCAAACTGTCTACAGAGGTATGATTGGCTCTCTACTGTACTTAACTTCAAATAGACCTGACATTCAATTTAGTGTCTGTATGTGTGCTAGATTCCAATCTGACCCTAGAGAATCTCATCTTAAGGCTGTTAAAAGAATATTTAGATATTTTCTTGGAACTACTAATCTTGGTTTGCGGTATTTAAGATCAAAAGAATACAGATTAGTGGGATATTGTAATGCTGATTTTGATGGAGACAGAATAGAAAGAAAAAGCACCAGTGGAGGATGTCACTTCATTGGAGCAAGTTTAGTCTCATGGTCAAGCAAGAGGCAGGCAACCATTGCCCTGTCTACTGCTGAAGCAGAATACATCTCTGCTGCTAGTTGCTGCTCTCAACTCTTATGGGTAAAACATCAACTTGAGGATTACTCTATTTATGAACATAACATATCTTTATGGTGTGATAATTCCAGTGCTATATGCTTAACTAAAAATCTAATTCAGCATTCCAAGGCTAAACATATTGAAATCAAACATCATTTTATTAGGGATTATGTTCAGAAAGGCATCTTTGATATTAAGTTTGTTAAAACTGAAAATCAATGGGCTGATATTTTCACTAAACCCCTTGCAGAAGAAAGGTTTTTATTTATTAGAAATAATCTAAACATGCATTGTATTGTTGAATGACATGTCTGAATGTTAACCTGTCTGTGCTTTATCACCTGTCTATGCTTACCTGTCTGACTTTACTGAGTCACTATGCTAGAGCTCAACAGTTTTGTTGAAATGGTTATTAATTAATTAATGCCATTCCCTTATCTGAAACTAATCGTGTATACAGTAGTTTATATATCTCGAAACCATGTTTTCATTATGTCTTAAGTGGGCGTTGCAGTTCCCCATACAAATCGTGCCTTTTTTAATTAAAAATGTCATTTTTCTCTCTCCTACCTTTATGACTATAAAAGACAATAGATCAGAAAGGTTGAACCTTTACGTTTCAATATTCTAAAATCTCTTTGTCTTCTCATCTATCAAACCCTCTTCTCTCTCGAAACCCGAGAATCATTTTCTCTAAAAAAAAGGCATCATCCAAGCGTCTCTTTACAAAAGAAATCACTGAGAAATACAATCTCAAGGTTACTGAGATAGAGAAGATCATTTCGGGAAATACTGTTGATCTTCAACAGATGAAGAAACTAGGAATGGAAGTCACTGAAGAGTTGGAGTACTCCAAGTGGATTCCCTTCTTCGACATCAAGGAGCTTGTTCACCCTAAGCTCGTTCAAACATTCTGGAGAAATACCGTGGTTGTCACCAACAGACTCAATGGAATCAAAAGCTTTAAGGCTGAAATGGGGGATAGAACCCTTCTCTTCCCCATTAGCTCTCTGGAGCTTGTCACAAAATGTCTGAGAATCGGAGTTGGCTTCACACCCAACTGGGAAGATGAAGTGGTAGTTGACATTGTCAACATTGCCATCTATGGTGTTCCCAAACCAGTGAACCCTAAGCCTGTCAACATGGTGGTCAAGTGCAGATTCCTGCACAAATTGTTGTTGGAGTGCGTGATGCCAAGGAAAGGCTCACGAGACAGTGTGACCAAGATGGACAGATTTGCTCTGTACCACTTGATCCACAAAATCAAGGTTGACATCAATGACCTTATCTACATGTACCTTTAGAATTTGATCAAGAGAACCAACATGCAGACCTATCCTTATGGGATGTTGCTGACAAGGGTATTCAGGAACAAGTTGTTTGTTCCTAGTGATGTTCACTTTGTGGACATGGCACTGCCCATAGACATGAAGATGTTGTCTATGATGGACATCAAGGGGATCCCTCTTGCTGATGAGGAGGAAGAAAACATGAAGAAGAAGCAGAAGAAGAAGAAGAAGAAGCCTAATGTTGAGCAGAAGGAGGAAGAGCCAGTGCTTTCCACTGACGAATCAGAAGTCCCCATATCTGAAAGATTGTTTAAACCGTCTGGAAAGGTGGCCAGACAAAACTAAATTCCAGAGCTACAACCCTCAGTGTCTGAAGATTCTGCTGCAACAGTTGAGCCCTTGAGGTTCAGGCTGAGGAGGACTAGTGAAGCTGAGGAATTAGTGGATGTTCCTGCTCATCCCAGCAAGAAAAGGAAGCTGGTGAAGACCTTTTCCAACGTCAGACAAGTTGAGTCTGAGCCTAGCAAAGAGTAAGCATCTGCTCAGGGGGAGCAGACAGAGCAAGTCCTGGAAGAACCAAAGAAGACTTTCATTTTGGGAATTATTCCCAAAAAGAGAAGATCTGGTTACCCAGTACCTGTAAAAGCTAACACTGCAGAAGATGTAACGCCATTTGTTACATTAGTAACCCAAAACGAAATCAATGAAAATCCCTTTAAAGAATTTTAAATTAAAAACATACATGTCATAAAAATTTCGCAACTTAATCGGGTCTGAAAATACCTCATATTAATTAAAATAGATATAAAGTATCCAAAGTGATAATATAATAATAGATCCATACATCCAAATAAAAACCCCAAGTCTCAAAAATCGGGCGTCTACTAATAAACCCAACGATAAATAAATAAACAATTCTAGTCACATACAACTCCTTATTTAAGAAAATACTAACCAAACTAGGAATAATAACTAATAGAATCCACTTAGTCTTCACGCCTCCTCAATTTCAGTGACGTCGTACTCGTGCTCTGAAAACAACATTTTTAATGAGATATAATCCCAGTGAATAAAAATTATTTAACGAAAAGGTCCCCAAATAGTGTTGTTCTCAGCCGGCGCGGTAACCGGAGAAACATTCATGGTACCCGCTAATTTTTAAAATAATGAATATAATAAACCTCCAAAATAATAATATATAAATAAAATTAATGTCAAACATTTAAACCACAAACTCATAAACTCAACAACGGTCAAATCTCATTGCATTTAATCACATTCACCGTGTAAACTCTATGCAATACAACTCCACGAACATGACTCGGTGATTCCAAGAATCACTTGACTTGACTCTTTGGTTCCTAGAACCGGTGTGAATCCCATATCCACTAAGGTCTATGAGCTCGTATCCATGCAATGGCGTCCCACTGCTTTCTCCATCCCAGATGGAGGTATCTAATATTCCATCCCAGATGTGAATATTTTAATAAATTGATATCCCATCCCGGATGGTGATATCTCTCATCCTATTCCCGGAATAGAATGTACAACCGTCACCCCTTCCCTGAAGGTGATGACCAACTCATATGTACCATGCAATATGTCATCTCAGATGACTACCAAATATTTTCTCAAACCCCATGCATCAATCACCATAACAGATTTCAAAATACAAATACCATAACACAATACTATTTAATATAATATATGTTTGTTATAAGGTTAATTATCTTAACAAATCAGGCAGCGTTTCATACATATATTTATATATATATTCGTATAGATAGAAGAAACTGGAATATAAATATAGAGATAAAAAAACCCAAGAAACACGTATTACACCACTGCAGCGAGATTTTCCAATTTCCAATTAGGAAACAAAACTCTGACATGAACAATGGAAAAAAAAATCCGGTACAGGGAATCACGTATAACAATCATTATTCTTTTATAACATCGCCTTAATCAGTACATGATACACGTATAACATCACCTTAATCTAAAAATATTCTTTTATAAATAATCAATCATTAAAGGGGGAGATATTTTAAGAGCCTCAAATCAAAAATCAAGAACCCTAAAATATTTTACTATTTCTAAAAGATAAAGTTACATGTAGGAACATCAAATTATCTGTACCATGAAAGTGTGAGAAGAGTTATTTTTACTCACCTCTTATAGACTTTCAATTAGTATCTAGAATGAAAACCGGTGTTTCACTCAAAATCCCTGATCCCTTCTTGCTAACCTCCTTAAAATCCACGCTCCCCTTTCTCTTTTCTCTGTGCGGCGGCAGTATGTTTGAAAAAATAAGTTTTCTAGCTATTAATTCTAATATATAAGAGTTAAAACCCTTTACCCATTAGAATTCTACCCATGGCCTGGCCCATGTTTTCCTTTTTGTTTCTAGGAGTCATAACCTTATACGTGAATGTTACCTAGCTAACATTTTGGTCAACTATTTAATTTGTTTTTCTTTTCCTTTTTTTTCCTTTTTTTTTCTCTCTGTTTTTTTTTTCTTCCTAACTTTTATAAAGTTGACCCACTGCACTTAACTATCAAGTAAAGCATCAATATTCTAACGTGATTTCACGTTAGCACATATACATATTATTCCCTTCTTCTTCTTTTTTTCTTACTTACCTATTATTCATTAATTATTATTATTATTACTATTATTATTACTATTATTATTATTATTATTATTATTATTATTATTATTATTATTAATCCAAACCTTGTATCTCCTTTATAATTGTCAAACCATTCAAATAAATTATTATACTAACAATTTTCTACACTAAATCTCATACTAGCTTAATCTTAGTATTAAAGTAATTATATTAAAATTTTAGGATGTTACAGAAGACCTGTCTGGAGGAGCTCAGACAGTTGTACCCAAGGATGACCAAGTGTCTCCTTCTCACAAGAAGTTGAAGATATCTGAAGAGCGGACATCTCCTTCATTCCCTTCCCCTTCTCATCAAGGTATCGTCAACCCATCTGTCTCTTCTCCATCTGCCCTTTTTGTTCAACCTCTTTCTGTTGCATCTCTTATTTCTTCACCTGTCTCGTCCTTTCAAACTCAAAAATCTTCTTTCACTATTATACCTGATGACTGTCAGTACATAGTTTTTCACAGGGACTCTGCTCCCAAAGAACAAACTAGCATATCATCGAGACTCTGTGTCTGATCTACAATCTCTTTTATTTGCAAGTATCTCACATGTCTCTTTCATCCCTTCTCCTCCACCTCATATTATTAACCCCTGTAGAGAACTTTTCTTCTACCCACCTATTATTATCTTCATTAGAACATTAGCTGGAACTCACTATCCTGCTTCTATTGTAATGCTATCACATAGGTCTAGGTATTTCTTTATGTTAGTCACAGGATCTAATTCTTTTTTCTGCCATATTGATTTTTTATTACCTATCCCTCCCTCTGTTTTAGCTTAAACACCTTTTCCCCCACCTATTCAAATAACAATCATCAGTCTGTCTCTGTCCGAGAGACTTTCCTGTGTGTTTCCTTCACCTGATACTGACTATGTTAGAATCAGTCTTATCTTCAAATTCGTCTTTCTTCCTTTCTATGCCCTTCAAACTCTCCATGAACTTTTCTTCCCTTCCATCACCTCTCCCCTATCTCTACCTAAGGCACCCCCGGTTTTAGCCTTACCCTGGCACTCTTCTATGTCTGTCTCTTCTCAAACAGTGGCCTTACAAGACTTTCATTTGCTTCAAGGACAAGTAGAAGACTTAAGAAGACAACTAGATGAAGAACGACGAGCTAGGCTGCTCTTAGACCAAAGGGTTGCTGCTTTATTTTTGTTAATTAGTCAATCTAGGTAGATTTTTGGTATATAGACTACCTTGTACTTGTAAACGTTCATGATGAATAAAATAAATTTCTCCTTTATTTCCTTAATGATTTCATAGTTTATTCCTTTTTGATGTTGACAAAAAGGGGAGAATGAGAGAAATGTGATATGAAATGTGATATAGGAGAATGAGAAAATGAATATGATATGATATTAAATAATACATGGACAAGAGTATGTTCTGATAGTTGCTATAATTGCTCAGATAAATCTTCAGTAAGATTGCTCTGATAATAATTTCAAAGTAAAACAAGTCAAACTTATGTTTGATTAAGTTAAACGACTTATATAATTAAACTTAATGTCTGATCAAGGATCTGCATGACCTGTCCGCTTAAGGAAATTTCAACCTGTCTGATATATGCTATTTTCTTTGGTAATATTTTCTGAGGTTCATTAAATCATCTCAATGTTTGTCATCATCAAAAAGGGGGAGATTGTTAAGTCTCTAAAATATCTGATGTGCATTTCCCTAAGTTTTGATGAGAACTAAACATTGGTTAATGATTTAATTAACCTTCATATTGGTTGCTAACCTGTCTATCTAGTGTGCAGATTAAAACTGTAAGAATCATCTGTCTGCTCATATAGATGACTACCTGTCTGGATAAGTGAAAGTCAACCTGTCTGCTGACTAGGATTACTGACTTCTTTCAAGAAACGTTTTCAACCTGTCTCTCCACGAATTCCCACACTCGTCTGAGGTTACTCGTTGAAGAACCAAGGACCTAACAAGCTTTAGTTGGTTGTCCCATCAGAAAGAGACTTGAAGCCTTCTCTCCTACTTAGTCTCACGCTTCTCAAGAAAAGTCAGAAGTTACTTTCTCAAGCAACCTCGGTTATCAGAACCAAAGACCAGTTAAAGAATGCTTCCAACATGCTTTATTCCTTAGTACCTCTGGTCCTTACACGAAAAGGGAATTGTACTCAGCAAAGTACTAAAAGCTCTTTGCACAACTCTGATATGGCTGTATCACGATGCATAAATCCATGAACCTTCATGTTAGAGTACAACCAACGTTCCTATTGCATAATGGCTGTCCATAACGACTCTATTGCATTTAATGAAGTTCTGCTTGAAGCCAACATCTGAGGGAATGCCTCTAACGGAACCTAAATGCTTGAAGACTATAAATACAGAAGTCATTGAAGATGAAGTAAAGAGAATACACATAGCATTAAAGAGACATAACTCTGTGCATTAATATCTTCATTCTTTCATTCTGTATTCTTCAATCATTTTAAGTTATTACGCAGACTTTCCTAAGCTTTACATTTAAACCACTCTCTGAGTGTTAGTGAAAGTTACATGCATGCGAAGTTGTATTTATTACAAACCAAATCTCTCAAACAAACCTGAGTGATCCTGAAGAGGCTAAGTGTGGAAAGAATACTTGTCTTTGAGCCTGAAGAGGCTAGGTGTGCAAAGAATACTTGTCTTGGAGCCTGAAGAAGCTAAGTGTGCAAACAATACTTGGAGTCTGTAACCTGATCAGTTATAGTGGATAAAACTTGGTGCTTCCAAGGACTGGACGTAGCTCTTTGCTTTGAAGAGTGAACCAGGATAAATAGATGTGTCAATCTCTCTTTCCTTTTAAACTCTTTAGTTGCCTTAGTTTTCTTATCCGTTTTTCAATTGGTGTATTTGTCTAGTCACTGTTAAAATTTCATCAGGCAGGTCACCAGTCTGTCCTGTATCCCTCCACTCATTTGAACCAAGCTTCTGTATACGAAAAGATTTCAACTTCGTTTAAATTCTGATAAACACAATTCAACCCCCCTTCTCATGTTTATAGTTGTCTATTTCAGGATCTGTATGCTAATCAGAGATGATGTATCTCTCAACTCCTTCAGGGAAGGGCTTGAAGTATGGATATTTGATTAAGTAGGGGTAGATTTTTCTTGGTGGGAATTTCTTTTTGGGAAGGTGAGTTAGGGCAGGACCAAGATGGTTATGGAGAATGGATGGAAGTGGTTGTGTAATGGTTGGGACATATGGTATTGGTACATAGTCCGGTAGGGGTATGGTCTCTGGTTCATTGTCATATTCTGGAAGTGGATAGAAGGGTCTGGTTGAGACAGGTTCAGGTTCATGTTCATGGAATAGAATTTTCTAGTCCCTCTTAAACTTGGCCCAATTTTCAGCTTTTCCCTCATACAGAACAGATGGATCAGTATAGGGAAATCTGATTCTTCTGATCTTTGGAAAAGGGGCACCAGGACTAATACCTTCATCAAGTTGATTGAACCAGGGGTCATTAGCAGGGATAATTGGTTGAAAAGTTGGTCTAGGAGGTGATGTTATTTGTGGTTGGTCTAGGTTTGAGATTGTTTGTGGTGAAGGGGGTGTGGGAATGTATACATCATCTATGTTTTGTACATAATCATCTACCCTATGCTCAAAACTTGAAACTAGGGCATCTACTGCTAACTTGACAGGATCATTAGCAGATAGGGTTACCTCAGTTTCTATGACAACTTTGGCTTTTCTTTGTGGTTGCCTTCTCCTAGTTGGACTGGCAGAAGTAGTAACAGCATCAGCAGAGGTAGCAATCCTCTGTTTCTTCAGCACTGAGCTGATGGGAACCCTGTCCTCATCATCTTCATCCTCATTATGTGACAAGATCAAATTTCTTGTCCTTTTCTGTGAGGGGGCAGGTTGAGGAGCAGCTGTGGTCTCTTTTATGAAAGTTCCACTAGTAGGCTTCTTTGGCATAGGCTTCCTTGCTGCAGCGGTTTTCTTCTTGACATTCCTTTTCAGCCCCAAAACCTCAACATTTTTCTGTTCCACCATTTCTTCCTTAACCTTCATTAATTCCTCAGTCTTAGCAATGGCAGCAGCAGCATATGTAACACCCTACTTTTTATTTTCCGATTTTTATTTTTTCAGTAAAAATATTTTCGCTGTATTAACCGGTATAAATGTATTTATTTATATTTTTATCCGAGTTCATGGAGATTGATTTTTATGAAATAAAAATCATATTCATACTCTATCTTAGGGTAGAAGCTTACGGTAAAAATTTGGGTTGAAAATTCAGACGGAACCCGGTCTGCGTTTTCACTTACAGTATAATTTTACTGGGCAGAAAACCAAATTTTGACTCGTGAACGAAATGGTTTATATTTAAATCAAATTTCTAACGAGTTTGGTTGTTTTGAAAATTTTCAACCGAAAATAAAATATTACGCTTTTTACGGGCGTAAAACCCTAATCGGGAAACCGACGGAGTCGAGAAGGGAAGTGCAGAGACCCGTCAAGAGATCGGGACAATGAGTCATACATGATGACTCATGGAGGATGAGTCACTAAGCATTTATGAGCATTAAATGCAAGTAATCATGACATTTGGGTAAAAAGACCAAAATACCCCCAAGCTTTCGCGGGTATTAACAAGACGCATCTACGCACTCTTATCCACTCATTTTACGTGGTTGAAAACCTCCCAAATCTCTCCAATTTCGTGCCTCCACCTCCAATAAATCTTACCTATTTCATTTTGCTTTCGTTTCATATTTTCCTCTCAAAACCGAAATCGAATCGGTAAACAGCGGAGTGCGTCGGAATTTCAGGGGAACCGCTAATGGATAAGATCGATGACTCATTGGTGAGTCATTTTGTGTGGCCCAAAATCAGCCACACCTCCATCAAATGTGAGCCACATATTATTAACCATGGTTAGCCAAAATAACCTTAGTTAAGTTAATTATAACCTTAGTTAAGTTAATTATAACCTTAGTTAAGCTTATATTAATTTAATAATCACAAAACCCATTAAACCAATTCCTTTTAACCAAACAAGGCATAAGATTACTCCTATAAATACCCCAAAACCGTGGCCTCCCTCACCATTTCACTCATCTTCTTCATTCTCTTCATCTTCCCCACCAACTAAGTTACAAAACCCTAAGAACACCGAATTTCCACCAAACATATGACCCTCTTCCTTTCTGAAACTCGGAAAACACTAAACATAAAAGTTGTTCCTATTTCTCTCTTCTTTCCAACAAGCTAAAGATCATCAAAAACGGATAAGTGGATTGGGAGAAAGGCTAAAAATACAGAAACTGCCCAGAATTCCCAGCAACCCACGAAACAGCATAAAGAAGGCCCTTTTCACCCCTGTTATGATCCGAACCAAATGAAACCTTAAACACCAAAGTTGTTCCTTTTCTTCTTATCTTTCTATCAAGCCAAAGTTCGTAATTTTTGGATGAGTATATTGTGAGATACACTCACAATACCATCACACCCTCAAGCTGTCCAGTTTTCAACATAGTGAAGGTTGATCATTTTCTTCATTTCTTCAATCTTCAAGAGGTAAAAGCTCATCTCCTTGATCATATAAGCTTTCATATTCATGTATTTATCATGTTTATGCCATGAATCATATTTTTCCATTCCTAGATCTAGAACTTCAAATAATTCTAGAAAATTGTAGAAAAATCCTTTTAATGTGAAACCAATTTCTATGATCTTGTGATGTCTTCCACTTTCATTATCCAAGAGCTTGAATCCAACTAAATTTCCTAGCCTATTTTCCTAATATGGGCCGAAACCCTAACCCTAAAGGTTAGAGGATTTTGTTTCAAATTTTAGTTTTGTAATAAGTAATCTATGTTAGTTAAGACTCTAGTAACTAGGATCCAAAAGATAGCATTAAGAAGATAATCCTAAACCTATTTTCTAAGTCTTGACCGAACCTAGCCCTAAAGTGTCATAGATGGTTGTTAGTTGGTTAATTATAGTTATGTTGTTTGGTTGAAGGTGTTTGTGTTAACTCGTGGCGGGATAACGAGGATCGTCGTGTACGTGTTTCCGGTGAAAACTCAGGTGGGGAAAAGAATCAACCTATCGTCGGAATCGATAAGTAGTAGATTATATGATAATTGTGTAGGGCGACCTAAACCCTACTAGTAGTTGAGTAATCGACAAGACCAAAATCATATTGGAAACCTTTTCTGTAAAACCAATGGTGATTTGGGGATTGTAGGTTTATCGGCATTAGGATGATTTTATCTTATCTGAGGTTGATTGAATTTATTATTATTTCATTGCTTATGTGATATTATGTGGTATTTGAATTATTTTCTGATATTGTGTTATGCATGATCTGTCTGGTTTTTAATATTGTGCTTAGCTGATTTTTAAGTAAGGATATGTGTTGTTCGGGAGATAATTGTTTGGGTGAGAGAATAAAGGTGATTTAGAGGTGCCTAGCCTAATTAAGTGGTTTTATCTAAGAGGAAAAAGGTGTTGAGACTTTGATGGAAGGTTGAGGCACTAGGTTGTTATTGATGTAATTTAGGGAGATTCATTTATCGAGGCATTGTTAGTCACAGCCGTGTGAGTGGAACACACGAGGTCAGGATATCCTATTTTGGGGATATCGGATATTACGGGTGAGTGCCCTACGGATGTGGATGCCGAGGTAGACTACCGTAATACTCTTTAGTTCTTGACGAGTTCGCATGTTCTTGGCACTGAACCGTTATGGAATGATATTCCTTGACGAGTTCGTATGTTCTTGGCACTGGACCGTTTTGGATTGATATTCCTTGACGAGTTCATATGTTCTTGGCACTGGACCGACTCGTATGTTCTTGGCACTGGACCGTTATGGAATGATATTCCTTGACGAGTTCGTATGATCTTGGCACTGGACCATTTTAGACTAATAAGTGTTTAGTCTTTGATGCGTTCGAAAGTTATTGGTCTTTGGACCGTTCGGACTACGACTAATGTGACAGGAGTGAAGATGGCCACATCAGTATTAAGTTTTAGTTGCATGGGCTGAGGGTAGAGGATGATATAGTGAATTGAGGATGATTGCTGATTTTGATTGATGCGTGTCTGTGACAATTACTGTATAATTTACTATTACTCTTTTCCGCTTTTTGATGATAGAACTATTTCTTATTCCCTATATCTTTCTGTGTGTTGTGTTTTATTTCTGATGTGATCGTACAAGAAGACCCGATGGAGGAACCAATTGCTGAGGGGTTAGATGGAACTCCTTACGAACCAGATGTTGGAGGTCGAGCTGTGATTCAAGGCGATTAGAGTATAGACAGTATGGCCAGTGTGTCTAAAGAGTATTTATATTTCCGCTGAGTATGTCTGTAGTGAAGTTTATGCCTGTGAGGGATCCTACTGAGAGGGTACCCTTAACAATGCTTTTGGAATGTAATAAATAACAGGTGTGTATTTATGTAATATAGTTTTGGTATGTTTTATATATGCATAAGTTATATAATTATTAATGAAGTTTTAATTTTTACGTATTTTCAATGATAAGCGAGCGATTAAGTAAATAAATATTAAGGTTTTAATGTAATAATACGATGGGGCACAACGGGGTGTCTCGGCATAGGTGCTAAGATTCATATTAGCAATGTTCATTTTACCAAAGTCAGTAGTAGACATTGGTTTTTCAATTAAGATCCTGGATTGCTCTTCAGGAATCCTTGCAGTAATAAATTCATGGATTCCTTGAGCTTTGAAGATTTTGGAAAGGAGATGGCAATAGGGAAATGCTGAAAGTTTCTTCTTGTTAATCACAACATCCCTGAATCTTCTATACAAGATTCTGGGAAGATTGATCTTCGTCTTAGTGAAAAGATGGCATATGCAGAAGTTATGCAGAGCAGATAGGTTGTCCTTGGATCCAACCTTGTGGAGAACCACCTTGTTCAGTAGTTGATGAAGGATGTGAATGATGTCCTTCATTTCAACAGCTTTCCATGAGTGATTCCTAACCGTGTACTCTCTCATCAAGAAGGCTTCAATCACTTCAGTGCCTCCCAGTTCAGTCTCCCATGACTCAGTAAATACCACTCCTTCCTAAGCGCAGAAGATGGCATCAGCAATAGTCTTCTCAGAGACTACTATCCTCATTCCCAGCACAATAGAGGAGAAGTCAGTATCAGTAACTTGAAGTCTCCTCCAGATATCCCTTATCAAGTTGGGATAAATAGAGACTTTCTCAGTGAAGAGTCCTCCCCATCCAGTAGTGTTAATGTACTTGCTAATATCCAAATTGTAGTTTTTCAAAACTCCAAAGTTGAAGTGATGATCAATAGCCATGTTGAGTTTGTCCAAGTTGAAGGTTGAAGAAGAAGCCATTTTTGGTGATCTAAGAGATAGGGTTTGAAAGCAAAGAGATAGAGAGCTCGAGAGTTCAAGGAAGTGTAAAGTTTTCTCAAAGGGAAGAAATTACTTTTAAAAAGGTTTTGAATCTCAAAGGTTTTGCTTTTAGAAATAAATCAAAAAAAAAATATTTGACAAGACATGTCATTAAGGATAAAACGGCATTAGTATTTTGAAACTATAAAAAGGTCTTGATGGGATTGATGGAAGTTACTGACTCAGCAAAGAGAATAAAGGATAAATTTATTTTTGAGACAAAATAAATGCAATTAATAAATAAGAGTATGGACGGGTGATAGTGTGATTTTACATGATGTTTCATATATACTTTTGCATGCATTTTTCATATAGATTAGGCATTCTTTATTTGATTTTAGTTAGTTTTTCCCTTGGAACAGGTGAAGTGGTTTCTTGGTGTTATTTTGCAGGAACTTAAGGAAAACTGTGTAGATTTGGCCATAATGAAGCTTGGATGATTTTAGAACTTGAAAAGAGAAGAAATTGAGCCAAGCAGAATTCTGAAGCTTCGCCCCGCGAATCACAATTCGCCTTGCGACCCTGACTGATGACTGTGCCAGAAAATGCAACCTGTTCTGTCTCGCCACGCGAACAGTGTCTCGCCTCGCGAGAGATCCAATCACTGAAGACCAGAAGTTTAATATTCGCCTCGCGAGAGTACATTTGCCTCGCGAGCGCGCGCAGAACTGATTGGTATAAGTTGCTGTTTTAGGGCAGAATTGGAGAGTTTTTGGGAGTTCTTGGAGGAGGCACTTGGAGCTGTGGCTGGAGTAGGGTTCCAACCCTAGAAGGGAGCCGAGTTAGGGGGTTGCTGTGACGACAGTGGGAAGCTTCAATGGAGTTCTCCCTTTCCTCCTTTCTCTACTGCTTTTCTGGTTTAGCTTTCTCTGTAAATATGAGTAACTAAACCCTGTTTGTTGGGATTAGATGTAATCAAACTTATTATTATGTATTTATCTTGACTGATTATTCTATGTTCATGCCTTCGTATTAGTGATTAATTTTCTGTGCTTAATGCTTGTTGTGGCTAGCACCCCCATGACTCGATTTGTGTTTTGGTATGCAATTGGAAAATTCGTATCAGAATCGGAATTGAATTTAATCACCTAGTAACCCTTTCATCTAGGAATGGAGTTAGGTTTACTAGTAATCGCGTAATCCCTAATCTTAATGCAAATTCATTAATCTAGGCCACCTAAGGAATTAGGGTCTATTAGCGGATTTAGGCTCTTGCCATCCGAGGAATCGGGGTTGGAGTATTTTAGTGGATTGATTTTAATATCTGAAGCATGAATGGGAGGTATCTAGTCCTGATAGTACATGAGATAGATGTTTGGTGAAGTCTAGTCCCAGCATATCTTTCTGCACTCCAAGTGTTTGTTAAAAGTCCCCAAAAAGACAAAAGGATTTTATTTCTTTACTTTTGTTTGTTTTGATTTCTCTTGATTTATAGTTTAGTCTAGATAGTTGTTGAGTTTGTGAATTGGTAATTGACATCAAATCCCCGTGGATACGATAACCGGTCTCACCACCGTATTACTTGCACGACTGGGTATACTTGCCCAGATCCGTCAACAAGTTTTTGGCGCCGTTGCCGGGGATTGGTTTTGCCAATATCATTAGTAACAAGGGAGGCAACTAATTTAGACATTTTTATTCTTTACTTTTCTGTATATATTTGATCTTTTTCTTTTGAGTTGTGTTTGTGAAAGGTGGACTGAAATTCATGGACAAGTACTATTATCCACCTGATGAGGAAGCCTCAAGTCACGCTTTGGAGGACAACTAGTGTTTGGGAGACTGCATGGATTTGATGGATCATGTTACTCCCACACAAGTTGATTATATGACGGGAAGACTTATATATAACTTCTCCGAGGAGGATTGGGAAACCTTTTGTTCATATTTGCCACCTCCACCACCATGTATGATTCCCATAGAGCCACATGAAGCACAATTTGAGAAAAATCTTGTTGTGGGAATGGATCAAATTGAAGATGAAGTGGTGATGGTGGATAAGTCACAAGAAGAGGAAGTCCTTTTCACAAGTCCTTGGGAAGTTGAAGAATGGGAATGGAAGGAGCAACCACCGTTGAAAGCTGCTCTAGAACAATATTCCCAAGAGCTATCCACCTCTGAGGCCAAGGCAAGAGCCAATTGTGAGAGTATCGAAGCTGTGAAGCAGAACTTCAAAACGAAAGTTGAGGAGATCTGCAAACAGTTAGTACAAGAGTCACGTGCAGCACAATTTGAGGAAAATCTGGTTTGGGGGATAGTTCAAGATGAAGACGAAGTGGTAGTGGATTCCACCATGCTTGATAAGGAATCTGAATTTTCTGCATTGGACAAATATGTTGGCTTGCATGCATGTGTGGACGCTGGTAAGTTAGGCCCTTCCACTTGTCTGGCAAACTTCCTCTTAAAAATTCCACTTGACCCAAGAGGAAGTGAGTTCATAATTTCAGAGGTCAATGGAGCTTTCACACACTGGCTGGGTGGAGTTGAGGATAAAGTCATACTACTGCTACAATCTCCACTCCAATTTCCATTTGATCTGGGAGGAGGATCCTAGGATGTCAAGCTAGTGACGTTAAAGAAGAGCTTATTGGGAGGCAACCCAACTTTTCTTAACCCTTCTCTTTAGTTAGATTTTGTTTCTGATTTTAACCTCTTGAATAATTTGAGAAGATCAAGAGGAAAAATAATAAATCGAGAATTGCCAAGTGATTTCAGGGAAAGAAGGGAAGGAAGAGAAAGAAGACAAGAAAAAGCAACACAACTTTCATGCAGTTTCTGACTGGAATGAGAGCCAACACCCGCTACCGCCTCGGTATACTTGCCCAGATACGTCAACAACGGGTCCAAGTGAAATGCAATCAAACATAGACGCGACATGCAGTGGACGCGGCACACAAATGCAATGGACGTGATATGCAATGGACGCGTATTTTAATCATACAATAGTCTTGAAATGCTTTGGACACACATACATCAACAAGAATTATCTAGGCTGGACGCCTTAATCAATCCACACATAGCATATTAAGATGCTTCCTAATAAAAATAAATCTGTCATCAGCAAGAAATTTAGTAAAGATATCTGCCCATTGATGGTCAGTATCCATAAATTGTATATCAAAAACACCTTTTTGAACATAATCCCTAATGAAATGATGTTTAATTTATATATGCTTAGCTCGAGAATGCAATATTGGATTCTTAGAAAGATTTATTGCGGTAGTATTATCACACATAAGTGGAATACTACTTGCAAACACATTGTAGTCCTCCAATTGATGTTTGATCCATAGAAGTTGTGAGCAGCAACTAGCAGCTGAAATATACTCGGCTTCATCAGTTGATAAAGCAATGGTACTTTGTCTTTTGCTTGACCATGAGACAAGATTAGCTCCAATGAAGTGACATCCTCCACTGGTACTTTTTCTTTCAATTCTATCTCCAGCATAGTCAGCATCACAGAAACCAACTAATTTGTAATCTTTACATTTCTTAAAACACAAACCTTGATTAGTAGTACCTTTCAAATATCTAAATATTCTTTTAACTTCTGAAAAGTGAGATTCTCTAGGATCAGATTGAAATCGAGTAAATTAGCATACATTGAACATAATGTCAGGCCTAGACGCAGTAAGATATAAGAGAGAGCCTATCATACCTCTATATACATTTTGGTCTACCTTTTTCTCTTTATCATCTTTGTTCAGTATGGACGTGCGGTGCATAGGGGTATTCATTGGTTTGCAATCGTCCATTTTGAACTTCTTCTGGAGTTCCTTTGTATGTTTGATAGATGTACACCTCGTCCACAGTTTGTTTAACTTGAAGTTCAAGGAAGAATTTGAGTTCTCCCGTCATGCTCATTTCAAATTCTTTATGCATTAGCTTAGAAAATTCTTTGCATAGAGATTCATTAGTAGCACCAAATATAATATCATCAACATATATTGGCACAATTATGAAATTAGACTTAAAGGACTTTCAAAAAAAGGTTGCGTCAACTTTTCCTCTATTAAATCCATTTTCCATAAAAAAAATAACTTAGCCTGTCATACTAAGCTCTAGGGGCTTGTTTAAGGCCGTATAAAGCTTTCTTAAGCTTATATACATGTTCAGGATGGGTTTCACTCTCAAAACCCGGAGGTTGCATAACATAAACTTCTTCATTAATAAAGCCATTAGGAAATGCACTTTTAACATCCATTTGAAAAAGAATAATACTATGATGTGCAATAAATGAAAGTAAAATTCTAATTGCTTCTAATCTAGCAACAGGTGCAAAAGTTTCAGTGTAATCTATACCTTCTTCCTGAGAATAACCTTGAGCAACAAGTCTTGCCTTGTTTCTTACCACCTTACCATTTTCATCAAGTTTGTTTCTGTAAACCCACTTTGTTCCAATTACTGACTTGTCTTTAGGCAAGGGTACCAGAGTCCAAACATTGCTTCTTTGAAATTGATTCAGTTCTTCTTGCATAGCTAGAATCCAACCATCATCCAGTAGAGCCTCGTCTACTGTTTTTGGTTCCAACTCAGACTAATGCAGAGACTTCTTGTTCTCTGAAAGTTTATCTGGTTCTTAGCCTATCATTGGGGTTTCCAATGATCTGATCTTGTGGATGATAGTTCCTGAAGAACCAAGATTTCTGAACTGTATCATGGTGAGAAGTGGAGGTTTCTGGTTGTTGAGTGGGGTCGTCTACTTGATCATCAGATTTTATTTTTGTTGTATCTCCTAAGATGTTTAGATCAAGATCTGCAAAATGTAACACCCCAAGATTCACCCATATGTTTATATGTGTTAGTTTTGGCATATATATGTTGTTATATGTTTGATATGTTTGATCTTTATGCATATGTGTATGTTAGAGGTAGTTTAGCCTTTGGGAGGGTCTTAATAGTGAATTTTGGTTTTCTGGGATCCGCCATGCCTAAGTTTTATGTGCCCGGCCTAAGTCTGCGCCCGTAGCCCAACCTAAAGTGCAGAAAAATTCACGGTCTGAATTCCTGCAGAATTCACCCGGCCTAAGTTTTCTGAGCCTAACCTAAGAGTCTGCGCCCGACCTAAATTTTCTAAGCCTGACCTAACGATGCTGACAACATTTTTGGCCAAAGTGGCCTCGAAGTTTTTGGTCGAGGTATTGATAAGGTTAACCTTGGTGCTATTTGGCCAAGGAGGCCTTGACCCATAAGGGTTAGGGTGTTGATGTTGATGTTGGTGATAAGTCTTGGTTGCATATTGGCCCAAGCGAAGGAGGAGGTTGCCCTTGTTTGTTGTTGTGCTCATGCATCACGCATTGGAGTTAATAGTGGGGGAAGCTCAACATAGGGGAGGTCGTCCTAGAGTACGGCGATCTGGCCCTCCGCAGGTGGTTCACCCAAGGTTTGGTGGACCGTGCACCCCCGTAGTGGCGCATCCAAGGTATGGTGGTCGGCTATCCAAGGGGTTCACCCATGGTTTGGTGGACTGTCGGTGTTGGTACGTTTTGACCAATGTGGATATGTAACTCTGAAGTTGCCTTCCTGAGATAGTTTGGATCCACATGCATAATGGAGTAACGGAGTAATGTTGCACCGCATATCATACGTTGGTTGAAATAACATGTCGATGTGATTATATTATGTTGATGTTATATGTTGTATATTGCTATGCCATGATATGATGTATGTTCATCTTGCTTACTACCTCCATGCAGTTATGTTTACATGATTTCTTACTCCCAGTTTTCTCTATTTTTGGTTTGGCATGTATCTCTTTATGCAAAGGATGGTGAGCAGCTAGTGGAGGAATGACTCTGAGGAGTCGCGACTCTGGCTAGGATGTTTAGATGTTTTAGTTATTAGTTTGTGTTCAGGTTCAGTATTATTCCGTGGATTTTATTCTGGAACGGTTATACTAGCTCTATATGTGACATCGAGGTTGGGTTATGTTTTCTGTTTTATGTTATTTTACTTTAAAACTATGTTTCTTTTCCGCGTTGTTGAGACGTTACAATGTGGTGCTTTCTATCCGATTTTGTACTTATGAAATAAATGCATGTTTTTATTTTAACTCTTTTATATAAATGTTTTATATTAACATGAGGGGTAGAGGGTGTCACACAAAAGCTTCATCTAGCTCTGATAATTTCTTATCAGGCTGTTTGTCATCAAACTTGACATGAATACTTTCCTCTACTACCAGAGTTCTAGAGTTGTAAACTCTATAGGCTTTTGAAGTTTCAGAATATCCTAACAGAATTCCATTAACTACTTTTGCATCAAACTTACCAAGTTGATCTTTAGTGTTTAGTATATAGCATTTACAACTAAAAGGGTGAAAGTAAGATATGTTAGGTTTTTGTCCTTTCCACAATTCATAAGGAGTCTTGTTCATGATAGGTCTAATGTATATTCTGTTCTGAATGTAGCAGGCTGTATTAACAGCTTCAGCCCAGAAGTGTCTAGGGACAGAGTGATCATTGATCATAGTCCTAGCCATCTCTTGAAGAGATCTGTTGTTTCTCTCTACCACACCATTTTGCTGTAGTGTTCTTGGTATTGAGAAGTTGTGAAGAATACCACTTTCTCCACAAAACTTATGAAATAGCTCATTCTCAAACTCTCCCCCATGGTCACTTCTGATTGAGTGATACACATGCCTTTTTCATTCTGTACACGTTTGCAGAATATAGAGAAGACCTTGAAAGACTCATCCTTGTGAGTTAGGAACATAACCCATGTCCATCTAGTGTAGTCATCTACAATGACTAGACCATATTCTTACCACTGACAGAAGCAGTCCTTGTTGGACCAAAAAAATCAAGGTGTAGCAACTCTAGTAGTCTATTGGTACTAACAACAGTTTTAGATTCAAAAGAACCCTTGACTTGTTTTCCCTTTTGATATGCATCACAAAGAGCATCAGATTTGTACTTGAAGTTTGGTAGATCTCTTACGAGGTTATGCTTATTTAGCTTTGAAATTAATTTCAAGCTTGCATGACCTAGCCTTTTGTGCCAAATCCATCGCTCATCTTCAATGGACACTAGACATGAGACACTCTGATTTGTGAGGTCCTCCAAGTCAATCTTATACAGATTGTTTTGGCTCTTAGCAATGAAGAAAAATGATCCATCATTTTTCTTGACATTACACATGTTCTTATCAAAAGAAACAGCATATCCACTATCATATAATTGACATATGCTTACCAGATTATGTTTAATACCATTAACCAAGAGAAAATTGTCAATGGAGGGAAACGGATGTTTACCAATTTTACCTATGCCAGTGATCTTCCCTTTCTGGTTTCCTCCAAATATGACCCAGCCACCATCTTTGGCTCTAAGTTCTTGGAACATACACCTTTCTCCTGTCATGTGTCGTAAGCACCCACTGTCCAAGTACCAAGATGTTTGTTTCTTTCCTATTGTTAAGCAAATCTTCAATAGGTATTATCCTATCTTTAGGTACCCAAACTGACTTGGGTCCTTTCTTGTTAGTGGTCACTGGACGAGTATGCTTAGCATGTTTATTATGTATGCATCTAGTTGTAGTATGCCCATTCTTTCCACACACTTTGAAAAAGGTGTTGGACGAGCTACACTTGATTTTAGCATGTTTAGCTTGAGCTTTTGAAGCTCTATGCTGTGTATGTGGTGTTGCCTTTTGGTGAGATGCTTCTTGTTTCTCTTTGTCATAACCAATTCCAGATTTATCATGTGGTGACCTAGAGTACCTTAAAATGAGACTAAGTTTATCTGAGCCAACTACAAGCTTTGAAAGAGAGTCTGTCAGATATGTTACATCTCGTTTCAGTTTTGCAACTTCACAGGAAACATCAGGCTCACACTCCATTTTGTCAGCTAGAATGACATTCACTGATTTTAGTATGTCATTTTCATCTTTAAGGTTTTGTTTCTCAATGCAAACCCTATCATATTCTCTAGATAATTTAGAAAATTTCTTTTTGAGACTCCTATACTCTCGAGACAGTATGGACGACTCATGCAACAATTTATCAAAAGCATTTTGAAGAGTTGACGAGTCAGAGTCCATTACCTCAGCATCAATGTATTCACTTTCTGATGCAGTGTCTGCCATGAGACATATATTTGCCTCTTCCTCAGCATTATCTTCTTCATTTGATGAAGACATATCAAGATCCTCCCATGTAGCCATTAAACCTTTCTTCTTTTTGAAGAGTTTCTTTTTATCCTTCAGCACAGGGCAGGCAGCTTTGAAATGACCAGGTTTCTTGCATTCAAAGCACAAGTGTGAACTTTTTTCTTTGGAGTCTTACTTCTCCTTGGAAATTTTTTTGTTGAACCGTTTCCTTCTGAAACCACCTTTCTTTCTCCACATATGTTGAATCTTCCTGGAGATGAAAGATAGTTCATCCTCATCCGACCCTTCATCATTATCAGAAGGTCCAGATTCAACTGATGACTCAGCAGCTTTGAGAACTTTTGATGAACTTGCCTTCTTTGCCTTTAGGGCAATAGATTTTCATTTTCTGAAATTTTCTTCTTCATTTAGTTCAAGTTCATGCACCTTGAGGGATCCAAGAAGCTCTTCCAGAGAAAGTGTATTCAGGTTTTTAGCTTCTTGAATAGCAATAACTTTAGGTCTCCATTGCTTGAATAAACTCCTCAGAATTTTTCTGACATGATCTCTATTTTCATATGTTTTTCCAAGTGATCTGAGACTGTTTGTGATAGTCTGAAATCTCCCAAACATCTGATCTATAGTTTCATGATAGTCCATCTTAAACAGTTCATACTGATGAACCATCATGCTTATTTTTTATTCCTTCACTTGTGATGAACCCTCATAAGCTAGGGCAAGAGTATCCCAGATTTCTTTAGCAGTATTGCAGCTGTGAACTTTGTCATGTTCAGCTCTAATAATAGCACACATGAGATAGTGCTTAGCTTTTAGATTAAGTTGATGTTTTGCCTTTTGATCTGCAGTCCAATTTGTTCCCGTAACAGCAGCTCCATCTTCATTTCTGGGCTCAGTATAACTAGTTTCTATAAGTTCCCAGATGTCTAGACTTTGTGCATCCAAAAACACCATCATCCTCTTCTTCCAGTAGTCATAGTCAGTTCCATCGAAGAGAGGAGGTCTGTTGATAGCTTGTCTGTCTGTATCCATGGTTGTTGGATCGTACTCCCTCGGCACTTGTTAGATGCTCAACCTTTTTGAGACTGAGCTCTGATACCAACTGAAGTTGCACAAGCACACAAGAAGGGGGGGGGGGGGGGGTTGAATTGTGTTTGTTAATAATTTTTCTAAAACAACCTTTTAAAACTGGTTTTTCTCACACGAGGATATATAAAACAGATGCACACACTGAAAAAAGAGCTTTTGAGATTTAACAAAAGCAATATCAAAACCCCACATTTAGTATAAACAAATAAAACTGTAAGAGTTTAAGGATAGAAGATTCGCATAGATGGTTTTATCACGGTTCACTATCTTCCAACCAAGAGCTACGTCCAGTCCCTTCGACTTGAAGGTTTTATCCACTATTTCTCCAAATAGATTACAACCAAGTATTCAACACCTCTTTAGGCTACAAGTATTCCTTTCTTACCAAGCCTCTTCAGGCTCTAACTCTAATCAAAGAGATTTTAACTTAAGATCTTCTTAATTCACTATATGTGAGGATATGAAAGTTTAACATCTGCTGAATATTTTCACAATATTCAAACTAAAGAGATTACAGACTTTTACTTTTTGAAAGAATGAATGAATAGGAGCTTCTTCTTGCAAATATTGGATTAGCAAAAGTTGTTGGCTAACAAAAGTTATTCTTCAGTATCTGAGGTCCTCTATTTATAGTGACCTTCTTCTACTCTTGAAAAACTTCAATGGTCATTTTGAATATCCCGTTTAGAGATAGCATAATATCCGTTGTGATTGAAGGCTTGATCGTGGCAATGCTGAAATGCACTCTTGGTTATCAGGGTAGTACAAAATGGAGGCTCACTGCTTTGAGCATTTGCAGCTTGAAAACTGTTTTTCCTCCTTTATGTAACTTCCAGCTTTTTCCGTCATAAAAGTGTCATCATACAGATCGTGTTGCAATTTCTCATTGTACTATTCTGCTTTTTGTATTTCCTCAATGGTACTATGTTTCTTTCGCAAGAAGGCAAGGCATTAGATAAAACCAATGAGAAGAACAAATATTCTATTGAAATAAATATCAATCATTTGGAATAAATTCAAGAGAACCAGATTGCATTTATTCACCTTAGAAGAACGTATAGGAGATAGAAACTCGTCTACTCAAAATCTCCGTCTACTCAGTTATTTGTGAGACTAAGTCTGTTTACTCCTTCATATTGCTCTTCTACTGGCATGGCATGTCCTCTCATGTATCAAGTTTTTGGACTTGCTATATCTCAGTGAGTAATTTTGATCTCCGTCTAGTGATGTGGCAAATAGAGCTCTTCTACTTATTATTTTATTTTTCCGTATATTTCATTCTATTAAAAACTTCCGTCTGCTGACGTGGGAAACTGAGCAAGTCTACTTAGAAAATTTTAAGCCTCGTCTACTTAAACTCTTGTCTACTCAAATAAACAGAAAGTAATTTTACCAAACATTTTTGATCAGCTCGTCTACATGATTGGACGTGAATTCTCTTTCTCAGTCCAAGCACATATAAAGAACTTTATACAAGATTTCTCATGACTTATATGATTCAAGTAATCATGCAAAAACTGAATAACCTTCTTAGATCTCAACTAACATTTTGTCAAGCAAATTTAATCTTTTTGTTAACATCAAAACTTAGAGATTAATTAAATCTTTTGGTTCCAACACCTATCTTAATGACCGACACGTATATTGGCAGTTTATAAACTTAAATTTGAACTGCTTGTCAAACAACTTTGATAACTGCTCAATTCCTTGAACTGTTCCGTGTCAACTTGATTGTCTTTGACGGTTTGACTGCTTGACAACTTGTATTGATAATCCTTTTGTCGGATAAGGGACTTAGCCAATTTTTTCACTTTCTTTCTCTTTTGACAACTCTTCCTTTTGGCTAGTTATATTCCCTATTTTGCTTCATCATCAATTCGCCTGTCAAATTCTCCCATTTTACCAGACTATGTTCTTTTCTTGTCAACTAAATATTTTCAATACTTATAAAACTTTAGTCATCACTTCGATTCTTTTGTCAGCCTGTCAAAAAAACATATGTCAGAAATTTGAATTTTCACCCTTAACAACGTTCTATTTGCCAAAATCTTTTAACTTTGGCTCATCTAAATTTTTTTCCTCACTATGGGCTGAGAAATTTTTTATATGCACGTATGAGTGTTGGTATCGATCAAAATTGGGGGCCCCGGGGCGGGTCGGGGGGGGACAGAGCAACTGACTACCGGAAATCCTACCCAATTACATTTTGTTTTGGACTGGAGCAAGGCACTTTTTGTTTGGATAAGCTGAACAAGACATTAGGACAGCGAGGCGTTGGACACTGGGGAGACAAACACCTCCTTAAACGTTAAGATTGTTGTGTACGCATAGCATGTCTAATTATTTTTAAAATTGAAATCATACCATCTACCTTCAATAAATTGCAGTATAGCAATCTGTTGATAAACATAAAGAAAGAACAGCCTAGAACATAAATCTTCGTTACTCTCGAATATTGGTTGGAACACATGAATAGTTCTGGCAATTGGCATCTGAAGACTATGGAATGAAGTAAGGTACTTTCTCTGGGAACGGGCACAACGAGAACATGATATACTTTCGGGTTCCCGGTGTGAATTTCGTTTCATGAGAAAATAATATTAGAGTATCTCCCATGATAAAATTTTAAGGAATCTATTTTAAGTTTTTAAGTAGGTCCAAGAGAGTTTTGACATTTACTCAATTTTCACTTCAATCTAAAATTAAGTTTCTTAACTTCTCTCTCTTCAATATCTCATGTTCTCTTATCACTTTTATACTATCAAGTGCAAAAAAAACATTATTTAAATACTAAGAAACTCTATGTTATGTGTCGGAAAAAAAGAAACTCTATATTAAGGTTCCTTATATAATGAACCCAAAATATTATAATAATATTTTATTCTTAAAAAACTGATAAGGAATTCTCACAATGCTCTAAGGCAAATATTAAACAGTGCCAAGGTATTAGTTAGGATTTTTTTAAAAATAAAATACATTTTTTTGTCCTTTATGTTTATTTTTTAGGTTTCAATTTGGTCCATTTTTTTTTTCAAAATGGTCTTTTATTTTACAAAGTTATATTAATGTGGCCCATCTTTTACTTTTTTTTCTGAAATGGTCCCTCATTTTACAAAAGCAAAACCAATGTGGTCATTTCATTTTTTCCCCCCAAAATGGTCAATCTTTTATTTTTATTTATGTAATGGTCCTTTATTTTACAAAAATTATATCAATTTGGTTCTCTCCGTATCATAATTTAAACGGAAAAGATCACATTGAAACCTAAAAGAAAGATAATGGACCAAAACGGAACAAATAATAAATAAAAGACCAAATTGAAACATAAAATAAAGATAATGGACCAAGTATAATTTAGCCATTAATTTTTTATTGGAAGTGATATTTTTTTAAAAAAATAAAAAGTTATGTATTTAATACAGTGAGAATATATATGTTTAAATTTTTAATCAACAATTATCTTATCAAAGTTCGATTCCTTAAAGGACATAGACCCCGTTTGTGAGAGCTTAAATAAGCTCCTTATGACTTATCTGATGCCATAAGTTCTTATGCCACGTGTTTGCCACAACTTATGAAAAGAACTTATGGCATTTCATAAGTTACTTTTAACTTATTCTCATAAGTTAGGAAAACTAACTTATGGCATTTCATAAGCTCTTATGCGGACTATGCGCCCATTGCCAGAAGACTCGGCCACATGATTGATGCAAGCGCAGTCATTGGTCCCTCTGCGTGAAGTGATTTTGGAGATTCGCCCCGCGAAACTTGGCTCGCCTCGCGAGTGTGGAAACCAGAAGCCAGCGGCCAGCGCTGGTGATGTAGCGCCCAACGAAAAAATTTTAATTGTTTGTTAAAATTAAATTTTTATTGTAATTTTATAAAAAAAATGTCCATAAGCACTTATATAGTAATGTATCCAAACGCCTTAATTTTGTATAAGTACTTTTGAAAATATGCATCCAAACGCACATGACTTATTTTAATTTCTCTTACAATTATCTTATCAATAAGACCTTATGCCATAAGTGCTTAGTTAAGCTATTTATCCAAACGGGGCCATACTTTCGATGAATTTGGCTTTCCTAAAGTGAGTAAAGTTTTAGAACGAAAGAGTGATCTATCATTAATTTAATTAAATATATGATTTAAGGATAGATAATCTCTTATTTTTTTTATTAAAGATTCACTCACTTTAGACGAGTGAAATTCATCTATTCTGGCACCAATAACTTAAAATAAACTCATTTATTACGAGACGTAAGTAGCCATGTTGGAATTTTCTATATTTTTTGAAAAGGCATGGTACCACTTCGCTGTGTATGCTTGCTTACTTCACCCAAGGAGTAAAGATTCCCCACTAGAAAACTCCTCTCTCTCATAATTCATAACGCCCATTTCTCTCTCCATCTTTCTCTCACTCCTCCTCCATCTCTCTCTCTTTCTATCTGTACTTATGTGGAAGCAACTCAGCTAAGCACTTCACATAGCAAAGGTTCTGCACTTACTGCTATCTAAAGAGTTCTGTTTTTAGCTTTTGTGCTGGGCTTTCAAAACGCTTCAACTTTGTTGCTTTCTGAAAATTTCCCTCTTGGTCTCACGGATTCACCCTGTTATCTTCAAAGTTTCTTCACCGTGGAGTGGTCTTCAGTTATCAAATCTGTTCAGTGTGTGGTTGAACCTTCTTCAAGCTCCGCTTTGCAGAATAAATCAGCAAACTTTTCAAAACCCAGGAATAAAAAAAGCAACTTTGAGCTCCAAATTTGCTTCCTGTTATAAAAGACCATAGATTGGGTCTTTCTATTTGTACTTGTTCTATTTATGGAGTCAATGGGGGTTGCAAAATTTAAGGGGTGCTTTTTTCTTGTGGTTTTTGGTGCATTGTTAGTGGGTTCAGTGAGTGGAATTGGTGTTAACTGGGGCACACAATCGACACACCCTTTACCACCTTCCACTGTAGTGAAAATGCTAAAAGACAATGGCATTCAAAAAGTGAAGCTTTTTGATGCTGATCCCAGTCTTTTAGATGCTCTTAAGAAGTCTGGGATTCAGGTGATGGTGGGTATTCCAAATGACATGCTCTATACACTTGCTAACAGTGTTCAAGCAGCTGAAAAATGGGTTTCCAAGAATGTTTCGGCTCATGTTTCATCTGGGGGAGTAGATATCAGGTAAACCCTTTTGTCTTGTTGTCTTATTTATGTTTGAGTTCAGCCATTGGTTTATGTGAGTCATAGTTTGGATATGAATGAATGTATTGAGTGATTCAACCATGTTATTCTGCATTTCATGTCATGGAAAGGATTCGTTTGGGGTTATATTCCAGCTCCTGTTATTTACTGTCATTTGTATCTTGTTTCACTTTGTTAAGCTGTGACTTTGGCAGATCTTAAATATTTGTTGCGTTTCAACTAGAAGAGACTTCAGATGGATGGAAATTATGTGTCTTTCCTAGATGTAATTTAGTGGAATATACCTGGTGGAATCTATTGCAACGTGCTTTGAAAATTGGAATCATTAGACAGCAGACTTGCTTTGATTTTGTTTGGATAAAGTTGACTTGGTTTGATTTAGAAGTCAAATCTAGTCAAATTGACTTGATTTGATTTGATTTAGTAATCAATTCAACTCAAATATGGCCAAGTTTGAGCTAACTTCTGTTGGTACATATCTAAAATAACAAGGATGTCAAAATCAAAACTATTTCTATTTGATAAATTTCCAAATAAAGGATTTCCTTTATATATTAAATCAATTCCCAAATTCTGTGTTTGGAAACAGTGTTTTAGTTTCAGGGATTCTACTTGTGCCTACCATCTTCCAATGAATCTGCCTGTCTTCCACAGTTCCATTGGTTCTTTTTGGAAATTTGCTGGTCCAATTTTTTTGGCTTTCACCTGCATAAAATTTTCCTCGCAAGTCTCTACTGTATGTTGTTCTGGGGAGCTACAATCATAGACATTGGATTGAAATTATGCCCCCTTAAACATGCTTTAGTTTTTCCTCTTAAATAGTCCAATCTCATCATCACCTCCATGTTTGAGAGTGATTCTAAACGGACATGTCAGAAAACCGTATTCACTCTTAGCTGACAAATTAGCAAAGACTGAATATTTGTTAAAAGGTAGAACACCAATTATATTGTATACTGTTAGTACTATACAATCCTTGTAGTTTTATGTGTCAAATTATATGCAATTGATGTTACCCCAAATAAAAAGTTTTTTCTTTTATTTCTTTTGTTCAGTGCTCCAGAAAGCCACGTTTAGCTTTACCTGTGAAGGTTATCCATGGAGGAATTTTAGATTATAACTATGTCTATCAGCTAAATGTGTTTTTCTTTCATTACCACCAATCCATGCCAAAGCACATGTATACTTTCTTAGAAGTGGTTACACTTTCCACTGTAATTGTTGGAAAAATTGTTTTTAAATTTACTAGTGTTTGTCCTGCTTGTTTTCTTGGAACAGGTTTTTATGGTCAGTGCACTGCCTTTGTTACCCCTTGGTTGAGTTTGTTGGTTCTAGGTGATTAAAATTATGTATGTTATCTTCATACTCAAAGGAGATTCTTTCTTCAAAAATGCATTTCTTATAATCCTTCTTTTCTTGAAACTAGTCTTTGCTTTTACTTGCTACAATTTGAAATCTAAATTTGTTGATTCATTCATGATCACTTTAAATTTCTGTATCATGCTTTTAAAACTGTTGTTGTTCGCCTATCGCCTACACTGAATTGATTATAACCACCCAAGAGTTAGATTCAGATATGATGCTAAATTCTTGTCTATTTGTATTTAAGCTGTTGATGACGTTTGATGAAATGAGGACTTAAAAATAAGACATGGATCATCAAATCTTTATCAGTTTGAGCTGATAAGACATCATAATATGATTAAATACTCTGTTGCATTTGTAAAATTAAAATATTGAAATGTGTTCGTAATTTTCATCGATATCAAGTGTTGTTAGATTTCATAAGGAGTTGGATTGAAATAGTTGCTTTCTGAAGGAGAGGAATCAACAAAACCTGTGTGTTCATGTGTGTGTCAATGTTGCCATTGTCTGTATTTTCTTATACGTTATTTCCTGTAATTTTTCAAGGTACGTTGCAGTGGGAAATGAACCTTTCTTGTCAACTTACAATGGTACTTTTGAAGCTACAACTCTTCCAGCTCTTCAAAACATCCAATCAGCTCTTGTAAAAAATGGGTTGGGCAATGTGGTTAAAGTCACATGCCCTTTAAATGCTGACGTGTATCTAAGCTCAACAGATAAACCTTCCGATGGCGACTTCAGGCCAGACATCCATGATCTCATGCTGCAGATTGTCAAGTTCTTGAGCCAGAATAACGCTCCATTTACCGTGAACATCTATCCTTTTATCAGCCTCTATTCTGATCCCAGTTTTCCAATGGACTACGCCTTTTTCAATGGCTTTCAGACTCCTATAAACGACAACGGAAGGATCTATGACAATGTCTTTGATGCTAACCATGACACTCTAGTATGGGCACTGCAGAAGAATGGCTTCGGAAACTTGCCAATAATTGTGGGAGAAATTGGGTGGCCTACAGATGGAGACCATAATGCAAATTTTCAATATGCGCAACGTTTTAACCAAGGCTTTATGTCGCGCTATGTTGCTGGAAAAGGGACTCCAATGAGGCCTGGTCCTATTGATGCCTACTTGTTTAGTCTCATAGATGAAGATAGCAAGAGCATTCAGCCAGGTAATTTCGAACGCCATTGGGGGATGTTTTACTATGATGGACAGCCTAAATACCAGCTTAACCTTGGAACAAGAACAAATGGCTTAGTAGGTGCTACTGGTGTAGCACATTTGGCCAAAAAGTGGTGTGTTTTGAAGCCCTCAGCAAACCTCAATGATGATCAAATTCCACCAAGTGTGTCTTATGCTTGTCAAAATGCAGATTGCACTAGTCTTGGGTATGGAACTTCATGTGGAAACTTAGATACTCGTGGTAATATCTCTTATGCATTTAATAGCTACTTCCAGGTGAATGACCAGATGGACAGTGCTTGCAAATTCCCTGGCCTTTCTGTTGTCACTGACAAAGATCCTTCAGCTGGAAATTGCAGATTCATAATCATGATCCAGACAGATTCCGCTTATCTATATGGGAATGGGAGAGTTTGGTTCCTTAGAATAATGCTCTTTGTATTTTTGTTTTTTACTATTCTGTAATCTTTAGTCTGAAGATTCTCGCTTTTAAATTTATTTTTGGAGAAAGTAGACTTTCATTTCATATTCAGTATGTCAGATGGTGCCAGTGGATTGGAAGGCATGTTGAAGATCGCAGAAGCTTGGCAGTGTACTATTTCCCTAAAATCTGGATTCCAGAGTTCAAATATGTTTGAAAATAGCAACTTAAAATTGTGACGACATTTCCTTATAACATGGATTCCAGAGTCCAGGGATAATCTTTTAGACGCAAGGGTATAATGAAGGCACTTAATTATTCAACACACAGTCAAAAGTAAATTTAGGCTCTCGATACAACACATTATTTTATTGGTTTATTTACACACAAGAATTATAAAGACTGGTGTAATCAGCAGTATCCACAAATTTATTGTTCCAGAATGTTCTTAACCTTATCGAAAATGCATCTATAAAATAAAGGCCTAAGCTAAGGTTTTGGTCCATATATAAGGTCATGAAAATGCTTTTCAGATTAAATATTTTGTCAATAAAAATTTATCATCTGATACAATCTTAATCTCTAACTTCGAATGATATTGCCTCTTTTCTGGTGCATGTCGCTATCATCAATTCTCTCAGCATGGAACTTCAAGTCTTGAATCTTTGGAACCTTGGCACCTTGTTATTCACTCTTCTAACATTTTGTACGGGGTTTAAATGTGGACTAAGCATCCCATCCATTAGAGTAATTCCGTACGCTCTGATTGTATGACTAGCAGTTCTCTGAAAGAGCGTAAGACTTGCAACACTTTCTCCATTGCTTGAGATCAGCGAAATTACTAAGTTTTTGTATCCATTTCGAGCTTCCGAATGTAATCTCTAGATCTTATATCAGCCTGCAGTTCAAATAAAGGTGTAACAACCATATATTTTCATAGTTCAACTTTTTAAGAAAAAAATAGTTTCTAGCAGAAGTTATATAATGGGAAACCAAGCCAAGTAATCTAATCTAAACATGTGCAACCAGCAAATTGGGGAAAAAGTACATCAGTCTAAGTATCATTATTTGATTTACTGACATTTTGTAATAAGGATATTAATATACGAGATGCAGCAACATTTCATGGATCATAATTCATAAAGACAATAGTTTGCTAGAGAAGGTTGAGTTCAACTACAAAGTGAAGGGGAACAAGTACAACCCAGTACTGTGGCATCTCCTCTGACTATTCCACCCAGGTGCTTTTATTCAACTTTTCCAGTGAATCCAAAAATACAAAGTGGCTTTTAGATACCGGAGTAATAAAAATGACAGAATAAGGCATATCAGCTAGTAACTGCTATGATTAAGTAGCTGTTAGTTAGTTGAGAGGGGTAGGTTATAAAGAAGTCTTAGGGAGAGAAGGCATTGGATAGGAAATTCGTTTGGGGGAGAGCCCAGGTCTCTCGAAATCCTAGAAGTTCATTCATTCAATCATTCTTGTAGAGTTTGCCCTTGCCCATTCTGCTATCACCCTGATACAGGGTTGGGAACTAGGAATCTTGTCAATAAAATCTATTTTTTCTTATAGTTCCTGATCCAGTTTCTATCAGCTAGTATCAGAGCTCCCAAAAATCCTGACAGTTGTTCATCTTTAGATCAAGAATGGGATTGGAGAAAGTCAAGATTCTAGAAGAGGTGCGGAAGGAGTTTGCATGTTGGAGGGGGAAGAAAGGCGACATGCTGAAAGGGACAAAGAGATTCTTTAAATCTGTTGGGTTACTTGGGTCACAACCCAAAACAGGGAGGGATTCTGAGTATACAACTACTAGGTGTTGATGCATCTGCAAGATATGTGATAGACCAGGACATCTTATTTGACCCGAGAGGAACCAACATGGAACTGACTTGGCAATGGTCCTCCAAATGCAAACCACCTGTTTTAAATAGCACAATGGGACCCTGGTGGGGATTTGTTTTCAGCCACCACAATTGTTCACCTTGAGAACAAGGTGAATGCTTTTTTTTTTGGGGGGGGGGCACTGGGGGAGTATAGGACAGTTAGAATAAGACAGTTAAGTTACTAGCAATTGTATAGCAGTATAAATAAGAGCGAAAGGGATAAATGGAGAGGATTCTGTATTCTGGAATTGGAAAAGAGAAGTGAGAGGGAGTCCCAAGTCTTGTATACTTAGGGAATTCAGTGCAATATTCTTTGTCTCCTTTGTGTGGGTATGACTTTGATATTGCTCGGGTGCTCTGTTCAATAATATCCCAACATTTTCAGTAATTTTGACCCACTTCTATTAACTAGTATCAGAAATCCCAAGATCTTGGGAGCTCTACATGGTTTGATCAAGAATGGAGGCATTGGAGAAGGGACCGAGAACTGAAAGCGAGAATTGGAGAAGGGGTTCGCAAGTTGGAGGCGGGAATTGGAAGAGGTCCAAGAATCTCTCAGAGAGCTTCAAGAAGCCCGATTGAAGAAACTCGAGGAGTTGCTGGAAAAGGAAACCAGCGCGACAACAAGAGGTCTGATAGATAGACCAGCCTCAGGTGCGTCGGAAAATGGAGAGGAAGCGAATGGAGTTGTCAACGGTAGACCAAGTGGTCATGATGAAGATCAATGGAGAAAGTTGGAGATACCACTGTTTCAGGAGACGAGGCCTTTGGGTGGGTAAACAGGATGGGATGATACTTTCAGACCAAAGGCGTCTCAGAGGAGGAAAGGCTACAAGCTGTGTTAGTAGCAATGGAGGGAAGAGCTCTGAGTTGGTTTCAATGATGGGAGGTAAGTACGGTTAACCCTTCTTGGGAAGGATTTAGGACTGCTGTAATTAGAAGATTCCAACCATTAATGATGCAGAACCTATATGAGATGTTATTGAGTTTGAAACAACCATCAATAGTGGAAGAGTATAGGGAGAAATTTGAGTTGTATGCTGGTCCCTTGGAGGTATTTTTTTATTGGGTTAAGGGAGGAAGTTAGGAAAGAACTCAGGCAGCATCCGATGGAGTCACTCTCGAAGATGATGGATACACATAGCTGCTGATCGACGAGAAAAACCAGGCCTTGGGCAGAGGGAATTCACCATAGGAAGCAAACTGAGAGTTGCTTACCGCAGCTACCCATCATCCAAGTACTACTTACGAAGTTGCATCCAAGGCTAGTGTGCTCCATAAAAGGGAAGCACAGAGGTGAAATCTATAAGCAGTTGACTGACGAAGACACCCACCACTCAACTGGTAGGTTCGACAACGGTGCCAACTAACACTAGGCCGAATTGTTAGATACTTGAGTAAACATAAAATAACAAAAATTGTTAGGGAGATGGCAGTTAGAATAAGACAGTTAAGTGAGTTACTAGCAATTGCATGGTGGCATAAATAAGAGAAAAAGAGAGAATTCTGTATTCTGGAATTGGAAAAGAGGAGTGAGAGGGAGAGTCCTAAGTCTCTCGAATACTTGGGGAATTCATTGTCTCCTTTGTGTGGGTATCACTTTGATACCGCTCAGGGGCTCTATTCAATCAATAATATCACGACATTTTTGGTAATTTTGGTCCAGTTCTATCAGTGGTCTCTTACAAAAACTGCCAACTAAGAGTAAATATCAGCTTAATTAGAAATAAAAGATTAAAAGCATAAGGCATAAATATTCCATTTATAGGTCTTGTTCATGTATTATTCTTCTGTAACTTCTATTGGCAATAGATGTATGTATTATATACATGTGGAATCAAGTAGATATTGCTTTAAAACGGCAAATAGTTTCACCTGCCTAATTGGCTCGGGAACACGATACTTGCATGTCGTCTGAACAATTGTAATGGCAGTATGAAGTGATATCCTGTGACCAATTGATATAAATATTGGCTTAATGGATCCTCGTGTAGATCTCATGGCCTGGACATATTGTTTGGCAAGGAAAGGAGAGAAAAAATAGCATGCTGAATCAATATGTCAATAAATGTGCATAAACATATGAAACTGGATTTGAACAGCTTATGTAAGTTAAGTTTGGTGGCATTTAATAACTTGTTTTTCAATGAGTAGGGCACAGCGATTTTGCAATGGCATATACTCAGCTGCACGTAATATCATGACAAATAAGGACAAGTGTCATTAGTTCAATTTCTTACAGCACCCCATATATGCCCAGAGGAACCGACCAAAGTAATAAAATCTTTAGAAGTTTCTTTGGCTCCAAGAAGTTCTCTCACTCTGGATTGATTAAGACCATCCACATTATGCAACTGGAACATATAAAGCTAAAGAATTAGTGTTCAGGTATCTACTCAGTTCTTCTGAGTTCTTAACTACAAAAATAACAGATAGAATTGAATCGCTGAATTGATAGAGAGGAGAGTGAAAATCTATATGTAAAGACTCATCAGTATTGTGACACATGAAAGATCAAAAACTAATAAATTTGGTTTAATTATAAGAAGAAACAATTAGTGATACTATCAATACTGACATTTTTTCCAATCCCAATCGCCGGGAGATTGGCCACTACTCCAAGATGACAGGCCAGGCCAAAACCTGCACAAGTTAAAGGTTTAGACTTTAGAGAGTTTCCCTGTTAAACACAGGTAAGAAGCTAAAATTTATGCATAAAATCAATTATAACACATGCAAAACTCACAGGAATAACACATAGCTATGCTAGAAAAGAAAAGAGTTTAACATTAGAAAGAAAGCAATAAAAGTCCTTTGGCTGGGATGTATAAAGTATAGCCAGAAAAGGCATTCATCAATCAGGGTACATTTCCATCCTAAGTGAGTATTAGTGTTTACTGCCTTTTAAGTTACACTATACATCGTGCTATTCAATATTCAGTGTTGCAAATCAATCAAAAATTGAAACAGCCAACCATTCTATCAAATATGCAAAATGTTTGATTCAATGCCCCATTAGTCTAACAGAACAGTCAACAATAACAAATGGTTCCTCACAGTAAAGCTGTTAGAAATCTATCCAGCAGGAATTGAATAATAACAATAATAATATATTAATAATAAAAGTATCTTTGTAAATATCATATTTCATAAAACTTCAAATGTAGGACTCTCTTAAGAGAAAAAAAAAATCATTAATCAGATAAAAAGAAGAAAAAAAATCTTATGTACCTTATACAAATAGCAGTATAACAGTGATGCATTAGATTTGTGTATAAGCTGTAAAGCACTTGCCTCGGGGATGAAGTATTCCGTTTCCATCAGCCATTAACAACTGTTAACAAGCATCAAAATAACCTATTCAGATGATGAAGCCATGAAGTAAAAGCAGTCAGCTAATAAGATTGGCATTAGTAATGTGAAAAATGAAAAGGAAAAAAAAAAAAAAAAAACCCAGCAGGTTCTAAAGGCATCAAACAAATTCATATGAATTTTTTTTTTTAATGTAACACACACCAGTTACCTGAGGGTAGAAAGGATTATCATTCCTTTTCATTTTCTCCAGAATCTCTAAAAGAACAGGGGCCTAAAATGATACGGCAAGTTAATATATGAGTTGAAATAAATATTTTAGATACAAGAAATAATTGCTCAAGGCCGTTTACTTTGTTTTCAATTTCATATTTTCATTAATAATTGCAAAAATGAAACATTTGTTTGCTGTTCTCAAAGATTTTGTAGGAAACAGTGGAAACAACATTTGCAATTATTATTAATGAAAACAAGAAATGAAATCGGACAAGCAGAAACAAAGCAATTAGCCCTTATATTTTTCAAAAACTCTTACAAAAGGCTACAAGCAAAAAAAAAAAATGATAAAGAAAAGAAAAACCTCTCTGAATGCAAGGAAGCCTGGCACATAAGGGACTTGTACAGTGACCAAAGAGAAGTCTTCATAAACAACTTGTAGAGTGTTGAAATCCAACACTACAAGGGTACCACAAGCCATTGATGGGTCATCCTTTGAGAAACTTATATCAACCCCACCAATGTATCTTAACAATTCCTCTTTGGAACCAACTTGTAGTGTGCTTGTTCTGTCTGTGGGTAATTTCCATGTGAAACTATCCTCTGTGATCAGTTTTTCCCTCAGAATATCTTGTGCTCTGAAAAAATGATTCATTCAATCAAAAGAAAATTAATTGATTATTAAAGAATGGAACTTTGGAAGATTATTACTCAATTCTGGAAATGTAAGAAATTTTACACACGCTATCCAGTTGTGGTGTTGTTGCGACGAAGTTGATGAGGGGGATTCTTCCGTTTCGGATGATTTTTCCATTGCTCGAAATCAAGGTAATACAGAAGTCGGTACCGACTTGAATCTTAAGACTTTGGCGTCTAATCTATCCAGTAATTCATCAATTTAATCCCCGAGTTTATCGAAAGGATTAAAAGTTTTAATAGCCGCACACCTAAACTTGTCATCCAAAGTTAATTTTTTATTAATTTATTTCATTACATGGTTAATAAATTATACAAAGCTTATTTTTCATGATCATATAAATATTTAGTTAATCACATATAAATATCTAGTTAATTCAGTTTTTTATATGATTAATGGGTCATCATGAATTAACCAAATATTTACAAGTGATTAATCATATAATGAACTGAATTAACTAAATATTTATACTGATTAACCAAGACGTGAACTTTGACTTTAGGTGTGCAGATATCATTTCTCAAAAGTTTTAATAGAAGGTGCATAGAAATTAATTTTTTTTTACGTTTATTATTCACGTGTGCAATTTTAATTCTTACTCACATGTGCAATTTTAATTCTTACATATTCTTCTTTTAACATTTAGTTCCCAATTTTTTAATTTTGTAAATTCGGTTCTTTATTTAATGTCCGTCAATTTTTCAATAATCAATGTTGAGAAATCACTCCTCTAAGCACAGAGAACTTTTGTTGAGATTCTCTCTCCTTTACATCTCTGATCCAACATGATTGAGGATTCAATGGTTCTTTTATGTTAGTTACTTGTTGTCCCTTCTTTCTGGAACCTTTTTTTGGTTCCATCACAAGATTCTTTATTACAGAAGCTCAACCAGAGGTTCTATGCGCCTAAAGTAGTGGTTCTTCTCTGTTAATCATTGAAAAATTGATCGACATTAGATGAAAGGATCTGATTTGTAACCAAAAAATACATAACCAATAGTATGACTACATTTAAGAATACATCTTAGGCGTAGAGCTAAACTTAAAGGAAAAAAGACTTTCTTCTCTATGCTAGGGTTTTCTAGCTTGTGAGCCGTGAACGTTTTATTCTTCTCGTGTGAGAAGCTCTTGCTGTCTTTTCTTGGATACAAAATGCTACCATGGTGGACGTCAACTTGGGAGGTCTTTCCCTTGATGGAGATGAGGAAGAGGGGATTAGTTTGGGTGTGGCTGTGGAGGCAGAAGAATCAAATGACATTCGGCTCTGTTTGGTGGGTCGTTTTTGAAATGAACAGATATAAAACACGAGAAGGGGGGTTGGATTGTGTTTTAGTTAACTTTTGCAAAGATATAAAACATTCGGCTCTATTTGGTGGGTGGCTTTTGAAATGAACAGATATAAAACACGAGAAGGGGGGTTGGATTGTGTTTTAATTAACTTTTGAAAAGATCGAAACTTTTAGATAAGAGACACAATGATGCTTCTGATGAACCAGAAAGCTTTTTACTTTTCAACCCAGTTAGCACAGATAATATAAAGCAAACTGAAAAGATTAAGTTAGAGAGAGAAGACATAGATTTATATTGGTTCACCCCAAACCTTGGGCTACATCCAGTCCTTGGTTTCACCAGGTATTATCACTATAACTGACCAGGTTACAGAAGGTATTATTTGCACACCTAGCCTTTGCAGACTCAAACAAGAATTGTTTGCACACCTAGCCTCTTCAGGCTCAAACAAGTATTCTTTCAGCAAGCCTTTTCAGGCTCTACAAAGGGTAAGAGCTGAATGAAGCAGCAGCTTCACTGATTACAGCTTTGCAGATCTACCAAGTAACACTTCGGAAGTGAATAAGTAGTTAAGGTAGGTAAGATCGCAATAAAGACTTCTCAATAAATAAAAATGATTTGAGCATAGAAGTATTCATGAAGAACTTAAGAGATCTTTGAATGCTTGGAAGTATTGAATGCTTGAGTTAATTGATTTTTGGTGTGTGTCTTCAATAGCCTTCAAAGTCTTCTATTTATACTCAAAAAAGATAAATCCCTTGTAGAGAGTTCTTCATCTGAGTATTCTTTTGTTCTTCATTCATAAATGCCAAAGAGTCGTTCTGGCCTTGCATTTAATGTTTATGATCGTTGGTGAGTTTCAAGACAAGTTGAACGTATAGGTGTCTATAGCTATATCAGAGTGCAGTTTGATTCAGAGCAGTGTTTGTTGCTTTTCAAACTTGGGCAGCATGACTTTCCTTATTTGTGCCAAGCGGTTCCGCGAGCAAGTAAAGTTCACTTTGCCTTTTGCAACAAAAAGAATCTTCAAATGCGGAATGGTGCTTTGAGCTTTCTGATTTCGAATTTATTTATTCGAAATAATCAGGGAATATTCTTTGTGTTTGAATATTGTTGAAGCGAGGGACATTCAGTTGCCTAAGCAAAATTGGTAGAGACTGAGTCATTGTTCAGATGCATCATACCACAGACGCATCATTAAGACTCTGTTTCTTTGTCATGAGACTCTTGCATACTGATCTGCACACTTAATACACATATTTGAAGATTTCACAGGGTTCACTTAAAATCATCCTTTGTTTGGATTCAACAAAATCAGAGATGTCAAAAGATGTAGTCTTAACAATCTTTCCCTTTTTGATGATGACAAACATTATCTTATGATTTTAATGAACTAAGGATAAAAGCAGATTTAAGAACAGAGAGTCATATGAAGTTATTCAAACGTATAAAGATATTCAAGCTCCCCCTGAACTAATGCTTTCATAATGTATTCAGACGCATGGTTAAAATAGCGTCTTATCTTTTGAGTTTTATTATTTAGTTCAGATACACGAATATATTCTCCCCCTTTGTCGTCAGCAAAAAGATAAAGCATCAGAAAAAAAAAGTCAATCGAAAAAGAAGTTTATTGATTTATCCATCATTGACTATTACATTGCCGACAAAGGAAACAAAAACTAAAGTTTTTGTTTTTCAACAATTTTGGTGAGAAAAGCCACAACAGTTTGCATTGTCTCACGAAGACCGCTGATTTCTACACGAGCTACTGGATCCATCCCAATAATGGTGGATGCCGTTGCAGCAGGATCATCAGGTGGAGATGAAGAGGAGGGGCCAGGGTCAAAAGGAGTGGCAGTCGTGGGTGGTTCATAGGGAACAATGTCCAGACAGTGCCAGGGAAGTGAATAACCAGAGGAGAAAATGAAAGTGAGATAAAAAATAATGGGGAACAGAGAAAGATTTAGGGGAAAGACTGAGTGCAACCACCCAAATGGTTGCAGGCAGGGAATTTTGAAAGAGGGAATTTCGAAATTGGATAAAGTAATGAAAAGAGAAGAAAGATGATTGATAAACCAAGTCAAATTTTCATCAGAAATTGGTAAATCAAAAGAGTAAATTGAAAAAGGGTTTTCATAAAAATACAAATGTAAAATGAAAAGAAAAGGAGTAAAGATAAGAGTTGGTTGGAAGGGGTATAGTTGCCTTGATTTTGCTCTGTCTTAATCTGGATATCCGATCCAGGGAATCTGATAAGAACTGAGTCGGGCACTATCTGTAGGCGTCTTGAGTTTGTCAAACAGAGATAAGCCACAATGATGAGCTGGGTCTTGAAGAACATGAGGCTCAGGGTGACTCATGAACGAAGTAGACCATCTATGAAGCTTAGTTGGTCTGTGCCAATCTTAGAAGGTAATGGTTTCTCCCTCTTTTGGTTTCCCTTTCTTTCATTTAGATTTGGGAACTAATGGTTTGACCTTTTAGATTTAACCAAGTCTTGGAAAGCTAACTGAGCCGTTCGAGGGACGTGTTGGTTTACCGTGTGAGTTGTCACTACTGGATTCTTCACAGCAGGTATGGGAAGAAGGATAATGTATACATTAGGCAACGGGGTAGCGTAAGATGAGGGGTTCCCAGAGCCCCATTTTATGTTGTTAACTGTTATGAATGTTAAATGCTATCTCTGAATATGCCTAAACTGTTATCAATGTGATGTGTCACGAATCCGCAAGTGAACGGCTTCGTCGTCAAGTAATAAAAAGATCGAACCCTCAGAGACCGTGATCTTAAATAACTATCAATTATTAAATCAATTAAACTGGACTAGAAAAAGATTTGGAAAATATTTGGTTTTTAAAAGATTAACTAACAATTCAAATATTTAAAACACAATCAAACAAAATAGGAAAGTAAATCAAATAGGGGTTTTTCAAATTCAAAAGAGATTTTCAGGAATTGGGTTACCAACAAGACTGCTCATGTTACTAAATTGATTACCCCTCTTGTTAATTATCAAAATTTGCTTTGAAGGTGAATTTATCCTAAATAAGTTAATGTTCCCTCTCGGGATACAAGAACCGTGCCCGATTAAACCAACCCATACTCTCGTGGTAATTGAATTTAAATCGAACCCTTTAAGCTTTGTGACAATTCAGTGAACCCTCGAAGGACCGCTTCTAACTCTCGTGATTTAAGTCCTAAGTTTAATTTATATAGATCCAATACCTAAGTTCACCGCTAGGTTCCTCCTTAGAGTATCTATGACATGCAAATAAGTGCGCACCAGATTCACAAGTAATTCATGCAATAGGAATCAAATCGAAAGCAAATTGAAATTAACAAGAAGTAAAACGTCAATTCATAACATAAAACAAATCTTGGGCATAGCCCCAATTCCTAGAAATAAAAACAACTACTCAAGCATTGCCATGTTCATAACAAGCTTGATTAACAAAAGCATAAAAGAAAACCTAAGAGAAGAGAAGAAATTGAGAAGAAGAGAAATCCTAGTTTTTTTGCCTAAGGTAGAAGCCCCCAAAGGATCCTATTTTCGAGCCTTTAAGTCCTATTTATAGAGTAGGGTAACTTGAATCCCAAGCAATTACAAAATCAGATCAAATCAGGTTTTAAAATTCCAAATATTGTGCGTCACTACCGTGATGCCTGTCACGACCAGCCGTGTGATGATTCTGCATCTTGGAAAACTTGGCATTGATGGCTGTCACGGCAGTGATGATTGCCCGTGTGCAGTTCCCGACTTTTTCGTTCTTTTCTTTTCAGCCTTGCTCGATCATAGCCGTGATGGGCTCTGTTTGGCTCAATTTTCTTACTTTTCAAGCTTCTTCTTCATGCAAGCTTCACCATGGTTGATCCTGAAGATTTTAATCTTCAATTCCTGCATATAAACACCACAAAACCACCTTACCCGTTCCAAGGTAAAAACTAACAAAAATAAAATTAAAAATGCCTAAACTACATGAAAATGCATGCAATATGATAAAGAAATATGAGGTGTAATCACACTCACCACAATGCCTATGATTTGATTGATTTATTGGCAAGCCTAGTTGTTATACTTGTAAAGCTGTTCATGATGTGGTATGCCTTAATAATCTGTTTTATGCCATGAGTTTGGGTGGAATTGGTATGAGTACCTATATTATTAATGTTACTGTTATGATACTGATGATGTTGGTGACGTTGATTGACCGAGTTATGTTGTTGTTATGTTGAAACAGTTAATAAGACCCTAATTGAATTAATAGGACTCTTAGTTAACATAACGATTAAGGGATTAATTCCCCTAATGTTTAAAAAAACATGAACTTAGTAATGAGATGTGAGGCTTATGCCAACTGGTTTAGTTAGGACCCTAGGAACTGATTGAGGGTGTTTATGGAGTCCTTGGTTTCAAGAACATGTTGAATCTGCCTAGAACAGTATGGCTGGCTCCAAGAGCACGGCCGTGCTGAACATGGAGCACGCCCGTGCTCCCAGTTTGAATATAGAAGATGGCCGTGCTTTGAGCACGGCCGTGAAGGACAGTGATCACGACCGTGCTCCACTTAAGTGGCAGCACGACTATGCTTTGGGTAAGCACGCTCATGCTCCCCTTACTGGTTAGAACGTGAATTAAAGGAAATTAAGGGGTGTTTCACCCCAATAACAAAATAAGATGCCAATCGAATAAAAAAGAGATAGATAACTTAATTAAATATTAATTAAGTTAAACAAGAATAACAAGTTGGTTAAGCCGATGCCCAATGGGTTGTCGCACGTTGATATGCTTTGGTGCTTTATGGCCAAGGCGGCCTCGATGCTTTTTGGTCGAGGTGTTGATGAGTTGAACCTTGGTGCTTTTTGGCCAAGGGGGCCTTGACTCTTAAGGGTCAAGGTGTTGATGATATTAAAGTTGGTGATAAGTCTTGGGTGCTTATTGACCCAAGCGAAGGAGGTGGTTGCCCATGTTTGTTGCTGTGCTCATGCATCACACATTGGAGTTGTTAGTGGGGGAAGATCAACATAGGGGAGGTCGTCCTAGAGTACGGCGATTTGGCCGTCCGCGGGTGGTTTACCCAAGGTTTGGTGAACCGTGCGCCCCCGTTGTGGTGCATCCTAGGTATGGTGCGTCGGCTATCCAAGGGATTCACCCATGGTTTGGTGGACTGCCAACGTTGGTGCTTTTTGGCCAATGTGGATATGTAATTCCGAAGTTGCCTTCCTGAGATAGTTTGGATCCACATGCATAATAGAGTAGCGGAGTAGGGGTGCACCACATAGCATACGTTGGTTGATCTAATATGTTGATGTTAAATGTTGTATGATGATAAATGCTATGTATATGATGTATGTTCATCTTGCTTACTACTTCCATGCCGATGTGTTTACATGTTTTCTTACTCCCCGTTTCTCTTTTTCTGTTGTTGGAATGTATCTCCTCATACAGAGGACAGCGAGCAGCCGGTGGAGGAGTGACTCTGAGGAGCCGCAACTTTAGTTAGGATGCTTAGTTTGTTTAGTCGTTTCAGTAGTTTTAGTTTATTTTTTTTCAGTTTCGTTGTATTTCGAGTATTTAATTCCGGAACGGTTATACCAGCTCTATATGTGATATCGGGGTTAGGTTATGTTTATGCCTTGTTTACATTTTATGTTTTGTCTTTTTAAAACTATATTTCTTTCCGCGTTGAGATGTTACAATGTGGTACCTTTTATCCGGTTTTTATTTTAATGAAATAAATACATGTTTTTATATTACCTATTTCAAGTAAAAGTTTTTATATTAATATGGAGGGTAGAGGGTGTCATACTTAGTGGTATCAGAGCAGGTTTGTCCTATCAAGCCGTGGTATGAGTCTGTGGTGAGTCTGTTGTGTGCTCTTGTTTGAATTGTCTATACTTTTTATAGACAATGATGCTTAAAGTTATGAGCCTGTAGCTTTTCCTACTTAAGTTCTTTGTATTTAATGGCTGTTTTGGACATATACAGGAACTCATGACATGAAGGGGCAGAATCGATCAAGCAATCGCTGACGCGTTGGCACTCCTTGCCAATGCAATAGGGCAAGTGCAGAACAACATCAACGGAGGACCGACTGAGTTTCAGGATCTTGACATGTTCCAGCAGAACAATCCGTTATCTTTCAGAGGAGCTTATGACCCCGAGGGTGCTCTATTGTGGATGAGGGGTGTAGAGAAGATCTTCTGAGCCATGGATTGCAATGATCAGCAGAGGGTTATCTTCGCCACGTTTATGCTCACTGAGGAGACTGAGCACTGGTGGGAGAACTGCCGTCAGAGGATGGTGACTGAGGTACAGTGGTTACATGGGCTGTTTTTAGAGATAGATTCTTGGAGAAGTATTTTCCTGTGGATGTCCGTGACTAGAAAGAGATGAAATTCTTGGCACTAAAGCAAGGGAATATGTCAATGGGAGAGTATGCGGTAAAGTTCGAGGACCTGGATAGTTATTACACGACGTATCGGGTTATGGTTGATGATCGTTCCAAGTGTGTAAAGTTTGAGGATGGCCTTCGTCCGGAGATCAAGCAGGCGATCAGTTGCCAGGAGATCAGAGTCTTCCCAACCTTTATGAACAAGTGTAGGATCTTTGAAGATACCTACAAATCCAGAGTGGCTAGTTTCAGGAATTCGGATAGCCAGGGCAGCAAAAAGACCGAGCAGAAGGACAAGGGCAAGCAGCGTTACGCTCCAGCCAGCAAGGATTTCAAACAGAGTGGCAGGAGACCACAGTTTTCTTATGATAGGTCCAGGGGTGGGAACTCTAATGCCCCTAGGCCCATGAGGTGTGGCAAGTGCGGCGCACCAGTTCACTTCACTACCAAGTGCAATGAATCAAACGTCGTCTGCTTTAGGTGTGGCAAGTCCGGTCACATCAGTCGGGATTGTGGAGGAGCGAAGTCAGAACCTCCAAGTGCTAGCAAGAGTCAGCAGTCTCAGGCTAATCGACTGAAGACCACTGGGAGAGTCTTTACTCTTAGTGTAGCTGAGGCCTCCGAGTCTGATGACTTGATTCAAGGTATGTGCTTAATTGATGAAATTCCTTTAATTGTATTGAATGACTCGGGTGCTATGCACTCGTTTATATCGCATGATAGGGTCAAGAGTCTTAATTTGCCTGTTACCTTTCTTGAGTATGATTTGGTTGTTTCCACACCTACAAACAAGCCCGTTCTTACTTCTCATGCATGCAAGAACTGTCATATTACCATTGATGGTAGAATTTTTTACTGTTGATCTTGTATGCTTACCTTTAAAACAACTTGATATTATTCTTGGCATGGACTGGTTATCTTCCAACCACATCCTTCTGAATTGCTTTGATAAAACCATAGTGTTTGGAACTCCTGTGGAGTCTAAAAATCCGACCTTTCTCTCTGCTAACCAAGTTAAGGCTTCGATGAAAGACGAGGCCCAAGTGTACATGATGTTATCTTCCCTGGAAGTAGAGAGCCTTCCTGATGTTGGAAGTGTGCCTGTTGTGCGGGAATTTCCTGAAGTGTTTCCAGGAGATGTTTATAACTTGCCCTCTGAGAGAAATGTTGACTTCACCATAGATTTAGTGCCTCGCACCGGGCCAATATCCATAGCGCCCTATAGAATGTCTCCTCTAGAGCTAGCCCAGTTGAAGAAACAAATAGACGATCTGATCCAGAAGCAGTTTATTAGGCCTAGTGTATCCCCATGGGGAGCGCCAGTGTTGTTAGTAAAGAAGAAGGATGGCAGTATGAGGTTGTGTGTCGACTATCCACAACTCAACAAGGTGACCATTAAGAATCGGTATCCCCTCCCTAGGACTGATGATCTTATGGACCAGTTGATAGGCGCTTGCGTCTTCTCAAAGATAGATTTGAGGTCAGGGTACCATCGGATTCGGGTTAAGTCCGAGGACATCTCGAAGACAGCGTTTAGGACGCGTTATGGTCACTATGAGTACTTGGTTATGCCCTTTGGTTTGACCAATGCTCCTGCCGTGTTCGTGGACTACATGAACAAGACCTTTCACCCTTACTTGGATAAGTTTGTGGTGGTTTTCATAGATGACATCTTAGTGTACTCCAAGACCAATGAGGAACATGAGGAACACCTGAGGGTTGTCTTGCAGACCCTTAAGGAAAAACAGTTGTATGCTAAGTTGTTTAAATGTGAGTTCTGGCTAGGAGAAGTGAGCTTCTTAGGACATGTCATCTCAAAAGGTGGCATAGCTGTGGATCCGGCTAAGGTTGAGACGGTGCTCTAGTGGGAAGCGCCAAAGTCAGTGACCGAGATTAGGAGTTTCTTGGATTTAGCAGGGTTCTATAGGAGATTTATAGAAGGTTTCTCTAAGTTAGCTTTACCCTTAGCCCGTCTCACTAAGAAGGGGCAGTTGTTTGTGTGAGACTCTAAGTATGAAGAGAGTTTCCATACCCTTAAGGATAGGTTAACATCAGCACCAGTGTTAGTTTTGCCAAATCCTAGTGAACCTTTCGTAGTTTACTGTGATGCTTCTAAGCAAGGTTTAGGTGGCGTGTTGATGCAAAATGGTAAGGTAGTAGCCTATGCTTCTAGGCAGTTGAAAACTCATGAAAAGAACTACTCTACCTATGACCTAGAGTTATGAGCTGTGGTATTTGCCTTAAAGATTTGGAGGCATTACTTTTATGGAGCAAAGTTTGAGGTCTTTAATGATCATAAGAGTTTGAAGTATCTCTTTTATTAGAAGGAGCTGAATATGAGGCAGTGTAGGTGGATGGAGTTTTTAAAGGATTATGATTTTGATCTAACCTACCACCCAGGAAAAGCCAATGTAGTGGCAGATGCTTTGAGTAGGAAAACCTTGCACATCGATCTCCGCTTTGATGATTAGGGAGATGGATCTGATTAATGAGTTTAGAGACCCCGAGTTTAGCTTGGGAAGTTACCCCTAAGAGCATTAGGCTTGGAACCTTGAAGGTTACCAACAGTTTGATGGATCAAGTTAAAGATGGTCAGAAGATAGATCAGTTTCTCTTAGACCAGTGAGAGTTGCTTGCTCAGGGTAGAAACCTTAGTTTTAAGGACGGATGTGATGGAGTATTGAGGTTCGAAGATAGAGTCTGTATACCAGAGGTCCCGGAGCTTAGAAAGTTGATCCTTGAAGAAGGACAAAGGAGTGGTTTGAGTGTGCACCCAGGTGCCACCAAGATGTGTCAGGGTCTTAAGCACATGTTTTGGTGGCCTAAGATGAAGAAAGATGTGACTGAATTTGTGTACGCTTGTTTAGTGTGCCAAAAGGCTAAGATAGAACACCAGAAGCCATTAGGAAAGTTGCAACCTTTGCGTATCCCAGAATGGAAATGGGATAGTATCTCTATGGACTTTGTGTCTGGACTCCCTAGGACTCCAGCTGGTTTTGAGGCGATCTGGGTTGTTGTGGATAGATTGACTAAGTCTGCCCATTTCATCCCTATGAACATGGAGTATCCCTTAGAAAAGTTAACCAGGTTATACATCAAAGAGATAGTTAGGCTATGTGGTGTACCCTCTAGCATAGTGTCAGATGGAGACCCGTGGTTTACCTCTAGGTTTTGGAATAGTTTGCATGAGGCGTTAGCTACCAAGCTTAGACTTAGTTCAGTGTATCACCCACAAACTGATGGTCAGTCTGAGAGAACCATCCAATCCTTAAAGGACTTGCTTAGAGCTTGTGTGCTAGAACAGTCTGGTAGTTGGGACAAGTTTTTGTCCCTGATAGAGTTCACCTACAATAATAGTTTCCTTTCCAGTATTGGGATGACACCTTATGAAGCTCTTTATAGGATGAGATGTAGGATACCATTGTGTTGGAGTGAACCTGGTGATAGTGTTGTGTTAGGACCAGAGATAGTGCAAGAAACCACAGAAAAAGTGAGGATGATTGAGGAAAAGATGAAAGTGGCACAAAGTAGGCAAAAGAGCTACCATGACAAAAGGAGGAAGGCACTCGAATTCCAGGAAGGTGACCATGTGTTCTTGAGAGTTACCCCGACAACTGGGGTTGGAAGAGTGATGAAAGCGATGAAACTTACTCCTAGATTCATTGGTCCTTACCAAATTCTCAAAAGAGTCGGTGAAGTCGCCTAACAAATAGCTTTACCATCGTTCTTGTCCAACCTCCACAGTGTCTTTAATGTGTCTCAACTCAGAAAGTACATTCATGACTCTAGTCACGTGATAGTACCCGATACCTTATAGTTAAAAGAGAACTTGACTTTTGAGGTATCACCCCTTCGAGTCGAGGTTAGGAGGGTGAAGCAGCTAAGAGGGAAGGAGATTCCTTTAGTCAAAGTTGTTTGGAGTGGGGCTACTGAGGAAAGTGCTACGTGGGAGCTGGAAGGCGAGATAATGGAATAATATCCGCACCTTTTCAATCGAGGTGAGTAGAAATTTTGAGGACGAAATTTTTATAGGGGGGGGGGGGGGGGCGGAGTTGTAACACCCCGTTTCTCGTTAAGTGCTTTCATGTATGTTTGTTTGGTTGTTTAAGCCATAGGTCTTAGCTTAGAGTAGTGTTGAGGAGCTAAGTGGGAGTTCTAGGCTTAAAGTCCCTTTCTTAGGCTTGTGTCTTGTGACTGTCTGAGTCACAAGCACGGCGGTGCTCAGTAGAGAGCACGACCGTGCTTGTAGGTAGAGCGCGTCTTGCTGACACTAAGTTGAGCACACCCGTGCTCAATAGAGAGCACGACCGTGCTCAAAGGCAGACCGTGCCTCAGAGGCGCTGATGTGAGCATGCCCATGCTCAAGGAGGAGCACGATCATGCTCGGGCCTACGCCTTTAAATAGGGAACAGTAATCAAGGGTTTTAGTTGTAAACCCTATTTTGGCACATCAACCACCCTAGTGCGGCTACACCTTATTCCTTCCCTACTTTCTCTAAACCCATCGCTGTCTTGGAGTTTTGGAGGTCCATTGGGAAGCCTAGTTGGTCTGTGCCAATCTTAGAAGGTAATGGTTTCTCCCTCTTTTGGTTTCCTTTTCTTTTATTGAGATTTGGGAATTAATGGTTTGACATTTTCTGTTTAACCAATTCTTGGAAAGCTAACTGAGTCATTCGAGGGACACGTTGGTTTACCGTTTGAGTTGTCACAACCGGATTCTTCATAGCAGGTATGGGGAGAAGGATAGTGTATACATTACGCAAGGGGGTAGCTAAGATGAGGGGTTCCCATAGTCCCATTTTATGTTGTTAACTGTTATGAATGTTAAATGCTATCTTTGAATATGCCTAAACTGTTATCAATGCCTATGATTTGATTGATTTATTGGTATACCTAGTTGTTATACTTGTAAACTGTTCATGATGTGGTATGCCTTAATAACTGCTTTTTATGCCATGAGTTTTGGTGGAATTGGTATGAGTACCTATATTATGAATGTTCTTTGTTATGATAATCGATGATGCTCGGTGACGTTGATTGATTGAGTTATGTTGTTATTATGTTGAAATAGTTAATAAGACCCTAATTGAATTAATATGACTCTTAGTTAACATAACGATTAAGGAATTAATTCCCCTAATGTTTAAAAAAAATGAACTTAGTAATGAAATGTGAGGCTTATGCCAACTGGTTTAGTTAAGACCCTAGGAACTGATTGAGGTTATTTAGGGAGTCCTTGGTTTCAAGATCATGTTGAATCTGTCTAGAACAGTACGACTGGCTCCAGGAGCACGGCCGTGCTGAATAGGGAGCACGGGCGTGCTCCCAGTTTGAATATGGAATATGGCCGTGCTTTGAGCACGACCGTGCAGGACAGTGAGCACGACCGTGCTCCACTTAAGTGGCAGCACGACCGAGCTTGGGGTAAGCACGCCCGTGCCCCCCTTACTGGTCAGAACGTGAATTAAAGGAAATTAAGGGGTGTGTCACCCCAATTGTCCCCAATAATGAAATAAGATACCAATCGAATAAAGAAGAGATAGATAACTTAATTAAAGATTAATTAAGTTAAACAAGAATAACAAGTTGGTTAAGCCGGCGCCCAATGGGTTGCCGCACGTTGATATGCTTTGGTTCTTTTTGGCCAAGGCAGCCTCGATGCTTTTTGGTCGAGGTGTTGATGAATTGAACCTTGGTGCTTTTTGGCCAAGGGGGCCTTGACTCTTAAGGGTCAGGGTGTTGATGATGTTAAAGTTGGTGATAAGTCTTGGGTGCTTATTGGCCCAAGCGAAGGAGGTGGTTGCCCTTGTTTATTGTTGTGCTCATGCATCACGCATTGGAGTTGTCAGTGGGGGAAGATCAACATAGGGGAGGTCGTCCTAGAGTACAACGATCTGGCCCTCTGCGGGTGGTTTACCCAAGGTTTGGTGGACCGTGCGCCCCCGTGGTAGCGCATCTAGGTATGGTGTGTCGGCTATCCAAGGAGTTCACCCATGGTTTGGTGGACTGCCGCCGTTGGTGCTTTTTGGCCAATGTGGATATGTAACTCCGAAGTTGCCTTCCTGAGATAGTTTGGATCCACATGCATAATGGAGTAGTGGAGTAGGGTTGCACCGCATAGCATACGTTCGTTGTTCTAATATGTTGATGTTAAATGTTGTATGATGATAAATGCTATGTATATGATGTATGTTTATCTTGCTTACTACTTCCATGACAATGTGTTTACATGTTTTCTTACTCGTTGTTTCTCTTTTTCTGTTGTTGGCATGTATCTCTTTATACAGAGGACGGTAAGCAGCCGGTGGAGAAGTGACTTTGAGGAGCCACGACTCTAGTTAGGATACGTAGTTTGTTTAGTTGTTTCAGTAGTTTTAGTTTATTTTTATCAGTTTCGTTGTATTCCGAGGATTTAATTCCGGAACGGTTATACCAGCTCTGTATGTGACATTGGGGTTGGGTTATGTTTATGCCTTGTTTACGTTTTGTGTATTATCTTTTTAAAACTATGTTTCTATCCGCGTTGAGATGTTACAATGTGATACCTTTTATCCAGTTTTTATTTTAATGAAATAAATGCATGTTTTTATATTACCTCTTTCAAGTAAAAGTTTTAATATTAATATGCGGTGTAGAGGGTGTCACATGGTTAATTTGATCTAAAGGTAGTGGCTCGGAAGGGTTGAAGAGGGTAGGTAGAGGTCTTTATGGTGAGGTGTGATGAGGAGGTGAAGGGTGAGAAAGAGGTGGGATAATGGAATAAAAAATTCTTGAAACAGGAATAAGAGTTTGAATTTCCTGAGTTGGTGAGGGAGAGAGTGATGAAGGATTGGATATGCAATCAGGTGAGTTATGAATAATAGGTTGTGGTGAAGGGTGATCTGGAGTGAGAGGAAGATGATGATGAATGTGAGCGTGAGGATAAAACAATGGTGTAGATGTTGATCTTCCAAACGTGCTTCCAAAGCTACTCAACAAGGAGTTTTGATGATGAGCACCAAAGTTACATTTCCAACTTATGAAGACTTGTAATAGTTTTAGGATTTTGATGCATGATTTAAAAATTAGATTTTTTAGTAGTTGGCTCAAGTAAAATAGTTTTAAAATGTTTTAAAACATCAAATGATTTAAAAAAATATAGAGAATGTTTAAAATTAAATGGAATATGTTTTACAAAGAATTTTGAAGCAAAAACATGATTTTTTTAGTAAAGTAATCGATTACTTTTGGAAGAAATCGATTACCACGTGCTTTCTTTGCAATCTTGCTTTTCTGGTAAAAAGTAATCGATTACTTTTGAAAGTAATCGTCTACTTTTGGGTTGTTACAGAAAAGTAATCGATTATCACGTGTTTCTTTGCAATCTTGCTTTTCTGGCAAAAAGTAATCGACTACTTTTGGGTTGTCACAGAAAAGTAATCGATTACTTTTAGTGTAACAGAAAAACAGAATTTTCCATTTCACTCTCTATATAAAGGGACTTTTCATAAATAATTAAGAATGAAATTTTCAAGTTTGGGAATTAGTCCCTAGACCCAATGATAAACAAATAATAGGAACTAAATGGGTCTTTCGCAATAAACTTGATGAAAATGGCATAATAGTTCGAAACAAAGCTAGGTTAGTGGCTAAAGGCTACAATCAAGAAGAAGGAATTGACTATGACGAAACCTATGCCCCGATTGCTAGGTTGGAAGCTATACGTCTTTTACTTTCATTTGCATGTTTCATGGACTTCCAATTATTTCAAATGGATGTTAAAAGCACTTTTTTAAATGGCTTGATTAATGAAGAGGTGTATGTTGCTCAACCCCCGGGTTTTGAAAATTTTGAAAACCCAAATCATGTTTATAAACTCAAAAAGGCTCTCTATGGTTTAAAATAAGCTCCAAGAGCTTGGAATGAGAGACTTAGTAAATTTTTACTTGGAAAAGGGTTTTAATAGAGGGAAAGTTGACACAACACTCTTCATTAAAAAGAAAAACAAAGATATCTTGATTGTACAAATATACGTTGATGATATTATTTTTGGTGCCACTAACAATAGCTTGTGTAGAGAATTTTCCAAATTAATGCAAAGCGAATTCGAAATGTCAATAATGGGGGAATTAACCTTCTTCCTTGGATTGCAAATAAAGAAAACTCTTAGTGGGATATTCATCAATCAAGCAAAATATTACAAGGAGTTTCTTAAACGCTTTGGAATGGAAAGTGCAAATCATGCCACAACACCATTGGGAACATCATGCTATCTAGATAAAGATGAACGTGGTAAGGCCGTATAAATAACCAAATATCAAGGTATGATTAGATCTCTTTTATATTTGACCGCAAGTAGACCCGATATTATGTTTAGTGTATGTATGTATGCTTGTTACCAAGCAAACCCCAAGGAATCACATTTAATAGCAGTTAAAAGAATTTTAAAATATTTAGCTGGATCAATTAATGTGAGGTTATGGCATCCTAAAGGTTCTAGTTGTACCTTAATTGGATATTCCGATGCCGATTTTGCCGGATTTAAATTAGATAGGAAAAGCACAAGTGACACTTGTCACATTTTTGGTCACTTACTTGTTTCTTGGTTTAGCAAAAAATAAGTTAGTGTAGCCTTATCAACCGCCGAGGCCGAGTATATAGCCGTCGGTAGTTGTTGCGCTCAAATTCTTTGGATGCAACAACAACTTTTAGACTATGGTATTAAGCTAACAAACATACCCATTAGATGTGATAATACAAGTGCAACAAATATTTCTAAAAATCCTATCCAACATTCTAGAACCAAGCACATAGAAATTCGGCACCACTTCATTAGAGATCACATACAAAAAGGGGATTGTGTAAGGGAATTTGTAGAGACTAATAGACAACTAGCGGATATTTTTACTAAACCTTTAGCTAGGGAAAATTTCTTTTATATCCATAGAGAACTTGGAATAATTGATGATCCTAGTCTCAAATAATTCTATATCCCTTTATTGTGTGTATATATGCATATATTTGATGTTCGGGATATTCATGTGGATGACACCTTTCCTTTGTATAAACTTTATTATTTTATGGCTTTTTGATAATGCCAAAGGGGGAGAAAGGTTGGTTGGTTGTTTTGTTAATATAGGAAATTCACATATTGAGGGGAAGAACTTTCCTCAAATCAAAACAATCTTGATCATTCACAAATTTTTCATCAAAATCCATACTTGTCTTACACTACAAAATTATGAAGGAAATGCGCTATTAAAGAGTTGTTTTGTCATCATCAAAAAGGCAGAGATTGTAGATGTTGATCTTCCAAACGCGCTTCCAAAGCTACTCAACAAGGAGTTTTGATGATGAGCACCAAATTTATATTTTCAACTTATGAAGACTTGTAATAGTTTTAGGATTTTGATGCATGATTTAAAAATTAGATGTTTTAGTAGTTGGCTCAAGTAAAATATTTTTAAAAGGTTTTAAAAATCAAAATGATTTAAAAAAATATAGAGATTATTTAAAATTAAATGGAATATGTTTTTCAAAGAGTTTTGAAGCAAAAACATGATTTTTTAGTAAAGTAATTGATTACTTCACCACGTGCTTTCTTTGCAATCTTGCTTTTCTGGTAAAAAGTAATCGATTACTTTTGAAAGTAATCGACTACTTTTGGGTTGTTACAGAAAAGTAATTGATTATCATGTGTTTCTTTGCAATCTTGTTTTTCTGGCAAAAAGTAATCGATTACTTTTGAAAGTAATCGATTACTTTTAGTGTAACAGAAAAACAGAATTTTCCATTTCACTCTCTATATAAAGGGATTTTTCAGGAAGAATTAAGAACAAAATTTTTGATGTTTTCTGTGCTGTTATGCTGTCAAATTGATTACGTGAGCCTTCTTCTTCTACTTTCTAATTTTTGATCATTAATGCTTTTTAGAAGTGATGCATCTTTAAAGTGTAATAGTTTTGATAGCATTAATTGATTTGTAATTGCTATTTTTAGAATTGGGTGGGGTATCCCAATTTGCATCTAAGATGGGGTATCCTTAGGTGACTAATTTCTTGAGTGGGGAATCTCAAGTTAGGATAAAGGTGGGGAATCCTTTATATTTGTATACTTGTAAAAAATTGTGTAATTTTTTGAAGTATAGTGGTGATACTCAAGTGTATGCTTGAGGACTAGATGTAGAACACTCAGGTTGTGTTCGAACCAGTATAAATTGTTCGTGTGATTCCTCTTCCCTTTATCTCTTGAATTTTTACTAGTAACATTGAAATTGGTTATATGCTTTATGATATTGATGATATATTGCATATTGTTCATGTTGTGTTAAATTCTTGAATTGTGGCCATATTCTTGCAAGATTCCATATTGTTCTTGTTTCTTATTATTCTCTCTTCTCTTTTCTTTGATATATTTGGTGCATCATTAAAAGAGAGGAAAAACGTTATTGGAAGAAATTAAGATTTTCTAAGAGTTTTGCAAAACCTCAATCCCCCCTCCCCCTCTTGAGGTGCATTTTATTTCAACAAATGGATGAAGAGGGTGAGGGTTTAGATGATCTAAGTGGTGATGCAGCATGTTGTAAAGTGACATGCACGGGCTCAGCTATCTTCAGCCTTGTAGATCTTCTAACTGGTGTAGCTGCAACAGTAGCTTTCCTCTTGAGTTCCTTTCGAGGGGCAGCAGCAAGTTTTTGAACCATTTCCTTCTTCAGAACCTTGGAAATAGGTTGGTCATCATCATCATCAGACGCTTCTGAGATGACCAGCTTCCTCTATCTAACCTTGGGATCCAAAGGTGTAGACACTTCTGTTGCTTCTGAGTCATCAGACTCGTCAGTTTCCTCTTCAGATTCTTCTGAAGATTTCTTCTTCTCATCATCTTCATCAGAATCAAGAATCCTTCCTGGTGGTCTCGGCTTCATCTGAGAGAGGGTTCTTTCATCTATGGCAGTAGCCATATCAACCTTTCCAGTGAGGGGAATGCCCTTGATGTTTAGTAGTTTAGTAATCAGCATCCCATAGGTGTAGGAGGTCCTGATTTGGGGCTTTACCATCTTCAACATGTATTTGAAAATCAAATCATTGAGGGTTCGTTTGGTGGTCAGGATAAGAGAGACAGGATAGGATAAGCTATCATATCCTGTCCGAAACTATTGTTTGGTGAGCCAGCAGGATAGGATAAATCAATCTTGTCTCCTATCATATCCTGCCCATCTAGTTAAAATTCTATCCTGAGGGGGGAGCTGGGTTAGAACTCAACTGGATAGGATAAAGTGATTTAAAGTATAATAAAGTATATAAAAAAAATTATACATAAAATAATTAAAGTATAATAAATTATAATATGGTTACCGAAAAAGGTAAAATAAACACATAAAATAATAAAAATATTAATAATTAATTTTAAAAATTATTATTTCTTCTCACAAGATTAATTTTGTTACTTTATATTATTTTTAAAAACTGAAAAATAAATAAAAATATTCTAATAATTTAACTATATGTAAAGTAAAAACTAAAAAATCAATATTTAAAATTATAAAAAAAACTAATTTAAGTTAAACAATATTTTAAAAATTTTAAATATTATATGTAATTTTATCACAAGGACAATTTTGTCTTTTTATATAATCTTAACAAATGAAAATTATAAAAAAAAAACTAAAATCTAATAAAATATGAAAACATTCAGAACAAAAACAAAAATTTTAAAATTCATACTAAAATTACAATGCTATCCAGTTGGTTATCTGGTGAACACTAAACGTCGGATAGGATAACAGCTTATCCTGCTCATATCCTATCCTACTCCTATCCGCCCCTATCCTATCCTGACCACCAAATGAGCCCTGATATCAATCTTCATCATGCTTAAGAGATGAAATAGAGAAAACCTATCCATCTTGTTGACATTACACGAGCGCTGGTTCTTGGCATTACACAGTTAATCAATAAGACATGCAAGAACCTTCGTTTTCGAATTAGTTGAGAGACATCTTTATTCCTAGGGTTAGACACCCCGTACAACACTTGATGTACCGTTTGTTCACCATACTGAATTTCCCAGTCATCAGTAAAAGCAGCACCTTGCCTAGGGCAGCCGGTTGCTTTCTGAATACTGTTGAGAGTGAAAGAATAGGGTTTTCCATTACACTTGGTTCGAATGGAAATTTGGGTCTGAGACATCCTTTCTTTAACATTTTCCCAGAATTCTTGAAGCAGTAAGGGGTATACTGATTCATTCAAGGAGAAGAAATAGACCCACTGAGAAGCTTCTAGTTCCGCCATTACGTTCATCCCTCCTTTTATGATTTTGTTCATCTCTACAAATCTCCCAGGTACAATCATGGAGATGTCCTCAATACTCATTCCCAAGTGAGCAGAAGCACGAACAAGTTTCTTTGGGAGTGCTTTGGGTGCCATGGATTTGGGTTTGAGATAAGGAAGATGAAGGGTTTCGAAAAGGGTTTGTTCGCATGTGAGAGAGAGAGAGAGAGAGAGAGAGAGAATGTTTTGAAACAGTAGAGTGTTTCTGAGATAAAACTTTTAGTTTTTAAGAGAGAGAGGTTTCAAAAAGAGCAGTTGATAGTAATAAAGACAAAAACGTTTTGAATTCAAAAACATTTTAGATAACTACAATGTAAAGTCTTAGTCATTAATCCATGTCAGCAAGCGCTTTTACTTAGATCAGACACATTCCATCAAACATTATTTATTTATGAAATGCATGTTCAGATTATCTCTAATGTATATGAACTTGTCTTCAGCTAAGGGTTTTGTTAATATGTCAGCCCACTGATTTTCGGTTTTAACAAACTTAATGTCGAAAACACCTTTTTGAACATAGTCTCTTATAAAGTGATGTTTGATTTCTATGTGCTTAGCCTTAGAATGCTGTATGGGATTCTTGTGGATATATGCCTTGACAGGTACATATGTTTTGATGAAGGACAAAAGGAACTATTCAAGTCCAAGGATTTATTTGCGAAAAGCGTGAAAAGGATTAACAAGCAAATATTTTGGTGGAAAGGACCCACTAGCAAATACAATGGATTAAGGGAAATTTTCTTTTACTGTATTGCTTGTTTTAGAAGTTATGTAAATGGTAGTGTGTCTCTGTTAAGGTTAGAATCAAACACACAGACACACACTTAAAATCTGACTTGAAAAAGAAACTTAAAAGATCTTTAAATTGGAATTTATTATAATATCTTTTGACCTTTATAGTTTTTCAAAAACCCTTTTATACGTGGAATAATCGATTATAGTAATCGATTATGCAGCTCTTAATTATGCTTAAATAAGCCTTTAAATATCAGAGATGTTAGGTTTTTGAAATTCAAAATTCAAAGAAAATAATCGATTTTGGTAATCGATTATGCCTATTTGAACACGTTTAAACTCAGTTTTAAAATGGCTTTAATGTGTATTAAAATGGTATTAATCTTCCATTAAGCCGTTGAGTTTGAATTCAAAATGATATAATCGATTATGGGTGTCAAAAATCGATTATTTCTTTTTAACCAAAAGTCAGAGAGTTCATAATCGATTAGGATAATCGATTGTGCTTATTAGATTCAGTCTGAGCTTTCAAACAAAGACCAAGTAGTCGATTAGTGTAATCTATTACCTTACTGTTTTAAAATGTGCTTTGTGAAGATACTTAAAATAATCGATTATGCTTTTTCAATAATTGATTACTGTGCGAGAAAAATCAGTTTTCAAGTGCTTTTGACCTAATTTCACATGGTTTATTTAAAAGGTCTTTTGAGAGAAATTAGCAACAGAACACACACGAACTGAGTTATCTCTTTCTGAATTTCTCCTATCTTGAATTACTCTATATCACTCTCATTTCTCTTACACTTGCATAACAAAACCTTGAGAGACATATACACCATATAGGTGTTGTTGTAGTGCTTCAATTTGTTTCATTATCTGCACTTGTGAGTGCTTTCTGATTGTAAACTCGTTTCTAAACTTTTATGAGTGTAATCTCAAGTAAACACTTTTAAGGCTCTTGAACAAGGGATAGTACGTCCTGAGATTTGTGTTAAGAGTTCTCTGTTTTGTAAAGGTTCTAGTTGATCCTGTTAAAAGCTAGAGTTGATTGAAAACCCTTGGTCGTATTGCCTTGGAGACTGGACGTAGGCCACATGGGTAGTTTGTGGCCGAACCAGGATATTTCGCTTGTGTTCATCTTCTAAAACCTTACTCTTTTTTATTTTAGCTTTATCGCTTCAAAACGACTTTTTAGTTGCACACATTTTACAAACAGTTTTTCTGATTATATTAAAAAGGAAAAGTTTTAATTTTATCAAAGTTTTTGAAAAACACAATTCACCCCCCTCTTGTGTTTGGAGTCACTTGTGAACAAGTGGCATCAGAGCTTAACTCTTGGATATAAAGGACGAAACCGTCTCAAGAGGAAAGATGACTTCAAACAATTTTTGTAACGAGGGTAGTTTCGTAAACAGACCCCCATCGTTCAATGGTGAAGGGTATGGATACTGGAAAGAAAGAATACAAATATTTTTAGAAGCTTCTGATATTGATATTTGGGATGCTATCGAAAATGGTCCATTTGTCCTCAAGCACGAAGTTGATGGTGCTTTGGTGGATAAACCAAAAACCCTTTTGGACCGCCAAGGAAAAGAAAAGGGTCCAATACAATTTGAAAGCTAGGAACAACATCACCTCAACTTTAAGCTACGATGAGTTCTATAGGGTCTCAAATTACAGGACCGCGAAAGAAATGTGGGACACCCTTCAATTGACCCATGAAGGTACTACCGTGGTTAAAAGGGCTAGGATGAACACATTGACCCATGAGTATGAGCTATTTAGGTTGAAACAGGTTGAAAGCATATAAGATATGCAAAAACGTTTCACTCATATAATTAATTGTCTTAGGGCACTTGGGAAAACGTTTTCAAACGAAGATTTAATTAACAAAGTTCTTAGATGCTTAAATAGAAGTTGGCAACCAAAAGTAACTGCCATATGTGAATCAAGAGATTTATCTACTATGTCTTTGGCTATTTTATTTGGTGAATTGCAGGAACATGAACTTGAGCTAAACCACCTCATTGAAAGTGAGGAAAGCGACAAGAAATAGAAATTCCTTGCTCTTAAGGTTAGTATCAATGAGATAGTGGAAGAAGACAGTGAATTTGATGAGAGTGAAGGACTCGATGACGGAGGTGAAAACTTAAGCTTAATGGTTCGTAAGTTCAAAATCTTTCTAAGAAACAAAATGAAATCTCGTCAAAACTTCACTCCTCAAAAGTAGGTTGAAGAAGAAACAACTTCCTACTTAACTACTTGCTTCAATTGCATAAAGAAGGGCCATATTAGTCCCGAGTTTCCTCAAGTCCAAAAGAAAAATGATAAGATGGAAAAGAGCCACAAAAGGATAAAAAGGGGAAGAAAGGCTTACATCGCATGGGAAGACAGTGACATGGACTCCTTGGATGAATCCGATAACGAAGAGGTCAACCTTGACCTCATGGCCAATCACGAGGAGATTGATGATGAGGTGTGCTTGAAAGCGAAGAACTTTAACGGGTATCTCGATAGCGGATGCTCCAAGCACATGATGGGAGACAAAAACAAGTTCTCCTCCCTCACACCCAAAAAGGGTGGTTTCGTCTTCTATGGTGACAACAACAAAGGTAGAATCTTGGGAATTGGGACTATTGGTAAGAGTCCTAACCCTACCATAGAAAATGTGCTATATGTTGAAGGTTTGAAACATAACTTTTTAAGTATAAGCCAACTGTGTGATAAAGGATTTAATGTTGTGCTTGATAACTCTAAATGCATGGTCATGGATTCTAACAATCAAAATAAATTAATTGGTCAAAGAATTGGAAATATCTACAAGGTCTGGTTGGATGACCTGCCTTCAAATGATGTGTGCTGTCTAATAAGTAAAGAGGGTGAAACTTGGCTGTGGCATAGGAGGATGACTCATATTCACATGGACCATCTTAATATATTGGTTCGTAAGGACCTAGTAATTGGGTTACCAAAGCTCCATTTTGAAAAATATAAAATGTGTGAAGCTTGTCAAAATGGAAAACAAGTAAAGGCCTCTTTTAAAACTAAAAATGTTATTTCTACAAACCGGCCTTTACAGTTTTTACACATGGATTTATTCGGTCCATCTAGAACAATGAGCTTTGGTGGTAATTACTATGCGCTTGTTATTGTGGATGACTATTCTCGTTATACATGGACTTTGTTTATTCCTCATAAAAATGACGATTTCGGTGCCTTTCGTAAACTTGCCAAGGTTATTCAAAACGAGATGGGATTAAACATTGTAACTATCCGAAGTGATCATGGTGGTGTGTTCCAAAATGAGGCATTTACGGCATTTTGTACCGAAAATGGAATCGGGCATAATTTTTCCTCACCTAGGACTCCCCAACAAAATGGGGTGGTGGAAAGCAAAAATTGGTCTCTAGTAGAGCTAGCGAGGATGATGCTCAAAGAGACCAACCTTCCTAAGTATTTCTGGGCAGACGCGGTAAGCACCGCATGCTATGTGATGAATTGAGTCCTCGTAAGACCTATTATGAAACAGACGCCCTATGAAATTTACAAGGGAAGGAGGCCCAACATCTCCCACTTTCACGTATTCGGATGTAAGTGCTTTGTTTTAAATAATGGTAAGGAAAACCTTGGTAAGTTCGATGCTAAAGCCGATGAAGGTATATTTCTTGGATATTCAAATTCTAGTAAAGCTTTTCGAATCTATAATAAAAGAACTATGACCATTGAAGAATTTATGCATGTGTCTTTTGATGACATTAACCCTAAAGTTGTAGTAGAGGAAAGTGTTGATGATGTTGTAGAAATTTTGGGAAACACCTATCTTGAGGAGAAAAGTACTCAAGAGAAGGACATTATTGATCAGCCACCTCCACAAGAAGAAGAGACACCCCATTCCGATCTTCCAAGAGAATGGAGAACATCTAGACACCATCCTCTTGACTGTTCATAGGTGATATATCAAATGGGGTAACAACTCGAAACTCTCTTAATCATATATGTCATTACATGGCTTTTGTTTCTCAATTTGAACCTAAGAATGTTGATGAGGCCATAGTAGATGAACATTGGACTCTTGCTATGCAAGAATAATTAAACCAATTTGAAAGAAATGATATTTGGGAATTAGTCCCTAAACCTAAAAACCATTTGGTAGTTGGAACTAAGTGGGTTTTCCGTAATAAGCTAGATAGAAATGGAATAATAACTAGAAACAAAGCTAGGCTTGTTGCTAAGGGATATAACAAACAAGAGAGCATAGATTTTGATGAAACCTATGCTCCCATAGCTAGACTAGAGGCTATCCGTATGCTTCTTGATTTTTCTTGCATCATGGATTTCAAACTTTTTCAAATGGATGCCAAAAGCGCCTTCTTAAACGGTGTTATTGAAGAAGAGGTTTATGTGGATCAACCTCCTGGTTTTACAAATTTTGAATTTCCAAACCATGTTTTTAAACTGAAAAAGGCTTTGTATGGTTTAAACCTAGGGTTTGGCATGAACGCGTAAGTAAATTCCTACTTGAAAATGGTTTTCAAAGAGGAAAGGTTGATACCACACTGTTTATTAAAAACAAAAAGCATGACATTTTACTTGTGAAAATCTATGTGGACGATATAATTTTTGGTTCCACTAACGAAGCTTTGTGCAAGGATTTTTCAAAAATTATGCAAAGCGAATTTGAAATGTCAATGATGGGGGAGCTCAACTACTTTCTTGGGTTGCAAATCAAGCAATCAAAGGAAGGAATTTTCATCAACCAATCCAAATATTGTAAAGTGCTTCTCAAGAAGTTTGGGATGAATAATTCAAAGGAGCTTTCAACTCCCATCAGCACATCTTGTTATCTTGACAAGGATGAAAATGGTAAATCCGTCGACATAAGTAAGTATAGAGGTATCATAGGCTCTCTCCTTTATCTTAATGCTAGTAGCCCTGACATCATGTTTAGTGTTTGCATGTATGCACGGTTTCAATCGAACCCAAAAGAATCACATCTCGCCGTCGTAAAACGCATTATGAGATACCTCATTGGCACACAAAACATGGGTTTATGGTACCCTAAAGGGGCTGACTGCACCCTAATTGGATATTCGGATTCTGATTTTACGGGTTGCAAATTAGACTGAAAGAGCACTAGTGGAACTTGCCACTTACTAGGAAATGCTTTAGTTTCTTGGCATAGCAAGAAACAAGTAAGTGTGGCCTTATCCACCGCCGAAGCGGAATACGTTACGGCGGGTAGCTGTTGTGCACAAATAATTTGGATGAAACAACTGTTAAACGATTATGGAATTAATCTTAGTACAGTTCCTATAAAATGTGATAACACAAGTGCCATAAACCTCACAAAGAATCTTGTATATGACTCAAGGACTAAACACATTGAAATTAGGCACCATTTCATTAGGGATCATGTTCAAAAGGGAGATTGCACAATTGAATTCGTTGAAACATCTAAACAACTCACATACATTTTTACAAAACCCCTACCTAAAGAAAACTTCTTTTTCATAAGAACTGAATTAGGGATTTTAAACCAATCATGCATTGATTAAATTATGCATATTATATCTTGTTATTTGCTGATATGTTTATTAAGTGTGCAGGAAGATAGGCCATAATTGATTAGCATAATTAATTATGCCAAAGTTAATTTTTCAGTTCAGCAAACAGAGAGTCCACAATCGATTACAAAAACCGATTATGACTATACTGACTTTTAAAACAGCGTGGAGAGAGGTGTAATAATCGATCGTAGGAATCGATTATGCAATTGATTGAAAATTTCCAGAAAGTAAATAATCGATTAAGTGTTCGTCAATGTTCATAAATAATCGATTTTTGGGGATGAACCCAGAAAATAATCGATTATACGAAGATAAAGAGTTGGCGCCAAAATCACACGGGCAAGAACTAGCCAATCAGGAGCTTCCACGTAATCAAAATAATCGATTATTGAGGTAGAATAATCGATTATTGCGACTTTATAAGGTAATCTGAAACCCTAAGTGCTCATTTTACATGTATATCACTGTTTGTGCGCCTCCTACTTCATATTTCCTCTGGTTGTATCGTTCAAAAATCCCTCTATTTCCATAAATCTTCATCTCTACTCAACTCCAATCATCATCATGCCTCCAAAACGTCAAAGAACAACTGTTATCTCTGCAGGACCTCTCACTCAAGTGCAAGTTGAGAAATATTTCTCAAATGGAGATCAGTTTGCTAACTACAAGGCTACCTACATCAGCACGAAGATTCAGAAGCCATGTTTTCTGGATATTGAGTTGATGAGGAAGAACAACTTCAAATTTATGGAGTTTCTGGATTTCACCGAGATCACTGACTTTCTATGTCAATCAGAGGATATGTTTCCTGACTTAGTGAAGGTCTTTTACTGTAATCTGAATATGGTTGATGGTGTTATGATTTCTGAGGTCTGTAAGAAACTCATTCGTCTCACTGATGAGGCGTTTGGTAGGATTGTTGGCTTGCCTTATGAAGGCACCTATGCCATTGCCGAGGGTCCTGCTGCGGAACCCTTGGTAAACGAGTTTGCTAGGATTCAGGTTATTAAGGATGTCTTAACTGATCCTTCGGATGCGAATGACAAAGAGATAACTAGTGGTCAGATGAAAGTGCAAAGTAGGTTATTGCACTATGTGTTAGGGAGACTTTTGTTTCCTAGGCGTCATAACTTTTCTCAGTTACGGTGTATGGATGTAGTCTTGCTGTGGTTGTTGGAGAAGAAAAATAAAGTGAACTGGGTTGGTTTAGTCATGCAGCATATGTATGACAATAGGGAGAGTGCTGAGTTGCCCTATGGTCACTTGGTGACCCGTATCATTAGGCATGTTAGGGTTAACCTCGCTGGAGAGGCTAAGCTGGATTATAATAAATTTCATGCCATGATGAAGGAGGGCACAATTAACCAGAAGGGAATCATTAACCGTGGTGGTGATTGGGAATACAAAACCAACAGTGTGAAACTGTATGATACTACACCACCTCGCCCCGATGGAGCATCATCTTCTTCACAGGCACTTCCAGCTCCCGGCTCCTCAGAGATGATGGCTTTACTTAAGAGTATACTTGCTGAGGTTTGGGTCAACACCACGGAGATCCGAGCTAACTCTAAGGCTATTCGTGAGATCTCATTGGAAGTCAAATCATTAGAGCGTAGAGTTACTACAGCTGAGGTCAGTCCACTCTGAGCAGCCCCACAGACTCAGGATGACTTGGACAGCAACAGCACGGATGATGATGGTGGTGATGATGAGGAGGGTGGAGATGCTGATATGGGTGGAGATATTAGAGATGATGAGTACTATATTTAGTACTATTTTCAAAATTTTATGACTTGTATTAATTTTTTTGGATGACTGTATAATTTTCCAGGCACTTTTTGCTTCCGCACGTACATTTTGATTATCTATTACTAATGTGTTTGGATAATTTACTGTTTGCATGCCATGGTCATTATATCTATGCTTGAATGTTTTGATTATTAGTGGATATATGCCATGATTGGTTTCATTGCTTTTCCCACCTTTTGATAATGCCAAAAGGGGGAGAGATATATGATTCCATGCTTAAGGGGGAGAGGATTTTAAAGAATGCATAAAGTGAGGGGGAGTAGAGCATCAATTTAAAGCTCTGATATATATAATTTTTGCTCTAACTCTGCTTTTTAGAAAATCCCTCTTGAGATGTTTGTCAACATCAAAAAAGGGGAGTTTGTGGATATATGCTTTGATAGGTACATATGTTTTGATGATGGACAAAAGGAACTATTCAAGTCCAAGGATTTATTTGCGAAAAGTGTGAAAAGGACTAACAAGCAAATATTTTGGTGGCAAGGACCAACAAACAAATACAATGGGTTAAGGAAAATTTTCTTTTACTCTCTTAAGGTTAAAATCAATCACACACATTTAAAATCTCACTTGAAAAGAAACTTAAAAGGTCTTTAAACTGAAATTTATTATAATATCTTTTGACCTTTATAGTTTTTCAAAAACCCTTTTATACGTGGAATAATGGATTATAGTAATCAATTATGCAGCTCTTAATTATGCTTAAATAAGTCTTTAAATATCAGAGCTGTTAGGTTTTTGAAATTCAAAATTCAAAGAAAATAATCGATTATGGTAATCAATTCTGCCTATTTGAACACGTTTAAAACTCAGTTTTAAAATGACTTTAATGTGCATTAAAATGGTATTAATCATCCATTAAGCCGTTGAGTTTGAATTCAAAATGATATAATCGATTATGGGTTTCAAAAATTGATTATTGATTTTTAACCAAAAGTCAGAGAGTTCATAATCGATTAGGATAACCGATTATGGTTATTTGATTCAGTCTGAGCTTTCAAACAGAGACCAAGTAACCGATTAGTGTAATCTATTATGACCTTACACTTTGAAAATGCGCTTTGTGAAGATGCTTAAAATAATCGATTATACTTTTTCAATAATCGATTACTGCGCGAGAAAAATCAGTTTTCAAGAGCTTTTGACCTAATTTCACATGGTTTATTAAAAAGGTCTTTTGTGAGATATCAGCAACAGAACACACACGAACTGAGCTATGTCTTTCTGAATTTCTCCTCTCTTGAATTACTCTATATCACTCTCATTTCTCTTACACTTGCATAACAAAACCTTGAGAGACATACACACCATATAGGTGTTGTTGTAGTGCTTCAATTTGTTTCATTATCTGCACTTGTGAGTGCTTTCTGATTGTAAACTCGTTTCTGAATTTTTGTGAGTATAATCTCAAGTAAACACTTTTGAGGCTCTTGCACAAGGGATAGTACGTCCTGAGATTTGTGTTAAGTGTTCTCTGTTTTGTAAAGGTTCTAGTTGATCCTGTTAAAAGCTAGAGTTGATTGGAAACCCTTGGTCGTATTACCTTGGGGACTGGACGTAGGTCACGTGGGTAGTTTGTGGCCGAACCAGGATATTTCGCTTGTGTTCATCTTCTAAAACCTTACTCTTTTTTATTTTAGCTTTACCGCTTCAAAACGATTTTTTAGTTGCATGCATTTTACACACAGTTTTTCTGATTATATTAAAAAGGAAAAGTTTTTATTTTATCAAAGTTTTTGAAAAACACAATTCACCCCCCTCTTGTGTTTGGAGTCACTTGTCAACAAGTGGCATCAGAGCTTAACTCTTAGATATAAAGGACGAAACCGTCTCAAGAGGAAAGATGACTTCAAACAATTTTTGTAATGAGGGTAGTTCCGTAAACAGACCCCCATCGTTCAATGGTGAAGGGTATGGATACTGGAAAGAAAGGATGCAAATATTTTTAGAAGCTTCTGATATTTTCATATGTTTAGCTGTATCCAACTTGTATTTCTTTAAGATCTCCTTGGTATATTTCTGTTGATGAATGTATATTCCATCATCTATTTTTTTGATTTGCAGACCAAGGAAGAACTTCAATTCTCCCATCATGCTCATCTCAAATTAATTCTACATAAGCTTGGAGAACTCTTTATAGAGCTTTTCATTAGTAGCACCAAATATAATATCATCAACATAGATTTGTACTAAAATAAAATCTTTTTAGAACTTTTTCTAAAGAGAGTTGTATCTAATTTTCCTCTAATGAAATCATTTTTCATAAGAAAAGAACTAAGTCTGTCATACCAAGGTCTAGGTCCTTGTTTTAATCCATAGAGAGCTTTCTTAAGCTTATAGACATGATTTGGTTTGTCACTATCCTCAAATCCAAGTGGTTTTTTAACAAATAGTTCTTCTTCAATTATTCAATTTATAAATGAACTTTTAACATCCATTTGAAATAAGGTGATTTGATGTTATGCAGCATATGACATAAGTATACGAAATGCTTCTATTCTAGCTACTGGTGCAAAGGTTTCAGTGTAGTCAATACCTTCTTGTTGGTTATAGCCTTGAGCTACTAACCTTGCTTTGTTTCTAACTACCTTACCATTTTCATCAAGCTTGTTTCTAAATACCCATCTCGTTCCAATGATTGATTTCCCCTTTTCATTCGGAACTAAGAACCAAACATCATTCCTTTTGAACTGATTTAGCTCTCCTTACATAGCTAAAATCCAGCTTTCATCTTCAAGAGCTTTTTTGATGTTGTTTGGTTTAATCTCAGATAGGAATGCCATGTTGTTTGAATCTTTAAGTGTTAATATGGTTTTAACTCCTTGAGAGGGATTACCGATGATCAACTTTTCAGGATGATGAGTCTTGAACTTCCAGTCTCATTTGGGTTCAGTCTCAGATGATTGTTAAGCAGGTAGATCAGACGCTTGAATATGAATTTATGGATCCTCATTTTTCAAGTTATCTTCAGTATGATTGTTTTGTCTTCCAAGATCTAATCCTGCAACATCATCTTCAAGATCTTATAGTTTCCTATCAGTCTTTAAACCATCATTGAATTCCTCAACAACTTGTGTTCTAGAGTTGTAAACTCTAAAAGCTTTAGAAGTGTCTGGATATCCGAGAAATATAGCCTTATCTACTTATGAATCAAACTTTCCAAGTTGATCTCTAGTATTCAAAATAAAGCATTCACATCCAAAAGCATTTAAATAAAAGATGTTGGATTTTCTATCTTTCCACAATTCATAGGGAGTTTAATTTAAGAAGGTTCTTATCAATATTTTGTTCTGTACATAACAAGCAGTGTTTACTGCCTCAGTCCAGAAGTAATTTGGGAGTTTGCTTTCATTAAGCATCGTTCGAGCCATCTCTTGTAGAGATTTGTTCTTTCTTTCTACTACTCTATTCTACTGACGAGTTCTAGGAGCAGAAAAGTTGTGAGAAATACCATTCTATTTACAGAATGTATTGAAGTGTCCATTCTCAAACTCTCCCCCATGGTCACTTCTAATAGTTGAGATATAGAATCCCTGCTCATTCTGAATTTTCTTACAGAATATAGAGAACATCTTGAATGACTCATCCTTGTGGGTTAAGAAGAGTACCCATGTATATCTAGAATAATCATCGACTAAGACAAAACCATATTTCTTTCCTGCCTTACTAGCAACACTAACTGGACCAAACAGATCCATATGCAAAAATTGTAAAGGTCTAGAAGAAGATACCAGATTATTGGGTTTAAAGCTAGTTTTAACTTGCTTTCCACATTGGCAAGAATCACATAAGACATCCTTTTTGAAACTTATATCAGGTAGACCTTTCACAAGTCCATACTTCTGAAGCTTAGTTATTTGTTTCATACTTGTATGTCCTAGCTTCTTATGCCATACCCATCTTTCATCTTTCCTTGACACAAAACAAGTCACATTTTGGTCATTTAATTCAGTTAGATCAATCTTATAAAGATTTTGTTTCTTTTTTGCTGAAAAGAGAACTTTTCCATTAGTGTATTTGACTATGCATGCATTCTTAGTAAAGGAAACATTATATCCATTATCACATAATTGACTTATGCTTAGCAGATTATGTCTTAATCCTTTAACTAAAATAACGTTAAAGATAGATGGTAGAGGTGATTTCCCACCAATTTTACCTATCCCGACAAACATTCCTCTTTGATTTCCACCAAAGGTAACATGTCCACCTTCTTTAGGTTGGAGATCTAGGAATATAGACTTTTCTCCTTCATGTGTGGTGAGCAGCCACTGTCTAGGTACCATGATAGGTGTGTTTTTTTGTCCTATTAAGGATATCTGCAACAAGAATAATCAAAGCTTTAGGTACCCATATTCTTTTGGGCCCTTCTTTGTTAGTTTTTAAATGTTTACGACAACTTCTTTCTTGTGTGAATACACTTAGACGTGATATGTCCAGTTTTTCCACAATTTATAACTACCCTTGTATGTAATGACCATGTCATAATGAGTTTTAGGTTTTTGTCCTAAGACTTTGTTAGATACTTTATGATGCCTCTGGTCAATGAATCCTATACCAGTTTTATCAAGAGAGGGTCTCTGACTTCCTAATAACTTAGTCAGGTTATCTTTTCCATTGACAAAACGGGCAAGATCAGAGGTGAGCTCTTCTACCTTTTGTTGAAGTTTGACAACTTCTTCATATTGTGGCGTCTCAACTATGATCTCAGATTTAAGCTTTTCATCTTTAAGGTTACTGTTTTCCTGAGACAGTTTGTCACACTCTTGAGTCTTATGTTCATGCTCTTTTAGGAGTTTCACATATTGCCTCTTAAGTGTTCTGAACGCCTTAGTTAAACAGTTAGATTCCTCAATCAATTCATCATAGGCATCTTGCAAATCCTTAAAACTAGAAATTACCTCAGAGTCTGAGTCAGAGTCAGCATCTACCATGAGACATAGATATGCCTCTTCGCCTTCTGCATCTTCATCGGATGAGCTGCCATCAAGATCTTCCCAAGTTGCCATCATCCCTTTCTTTTTCTTTTTATAGAACTTTTTGAAAGGTTGCTTTTGTAACGGAGGACATTCAGATTTGATGTGTCCTGGCTTCTTATATTCATAGCATACAATATAACTTTTGTCAGAACTATTGTTCTCTTTGAAGTATTTTTCTTTGTTGAACTTCTTGAAAGGTTTCTCCTTTCAGAAATTCTTCTTTTTCCATAACTTCCTCATCATCACTGTTTGAGTCTTCTTCAGAAGCGTCTGACTCTGGATCTGATTCTTCAACCTTTAGAGCTTTTGAAGAACCTTTATCTACCTTGAGAGCAATGGACTTTCCTTTTTTATTTGAGCTGTCTTCATTCAGCTCCTGTTCAAGTACTTGTAGAGTTCCAAGAAGATCACTCATCTGAAGAGTTGTGAGATCTTTGGCTTGAGTTATTGATGTAACCAGAGGTCTCCACTGTTTGGGCAGACTTCTTAGAATTTTACCAACTTTCTCAACATTTGTGTAGATTTTTCCCAGTGACTTCAGATTATTTGTGATAGTCTGAAACCTTCCTATCATCTGAGCAATGCTTTCTCCTTCTTCCCTAGCAAATAACTCATACTTTTGTACAAGCAAGTTTATCTTTGTTTCTTTCACTTACGTTGTTCCTTCATGAGTAACTTATACAGTATCCCAGATTTTCTTAGCAGATCCACATGCATGGACCTTCTCAAATTCTTCCGGACTGAGAGCACACATCAAGGAATACCTTGCTTTGTGATTCAGCTCCCATTTAGTCTTTTCTGCAGGAGTCCACTGAGCTTTAGGTTTATCAGTGTTATCATCATTACTTGGAGTGTAGGGACCGTCAGTAATGATATCCCATAAATCGGAGTTTGTTGACATGATGAACCATTGAAATATTTCTTTCCAATAGATGTAGTTTTCTCCATCGAAGTAGGGAGGTCTAGTCATAGATGCTCCTTCTCCAGCGTTGCTTCCGCTTGTGCTAGCTCCATCCGTCATGATGTCTGTCCAACAGGATCTTTCCTCAACACTGTTAAGTGCTTAACCTAGAGGTTAAGCTCTAATACCAACTGAAATGAACAGATATAAAACACGAGAAGGGGGTTGAATTGTGTTTTAGTTAACTTTTTCAAAGATCAAAACTTTTAGATAAGAGACACAACGATGCGTCTGATGAACCAGAAAGCTTGTTACTTTTCAACCCAGTTAGCACAGATAATATAAAGCAAACTGAAAAGATTAAGTTAGAGAGAAGACACAGATTTATACTGGTTCACCCCAAACCTTGGGCTACGTCCAGTCCTTGGTTTCACCAAGTATTATCACTGTAACTAATCAGGTTACAGAAGGTATTATTTGCACAGCTAGCCTCCGCAAGCTCAAACAAGTATTGTTTGCACACCTAGCCTTTTCAGGTTCAAACAAGTATTCTTTCAGCAAGCCTCTTTAGGCTCTACAAAGGGTAAGAGTTGAATGAAGCTACAGCTTCACATATTACAGCTTTGCAGATCTATCAAGTAACACTTTGGGAGTGAATAAGTATTTAAGGTAGGTAAGATCACAATAAAGACTTCTCAATAAATACAAATGATTTGAGCAGAGAAGTATACTATAAAGAACTTAAGAGTGCTTTGAATGCTTGGGAGTATTGAATGCTTGAGTTAATTGATTTCTGGTGTGTGTCTTCCATAGCCTTCAAAGTCTTCTATTTATATTGAAGAGAGAAAAATCCGTTGTAGAGATTTCTTCAGCTGAGTATTCTTTTGTTCTTCATTCATAAATGTCGTTCTAGACTTGCATTTAATGTTTATGATCGTTGGTGAGCTTCAAGACAAGTTGAACGTATATGTTGGTATAGCTTTATCATAGTGCAGTTTGATTCAGAGCAGTGTTTATTACTTTTCAGACTTGGGCAGCGCGACTTTCCTTATTTGTGCTGAGCGGGTCTGCGAGCAAGTAAAGTTCACTTTGCCTTTTGTAATAAAAAGAATCTTCAAATGCAGAATTGTGCTTTGAGCTTTCTAATATTGAATTTCTTTATTCGAAATAATCAGGGAATATTCTTTGTGTTTGAATATTGTTGAAGCGAGGGACATTCAGTCGCTTAAGCAGAATTGGTAGAGACTGAGTCATTGTTCAGATGCATTATACCATAGGCGCATCATTAAGACTCTGTTTCATTGTCATAAGATTCTTGCACACTGATTTGCACACTTAATACACATATTATAAAATTCCATAGGGTTCACTTAAAATCATCCTTTGTTTGGATTCATCAAAATCAGAGATGTCAAAAGATGTAGTCTTAACAGCTTTCTCACAGATAGACCTATGCGAGTGATGATTATGAAGGAATGTATAGCAGGTATCTGGAGACCGGTGAAAGGGGTGGTGATCAAGGAAACATCACCAAATCTATTCCTCTTTCATTTCTTCCATATGAGAGCTTTGGAGAGTGTTACCAAAGGAGGCCTATGGTCATTTGGTAACCACTTGTTGATCCTAGGCCTATGCAGATTGGAGTTGCCATTCAAACTATCCTGCTGCAGCATGTTGAGTTCTGTGTGCAGGCTCGCAACCACTACTACAGAAAAATGGGTTTAATAGTGTTTTTTCCCTTTAATAGAGCTTAGAAGCGCTATCTATTCACCCACTACTGAAGGTGGAAGAAAAGATAGCGCTTCTAAAGTGCTATTGAAAGTTGGGAATAGATAGCGCTACTTCAAGGAAGCGCTGCCTAAAGTAAGGAATGGATAGCGCTTTTTCAGAAAAGCGTTGTTTATTCCTCACTTTAGACATCGCTTCTTTAAAGAAGCGTTGCCTATTCTCGTTTTTTTTTAAATTATTCCCATTGTTTTTCTAGATTTCCCTCCTGCACTCAGCAAAACCAAGACATTAAACAGTTTATCCATCCCATTACAGTCAGTAAAACTCAACAAAATCATACATTTACATACAAAAGGTTACATAAAAATTGGTAAGTATATATAAACCAAAGGTCAAAACCATATAAGCAAATCAACTAATATACTTTACACAATTCACGGTAACATGTACACATAACCAATTCTTATGTTTAAGTCCATATATCAAAAAGTATGTAACCTACGCTAGACAATAACTATAGCTAACCAATACATGCACGCACTACTAACAAATATCAAGCTAACCAACACCCTTGTAATTCTAAACAATTTCTACATGTGGCTTCCATCTTCTGCCTGATGGCACAAAATCCTTATTGTCGGCCTGCATGAGATACACACAGATCACTTGCACATACACACAAGTCTAATATTATATAGGAGAGACACTAGCTAGCATAATATCAGAGTATGTTGTACCCTTTAGTTGTTGATAAAATTCATAACAACATATCGACACCACTCTTACTTAAGTTGAGTAAGTTGATCATTAAAGTATGTGACGCATTTACATTCAGGAAAGTACTGCAAAATGAAAATTAAATCAAGTTAGAATTAAAGTACGTTTAAATGATCAAATGTAAGAGTAATTAAATTATATAAACTAGAATTGAAATTAAATATCGTCGTTGGGATTTGCATTTGGTTCTGAACAACGATATGTTTCATAAAGTTGAGAACGTAGTAGCCACAGTCGGTGTAATTCGGTTGGCGGGGGCACTATAGATATCAATTTGAACATGAAAATACAATTTGCGATTTTTTTTCTTTGTTCTTTAGAGATGAAAATGAAACATTCTTACATATATAATAAGACAGTGATAACTACCATGGCAGAGCTAATTTAATATACCCATTGATATAAAGCCTTTACTTTATCTTGCAACTAATTATTACTATTATTGAAAGGAGGAAACTTGCCTGTTATACCTTACTAGTTACAATGGCTAGAGCTAATTTAATATACCCATTGATATATACTTAAAAGGTTTCTATTATATTAAATATGTCATTTGGGAGTCCACCCCATTTGTTTATGCCCAGACAGCAGCTCCAACGAGCAAATTTCATGGCGGCAGGTTCTCTTTTTAATTTGCAGAACCTGCTTATTGTAAATGCTCAAAAAATATACCAATGGCTTAATGTTGTGAATTCTAGAATATTCATAATCCATCCACTTGATATGCAAGTTTAGAAACTTTGAGGCTCCAACCAAAAGCTTCAAAAGTCAGTGTCAAACTAAGAAACCAAAAGCTTCAAAAGACATAGTATCAAACTAAGAAATTTTGATTTTAAAACAGCATAAGGTTCTAGCAAGCAAGATGAAAATCTGAATTTTTGTGTAGATTAAAAGGTTGAAAAACAAGAGGACATAAAAGGAACATCTTTAGAGCAAGATGATGATTCAGTTGCTAGAACCAACATTTTTAACACAATAGTTAAAAGGCTTACACCCTTTAACCATGAAATAAAACGTCAGGCAAGAGATTCTTCTATTGGATAATTCAATGAGGCCATGATTGAAGAAAGAGAACCTAGCTGTTCTGGTTCATGAGCAGGGGGTAGTTATTGGTAAATAATATTACCATATTGAAGAATGGAAATTATTCACAGCTGATCAATTTGGTTGCAAGTAGTCATAATCACAAAACCACAAAAGGCCACAAGATAGTCTCTAAATACAAGAAAGACAGTCCATATATCCATTTAACAAATGCAACCAACTAAATACAAGATAGTCTCTAAATAAAAGAGAAAACATAGAGTAGTAGAATAAAAGCGTAATCTCAGCTAAAAACCCTTCCATTGTGTAAAAATTCAACAATTTCAATCATCAGTATATTATCCATTGTGTAAAATTAAAATAAAATAGAGCATTAAGAAGGGAAGAAGAAAGGCCAATGTAACAAGAAGTACCTTATCAATCAAATCAATTCATAATGCATTCTCCAGCATTTCCACAACTGCAATCACAAAACAAGGATATATAGGAATATGCATCAATAGTCAAGGAAATTAGGAAAAAATTGTAGTCGACATGTTCCTTCAATACAAACTCAATTTACACTTTTATAGAATTATTTGCAAACGGAAAGATTTCTTCATCCCAAAGAGATATGTGGATTACATGATTTTTTTAATCTGAAAAATACTCTGGTCTTTGATTAAAAGAATCTAAGTTTCTTGCCACTTAAATAGAGCAGTAAGAAGGGCATAATAAGGGCTAGTGTTGAGCGAAGAAGAAGCAGAGGTGGTTGGAAGTTGAAGAATGTCTAAGTGAGTGAAGGAAATAGGGATTATCTGGAGTTTGTGTTCTCTTTGTCGGCGGAGATTTTGAGTGAAACGCACGAGCTGTGCGAGACGGCAGTTGAGTGGTGGTCGTGAAACGTGTGCGTTGTTTGACGGTGGTGTGTGGTGGTCGTGCCAGGAGAGGTTATGAGAGTGGCAGAGGAGGGAGGGATGAAGTCGAGCAAAATTTTTGAGAGTGGGAGAAAAGTGTGAGAGGGAACAATTATTTTTAGGGTAAGTAATAGATAACATTTTTTTGGGTTTTAATGAGATTATCCTCTTTTAAAATCAAATCTCAAGGCGGAAGAAAACCATCCCCATGGATCGCGCATTACAAACATGAATCATAAAGGGAAAATAGTGTTTACATCTTGAAGCGTGCTTTACTTTTCGATCACCAGTGCCATGAAGGAGAATCACCTCTACTCAGTCCACGCGAGCAAATGGGCGTCGGAGCTATGCGTCTTGTGCTAGCTGACGGCTACGAGGAGACACGGTTAGCAAGACTTGGTTAAAGGGGAGAGCACTAGCCAGTTTATAAGCTGCCAGCTCCCTTTGACCTAACTGCTTACCCTATTAGGCTTTGTACTAGTTTGTGCTCTATGCGTATGACACTATAGGCTCCCACTAAGTTTGCAATAATATTAAATATTATAATAATATCAAATATTAATTATAATATTAAATATTATAAATAATGAGTGGCATCTAGCAATGCATCATTACTACCCAATTAGCGAGAGTATCGGTGATCCGATTCTAGCCTTACCACGACCAAAATTTAACGTGTAGTAAATGTCCCCTCATCCATATGTCTTAATTGAACACAAGGCATACGAGTGTCATCATTGTTATGTTCAATTATTTATTCGTTGATCCCCAAGTAGACGTGTAATCACAAATGGGCCCAATATCACATATTGGCCCACTTTCGCGAGGCCACGTATATTTCCTGCCTTACTCTATCGAGAGGCCCAAGACATTACCCATGTTATGTAGGAGGGATGAATCCTATCTACATCACTCACACTCCTCAACATGATTTATTGCAGGCCCAATAACTACCTTTATGATCACCCTGTTATGTGTGAATTTTGATAGCATTAAAGTCTACAACTCCTCATGTAGGAATCGTAGTGACTTCAAATCGAAGGATTACTTCACTATGGTCGCCATGAGAATACCTATGACACTTACATAACTATATGAAGTATTCTCATAGTGGGTCATCCGGTATAAATATTACTTTCTGATATTTATACCTGTGTGCTGACTTGATATCACATATCCATGACCCATGAGATGTGGCCATCAGTCTACTCACACAATAGTCTCTATGTATTATTTTCGTCCTGATTAACAATAATACTCGACTACGGATATTTAAGAATAAGGTTCTATTATTCAATGAGGTCTCATGATTAAGTCATGTACTTAATATCTCATTGAATGAACTGCGTATTCTAAGGACTTTATTATGCTATAAACTAATAACATAATAAATGAATGCCTTATTCATATATCAAATATATGATTAAATTCATGATACATATGGTGATCTATTCAAAATATATTGGCCACTAGGACTTACACCAACAATCTCCCACTAGCACTAGAGCCAATCAAGAATCAATCTAACACCCATTGATCTAGTGTGAGTGTCATGCTTCCACTGAGCAAGAGACTCCATTACCGTATTATTTAGTATTGTCTTTCTTCACATCTTCACATCGATCCTCTATCGATCATCTATCGAATGAGATAGAAGCACCTAATTATATGTTTGGATCACTGGTTAGATCATGTTTACTTAGCTTATGCGATTACTCCATCATCATCGCAACGAGATCAATGGAGTTCGCAAAGTTAGAAATCATTCCTAATTTATAAATTAACTTCCCGATCCAAAAGACCTTTAAATTTGCATTTAAGGAAACTATATACTTGGCCTCTGTAATAAATCTGCAACTGTCTCACTCTTGGAACATTTTCAAGCTCACAGTGCAACCATTAAGATAAAACACAAATCCAGACTGTGATTTGGAATAATCTTTACTGGTTTGGAAACAGCGTTGATGTAACACCTTACAATGACTTCTTCCTTACCTTCATTTGTCAAGAATGTATCCTCAATTCTTCTCAAATACTTAAGGATGTTCTTGACTGCAGTTCAGTGACCTTCACCGATGTCAATTGGTACCTTCTTATCATGCTCAAAGAATACAAGATAACATGTGTAGTACATAACGTACTCTTACTAAGGCCCAACAAATTCAGCGATCTATCTCTATAGATCCTGATTCCTAACATGTAGGAAGCCTCGCCTAAATTCTTCATCGAGAAACAATTCCCTGACCATGTTTTCACATTTTGTAGCATAGGGATATCGTTTCTGACAAGCAGTATGTCATCCACATACAATATGAAAAAGACAATCTCACTCCCACTAACCTTCTTTTACACACACAGTTCATCATCGTTCTTGATAAATCCAGACTATCTTACAACTTTTATCAAAATGAAGATTCCAGCTTCTGGAAGCTTACTTTAATCCATGAATGGATCTCTGTAACTTACATATCTTTCCAACATCCTTTGGATCGACAAAACCATCGGGTTGTGTCATGTACACATCCTCAGGAAGATTCCCATTAAGGAATGCATTCTTGACATCCATATGTCAGATTTCATAGTCATAGTATGCAATAATAGAAAGTAGCAACCAAATAGATTTAAGGATCGCTATTGGAAAAAGTCTCATCATAGTCTATACCATGAATTTGCTTGAAACCTTTCGCAACCAGTCGTGCCTTAAAGGTACCCACTTTACCATCCATGTCAGTCTTCTTCTTGAATACTCACTTGCACCCTATGGGTTTTACCTCTTCAGGTGGCTCAACCAAGGTTCATAACCGGTTTATGTACATGGTTTCCAATTCAGATTCTATGACCTCAAGCCACTTCTCAGATTCTGGCCCAATTACGGCCTCCTGGTAGGTTACAGGCTCATCTTGATCCATGAGCAGCACATCAGCTCCCCGAGTCAAGAGAAGTCCAAATATTTCAGGTTGATGATCTTGCCTGTTATACCTACGCAAACCTTGTATTACTTGAACCGGCGATTCAACCACAACATCTTGTGGCACCAGTTCTTGTTCCATTGTAGACGAGTCAATATTTTGTGGCACTTGGATTTCTCCAAGTTCTACATTTCTCCCACTGTCTCCTTTGGAGATGTATTCCTTCTCAAAGGAACACTCCAGTCCTAGCGACAAACACTTTGTCCTCGAATGAGTTATAGAATTAATATCCTTTGGTTTCCTTAGGATATCCCACAAATATACATTTATCTGATTTGGGGCCAAGTTTATCCGTCATAAGACGTCTCACATAAACCAGACATCTCTAAATCCTCATAAATAACAAACTGGGCTTTTGGCCCATCCATGTCTCATATGGAGTCTTTTCAACCGCCTTAGATGGAACACGATTAATAGAGAATTCAGCTGTAATTAGAGCAAAACCCCAAAAAGAGTTAGAAAGTCTAAATGGTTCATCATGGATCGTACCATGTCTGACAAGGTGCGATTCCTCCTTTCAGACATGCCATTCCATTGTGGCATTCCAGGAGGAGTGAGTGGGGAAACTATCCTACACTGTCTCAGATAGTCATGAAACTCTTGGCTTAAGTATTCATCACTACGATCTGATCGAATGACTTTAATACTTTTGTCAGGTTGGTTCTCCACTTCATTCTTGAACTCTTTGAACTTTTCAAAGGTTTCAGACTTGTGTTTCATAAGACACACAAACTAATATCTACTAAAATCATCAGTAAATGTCACGAAGTACGGATAACCACCTCTAGCAGACTTGTTTAGATGCCCACATACATCGCTATGTATCAATCCCAAAAGATCATTGGCCCTTTCACCTTTCCTGGTGAATTAGGCCTTAGTTATCTTCCTCAACAAGCAAGATTCACATGAAAAACGATTCATAATCGAATGAGTCCAAGAGTCCACCCTTATGGAACTTGGAGATGCGTTTTTCACTCATATGGCCTAAACGACAATGCCAAAGACATGTAGAGTTCAAAGCACTTAGTTGACTCCTTTTTTCGCATTTATATTTTAAATGGGCATATGAGCATTAAGGACACAAAGTCCATCATCCAAAAACGTTCTAGCATAGAAAATATCATGTGACTGATGTTTCTACCAATAGCTGAAACATAATAACATTTATTTAGTTCCAAAACAAGCCCCAAAGGCAAAGTTAAAAACTCCATAGTTAATGCAGTAGCTTTTGCTCCATTTCCTATTCAAAGATTGACTTTGCCTATAGTCAATGTCCTACTCCCTTTGATCCTTCACATTATTGTGAGATCCACATACGGTATCAAATACCCATGATCTTGAAGTAGTTGACTTTTACAACACAATGCTCGAAGAGGAAGTCGTACTTCCTTTCTTTTCTCATACTCTTTCTTGTACCTTCTAGCAATTTTTCAATGTCTGGTCAAACCACAATGAAATCAACAACCTTCCTTTGCAACCTTGCCTATTAGCTTCTAGACAGAAGTACTGGGCTTGAACTTGTTCTTGCCCTTGTTCTTTTCATTGTTTACCAGGCTTAAGACTTTCCCTTTCAATACTATCACAATAGTCTACCCTTTTCTACTATAGAGACTCTACTTGGTAGTTTTCAACTTCCTTTGCACTCTCTAGTAGCTTGAAAAATTGGTATCTAGAGCTAGGGTCTTGAATTAGGCTTAATAGCTTTCAAGATTTGTTTTGAAAATGATACTTGAATCAAGTAGGAAGCATAAACACATTTCTACCACTTCTCCTCCAATTTTTGATGGTGAAGGATATCCTTATTGGAAGGCAAGAATGAAAATTTTTATTGAAGGAATAGACATAGACTTATGGGATACTATTGAAAATGGTCCCTTTGTCCCCAAACATGGTGTTGGAGATGAAGAAAGAATCAAACCCAAAAGTCTATGGACTAAAGATGAAAAGCAAAAAGTTCAACTTGACTTTGAAGCTAATAATAACCTCACCACCGCTTTGTCAATTGATGAATTCTTTCGCATTTCTAATTGCAAGAGTTCAAAAGAAATTTGGGACACTTTACAAGTGACCCATGATGGAACTAGTGAGGTGAAAAGATCAAAGATTAATAATACATTGACGCATCAATATGAGTTGTTTAGAATGAAACATGATGAATCCATAAATGATGTACAAAATCATTTTCAACTTATTGTTAATCAATTGCTTTCTTTTGAGAAAACTTTCACGAATGAAGATCTTGTGACTAAGGTACTCAGGTGTCTTGGTAGAGAATGGCAACCCAAGGTAACGACCATCATGGAGTCTAGGGATCTTACAACAATGTATCTAGCAACTTTGTTTGGAAAGCTCAAGGAGCATGAGTTGGAGTTAACAAGACTCAAGGAGAATGAAGAACTAGATAAAAAGGGCAAAGGAATATCACTCATGGCTTCTTCTTCCAAGAAAGATGAAAGTGACAAAGGAAGCAATGATTCTAGTGAAAATGACAATGAAGATGAACAAATCAACCTACTAGTAAGGATATTTGGGAAGTTTCTCAAGAATAAAAGTAAGTGAAAGAGGTTCAACAATTCCAAGAAACCTACCAAGAAAGATAATCCATCATCAACACCTCTATGCTATGAATGTGGAAAGCCCGAGCACATCAAATTCGAATGTCCTACTCTCCAAAAGAAAGAAAAAGGTGATAAGAGACCTAAGAAGGAAAAGAAGGGGAGAAGGGCATACATAGCATGGGAAGACAACGATCTAAGTTCATCAAGTGGTTATAGCACGGATGATGAAGTCTCCAATCTTTGCTTGATGGCAAGTCAAAAAGATGGCCAAGAGGTAAGTGATGATGAATTTGCATTATCTTTCAGTTATGATGAATTGCAATTAGCCTTTGAAGAACTGCATGAGGAATCTATAGAACTTGCTAGAAAGGTAACTAAACAAAAGTCAATAATCTCTATGCATGAAAATGATAAAATGAAACTAGCTAAGGAGATAAATGATTTGAAATTAGAAATCAATTCTATGACTTTCAAGCATGCTAGTTCTAGAAATGATATGCCTAGTTCATCAAAATGTGATCAATGCATGTATCTTGAAAAGGAGAATAAGGACCTAAAGAATACTCTTGCTAAATTTACAAATGGAAGAAGGAATTTGAATAACTTGCTTGGTAATCAACAATCTCCTTTTGTAAAAACTGGTTTAGGGTATAATTCTTATGATAAGAAAGAAAAACATTCAACAACATTTATTCCATCTAGTAAGAATGCTAGAAATAACGTAACATGTCATTATTGTTGTAAACATGGTCATATTTCTCCTAGATGCTATATTAAGAAAATTGGTCTTGAAAAAGCTAAGATGATGTGGGTTCCAAAAATTATGGTACCTAAGACTAATATTCAAGGACCCAATAAAGATTGGGTACCTAAGATCTAAACTTGCTTTGTAGGATTGCTTGAGGACCCAGGGAAAGGAATTGTATCTTGATAGCGGGTGCTCCAAGCATATGACATGAAACATATTAAAGTTCGTTCATCTCTCCCCGAAGCAAAGTGGTCACGTAACCTATGGTGACAATAATATAGGTAAAATTCTTGGTATTGGTAAAATAGGAAATGAGTCCACTACTATTGAAAATGTGCTCTTAGTAGATGGTTTAAAGCATACTTTACTTAGTATAAGCCAACTTTGTGATAAGGGTTATAGGGTTGTGTTTGATAGTAAATGTTGCATGGTTGAATGTTTGCATGACAATGAAATTAAATTTTTTGGGAAAAGAATTAACAAAATTTATATGCTAGACCTAGGTGACATTAATAATAATATTCAATGCTTGTTGAGTAAAAATGATGAGGCTTGGTTATGGCATAGAAGGGTAGCACACATTCACATGGAACATCTTAACAAACTAATTTCTAAAGACTTAGTTATAGGTCTCCCTAAAATCAAATTTCAAAAGGAAGGCTTATGTGATGCTTGCCAAAAAGTTAAGCAAGTTAAAACTAGCTTTAAATCCAAGAATATAGTCTCTACTAATAGACCTCTACAACTTTTGCATATGACTTATTTGGACCATCTAGAACTATGAGTTTAGGTGGAAATTATTATGCACTTGTTATTGTTGATGATTTTTCAAGGTTTACATGGACTCTTTTTCTTGCACATAAAAATAATGCTTTTCATGCCTTTAGAAAATTAGCCAAACAAATTCAAAATGAAAAGGATTTAAAAATTGCATGTATTAGAAGTGACCATGGAGGTGAGTTTGAAAATCATGATTTTGAAAAATTTTGTGATAAGCATGGTATTACTCATAAATTTTCAGCACCTAGGACCCCTCAACAAAATGGAGTTGTTGAGAGGAAAAATAGGTCTATAGAAGAATTAGCTAGAACCATGTTAAATGAATCAAATTTACCAAAATATTTTTGGGCCGATGCGGTCAACACTGCTTGCTATGTAACTAATATGGTTCTCATTAGACAAATAATTAAAAAGACTCCCTATGAGTTATATAAAGGAAGAAAACCCAACATAGCTCACTTACATGTTTTTGGATGCAAATGTTTTATTATGAATAATGGTAAAGACAAACTTGGCAAGTTTGATGCCAAGGCAGATGAAGGAATTTTCTTAGGCTATGCATCATCAAGTAAATCTTTTAGAGTGTTTAATAAAATAACTATGATTATTGAAGAGTCTATTCATGTTACTTTTGATGAGACTAACCCCAAAAGGATGGGAAAGGTATTATTGATGATTTTGTAGATATTCCTCATAATCCTTATGGAGGGAAACAATCGGATGTTGATGAAGTACCAAACCAAGAGTCAACAATTGAAGAAACAAATCAAGGACTTCCCAAAGAATGGAGATTTGCTAAAGCTCGGTCAATTGATTATATAATTGGAGATATATCAAAGGGAGTTTCTACAAGGTCTTCTCTAAGGGAATTATGTAATTGCATGTCTTTTGTTTCTCAATGTGAGCCAAAATCCATAGATGATGTCATTCTAGATGAGTATTGGCTAATAGCTATGAATGAAGAATTAAACCAATTCACTAGAAATCAAGTTTAGGAATTAGTCCCAAGACCCAATAATAAACAAATTATTGTAACTAAATGGGTCTTTCGCAATAAACTTGATGAAAATGGCATAATAATTAGAAACAAAGCTAGGTTAGTGGCTAAAGGCTACAATCAATAAGAAGGAATTGACTATGATGAAACCTATGCCCCGATTGCTAGGTTGGAAGCTATTCGTCTTTTACTTTCATTTGCATGCTTTATGGATTGTTATCGGCATTGATGTATGCTTTATGAACTTTGTTGCAAATGGACCATATTTTCTCATGTTATGGTGTTATTTACACTTCTAAATTCTATTTTGTCCATTTTGCATCATATTTCAAAGTTATTACTCCTCCATTGTTATATTGTTATATATCATGATCTTATCAATTATTGCAATGTTATATTTTTTTTTATCATGACAAAATGGGGAGAAAGGTGTGTTTTCTATTTGTTATTACAGTGCATAAATTTAGGGGGAGTTTCCATACTTCCAAGCACACCGTTCATATTTCAAATATTCCAACAAATGGGAGCTTAAGCACAAAAAGAATTCAAAGTGTTGTCATCATCAAAAAGGGGAGAATGAAAATGCAAATGCTTCAAAGATGCGACATTCAAAGTATTTTGATGATGAAGAGCCAAACACAAATGGCACTCCTATGTAATAATTACTTATAGGAATATTTGTAAAGGTTTCTCCTTTGATTTAGAACAAATGACTCAATGTTTTTCAAAAGGGTAAAATAAGTTTTCCCTAAAAAGAAAAAGTTTGAAATATGTTTTGAAAAACATTCCAAGGTTTAACAAGTTTGAAAAGGGTTTCTGGAACTTGTTTAGTAAAGAAAATAATCATTTTTATGATTTTAAGAAAAGTAGTCTACTACCTTGAAAAGTAGTCTACTACTTTGTTCTTAAAAATTTCCAGAAACCTTCCTAGAATCAAAGTAATTGACTACTTTGATAAGTAATCAACTGCTTTGTTTGAAAATTGTTATTTTGGCTTCAGAATATCAAAGTAATCGACTACTTGGTTAAGTAATCGACTACTTTGATTATTAAGGCACAAAATAGTTGCTTCTTGATAAAAGTAGTCGACTACTCCAAAAAGTAGTCGACTACTTTCAGTTATTTTCAAAACAGAATTCCAGTTTTCAAACTTACTTTTCTCACTCTTTATCTTCAATAAATAGGAGGGGACCTTGACACAAAAATACACACTTTTTTCATCTATTGTTACTCTGTCAAAATCACTCCAAAAACATCTTTTGAGTCATATGCTTTCAATTCAAGAGAAATCATAGAGCTTTCCTAGAAAAAGAACACTCCAATAGTGTTAAAATTTTCTGTGTTCAAGACAATTGTAATTGTTGTTTCTTTGATTTGGTGAGGCATCCAAATCACATTCAAGGTGAGGAATCCTTGAATCAAAGGTGTGGAATCCTTTGGAGGTAAGGATTATTTTGAGTGGGGCATCTCAAAATAATCAAAGGTAAAAGGTGGGGTATCCTTTAGAGTTTGTAAATTGTAATCTTGTAAAACAATTTTCAAATAGTATAATCTCTCAAGGGATCTTGAGAGCTGGATGTAGATCACTTAGGTTGTGATCGAACCAATAAAATACTTTGTGTGATCTTCTCTTTCCCTCACTCTTCTAGTTCTTCCAATTATTGATTAATTGTTGTTCTTGATTGTATTTGATTAATTGTGGTGGATTTAATTGTCTGTTTTTAATTGAGTGCATTCATACATAATCATCTTCTTCTTCTACTCAACTTCTTTGCATCATACATAGTGGTTCTTGAACAATTTATTTTAAGAAACCAAAGTTTCAAGAAAGTGATTAAATCCCCCCCTCCCCCCTCCCCGAGGTTCCATATTGTTTAACAACATGTGCTAGAGGATCTACAGAAAGGGAAGGAGGAGAGGAGACATGTGGGGTGATGATACCTTGCTGTATAGGAGATGAAAGAGAGGGTGGTGATGAAGAAGGAAGAACCATGTGGTTTTCAGACATCCTCAACTTCTTCCTTGGTGGTGGTGGATGAAGGGGATCCACTAGGGGATAATCAACTGTCTGCAACAGACAGGTCTTCAGCAGTTGCAGCAACAACTTCTTCTTCTGTAACAGTTTCCATAAATGTAGGTGCGGAGTAACCTGACCTTCTCTTCTTGGGAATTAAACCCAGAAAGAGAGTCTTCTTCTCCTTGGGCTCCTCCAAGGGTCTTGTCATCTGCTTCCCCTAAGTAGGTACTTCCTCTCTCCTTGGGGTAGACTCAACTTGTCTATCCTCAGTAAAGGCCTTCACCGGTCTTCTCTTCTTGTCTATCTTAACAGACTCAGCTTCTGATACCTCAACATCCTTTGTTTTTCTCTTTGGAGACACCTTTCTCCTTCTGAACCTTAGAGGCTCAACACTCTCTTCAGTTTCTGCAGAGGTTGAAGGCTTCTCAAGTTCAGGTCTTTGGTCATGTCTGGCCACTTTCCCAACAGGCTTCCATATGCCTTATGAGATGGGAACCTCAGACTCAGCTGTCTACATGCTTGCCTCAACAACAACTGTCTTCTTCTTCTATTCTTCAGCAGCTTTAGCCTTCTTATCTTCCTCATCCATGAGGGGTTCTTCCAGAGGAATCCCAGGGATATTCGTCATAGATAAGTTCTTATTGTCTATGGGAAATGCCACATCCACGAACTCACCATCTCCAGGAACAAAAATTTTGTTCCTAAAGAGCCTTGTCAGCAGCATTCCATAGGGAAATGTCTGCATGTTAGTCCTTTTGACCATGGACTCTAGATGAAGAATAATAGGTCATTCAAGTGCACCTTTATCTTATGAATGGGGTGATAAAGGAAAAACGGTCCATTTTGGACACATTGTCTCGGGAGCCTTTCCTAGGCATGACGCACTCTTGCTGCAGCTTTAGCAGAAATCTGCATTTGGTTACCATGTGGACAAGCTTAAGATTTATAGGGTTTGGGGTTCCATAGAGAGTAATGTTGATGTTGGCAGATCCAACTTTATCTTCCCACTCAAACCTGTACCCTGCTCCAAGCCTGGGACAATTGGTAACTAGTTCTAGAGAGTTCAGGTTGATCATGAATGTAGTATTGAGCACACAAGCTCGAATACTTCTTGTTCCATCAACAGGGTTGGTGAGAGTAACAACACTGGTCCATTTGTCTCTGACCAACTTTGGATGAACCAGTTCCTTCATGTCAAAGAAGGGGGTCCACCTGGAGTAAGCCAACTCCTCAGTAACATCCAATCCCCAATTCTTGATGAACTTTAAATCAACTATCTTTCCAGCTAGAATCTTCTCTACATCAGACACCTTCATTCCATATTTGTCAGGAATCTTTTCAGAAGTGAGATGTTTCTTGGGTGCCATAGGGAAAGAGGAGTTTAGGGTTTGAAGGATTTGGAGGGGTTTTTTAGAGAGAGAATGAGACGAAAGGTTTTAAAGGATTTGAAAGCGTAAACAAAATAGCTTTCTAACTATTTGACCTTTTATAGCAATAAAATCAGGAAAGAGAAAAAGATAATTTTAATGATTAAAACGACACGAAATATATGGGAAACTACAACACCCTCTAAGACATTATGAAAACATGGTTTCAAGGAATAAAAATTGTCGTGTACATGATTAGCTTCAGATTATTAAATGGTATTAAATAAATAATGATCGTTTTATCAAAAACTGTTGAGTTCAAGCAGTATGACTCAGCAGGGTCAGACAGGTATCACAGATAGGTCATATAAAAAGCATAAGACAAGTCAGGCATGCAAAATCAGACATGTTATTCAACAATGCAATGCATGTTTAGATTGTCTCTAATATACATAAACCTATCTCCAGCTAAAGGTTTTGTGAAAATATTAGCCCATTGATTTTCAGTTTTAACAAACTTAATATCAAAGATACCTTTGTGAACATAGTCCCTTATAAAGTGATGTTTGATTTCAATATACTTAGCCTTAGAATGCTGAATGAGATTTTTAGATAAGCAAATTGCACATGAATTATCACCCCACACAGATATATTATGCTCATATATAGAGTAATCCTAAATTTGATGTTTTACCCACATGAGTTGTGAGTAGCAACTAGTAGCAGAAATGTATTATGCTTCAGCAGTTGATAGAGCAATTGTTTTCTGCCTTTTTCTTGTCCAAGAGACTAAACTGGTTCCAATGAAGTGGCATCCTCCATTGGTAATCTTTCTTTCTATTCCGTCTCCAGCAAAATCAGCATCACAATATCTCACTAATCTGTATTATTTTGTTCTCAAATACAGCAAACCAAGATTAGTAGTCCCAAGCAAATATCTAAATATTCTTTTAACAGCCTTAACATGAGATTATATAGGATCATATTGGAATCTTGCACACATACAAACACTAAATTGAATATCATGTCTGCTTGAAGTTAAGTACAGAAGAGAACCAATTATACCTCTGTAGACAGTTTGGTCTACCTTTTTACCTTCACCATCTTTGCTTAACTTTGCATTGGGTTGCATGGGAGTTTTCATAGGTTTCACATTCTCCATTTTGTACTTATTAATTATCTACTTGGTGTATTTTTGTTGATGGATATAGATTCCATCACTTGTCTGCTTGATTTGCAGTCCAAGGAAGAACCTCAATTCTCCTATCTTAATCATCTCAAATTCTGCTTGCATCAGCTTGGGAAATTCCTTGCACAGCATTTCATTAGTTACTCCAAAAATAATATCATCAACATATATTTGGACTATGATAAAATTATCTTTTGAGCATTTCTTAAACATAGTTGTATCTAATTGTCCTCTAGTAAAATCATTATGCATGGGAAAAGAACTAAGTCTATCATACCATGCTCTAGGTGCTTGTTTCAAACCATATAAAGCCTTTTTAAGTTTGAAAACGTGATCTGGTTTATCAGAATCTTCAAAACCAGGGGGTTGTTTAACATACACTTCTTCTTCAATTATACCATTTAGAAAAGCACTTTTTACATCCATTTGAAAAAAAATGATTTGGTGTTGTGTAACATATGACATTAAAATGCGAATGGCTTCTATTCTAGCTACAGGTGCAAAGGTTTCAATGTAATCAATATCTTCTTGTTGGTTATAGCCTTGAGCTACTAACCTAGCTTTGTTTCTGACAACCTTACCATCTTCATCCAATTTGTTTCTGGAAACCCATATTGTTCCAATGACAGACTTGTCCTCTGGCTTGGAGACAAGTGACCAAACATCATTTCTTATGAACTGATTAAGTTCCTTTTACATAGCAAGAATCCAACTTTCGTCATCAAGAGTTTCTTTAATATGCTTGGGCTCAATTTCTAACAAAAAGGTCATATTGCTTGATTCTCTTAATGTTGATCTGGTTCTTATTGAGAGATTTCCAATGATGAGATCTATAGGATGATGAGTCTTGAACTTCCAGTCTCTTCTAAGATCATCATGTTGATCTTGACTTGTCTGTTGACTGGTCTGATGACTTGTCTGCTCTACTTGTCTTCCAGACTCTTCAATAGGTTTTGCCTTGGATATGCCAAGCTGTTGACTATCTTGTCTGTTTATATCAAGACCTACAAGATCATCCTCTTGATCTGATAATTCTCTATCAGTCTTTAAACCATCATGAAACTTAACATGAATAGATTCCTCTATTACAGAGGTTCTAGTTATAAACTCTAAAAACTTTAGACATTTCAGAATATCCAATGAAGATACCTTTATCCACATTGGAATCAAACTTTCCAAGTTGATCTTTAGTGTTCAGAATGAAACATTCACATCCAAAAGCATGAAAATAAGATATGTTGGGTCTTTTACATTTCCACAATTCATAAGGAGTCTTCTTTAGAAAAGGCCTCATAAGTATTCTATTTTGTACATAACATGGAGTGTTTACTGCTTCTGCCCAGAAGTACTTAAGGAGATTATTCTCATTAAGATTTGATCTATCCATCTCTTGCAAAGATCTGTTCTTTCTCTCAACCACTCCATTTTTTTGTGGAGTTCATGGTGAAGAGAAATTGTGAGAGATCCCATTCTCGTCACACAACAGTCTAAATTGCTCATTTTCAAATTATCCCCCATGATCACTTCTAAGAGTAGAAATATAGAAACCTTGCTCATTTTGTACTTTCTTATAGAATACAGAGAAAGCCTTAAAAGACTCATTCTTGTGGGTTAAGAAGAGTACCCATATAAATCTAGAATAATCATCAACTATGACAGATCCATATTTCCATCCAGCCAAGCTAGCAACAATAACTGGCCCAAACAGATCCATGTGTAACAACTGAAGAGGTCTAGAGGTTGATACTTGATTTTTAGATTTGAATCTTGATTTTTCTTGTTTACCTTTCTAACATGCATAACATAGAACATCTTTCTTAAAACTAATGCCAGGTAATCCTTTCACAATGTTACCCTTTTTAAATTTTGAAATTAGTTTCATACTAGCATGTCCTAGTTTCCTATGCCATAACCATCTTTCATCCTCTTTTGACATCAGAAAAGTTACACTTTGATCTGATAGATCAGTCAGTTCAATCTTGTAAAGATTTTGCTGCCTATTAGCTGAAAAGAGGGTCTTGCCACTCTTGTCTTTGACTATAGAAGCATCCTTAGTAAAAGAGACATCAAATCCACTATCACATAATTGACTTATGCTAAGTAAATTGTGTCTTAATCCTTTGACTAAGATAACATTAGAGATTGTGTCTTAATCCTTTTACCAATAGTACCAATTCCAATCACCTTCCCTTTCTGATTGCCTCCAAAGGCAGCGTGTCCTTATTTCTTAAGTTGGAGGTCTAGGAACATAGACCTTTCTCCTGTCATGTGTCGCGAGTAGCCCTGTCTAGGCACCAACTCAGGTGTTTTCTTTGTCCTATTAAGGACATATGCAACAAGAATTATTTGATATTTAGGTAGCCATATTTTTCTGGGTCTTTTTCTGTTAGTTCGAAGAGTCTGTGAAGACTTCCTTCTCTTCATATGGATACACTTAGACATAACATGTCCAGATTTTTCACATAATTTTACAGACAGGTATGGATTTAATGGAAATCGACTTAACAAACACTTTAGAGGCTTTTGTTGATACTTTATGATGTGTCTGATGGACATATTCAATACCTTCTTTGTTAAGGGAGTGTCTCTGATAGCCAAGCAGCTTGGTCAGATTGTCTCTACCATTAACAAATTTGGCAAGATCAGAAGTGAGTTGTTCCATTTTCTGTTGAAGTTTGACAACTGCTTCAGACAGTTATGTTTCACTAATGATCTTCGCTTCATCAGACTTTGCAGTCTTCAGCTCACTGTTTTCTTTGGCCAGCCTCTCACAATCTTGAGATTTCTATTTATGCTCACTCAAGAGCTTTACATACTCTCTTTTGAGGGATTTGAACACCTTAGATAAGCAGTTGGATTCCTCTAGCAACTCCTCATAGGCATCATGCAACTTCTCAAAGTAAGGGTGTACCTCATCTTGAGAGTCTGAGTCAGTGTTAGCCATTAAGCAGAGATTGGCTTCCTCCTCCTCTTCTTCATGTTCAGAAGATGTTGACTCCAGATCCTCCCAGGTAGCCATCATCCCTTTCTTCTTCTTTTTCAAGAACTTCTTATGAGGGGCCTTCTTGAGTTGAGGACACTCAGCTTTTATGTGACCGGGATTCTTACAGTCATAGCAGACAACTGGACTTTTGTCTGTTGAAGTAGATTCCGTGAAATTCTTTTCCTTATGAAACCTTCTGAAAGGCTTCTCCTTTCTGGTTAAGAGGGACAACTCCTCATCACTTTTAGAATCCTCGTTTTCAGACTAGTCTGTATCACTGGTAGACTCGTCTGCTTTTAGAGCCTTTGAGGCTTTTGATGGCTTCTGATTATATTTTAGAGCAATGGATTTGCCCTTTTTAGTTGTCACATCATCACCAAGTTCTTGCTCATGAACAGTGAGTGTACCAAGAAGTTCATCCATAGTCAAGGTGGTGAGATCCTTGGCTTGAGAGATAGCAGTGACTAGGGGTCTCCACTGCTTTGGAAGACTTCTGAGAATATTTCCAACTTTCTCAGCATTTGTATAAGTTTTGCCAAGAGATTTCAAACCATTGATGATAGTTTGAAATCTATCTATCATTTGAGCGACAGATTCACCTTCTTCCATGATGAATATCTCATATTTTCTGACAAGTATGACAATTTTTGACTCCTTAACTTTGACAGTTCCTTCATGTTTGACAGACAAGGTGTCCCACTTTTCTTTCTCATAATCATAAGAACATACTTTCTCAAATTCCTCAGGACTAAGAGCACAGATGATGTTGTATCTAGCTTTATGATTTATCTCACACTTTGTCTTTTCTGCAAGGGTCCACTAAGCTTTTGGCTTGTCAATGTTGTCATCATTCTTGGGAATGAATGGACCTTCAGTAATGACATCCCAGAGATCAGAGTTTGTTGATAGGATGAATCATTGGAATCTATATTTCCAATAATTGTAGTTTTCTCCATTGAAGAATGGAGGTCTGGTCAGGGAAGCTCCTTCTGTCTGGTGACTTCCACTTGAACTAGCTCCATCAGTCATGTCTATTCTTCAGGACCTTTTCCTCTACACTGTTAGGTGCTCAAACCTAGAGGCTTATCTATTATACCAACTAAACTATAAACACGAGAAGGGGGGTTGAATTGTGTTTATCAGACTTTAAAACAAAGTTAGAAACTTTTATAACAGAAGCTAGGGACATACAAGTGTTTTCACAAAGTACAGACATGTGACCTGTCTGATCAGTTTCAACAGAAAAAATACACAAACATGCAAGGATAAAACTTGTTTGATATTCACACTTTAACCCCTTAAGTTAGTTAACAGATAAGATAATAAAAGCATCTAAAGAGATAAGGATAGAGAGATTGACAAAGCTATTTATCCTGATTCACCCCTTAACAACTAGGGCTACGTCCATTCCTCGGTAGCACCAAGTTTCTTTCACTATAACTGACCAGGTTATAGACTCCAACTATTCTTTGCACACTTAGCCTCTCCGGGCTCCAAGACAAATATTGTTCGCTCACCTTGCCTCTTCATGCTCACTCAAGCTTGTTTGAGAAAAGATTGTAATAAATACAATTTGCAAGTCTTTCATTAACACTCAGAAGAGTGAATTAAATATGAACGTTAGAAAGACTGTGAAATAACTTCAAATGATGGAAGAATACGTATTGAAAGAATGAAGGAATAAATGCGCATAGTAATTGATAGGCTCCGGCAAGCATACCGGATCGAAGCGAGTAATAATAAAATGGTGAGAAACCGAGTATCGAACTCAGAGATTGGGAAACCAAGTGTCACTTCACAAATTAAACAACTATTTAGACTGAGAAATAGGTATGAAAAGATTTCAAGAAAATAAAAGAAACAATAAAATCGAATCAAATATTTTTGGGATTTTAAATTAAAAGAGATTTCCAGGAATTGGGTTACCAACAAGACTGCCCATGCTACTAAATTGACTACCTCTCTTGTTAATTATCAAAATTGTTTTGAAGGTGAATTTATCCTAAATAAGGTAATGTTCCCTCTCGAGATAGAAGAACCGTGCCCAATTAAACCAACTCCTACTCTCGTGGTAATTGTATTTAAATTGAACCCATTAAGATTCGTGACAATTCAATGAACCCTTGAAGGACAGCTTCTAACTCTCGTGATTTAATTCCTAAGTTCAATTCCTTAGAGTATCTATGACATGCAAATAAGTGCACACCAAATAGTAATTCATGCAATAGGAATTAAATCGAAAGTAAAATTGAAATTAACAAGAAGCAAAACATCAATTCATCACATAAAATGAATATTGGGCATAGCCCCAATTCCTAGAAATAAAAAGACTACTCAAGCATTTCCATATTCATAACAACCTTGAATAACAAGAGCATAAAAATCCTAAGAGAAAAGAAGAAATTGAGAAGAAGAGAAATCCTAATTTTTGCCAATTGGTATCAGTCTAGTGATCCTATTTTCGAGCATAATTGCCCTATTTATAGTGTATGTCAACTTTGGATTAAAGCAATTACAAAATCAAATCAAATCAACAAATCAAAATTCCAGATTTTGTGCGTCACGGCCGTGACAGGTTCTGACTTTGTGTTCTTCTTTCTTTTTCAGTCCTGCTCGATCATGGTTGTGATGCCTATCACGGCTAGGCCGTGATGGGCTCTGTTTGGCTCATTTTTCTTGTATTTCAAGCTCCGCCTTCATGCAAACTTCATCATAACTGGTCCTGAGCATTTTAATCTTCGTATTTAATTGCTAAATCAATATCTTCAAATTAATTGTCAAATCTTATCATATCCTTTATTGTTGTGATAGCCAATTATTATCCAAATCCAAATTGATTTGGATCCAATCTTTTATCTCAATGCCAATTGAATTATCTTTTAATCATAATAATTCAAATCCAAATTTATTTGGATTCACATCCATCATGTGGGCCCTTGCAATTTACTTAATTTACTTGGCAATCTTCATTTATTTACAATCCTTCTTCTTTGTCATTTCCTAAAAATAAAAATAATAAAATCTTGAGAAAATCAATTAAATGCACACATTGACTCTAAAATAACTAAAATAGGAAAACAAAGTCTAATTTTGGTTAAATCAAGTATTCAACTCAACTTAATTGATTAAATCCACTCTAAAATAATATATAAAACATGATAAGCCAGCGGATTATCAAAATACCCCAAACTTAAACTTTGCTTGTCCTTAAGCAAACTAAAAATCAAATAGACTCAAAACTTGGCAAGCTCAAAGGATTCAATCAATTTCGCACAAATTTCATGCAATTTTATCAATTCAATTTGTATTCAATGTTTTCCCTTTTCATTATAGTAATCCCTACATTCATTTACTTCAAACAAAGAGAATTTCATCATTCATGCAATAATCAATCTAAGCAAAGGATCCAAATTACACACAAAAGGGAGATCACCAATTTCAAACAATTGCCTTCCTCACAAGGGCATTTAGTATTTCACTCATTCACTCAAGTGTCTAGGTTATCAACTTTTCACTCAATTTCACATTTTAAGCACACTTTCCATGAATTTGATTTTCATCTCAAACATAATTCCCACGAAAAAATGCATACATCATCAAAAGGTTTTTTAAAGGTTGTAATGGGGTCTGGCTAAAGGTAGGATATACAAAGGTGCTAGGCTTTACATCCCTAGAAATTAAGAGAGCATGAAACTTTTTACCTTGACTTTCCACTATTATTCCTTTTTCAAATATTTTTTTTTCATTCTTTCTCTTTGGGTGGCTACAACCTTTTCCTTTTAATACCTTTTTTGATATTTTTGAACTTTTCTTTTTTTTCTTTTTGCCTTTGGCTTTAACCTTTATTTTTTTCTTTTTCTCATCCTAAAATAACATATCAAATCCTTGTAGCCACCCCAAACTTAGTTTCTTACAACCCATGTTTTGCTAAGCATCCATGCTCTCCTAAATCCTAAGATTTGGTTAACATGGTTTTTCCGAAATTTTGGCTTATAACATAAGGTCATCAAGAAACAATAGGCTTATTAGGCTCAATGTGGCTAACTAGGGAACATGCATTAGGGATGGTTCTTTTAGGCCAAGCAACTATTTCAAAGAAAATTGCCTAAATCATTTGATGCAAACATATAAACATGCAAACCAATAAGAGATTCAAGCAAATCCGGGAAAATGCAACTTAAAAGTGATTCGCACAATTTAAAAACAATGTTGGAGGCTCAAATTCCTCACCTCGACATTTTTAGCAAATTATTTAACCGAGGTACAATCCCTAGTGTGTGCACCCACCCCTTCACCCCAAACTTGTCATAAATCATGCAATCCAAACAAAAATTCTCAAAGTTCAATTTTCAATTTTTCATCGGGATCAATTTTCAAATTTTCAAAACCTAGGGGGAAATCATCAAAAATAAACATATATCATGCAATCCATCTATGCTAAATTCATTCAAGCCCACTGACACAAGACTCAACACACATTTGACTCGAAGTAAAGCAAAGCAAAATAATTAAAAAGAGAAGGGTTTATAAAAACTCATTGAAGACGCTTCCACCCGGATCCCATAGCCTATGGTAAAAAGAGCAAGAGATGCCCAAGATGTAAGACCTTCCTCCCGGGTCAAATGGTAAGTCACCTACTCCAAGAATGGCCTTTATGTAATTAGTTTCTCCATGAAGCACTAGAACCATAACATTTTGAGGCGACCTTAGAGCCTTTGCCGCTGTTGATGAAAACTCCCAATGCTTAGGCAATGACTTGAACTCCAAAGTTGGGATTTTTACCAAGTAATGTGATAGACAAATTGAAGGGACCAACTTTGTAACATCCACACATGCATGCAAACCAACATACTTATCCAACTCAGAATTTCCATACTCCTCAATAGGAATGGTGAAGGAAGAGTTTTCTATATGATTCTTCTTAATCGTCCCTTGCAAAGGAATAATGGGGGATAATTCCTCCTTGCACTCCTCTTTATGATCCTCTCCTCTTAAATCATCTTCCCTCACTACTTCATCTTCATTTAAGTCTATATTGGCAACAACATTATCTTCAATTTGAGTCTCGTGCGGCTTTTCTGCTAGCAATTTAGAAAATTCACCAGCTTGCTCTTCTAACATCTGAAAGTTGTTACTTAGCATCTCCTCTATCAATTGAGAACGTTTCTTACGCATTTTATGCCTCTGAATCTTGGCACTAAATTCCTCTTTGCTACGCTCTATGCTCTGGATCAAATGTTGAGCATCTATATCCCAAAGTGATTCCAGCACCTCGGGATCCAGCTTAATGTCTGGTGGTGGTTGTAAGGATGACAAATAGGATCTCCATTCCTCCTTAGAGTATATCTTCACATGCTTATCAACTATACAATCAAGCACGATCCAATCAATTTGAGATTCCCTGTTATAGAAACAGTGGTCCATGTGTGGCATCCACCTAACACAAAACTCAAAAGAAAAGATCAAATATATACAAAATAGAAAAAATAATGTCTAAAGTAGTTGTCTTCTTTGTTACAAATGATATTGATAGTGCCAATCCCTGACAACGGCATCAAAAACTTGATAGGCTCCGGCATGCGTACCGGATCGAAGCAAGTAATAATAAAACAGTGAGAAACCGAGTATCGAACTCAGGGATTGGGAAACCAAGTGTCACTTCACGAATTAAACAACTATTTAGACTGAGAAATAGGTGTGAAAAGATTTCATGAAAATAAAAGAAACAATAAAATCAAATCAAATATTTTTGGGATTTTAAATAAAAAGATATTTCCAGGAATGGGTTACCAACAAGACTGCTCATGCTACTAAATTGACTATCCCTCTTGTTAATTATCAAAATTGTTTCAAAGATGAATTTATCCTAAATAAGTTAATGTTCCCTCTCGAGATACAAGAACCGTGCCCAATTAAACCAACCCCTACTCTCGTGGTAATTGTATTTAAATTGAACCCATTAAGATTCGTGAAAATTCAATGAACCCTCGAAGGACCGCTTCTAACTCTTTTGATTTAAGTCCTAAGTTTAATCCCTATAAATCCGATACCTAAGTTCACCGCTAGGTTCATCCTTAGAATATTTATGACATGCAAATAAGTGCGCACCAAATTCACAAGTAATTCATGCATTAGGAATTAAATCGAAAGCAAAATTGAAATTAACAAGAAGAGAAATTGAGAAGAAGAGAAATCATAATTTTTGCCGATTGGTAGCAGTCCAGTGATCCTATTTTCGAGCCTAATTGCCCTATTTATAGTGTAGGTCAACTTGAGATTAAAGCAATTATAAAATCAAATCAAATAAGCAAATCAAAATTCCAGATTTTGCGCGTCACGGCCGTGACAGATGTTGTCCTGGAGAACTTGAAACTGGTTGGCCTGTCACGACCGTGACGGCCTGACCGTGACAGGTTCTGACTTTTGTGTTCTTCTTTCTTTTTCAGCCCTGCTCGATCATGGTCGTGATAGGCTCTGTTTGACTCATTTTTCTTGTATTTCAAGCTCCGCCTTCATGCAAACTCCATCATAACTGGTCCTGAGCATTTTAATCTTCGTATTTAATTGTCAAATCAATATCTCCAAATTAATTGCCAAATCTTATCATATCCTTTATTGTTGTGATAGACAATTATTATTTAAATCCAAATTGATTTGGATCCTATCTTTTATCTCATTGTCAATCGAATTATCTTTTAATCATAATAATCTGCAACAGATCAACAACAAATATGAAGTTCAATTAAATCATTGATAAATATTTAGTTTTCATCGAAACTTCACATCATTAATTTAAAGACTTAACAACATATATGTCTAAAATTATAGAAATATCCTTCCTGATATGCAGTGCCTTCAATGTGATCCCCAAGTTCAGGTTTTTGGTCCTGGGCGGAGGAAGGCCAAGTCAAGATGCTAGTTGGTTGGCGGCGGAACTAGAAACAAGAGCCATACACCAAAAAATACCAACTTCAGATTTGAACAAAAAATCAACTTTAAAAGAACAATCTGACTTCAAATCTTAACAAAATACACAAAAAATACTAAAAGAAAATTGCAGTTTTAGATTTGATGAAAATCAACTTCAAATCTACAAACCAACTTCAGATATGAAATCTATTGATTAAACCAAATAAGAACAAAATACACAAAATCTATGCAAAAAAAAAAAAAAAAATTTCCTCAGATCTGATATGGCATATTGGCATTATTATAGTCTTCTTTTGTGCATTGCTTTAGATCTGGCCTTCTATTTTTATGCAATCTCTTATGCAGCGAGAATGGGGATGGTAGTAGGTAGACGGCTGCTCCAGACCCATACTTAGGTCCTCAGCCGAATTAGACAACGATTACGGACGACGACACAGTGGTGGAGCTTAGTGTTTCGTTTAGTTAGCTCTCCCTGCTTTCTTGGGCTGCTGTGGTGTGGACGAAGAGGGGAAGGGGAAGATGGTTGGTGGCGCCACCATTTGAGGAGAACGAAAAGGTTGAATCTTTGACAAGGAAAAAAATGAAATCTGACATGGTGGTGGTGGACGAACGACGACATGATGTTACGGTATGGTGGTGGACGACGGTCACGTCTGGGTATTGGTTGTGGAAGAGGGGTGGGGAAGGGGGACGGGGAGGGGGTGGAAGAGGGTGAGGATGATGGCTGGGGATAAAAATATACTATGAAAAATAAAAGAATTACAAATAATAATAATAAACTGAAAAAACCTGTTATCATTAGTAAATTTTATAGATATGATTTTTGGATGTATGAATTAAGCATCATACACAAACACTGTAGTTTTGAATTATATTTTGGAACAATGAAACACATGATTAGATATTAAATAAATAAACAAGTATTTAAGAATACAATTATATGGTGTTGAACAATTGTATTGTTGTCAAAATAACAGCTAAATTTTATGCCTTATTAGGGAGGCACCCTCATGATAAACGCTGCCAACTGAAACATGAGATGTCCCTTTGTGGTTACGTGGCAATATATATATATATATATGAGTTAAACATTGGTGAATTGTGACCATCGAAGTAAAAGTAACAATTTTGTATCTGAAAAACAAAGTAACGCGCAGAGATAGAGTGTGAGTGCAGATACTCAGTTCTGTGCTGCACAAGTTTCACCCACCCCAGATCATTTTATTACTGCATTTCCACCTCTCGTGTCTGCAAAAGCATCTCTCCGAAGTTTCTAGAGCAGAGATTAAAAAAAACCCCAGGTGCGTTTTCTCTCCCATTTTTCTTTCTTTCTCTTTTCCCCTTTGCGCGATGAAATGAATGTCGTTAGCTGCTTCTCATTTTAGATGCCATTTCTCTGTCTAATCAAAGCTCAGGTTTTTTGGGGTTTTTTTTATTACTAAATATTATTTATATATTTATTTACTTTCATCTTCGTTTGTTAATTTTCTTTTCTTGATCTCTCTGGAGAACTTTGGAAATTACAGTAGCATCATAAAATTTTGACTAGGATTTTCACCTGTGTGATATGCATTTAAAGTTATTATCTTTTCCTCATATGAAGATGGATATGATAATTTATTTATTTAAATGATCACTGGATATTGTTGATTGGTTACTTATTCAAATGATAATTTATTTATTTATTTTCATTTATCTGAGCAAACCTGTGTTGTTTTAAGTAGGTGTTTTGAGATAGTTCTGAGGAAGAGGACCAGTTCATCCCAGAAGAATCAACACATTGGTAAAATGGCAATCTCTGATACCAATTACAACTCTTATTCTCAGTCTCATGCTTTGGGGACCAATGCCAAAAGCAATTCAATTTTCAAAGCCCCTATTCTGTTTGTGGGTCTGGATCCTAAGGGCTTGTTGGATTCTGATTCAGTTAGGAGTCCCACTTCTCCACTAGATGTTACATGGCTTTCAAATCTAGGCAACCCCTTCAGAACCCCAAGGTCATTATCCAATGAGGGCCAACAAAAGAGATGGGATTGCAGCAAAGTAGGTCTAAGTATTATAGATTCTTTGGAAGACTGTTGCAAGTTTTCTGGGAATATTCTCCTCTCATCAGAGAGTAAGAAGCCTAGTCTCAGTCCCCAAATGGTGATCAAAACCCCAAATTGTAAAACCAAGTTGGATTCTGTTGAGGCATCCAAGTCCTTACCTAAAGATTTTTGTAAGCTTCCTTATACCCAGAAAGGTTCTATATTCCACAAGGGTGAATCCAATGTTCATTTTGAGATTGGAGAAACCCTTCTTGAGAATGAGGCATTTGGAAAAACTAGTTCTTGTTCATTGGACTCCTTGAGTCCAATTAGAGACCTATCTGGTTTAACTGGTTCTAACACTGAGTCTGACTCTGACAATTTTGCCGCCTTCAACCAAGTGAGCTCTCCTCATTTTATTGGAGGAAGCCAGAACTCAAACACCTTGCTACCAACAGAATCAAATCCAAACCCTGTGTCCTTATGCTCCTCTAATGACTTTGTCAAGTCTCTATCTCCCAGTGAGATTGAACTCTCTGAGGACTACACTTGTGTAATTTCCCATGGTGCTAATCCCAAAACAACTCATATTTTTTGTGACTGCATCTTGGAAACTCATTGTAATGGTTTTAAGAACCAGTGTAAGAATGAAGGGAATATGGAGGGAGTGCCTTCCCTGGTGGTTAACAGGTCGCAGACTCTAAACCAATATCCCTCCAATGACTTCTTAAGTCTCTGCTACCATTGCAACAAGAAACTGGAAGAGGGGAAAGATATTTATATATATAGGTAGATTACCACTGTTACATCTCTTATGTTTTGGATTACAGTTTGTTTGATAGATAGAATTTGATTTCAAGATTGGCTTCCTTTGTTGTCCTGCAGAGGTGAAAAGGCATTTTGTAGTTTTGATTGCCGTGCCGTTGAGATCATGACTGATGTGGAGCTAGAGGGGTCCAATCCAGCTTCTGAAAACTCTTCAAACTGGGAATTTGGTGAGGAGTTTTTTGATACAGGCATCCTGAAAGCTACATAGAGGCTGTTATGCCATTGGCACTAAGGCCATGAGATGAGTAGACGCACCCGATCATCTGTTCACATAAGAGCTGTTTTATGTGCATCTATTAGCAGCCATAGATGATCGATCTTTTTGTATATCGTTGCGTTTGCTTTGCCATTGTTTTTTCCGCATTCATGGCCTTGGTGGAAGATGGCTCTCATTCAACTAGTTTTGGTTTCCATATTATAATGGATATATGTTATAAAGTTATATGATAGGTTACTCTCATGCAAAAACTAAGGGTTGAAGCCAATTTTTTTCTGGCTTACCCCTTGTTGAAGTAGCCTTGCATTATCTCTGTATTTTGATAATTATGTGTACCATCCAAACAAGTTTTTCACTTGAAGGGTATGCTACTATTATCGTGTAAAAGCTATTCCCTTTCCGATGAACTTTTTATTACAAAATCGGAAACTTGAATGATTTGTACCTTTCTGCCTTTAGTCCTGAACTCCTGATTCACAAGTAAGCTTTACATGTGCCTTAGCCATTTAAAACTTGATGGAATATTTGATTTTCTTCACAGTTTCACTTCCATAGAAAATGGGATTTAGTTGTAAGCATGAAATCCTCCACAGGTGGGAAGATTTCCCCTACTCTGGGATATCGGTGCATCAGAATACTGCAATGTGTTGTGATTCTTAATTTTGTGATGTTTCTTAGATTTCGTACCTTGTTATCTATGGGGATAAAAACTTGGCTATGTTTGGATGGATGAAGTGGAGTTGTAAAATTATATTAATTTATTGTTTGAAAGTTTTTTTCGTTAATGGATTTAGATTGTTAAGGATGCTAACCCAAATTACTTCATCCTATCCAAACATTCCAATTTTCATGCTGTTTAATTTGGGGGATTTTGGATCCTCCTCGGTTCCCTCGTTAAACTTCGAAACAATGGAATGATATATCTTTATTTTTTTACACTACTTCATTACTAATTACTCAACTCCATCTTCTTCAAAACTCTCAAAATGAAAGTGGCACCAACTTTATAGCCTAAGCTTATTCCAAAATATACACTTTTTTTTTGTCAAAATATGGTCTGTGACTTATAAAATATGCATTTCTTGTGTCAAATTTAGGGATAATTACCAAACTCTTGATTTATGATTCACAATTTGGTTAATTTTTTGTGGTAATCGTACAACTCTCAAACATGATTGGAATTTCACAATAGTCAACGCTTACAGACTTGCAGCTTCGGCACCATCGAATAATTGTAATGAAGAATTATATTTAAACATCAAATTTGAGATATCATATGATGTCATTATGAGTTTTTGGTGTATTTTTGGGATGTATGTATATAAAGAAGATGAAAAAGTAAGTGAGAAATAGAGATAGACGTATACGATGTAATTGGATGCCTCCGCCCAGAGGATCTTCTTCCTTTGCGTCACCTTCACCAGCAGCTCCAAACAAGGCTCGAACCTGTTTTATGGTGTGGAATTTTGTAACATGTTTGTTGGATTCTGTCAAAATATATCTCTTTAATTGTCACTGTGCCTTCACCAATGAATTTCGAATTTTCTATATTTTTTCTCAGCCTCAACGAGTATCTGACTATAGTAGAAAACAAAATTTTCAGTGACACTATCAACACCTTGGCCTCTTGCGTGGTACCGTTGTTGCCGAAAGGTACAATTTCATACGACATTTGGATTTATTAGGTATTGTTTAAACTCTTCAAAGCCGTTTTTGTGTTCTCCATTCTATACGAACTCATCTTTCACTTTCATCGCAAGTAGCAGCTAACATATCTTTAACTTGCCAGCCATATTCGAATTAGTGTGTCAGCCCACAGCCATCTCCAATGGAGCTTATGTTACTTTTACTTATTAAGCACCCTTCTTGTTAAGAACCAATCATTGGAGTTGGGTTTTTGTTAAGCATCCAATTTGTGAGGTGCTTGTATAAGCACCTATGCTTAAGTTGAAAAAAGTAGGAAGATGGTGGGCCCTATTATGACTTAATAAATAAACTATTGATGAATAACTCATCACTTATCTAGGTTCTAATACTCATTTTAATGTATTAAAATACTAAGTTAAGGTCTTAAATATAATTATGACTTCATAGGTTCTTTGATCCTAAAGGTTAATAACTCATTTTGAAATCTTAAGATACTTAGTTAAGTGTCAAAAACAGTCTCCGACTCCAAAAAAAATAGTGTTGGTCGAATTTCTCATCCTTAATTAATTTTTGCAAGTTCAAACTCTTAAAAACTCAATTTCTATGTCTCCCAAAACATGATTTTCGTTCCCTTATGACCTAAAATTTGATTAAAGTCATTTTGGAATCATTTGAACAACACAAGACAGAGCAATCTACCACAGAGACAATTTTGGAAATATTTATTTTTTTCTTGGTTTCATTATTCCTTAAAACACTTATTTCTTTGGTTTCTAAGACATCATCTTGTCCATTTAAAACATAGGTTAAAATCCAAACATTTCTCAAACCATTTCTAAAACTCTTGGCCAAAAATGAAAGTTCCAACACATTGTTCAAAAACTTATTCTTTTCTTTTTTGATTTCATTGTTCATATCCTCACTTAAAGGTTGTAAAACCACTTAAGTTTCAAGGATTGGAGTTAAACTCCCATTTTCATTCGTACTTGGTCAAAAGCCAATGACAACCAAAGTGAAGATTATACTTCACCAAACATTCTCATGTTAGAACCAAAGAGGATTTGGCTTAAATAATCTCTTAAGTTTTGATGTTAACAAAATGGTTAAATTTATATGGCAAAGTATTGTCACAGATCTAACTTGTTTATTCTAGATTGCACGACTGTTTGAATGATACTAGTCAAGGAAACTTAGAAAAAGTATATTCGCTTTCCTAATGGAATCATATCATATTCTATATTTGATCCTCTAGACGAGTCTTCAATCTTTTGTAAAATTGAGTCTGTTAAGTTTTCGCTATACGAGGTCTTAAAAATTGGCTAAGGTAATAGACGATAGACGAGTATCTAATTCTAAGAAAAGTTAAGTAGACGAGCCAATAAATAGCTCTCAGAAAAACATTGAGTCCAAAGACTTGATAGTAGACGAGAAGTCTTACTAGATGACACGTCAGTAGACGAGCTATTGAGTATAGCGAGTCCAAAGACTTGGAACTAGACAAGAGTATATAGACACAGTATCAATAGACGAGCCCGTCTTACTGATAAGTTAAATCTTGCACGTCCAAAGACATGCGCTTCTACTAGCTATTAAAAGTGAACCCATCTAAGCTTAAGCGTATTTATTTCAAATGATTGAATATTTAATTCAAGAGAATATATGTCTCTTTCTCTTACTGCTTCATTTGTTAAGCTCTTTGTTTCTTGAGAATAGAAACATAGTACCATCAAGAACATAAACCTTTGTACTCTGTCAACTATGTTGCTGTAAAGTTCAAGCCAAGTACAAAGAAGGAAAATCAGAAAGCAACCTTCGGTACAACAGGGAAGTGACAGCTCTACTTTGAGCATTCCTCTGATAAACAATAGCACTTCTCCCTGAAGCATATCAAGTTATCAGTCTCAACGGATCAAATAATTTAATGCCATGTCTAAATGGATACAATTTGAAGACCGTTGAAGAAGATCAAGACAGCAAAGCTCTCCTTCTATAAATACTGGAAGAACCCCAGTAAAGAGTAGTTGAAGCTCTGATATCAAACGTGCCAAAAATCTGCTGAAATCTTTGAACAAGTTTACTTGTAATCTTAACTGATCTTTAACTTTTGTAACACCCTGAATTTCACCCTACGTTAATAAATATTAATATGTGTTAGACTTAGCTTATATATGCTTGTTATGCTTGTTCTTGATGTTTAAGTTCATGTTTGGGGAAGTTTAGCCTTAGAAAGTTTCAATCATTTTAGAGTCCTAGTAACCTGTTTCACCATTTTGGCCATATCATGAGTTATAGATGTCCCATTGAGGTGATATTTGATACGTTGGAAATCTAAGAGCATTATCTACAAGTCTTATTTTATGTGTTTTGGTCAATTCAGTTGTTTAGTAGGCCTATAGCCTGAAGTTGGCACAGACAAACACAAGAAGGGGGGTTGAATTGTGTTTGTTAATTATTTTCACAAAATCCCTTTTAAGAAACCTTTTCACAAGCAGAAGATAAAAAGTTTAAACACACAAGAAATCATTTTTAAAAGATTGACAAAACCAAAATCAAATCCCACATTCAGTATAAATAAATAAAATTGTAAAAGATAAGGGATAGAGAATTCACTCAGGTATTTTATCCTGGTTCACTCTCTTCCAACCAAGAGCTACGTCTAGTCCCTTCTACTTGAAGGATTTTCTCCACTATTTCCAAATAGTTTCTACAACAAGTATTCTACACCTCTCAAGGCTACAAGTATTGCTTTCTTGCCAAGCCTATTCAGGCTCTATTTCAATCGTAGAGATTTTTGAGATCTTTCTAACTCACTCTATGTGAGGGTATGAAGGATCGTATAAACATTAGGCAGAGGAGTAGCGTAAGATGAGGGGTTCCCATAAACCTATTGTTTGTTAAACTGTTAATTGATGCATATCACATGTTCGATTATATGTTTAATTGATTATTGGTATGCCAGTTATGAATGTCTAATTGTTATAATTGTTTTATGGTTCATGATAATGTAAGCCAATTTATATGTTTGATGATATGTGTTATGTCATGATTAATTGGTTAAATTGGTATGTTGAATGTGTCATGAATGTTGTTAGTTTGATGATATTGATTATGCTATGGTTGAATGTATGGTGATTTATGATGAACACGTTATTAAAACTCTAATTGGTTAAAATAAGGCATTTTATTAACATGGTAATTAAAGGAATAATTTCCCCAAAAGTATAATAAAACATGAATTTAGTAGTGAGAGGTGAGGTTAATGTTTGATGGTCCTTGACTAGACCCTAGGACTGATTTAGAGTGTTTAGAGAGTTTTTGGCTAAAAAGCATAACCAAACATGCCCAATCAGTACGGCCACGCTCCAAGAAGCATGGTCGTGCTTAACAGGGAGCTCTCCCAATTAGAACACTGATGTGAACTAAAGGATTAAAGGGTATTTATACCCAAATGATGAAATAATACACCAATCGAATGATAACAAGTTAGATAACTTAATTAAATATTAATTAAGATAAACAAGAATAACAAGTTGGTTAAGCCGGTCCCTAGTGGGTTACCTCACGTTGATAGACTTTGGTGCTTTTTTGGCCAAAGTGGCCTCAATGGTTTTTGGTCGAGGTGTTGATGAGTTGAACCTTAGTGCTTTTTGGCTAAGGGGGATCTTGACCCAGAAGGGTTATGGTGTTGTTGATGATGTTGAGACTTGGGTGCTTATTGGCCCAAGCAAAGGAAGTGGTTGCCCTTGTTTGCTGTTGTGCTCATGCATTTACGCATTGGAGTTGTTAGTGGGGGAAGATCAACATAGGGGAAGTCATCCTAGAGCACGACGATCTGGCCATCCACGGGTGGTTTACCCAAGGTTTGGTGGACGGTGCGCCCCCGTGGTAGCGCATCCGAGAGTATGATGCGTCGGCTATCCAAGGGATTCACCCATGGCTTGGTGAACTACCAGCGTTGGTGCCTTGGCCAATGTGGATATGTAACTCTGAATTTGCCTTCCTGAGATAGTTTGGATCCACATGCATAATGGAGTACCGGAGTAGTGTTGCACCGCATAGCATACGTGGGTTGATTTAATATGTTGATATACTTATATGTTGATGCTAAATGATAGAAATGCTTTGTATATGATGTATGTTCATCTTGCTTACTATCTCCATGCCGATGTGTTTATATGTTTTCTTTCTCACCGTTTTCTTTGTTTCTGTTTTTGGCATGTATCTCTTTATTCAGAGGACGGTGAACAGCCATTGGAGGAGTCACTCTGAGGAGCCGCGACTCTAGTTAGGATTTATCAGTAGTTATATTTGTTTTTAGTTTCAGTTTCAGTTGTATTCCGAGGATTTTATTCCGGAACGGTTATATCAGCTCTATATGTGACATCGGGGTTGGGTTATGTTTTATTCTTTTGATGTTCATGTTTACATTTTATCTTTTTACAACTTTTTATGTTTTTCCGCGATGAGACGTTACAATGTGGTGCTTTCTATATGGCTTTTATTTTATGAAATAAATGCATGTTTTACTTTTGTATCTTGACCTTTTAACGCTTGTATAACATGCGGGATAGTGGGTGTCACATTTAGTGGTATCAGAGCAGGTCTGTCCTATCAGGCCGTGGTATGAGTCTGTTGTGAGTCTGTTGAGTGCCCTTGTTTGAATTGTCTATACTTGTTATAGACAATGGTGCTTATAGTTTTGACCCCATCACTTTTCCAGCTTAAGTTCATTGTATGTAATGGCTATTTTGGACATGTACAGGAACTCATGGCAGGAAGAGGCAGAAACGATCAGGCAATCGCTGACGCATTGACACTCCTTGCCAATGCTATCGGGCAAGTTCAGAACAACAACAACAACAACAACAACAACAACAACAACGGAGGACCAGCTGAGTGTCAAGGTCTTGACAAGTTTCATCAGAACAATCCGCCGTCTTTCAGAGGAGCTCATGACCCCAAGGGAGTTTTGATATATATGAGGGAGATCGAGAAGATCTTCAGAGCTATGGACTGCAACGATTAGGAGCGGGTTATCTTCGCCACGTTTATGCTCACTGAGGAGACTGAGCACTGTAACACCCTGTTTTTCGTAAGTGCTTTCCTTAAACTTGTTTTGTTAAGTTAGAATTGTTGGCTAAGGGCTTAGTGGGATTTTTGGCTTAAAAGTCCATTTCTGGTACATGAGCATGCCCGTGCTTAAAACCAGGCGTGTGTTGCCAAGTTTAAGTTCAGAACGCCTGTGCTCAATGTGCTGACCGTGTCTTAGTGATGCTAAGTTGAGCACGAACGTGCTCAGTGGGGAGAACGACCGTGCTCAGGTGCAGCCTTTATATAGTTGGCATAGAACCCGAGGGTTACGAGTTAACCCTATTTTCTAGTAGCAGCAACCACCTTATTACGGCCATAACAGTTTCGCTCCCTCTTCCTACTAACTCAATCAGTTTCTGAGTATTGGAGACCTTTGGGAGACCTTTGCAATCAGTGTCAACTGTATAGGCAACGTTTCTTTCCCTTCTAGTTTCCTTTGCATGGTCTTGAATTGGAAACTAATGGTTTATGTCTTGTTCAACCAAGGTTTGGGAACTTAGCTGTGTTGCGTTGGGATCCGCGATCGTTTCGTTGTTAGGAGCTTACGTTGGAGCGACCTTCAATCCAGGTATGGGGATAAGGATAGTATAATCATTAGGCAAGGGGGTAGTGTAAGATGAGGGGTTCCCAGGACCCCATAGTTGTTTGTTATGATAAATGCTATGTTTGTAACATGCATATTTGTGATAAATGCCTATTATGTGTTTGTTGATATGTTTATATGAATAATTGGTATGCCAATCATGTATGCCTCATTGATATGTTGATGCCATGTTTAATTGGTTGTTTGATATGGGTGATTATGCCATGATAAAGTTGGTTACATTGGTATCATTGTTATGCCATGTTTGTTGGTTAGTTTGGTATGTTTATACCTGTTGGTTGAGGTTTGTGGCTTGAAGTCAATATGTTTAAAGAACCCTTAATTTGTTAAAATAGGGCTCTAGTTAATATGATGATTAAGGGATTCATTCCCCCAAAATTGGTTATAAAACATGAACTGTTAGTAAAGGTGAGATTATGCCAATGGTTTAGTTAAGAACGTTAGGAATGATTTAAGAGTGGTTTAGGGTGGTTTTGGTTAAAATAATTTAGCAAGAAATATGCCCAGAACAGTATGGCCTGTCCAGGAGCACGGCAGTGCTGAACAGGGAGCACGACCATGCTCCCAATTTGAATTCTGGAAAATGGTCGCACTTTAAGCACGCCCGTGCAGCAGAGGAGCACGACCGTACAGATGAGCACGGCCGTGCCTAAAAGGAAGCACGGTTGTGCTCCACTTAAGTGGCAGCGCGCCCGTGCTGGGGTTAAGCATGCCCGTGCTCACCCCTCTGGGCAGAAACCGAGACTAAAGGTTTAAAGCGATTTTAACCCCAATCTTCCCCAATAACGTTATGAGAATACCATAAATCAATGATAAAGACTAAATAACTCGGTTAATGATTAATGAAGATAATTAAGATGATAAGATGTTTAAGTCGGTAACCATTGGGTTATCGCACGTTGATAGCTTTGGTGCTTATTGGCCAAAGTGGCCTCGATGCTTATTGGTCGAGGTGTTGATGATATTAAGTCTTGGGGGCTTATGATGATGTTAATGTTGAAGTCTGGGGAGCTTTTTGGCCCGAGCAAAGGAGGTGGTTGTTGTTGTTTGTTGTCGTGCTATGCATAGAGCATTGGAGTTGATGGTTGAGTGGGAGGTTCGACATTGGGGAGATTGCCCGAGAGTACGGTGATCTGGTCATCCACGGTAGGTCACCCGATGGTGATGAGGCATCCGCAGTTTGATGCGTTGGTCAATATGGATATGTAACTCCGAAGTCGTTCATCATGAGTTAGTTGGATCCACATACATTGTTGGAGTAGCGGAGTAGTGTTGTATTGCACCGCATAGCATACTTGTTATCATGTTGATGATGGATGTTGGAATGTTTTTATGATATTGTATGCTAGTTGTTGCCATGCTTGTTTGTTTACTTTACTTCCTACCTCATTGCTGAATATGTTTACATGATTCTTACTCCCCGTTCATTGTTTGTTTGTTTGGCCTGAATGGCACCTTGCAGATGATGGTGAGCAGTCAGGAGAGAAGTGACTCTGAGGAGCCACCACTCATAGTTAGGACTATTCCTTATGTTTAGTTAGTTCAATTGTATTCTGAGGATTTCATTCCAGAACGGTTATACCAGCTCTGTGGTGACATCGGGTTGGGTTATGTTGTTTATCAAGATTATGTTTTATTGTTTTAAACTTGTTTTTATTTCCGCGATTTGAGAACTCATTCATGTGGGACCTTTCTACCCATGGACAAATATTTTATTTTAAAGGTTTATTTTATTCAGTAAATGCATGTTTGGTTTATATCTTTTGTCTTTTAATGCTTTATAACATGCGGAGTAGCAGGGTGTCACAAGCACTGGTGGGAGAACTGTCCTCAGAGGATGGTGTTTTAGGGTACAGTAGTCACCTGGGCTGTGTTCAGAGATAGATTTCTGGAAAAGTATTTTCTGTTGATGTTCGTGACAAGAAGGAAATGGAATTCTTGGGGCTGAAGCTGGGAAATATGTTAGTGGGCAAGTATGCGGCAAAGTTTGAGGAGCTGTCTAGGTATTACACACCTTATCAGGTCATGGTGGATGATCGGTCTAAGTGTATAAAGTTCGAAGATGGCCTTCGTTCAGAGATCAAGCAGGTGATTAGTTATCAGCAAATCAGAGTCTTCCCAACCTTGGTGAACAAGTGTAGGATATATGAGGATGCCTACAAGTCCAGGGTGGCCAGCTTCAAGAATTCAAACATCCAGGGTAGCAAGAAGACCTAGAAGAAGGACAAGGACAAGCAGCGTTACGCTCCAGCCGGCAGGGATTTCAAACAGAGTGGCAGGAAGCCACAATTTTCTCATGATAGGTCCAGGGGTGGTAATTCCAATGCCTCTAGGCCCATGAAGTGTGTCAAGTGCGGAGCACCAGATCACTTCACTACCCAGTGCAAGGAATCTAATGTCATCTGCTTTAGGTGTGGCAAGTCTGGTCACATCAGTTGGGATTGTGGAGGAGCAAAGTCAGAGCCTCCAAGTGCTAGCAAGAGTCAGCAGTCTCCGGCTAATCGATTGAAGACCATCGGGAGAGTCTTTACTCTTAGTGGAGCTGAGGCCTCCGAGTCTGATGACTTGATCCAAGGTATGTTCGTAATTGATGGAACTCCTTTAACTGTATTGTATGACTCGAGTGCTACACACTCGTTTATATCACATGATAGGGTCAAGAGTATTAAGTTGCCTGTTACTTTCCTTGAGTATGATTTAGTTGTCTCTAAACCTACAAATAAATATGTTCTTACTTCTCATGCATGCAAGAACTGTCATATCACCAATAATGGTAGAACCTTTATTGTAAATCTTGTGTGCTTAACTTTAAAGGACCTTGATGTCATTCTTGGGATGGACTGGTTATCTTCCAACCACGTCCTTTTGAACTGTTTCGATAAAACGATAGTTTTTGGAACTCCTGTGGAGTCTAAGGATCCAATCTTTCTCTCTGCTAACCAAGTCAAGGCTTCGATAAAAGACGAGGCCCAAGTGTTCATGATGTTGTCTTCCCTGGAATTAGAAAGCCCTCCTAATGTCAGAAGTGTGCCTGTTGTGCGGGAATTTCCTGAAGTGTTCCCGGGGGATGTTTATAACTTGCCCCCTGAGAGAGATGTTGAGTTCACCATAGACTTAGTGCCTAGAACCGGGCCAATATCCAAAGCACCCTATAGAATGTCTCCTCTAGAGCTAGCTAAGTTGAAGGAACAGTTAGAGGATTTGATCCAGAAGCAGTTTATTAAGCCTAGCGTATCTCCCTGGGGTGCGCCAGTGTTGCTAGTAAAGAAGAAGGATGCCAGTTTGAGGTTGTGTGTCGACTATCGACAGCTTAACAAGGTGACCATTAAGAATCGGTATCCCCTCCCTAGGATTGATGATCTTATGAACCAGTTGATAGGCGCTTGCATTTTCTTGAAGATAGATTTGAGGTCAGGGTACCATCAGATTCGAGTTAAGTCCGAGGACATCCCGAAGACAGCGTTCATGACGCGTTATGGTCACTACGAGTACTTGGTTATGCCCTTTTGTGTGACCAATGCTCTTGTTGTGTTCATGGACTACATGAACGAGACCTTTCACCCTTACTTGGATAAGTTTGTCGTGGTTTTCATAGATGACATCTTAGTGTACTCCAAGACCAAGGATGAACATGAGGAACACTTGAGGGTTGTCTTGCAGACCCTTAAGGAAAAGCGGTTGTATGCTAAGTTGTCTAAGTGTGAGTTCTGACTAGAAGAGGTGAGCTTCTTAGGACATGTCATCTCTAAAGGTGGTATAGTCGTGGATCCGGCTAAGGTCGAGACGGTGCTCCAGTGGGAAGCGCCGAAGTCAGTAACCAAGATTAGGAGTTTCTTGGGTTTAGCAGGGTACTATAGGAGGTTTATAGAAGGTTTCTCTAAGTTAGCTTTACCCTTAACCCGTCCCACCAAGAAGGGACAGTTGTTTGTGTGGGACTCTAAGTGTGAAGAGAGTTTCCAAACCCTTAAGGCTAGGTTGACATTAGCACCGGTGTTAGTTTTACCAGATCCTAGTGAACCTTTTGTAGTGTACTGTGATGCATCAAAGAAAGGTTTAGGTGGAGTGTTGAAGCAAGATGGGAAGGTAGTGGCTTATGCTTCTAGGCAGTTGAAAACCCACGAGAAGAACTACCCTTCCCATGACCTAGAATCAGGAGCTGTGGTATTTGCCTTAAAGATCTGGAGGCATTACCTTTATGAAGTGAAGTTTGAGGTCTTTAGTGATCATAAGAGTTTAAAGTATCTCTTTGATCAAAAGGAGTTGAATATGAGGCAGTGTAGGTGGATGGAGTTTTTAAAGGATTATGAGTTTGATCTAACCTACCACCGAGGAAAAGTCAATGTGGTGGAAGATGCCTTAAGTATGAAAACCTTGCACGTCTCCACTTTGATGGATAGGGAGATGGATCTGATCGAGGAGTTTAAAGACCCGAGTTTAGCTTGGGAAGTTACCCCTAAGAGCTTTAGGCTTGGAACCTTGAAGGACGGGAGTGATGGAATTTTGAGGTTAAAAGATAGAGTCTGTATACCGGACGTCCCGGAGCTTAGAAAGTTGAACCTTGAAGAAGGACATATGAGTGAACTGAGTGTGCACCCAGGTGCCACTAAGATGTATTAGGATCTTAAGAGGATGTTTTGGTGGCCTAGAATGGAGAAAGATGTGGCTGAGTTTGTGTACGCTTATTTAGTGTGCCAAAAGGCTAAGATAGAACACCAGAAGCCGTCGGGTAAGTTGCAGCCGTTAAGTATCTCAGAATGGAAATGGGATAGTATTTCCATGGATTTTGTGTCTGGACTCCCTAGGACTCCAGCTGGTTTTGAGGCTATATGGGTTGTTGTGGATAGACTGACTAAGTCCGCCCATTTCATCCCTATGAACATGGAATATCCTTTGGGAAAGTTGGCCAAGTTGTACATCAAAGAGATAGTTAAGCTACATGGTGTACCCTCTAGCATAGTATCAGATAGAGATCCGAGGTTTACCTCTAGGTTTTGGAATAGTTTACAAGAGGCCTTAGGAACGAAGCTTAGGCTTAGTTCAGCTTATCACCTGCAGACTGACGGTTAGTATAAGAGAACCATCCAGTCCTTAGAGGACTTGCTTAGAGCTTGTGTGCTAGAACAGTCGGGTAGTTGAGACAAGTTTTTGCCGCTGATAGAGTTTACCTACAACAATAGTTTCCATTCCAGTATTGGGATGGCACCTTATGAAGAATTTTATGGAAGGAAATGTAGGACACCCTTGTGTTGGAGTGAACCCGGTGATAGTGTTGTGTTAGGACCTAAGATAGTACAAGAAACCTCAGATAAAGTGAGGATGATTCAGGAAAAGATGAAGGTGGCACAAAGTAGGCAAAAGATCTACCATGACAAAAGGAGGAAGGTGCTCGAATTCCAGGAAGGAGACCATGTGTTCTTGAGAGTTACCCCGAAAACTGGGGCTGGTAGAGTGATGAAGGCGAAGAAACTAACTCCTAGATTCATTGGTCCTTACCAAATTCTAAAAAGAGTTGGTGAAGTCTCCTACCAAATAGCCTTACCGCCGTTCTTGTCCAATCTTCATAGTGTCTTTCATGTGTCTCAACTCAGAAAGTACATTCATGACCCTAGTCACGTGATAGTGCCTGATACCATATAGTTAAAAGAGAACTTGACTTTTGAGGTATTACCCCTTCGAGTCGAGGATAGGAGGGTGAAGCAGTTAGGAGGCAAGGAGATTCCTTTGGTCAAAGTCGTTTGGAGTGGGGCTATTGAGGAGAGTGCTACGTGGGAGCTGGAAAGCAGGATGATAGGAGCGTGTCCGCACCTATTCAATCGAGGAAAGTAGAAATTTTAAGGACGAAATTTTTATAAGGGGGGTTGAATTGTAACACCCTGAATTTCACCCTACGTTAATAAATGTTAATACGTGTTAGACTTAGCTTATATATGCTTGTTATGCTTGTTCTTGATGTCTAAGTTCATGTTTGGGGAAGTTTAGCCTTAGAAAGGTTCAATCCTTTTAGAGGCCTAGTAACCTGTTTCATCCTTTTGGCCATATCACGAGTTATAGATGTCCGATTGAGGTGATCTTTGATGCATTGGAAATCTAAGGGAATTGGCTACAAGTATTTTTTTGTGTATTTTGGCCAATTCAGTTGTTTAGTAGACCTCACACCTCAATCTTTGTTCGTGAACTGTGTGTGCCGAAACACAGCCGTGTCTCCTAATAGACACAGTTGTGCTATTTCTCGCAAATGTTGTTTTGTCTGGGACACATCTGTGTCTCCTGATAGACACAGCTATGTCGAAATCCTAGAACGCTTATCTGGTCCATGACACAGTTGTGTCTCCTAATAGATACAGCTGTGTCTAGCGCTCATAGATGTTTTTCCTGACAATATAAATAAGCGAGTCAGGAGTGTTACAAGTTATAACCCTTATTTTGACTCTTCCTCTCAATCCTTGACCGTCAGAAACCCTCTTCTTTCCCTCCCCATGAACCTCCTCAAGACTCTTGGTGTTTCTTTTACGATTGGAGAATAAACCACGCATTAGTGTCAATTAAGGTAATCTTGTAAACCCTTTGTTTATCACCTTTGGTTTTCTTGAATTGTGGATTAATTACTCCTTCTTTCTTTGAGGTTCTTGACCAAGATCCTTTGAGTCGTTTGAGTGGACCAAGTTTGGATTCGCTCAAAGTGACCGTAGATTAGATCGTCATACCAGGTATATGGAGAATGATAGTATGAACATTAGGCAAGGGGGTAGCATAAGATGAAGGGTTCCAGTGACCCTGTTGTTTGTTAAACTCTTAATTGATGCCTATCACATGTTTAATTATATGTTTAATTTATTATTGGTATGCTAGTTATGAATGTTGATGAGTGTGATTTCACCTCATATTTCTTTATCATATTGCATGCATTTTCATGTAGTTTAGGTATTTTTAATTTAATTTTTGTTAGTTTTTACCTTGGAACGGGTAAGATGGTTTGTGGTGTTTATGTGCAGGAATTGAAGATTAAAATGTTCAAGATCAACCATGATGGAACTTGCATGAAGACGGAGCTTGAAAATCAAGAAAATTGAGCCAAACAGAGCCCATCACGGCCATGATCGAGCAAGGCTGAAAATAAAAGTACACAAAGGTCAGAACCTGTCACGGCCAGGCCGTGATGGCCATCACGGCCATGATAGGCTAACCAATGCCAAGTTTTACAAGACAGAATCTGACATGGCCTGGCCGTGACAGGCATCACGGCTGTGACGCGAAAAATCTGAAAATTTAATTACTGATTTGATCTGATTTTGTAACAGCTTTAATCCCAAGTTACCCTACATTATAAATAGGACTCTAAGGCTCAAAAATAGATAACCCTTGGGCTGCTACCTTAGGCAAAAATTAGGATTTCTCTTCTTCTCAATTTCTTCTCTTCTCTTAGGTTTTTTTTTATGCTTTTGTTAATCAAGCTTGCTATGAACATGGCAATGCTTAAGTAGACTTTTTTTATTTATAGGAATTGGGGCTATGACCAAGGCTTGTTTTATGTTATGAATTGATGTTTTCCCTTTTTTAATTCCAATTTACTTTTGATTTGATTCCTATTGCATGAATTACTTGTGAATTTGGTGTGCACTTATTTGCATGTCATAAATACTCTAAGGAGGAACCTAGCGATGAACTTAGGTATTGGATCTATCGCAATCAAACTTAGGACTTAAATCACAAGAGTTAGAAGCGGTCCTTCGAGGGTTCACTGAATTGTCACAAAGTTTAAAGGGTTTGATTTAAATTCAATTACCACGAGAGTAGGGGTTGGTTTAATCGGGCATGGTTCTTGTATCCCGAGAGGGAACATTAACTTATTTAGGAAAAATTCACCTTCAAAGCAATTTTGATAATTAACAAGAGAGGTAGTCAATTTAGTAACATGAGCAGTCTTGTTGGTAACCCAATTCCTGGAAATCTCTTTTGATATTGAAAAATCCCATATTTGATTTGATTACGATTTTGTTTGATTGCGTTTTAGATATTTGATTTGTTAGTTAATCTTTTAAAACCAAATATTTTTTCTAGTCCAGTTTAATTGATTTAATAATTAATTGTTATTTGAGATCACGGTCCCTGTAGATTTGATCTTTTTATTACTTGACGACGAAGCCGTTCACTTGCGGATTCGAGCACATCAAATTTCTAATTGCTATAACTGTTTTATGGTTAATGATGATGTATGCCAATTTATATATTTGATGATAATTGGTATGTTGAATGCGTCATGAATGTTGTTAGTTTGACGATGTTGATTATGCCATGGTTGAATGTATGGTGATTTATGATGAACACGTTAATAGAACTCTAATTGGTTAAAATAAGGCTATTTATTAACATGGTAATTAAAGGAATAATTTCCCTAAAAGTATTATAAAACATGAATTTAGTAGTGAGAGGTGAGGTTAATGTTTGATGGTCCTTGACTAGACCCTAGGACTGATTTAAGAGTGTTTAGGGAGTTTTTGGCTAAAGAACATAACCAAACCTGCCCAGTCAGTATGGCCACGCTCCAAGAAGCACAGTCGTGCTTAACAGGGTGCACGCCAGTGCTCTCCCAATTAGAACAGTGATGTGAACTAAAGGATTAAAGGGTAGTTAAATCCAAATGTCTCCAAATGATGAAATAACACACAAATCGAATGATAACAAGTTAGATAACTTAATTAAATATTAACTAAGATAAACAAGAATAACAAGTTGGTTAAGCCGGTGCCCAGTGGGTTACCGCACGTTGATAGACTTTGGTGCTTTTTGGCCAAAGTAGCCTCAATGTTTTTTGGTCGAGGTGTTGATGAGTTAAACCTTAGTGCTTTTTGGCTAAGGGGACCCTGACCCTGAAGGGTTAAGGTGTTGATGTTGATGTCGATGATGTTGAGACTAGGGTGCTTATTAGCCCAAGCGAAGGAAGTGGTTGACCTTGTTTGCTGTTGTGCTCATGCATTCACGCATTAGAGTTGTTAGTGGGGGAAGATCAACATAGGGGAGGTCGTCCTAGTGTACGGTGATCTGGCCATCCGCGGGTGGTTCACCCAAGGTTTGGTGGACTGTGCACCCCTGTGGTGGCACATCCGAGAGTATGGTGCGTCGGCTATCCAAGGATTCACCCATGGTTTGGTGAATTGCCAGTGTTGGTGCTTTTTGGCCAATGTGGATATATAACTCCTAATTTGCCTTCCTAAGATAGTTTGGATCCACAAGCATAATGGAGTAGCGGAGTAGTGTTGCACCCCATAGCATACGTGGGTTAGTTTAATATGATGATATAATTATATGTTGATGCTAAATGATGGAAATACTATGTATATGATGTATGTTCATCTTGCTTACTATCTCCATGCCAATGTGTTTATATGTTTTCTTACTCCCCGTTTTCTCTATTTCTGTTGTTGGAATGTATCTCTTTATGCAAAAGACGGTGAGCAGCCAGTGGAGGAGTGACTCTGAGGAGCCGCGACTCTAGTTAGGATTCATCAGTAGTTATAGTTGTTTTTAGTTTCAGTTTCAGTTGTATTCCGAGGATTTTATTCTGGAACGGTTATACCAACTCTGTATGTGACATCGGGGTTGGATTATGTTTTATGCTTTTGATGTTCATGTTTACGTTTTATATTTTTACAATTTTTTATGTTTTTTCGCATTGAGACGTTACAATGTGGTGCTTTCTATCCGGTTTTATTTTATGAAATAAATGCATGTTTTACTTTTATATCTTTACCTTTTAACACTTGTATAACATGCTGGATAGAGGGTGTCACAACTTTCATACTCTCACACTTAGTGAGTTCTTAGATCAAATCTATAAATCTCCTTGTTAGAGTTAGAGCCTGAAGAGGCTTGGTAGAGAAAGAATACTTGTAGCTTGAGGAGGTGTTGAATACTTGTAATCTATTTGGAGAATAGTGGGTAAAACCTTCAGGTAGAAGGGACTGGACGTAGCTCTTGGTTGGAAGAGAGTGAATCAGGATAAATCACTTGTGTGAATTTTCTAATCCCTATCCTTTATAGATTTTGGTTATACTAACTATTGGGTTTTGGGTCTGAGTTTGTTAACTCTCTAAAAAGTTTTTCTTGTTTGTGTGTTGCTTATTTTGTTTTGCTTGTGAAAAGGTTTAAGAAAAGGCTTTTTCGAAAAACTGTTAAGAAACACAATTCAACCCCCCTTCTTGTGTTTCCCCGTGTCAACTTCAGTTGGCATCAGAGCTCAGCCTCGAAAGGGTTGAGCATCTAACAAGTGCTGATGGAGTATGATCCAACCAGCATGGATACAGAAGGATAAGCAATCAACAGACCTCCTCTCTTTAATGGTAGTGATTATGACTTTTGGAAAAAGAGAATGATGGCTTTTCTTGATGCACAAAATATGGATATCTGGGAGCTGATTGAAACAGGCTACACTGAGATGAGAGGTAATGCTGGAGCTGCTATTCCTAGATCTCAATGGACTCCATAGCATAAAACTCAACATCAACTCAATCTGAAAGCTAAGCACTACCTGATGTGTGTTATCACCATATCTGAGCATGATAAAGTCCATAGTTGTAACACTGCTAAGGAAAAATGGGATACTCTTGCCCTAGCTCATGAAAGGTCATCCCAAGTCAAGGAGTCAAAGATAAGGATGCTGGTGAACTATTCAAAACGGCTGAACATGAAACCATAGATAAAATGTTTGGAAAACTCTAAACTATCACCAACAGTATTAGATCTCTTGGTAAGACCTATGAGAATAGAGATCATGTCAGAAAAAATTTGAGGAGCCTACATAAACAGTGGAGACCTAAGGTCACTGCTATTCAGGAGGCAAAGAACCTCAACACTCTCACTTTGGAGGAGCTTCTTGGATCTCTGAAAGTGCATGAGCTTGATCTCAATGAATAAGAAAGTTCCAAAAAAGGAAAGTTTGTTGCCCTAAAGGCAAATAAGGCTAGCTCATCCAAAGTTCTCAAAGCCGAGGAATCCTCAGATGAAGCAGACCCCTCTGATAGTGATGAAGGATCTAATGAGGATGAACTGTCTTTCATCTCCAGAAAAATTCAACATATGTGGAGAAAGAAAGGTGGTTTCATAAGGAAGCAGTTCAACAAAAAGTTCTTCAAGGAAAAATCAGACTCCAAAGAAAAAGGTCCACCTCTGTGCTTCGAATGCAAGAAGCCTGGTCACTTCAAAGCTGACTGCCCAGATCTGAAGGACAAAAAGAAGTTCTTCAAAAAGAAGAAGGGTTTGATGGCTACTTGGCAGGATATGGATCTGTCTTCATCTAATGAAGAAGATGAAGCTAAGGAAGAGGCAAATATCTGTCTCATGGCTGATACATAATCAAAGAGTGAATACACTGATGCTGAGGTAATGGATTCTGACCCATCCATCCTTCAAGATGCATTTGATGAATTATTGCACAACTCATCAATTCTGTCTCAAGAATATAGAAGTCTCAAAAAGAAATTTTCAAAACTATCTAAAGAATTTTATAGGGGTTCCATGTAAAAACTAAGTCTTGTAAATGAAAATAATAAACTTAATTCAGAGAATGTTAGTCTAATGGACAAGCTCAAGTGTGAGCCCAATGTTTCTTGTGAAGTTGCAAAATTGAAACAAGATGTGACATACCTGACAGACACTCTGTCTAAATTTGTAGGTGGCTCAGATAAACTAAATTTAATTTTAAAGTATTCTAGGTCACCTCATGATAAGTCTGGCCTTGGTTATGACAAAGAGAAGCATGAAGCATCTCATAAAAAGTCAAAACCACATACGTGTAATAGAGCTTCAAAAGCTCAAACACAACATGTTAAGACTAAATCGAGCCCGTCCAACACTTACTGTAAAGTATATCGAAAAGGTGGTCATATAACATCTAGATGCATACATCACAAGCATACCAAACATGCTCGTCCAGTGACTACTAACAAGAAAGGACCCATGTCAATCTGGGTACCTAAAGATAAGATTATACCTATTGCAGATTTGCTTAACAACATGAAAGAAACACATCTTGGTACTTGGACAGTGGTTGCTCACGTCACATGACGGGAGAAAGGTGTATGTTCCAAGACCTTAAACATAAAGATGGTGAGTGGGTTACCTTTGGAGGTAATCAGAAAGGAAAGGTCATTGGAGTGGGTAAAATTGGTAAACATCATTTTCCCTCTATTGATAATGTTCTTTTAATTAATGGTTTAAAACACAATCTGCTAAGCATAAGTCAATTATGTGATAGTGGGCTTGCTGTTTCTTTTTACAAGTACATGTGTAATGTAAACAAGACTAATGGATCACTCTTATTCACTGCCAAGAGGCAAAACAATCTGTATAAGATTGACTTGGAGGACCTCACAAATCAAAATGTCTCATGTCTAGTATCCATTGAAGATAAGCGATGGAGTTGGCACAAAAGGCTAGGTCATGCAAGCTTGAAATTAATTTCAAAGCTAAATAAGCATAACCTAGTGAGAGGATTATCAAACCTAAAGTTCAAATTTGATGCTCTCTGTGATGCATGTCAAAATGGAAAACAATTTAATGGTTAATTTGAATCTAAGAATACTGTTAGTACCAATAGACCATTAGAGTTGCTACACCTCGATCTGTTTGGACCAACAAGGACTGCCTCTGTCAGTGGGAAGAAATATGGTCTAGTCATAGTAGACGACTACACTAGATGGACATGGGTTATGTTCCTAGCTCACAAGGATGAGTCATTCAGGGTCTTCTCTATATTCTGCAAACGGGTACAGAATGAAAAAGGCATGTGTATCATTTCAGTCAGAAGTGACCATGGGGGAAAGTTTGAAAATGAGCTATTTCAAAAGTTCTGTAAAGAAAATGGTATACTTCACAACTTCTCAATACCTAGAACACCATAGCAAAATGGTGTGGTAGAAAGAACAAACAGATCTCTTCAAGAGATGGCTAGAACTATGCCCAATGACAACTCTGTCCCTAGACTCTTCTGGGCTGAAGCTGTTAATATTGCCTGCTACATTCAGAACATAATATACATTAGACCAATCTTGAATAAGACTCCTTATGATTTGTGGAAAGGAAGAAAACCCAACATATCTTACTTTCATCATTTTTGGTTGTAAATGCTATATATTAAATACTAAAGATCAACTTGGTAAGTTTGATGCTAAAATAGATAGTGGAATTCTATTAGGATATTCTGAGTCGTCGAAAGGATTTAGAGTTTACAATTCTAGAACTTTAGTAGTAGAAGAATGTATACATGTTAAATTTGATGGTAAGTAGCCTGATAAGAAATTATCAGAGCTTGATGAAGCTATTGCAGATTTGAATCTCAAAGATTCTGAAAAACAAGCAAATGTCAAACCTGATGATCATGTGGACGACCTTCAACAACATGAGTCAGAAACTTCAACTTCTCAACAGGAAAGTGTTCAGCGATCTTGGTACGTCAAGAATTATCATCCACAAGATCAAATCATTGGAAGCCCCAGTGATAAGCTAAGAACCAGATCTACATTCAGAGAGCAAGATGATTCTACTTTAGTCTCTGAGGTAGAACCAAAGACAATAGACAAGGCTCTATTGGATGAGGGCTGGATTCTAGCTATGCAGAAAGAACTAAACCAGTTTGAAAGAAGTGAAGTGTGGACTCTTGTGCCTTTACCAAAAGAAAAATCAGTTATAGGAACCAAATGAGTTTATAGAAACAAGCTTGATGAAAATGGTAAAGTAATAAGAAATAAAGCAAGACTTGTTGCACAAGGTTTTTCACAGGAAGAAGGTATAGTGATATGAACATGGATTAACAGAGCAAAGGACCAAGCATTGAAGACTCACATGGACCCATGACAAGGTCAAGGCTAAGAAGAGTCCAAAATACTCTAAAAAATAGTCCAAGATACTTAGTTAAGGATAGGACTTAGGACCTTTGTATAGAGTAGAGTTCATGTAATAAAGTAGGGATTAGGAACCTTGTATAGAGTAGAGTGCATGTAATAAAAGTGCTTATAAAAAAAACAACACTTGGGTAGTTTAGGCTTTTGGGCTTTTTCTTTGGGCTTAGGCTAACTGGGCCTCTTGTACCAAGCAGGCCAAACATAGGAATCCTACATTGGGCCAAGAGAGGCTCACACTTAGGATTAAGAGGGAAGGAGGTGCAACTTGCACCATTAGGGACGATGAGCACTTTTGCTCATCTATAAATGGGCTCCATGTAACTCATTTTGCAAGTTTGAATTCATTTGGAAGGTTTTCTCATACTTGAGATTTCTAGAGAGAGAGAGAGTTCTCCTCTTCTTAGTTCAAGATTTGAACCAATTGATTCTTATCTTGAATATCCTTATTCAAGTGGGAAATCTTCATTTGGCTTATCAAATTCAATCTTATTCTCCAAGAAGAATGCATTTGTGGCGCCTTCCCCTTCATCTTCTTCCTATTCCATTTTCTACAAGCTCTTTATATAATGATTCAGTTTAATTGAAGTGCACAACATAAGAAAATAAGAATAGCAGTGTTTATTTTGTCAAAAAAAAAAAAGAGTAGCAGTGTTTATTTAGTTTTTATTTGCAAAATGAAAATGTACAATAATACTTGAATGATATAAGCACAAGCAAATGAAATATTGTGCTAAACATGTGAATTTATGAATGCCTGTGCACTTTTTTATTTATTAATAATTTTATTATGTACTTGTTCTTCACTTCTATAAACAGAAAAAAAAAATTCCCAGGAGATTTGACCGAGGCATCAGTATCAGGAGCATGATTATCCATAATTTTATTCATTGGTTGACATAGGTGTAAACATGTGATATTTTATTATTTATTTATTAATTTATTTATTTATTAATTTATTATGTTTAGGTTGATTCAGCCCACTGGCTCGATATAGGACTAGGCTTGGCCATCAAATATATAGCCCGACCCAGCTTGATTTAACACTGTCTCGGGTGAGCTGGTCCGAGTGACCTAATTTGACAGCTCTAGCAAGCCAGCTTTGATAAGATATTATATTTTAAGTTGTTGTTCCTCCAACACTCCAAAGTACTAAAGGAGCTATTATCACTATTTGGAATATAAACACCTTCCAAATAAACTTGTAATTCTGATCTCTTTGTTCTCATTGGAGCAAATTCTTCCTTTTCACGCACAATGTTCATGATTTGGTCAAATCCAATTATGGGTGTAAGAGGTTGGATTGTTTCCACCATTATGTCCTTCTATAGAAGATGACTTTTGCAAACTCAAAGACACATACTTATCATATAGTTCTTCCAATGAATTCCCCACTTTTTTTATGTTTTCTTTTGAAACTTCTTTAGTTTTATATATCATGGGAAAACATATATTAACAATGTGAAATTTGCATTTAGGATTTAAAACACTAGCAATGACCATCAACAAATTACATTCCCCCAATATTTGTCAAACTTAAGTTTCATTGGAGCCGCCATCTCTCTCATGAAAAGATCCCAATCTTCAGCCGCATTATCAATTACTTGTTTCACCCTCCAAATTTTAGCGAGATACAAATTAGAAGTAGGATACTCACTACCTGAGATCACATGAGTAGCTAGATTAAACACTTCAGGAAGTCTACAAACTATCAACTTTGTTCCAATCTTCAAGTGAAGGTACATAATCATAATGTGGCTCTCTTTCCTTATAAGCTGTGAAGACAACCTTAAATTTCAAAGTGGTTGACAACATAAGAAATGTTGAATTCCATCTTGTTGGACCATCAATAATAAGTTTCCTATCTTTCATGCGCTTTTGCTCAACAATATCACGTAAAGTCTTTAACTTGCATCATTGTAGTTAATATCAGAGTTATCAATCCCAGATAGTGTAGCGTAGCGGCCAATCCCGAAAACGCTTTTACGGGATAGCGTGTAGTGGGACGGCCGTTATTTTAGGCTGGTGGTGAGAACTGAGAAGGAAAGAGGGAGAGGTAGAGGGGAAAAAGGAATGGGGTGGGAGGGAGAAGAGAGGGGAGGAAGAGGTGAGGCTCTGAAACAGAAAAAGAAAAATAACAATAACAACGTAAGGGAAAAGATAGTGAGAGGAAGAGTAAGTAAAAGAAATAAGGGTAAAATATAAATTTTAGTTTCGATAATTGAGGGTAAACAAGTCATTTAAATAAATAGAAAGAGGGCAAAACAGAGAATATGTGAGCTAAAGAGGGCAAAATAGAGCATTTGGGAGTTAAAAGAGGGGGTAGAATAGGAACACCATATGAAAGAATGAGCAAAACTTTAAAAAAAAAACCTAGATCTAAAATCCCAGCCGCTAGAGAGCAAGACCTGGTCGTGGGAGAGAAGACCCAACCGTCGAACAGGGGCATCGGCGGTTAGGTGTGGCCGAAAGAGGATCGTTGGAGGGCTCTGTCAACGGTATGTCGGCCCCACCAAACAAAAACGGCCCAGAAGCGCCCGCTCCTTCGTATTTCGACGCTTTTTCAGTCGCGAAAGCAGTCGCTACCGTCGCGACAGGAAAGCACTCTGCCACGCCGCTCGAGTGGCGGCCACCCGCCGCTCCACTCCGCCCCACCGCTATAGCACCGCTAAAGCGCTCGATTGACTACTCTGGGTAATATACTTCACACTTTCACAAATATTTAAAATAATATCCTTAATCTTACCAAGGCCATCTTGCACTAACAAATTTAATATGTGTGCACAACATCTAAAATGAAACAAAGCACCACCAAGAAATAATTTACTACATAGAGATAAGTTCTCCTTGAGATTTCTAAGACATTAATCATTATAAGCGGCATTATCAACAAACATTGAAAAAGATTTACTTTCAATAACCCATGCTTTCAAACACTTAAAAATTGCATTCGCCACATCAATTCCATGCCTTGGAGCAGACACTTAACAAAACTCAAAACTCTCTTTTGAAGCTTCCACCCAGCATCAATGAAATGACCGATAATGACCATATATTCAGCTACTTGGTATCTTTCAGCTACTTGGTGACTCGATTTCCACATATCCATAGTTAAACTAACCTTACTCACACCCATAGACTCTATCTTTAGATTTTCATAAGGTTACTCGTAAAACTGCAAAAGGTGATTGTTTAGCTCTATATGAGACGGGAAAAAAAGTTGAAGATGGAGTTGATGAGTGTGAGTAAGGTTAGTTTAACTATAATTATGTGGAAATCGAGCCACCAAATAGCCGAATATATGGTCATTTCACTGATGCTGGGTGGAAGCTTTAAAAGAGAGTTTTGAGTTTTGTAAAGTGTCTGCTCCAAGGCATGAAATTGATGTGGTGAATACAATTTTTAAGTGTTTGAAACCATGAGTTATTGAAATTAAAGATTTTTCAATATTTGTTGATAATGCCGCTTATAATAAATTATGTCTTAGAAATCTTAAGGAGAACTTATCTCTAAGTAGTAAATTATTTCTTGGTGGTGTTTTATTTCATGTTAGATGTTGTGCACACATTAAATTTGTTAGTGCAAGATGACCTTGGTAAGATTATGTTGGTCCTAATGACTCAGATGAAGACCACAAAGTCCCTGACCACAATACAGACACACAAAGAAAGCAACAACCACACAGGAAATACTACAAACACTTGGTAGGCAAAGTAAAATTCAGAAAATTAAACAAGAAAGGGATTGAAGAAAGCACACACAAGATTTATGTGGTTCGATCAATGTGATCTACATCCATAGGAGATAGCAACACCACTAAGAATCAATGATCACAGTTTACAATAGAGAACTCCTTGAATTTGTCACTCCCCTGTTCACAAGAACATGAACAAACCCCAAGCTTATCTCTCTATTTTCACACAAACCCAAGATCAATCTATTCTCACTTGATTTTCTCTCAATCTCTATGAATCAATTACAATGGATACACTCAATGTATCTTGACGAAAATCAGAGCTCCAAGAAGACTAGAATCTTGCACAAAATCACTCAACTAATACATTTGCATGTTGTTGCAGAAACGGATCATAACAGCTTTTGTAGTCGCACCATAATCGATTATGTTAATGCCATAATCGATTATGCCTTCACTGATTGCACTTCTGCGTTTCTGGAATTTCCCGTAATCGATTATGCTAATCAATTACACCTCCTCTGCCTGATTCTGGAAACCCATAATCAATTATGCTAATTGATTACGCCTTCTCTGTTATTTCTGGAAAACCACATAATCGATTATGCTAATCGATTATGCCTTCTCTGCTCAAGTTCCATATTTCTGCAAACGTATGTAATCGATTATGCTAATCGATTACAAGTTTTATGCCAGTCCCATAATCGATTATGCAGACACCATAATCGATTATCCTGCTGAAAACTCAACTTTGCTGATTTTGAGGCATCTTTCAACATTTCTCCACCTTGACTCCAAATCAGAGACCTTTTAGACCAAAATCAATCACCAGTGTGCTGTGAGTGCTGCTCCCCCACTTATGGGATTTACGCTTCATAGAAGTTGATCAAGTCCAAGCAAGTCTTGAACTTTGATCTAGGTAATGACTTAGTGAACCTATCCACTGGATTGTCTTCCGTAGCTATTTTCTCAATCTTTACCTCTTTAGATTCTGCCACATCTCTAATGAAGTGAAGTCTGATATCTATATGCTTGGTCCTCTCATGGTAAACTTGATGATTTGCCAAATGTATAGCACTTTGGCTGAGACACCTCGTTGTGCCCCGGTGTTTTATTAGATTAATTACCTTCTTAAATCAATTCTTAATCGTGTGCTTATCGTGAAAATACGTAAAAATTAAAAACTTATTTAATTATCATATAACTTCTACAAATTTAAAACACAATAACTTTAACATATATAAATACAGACTTAGTTGTTCATTACAATACCAAAACACTGTTGATGGTATCCTCTCAGTAGGATCCCTCACAGGCATAAACTTAATAACAGACATACTTAGCGGAAATATAAAAATTCTCCTTAGACACACTGGCCATAATGTCTATACTCTAATCGCCATGGATCACAGGTCGACCCCCAGTGTCGGGTTCGTCCATATAGAGTTTCGTCCAGCTCCTCCGCAACATAACCCTCCATCGAGTCTTCTAACGTAAACCAAAGTAACCCACAAAAATACAGAAACATAGGGAATAAGAAACAGTTCTATCATCAAAAAGCGGAAAAGAGTCATAGTAAATCATACAGTAATTGTCACAGATAAATAACACACATAACTAACAGATCACCCTCAAGTTAATATATCATCCTCTACCCCCAATCTCATGCTACTCAAAGACACCATAGTTGCACACCTATTTCCTAAGGTGGAAGTCGTCTCGCGAGAACTCTTGATTTTACGTGTATTATATTACCAATACACGGTGTATTATATTAACAATACACAGAAGTGTTTTACGTGTATTATATTACCAATACACAGTGTATTATATTACCAATACATAGAAGTGTTTTACGTGTATTATATTACCAATACACGGTGTATTATATTACCAATACACAGATGTCCTTGCGTATTATATTACCAATACACTTGTGTCTTTGTGTATTATGTTACCAATACACTTTTGTCCTTGTGCATTATATTACCAATACACGGTTGTGGACAACAACACCTATACTTGAATCTCACCAACCCGTTTTAACAACATCCTAGTGCCTTAACCTTCCATTAGAACTTGACACATATTCTATGCAATAACACCTCTTTAACATACATCATCTAGGTTAGGCACTTCTAAATCATTATTATCCTCACACCCAAAACAATCATCTCATAGACAACATATATATCTTTGCTTAAAACCACTAAGCATAATAATACAAACCAGGCAGATCATGCATAACACAATATCAATCAAAATATTCCCATATCACCAATCATAGCACAAAATCAATTCAATAAAGGTAATAAATCAAATCAACCATCAACAATATAAAATCAACCAAATATCGATAAACCTACAATACCCGAATCACCATTGGTTTTTCAGAAAATGTTTCCAATGTGATTTTGGTCTTGTCGATTACTCGACTACTGGTAGGGTTTAGGTCGCCCTACACAATTATTATATAATCTACTACTTATCCATTCCGAAGATAGGTTGGTTCTTTCCCCCACCTGGGTTATCACCGGACTCCCGAACTCGAAGCTCCTCTTTGTCACACCACAAAGTACTAACTCCACCTTTTGCAAAGGTAAGGAGATTAGATGCTCGAAGAGGTATACCACGAACGTTATCGTTTCCTCCGCGATGGAAGTCTAAGGTTATGAACACAAAATCACAAGTTAAAATCAAACAAGAACACTAAACCACAAGGTATAGGTTCGGCCAAGACTAGTTCTTAGGGTTAGAGACTCCCAAAAATTATACAACTCATGGATTTATGATCCTTAAGTGTTAGGAGTTCATAAACAATGATCACTTAACAAAGTTGAATTAAAAACCCACTAAGTTATAAACTCAGGGTATTCGGCCAAGGCTAGTAAAATAGGCTAGCATTCACTAAACTTTCCAATCTCTTTGGTTTAGCATCCATATGTATTAAGGAGCTCAAAACCATGATCATTTTGGAAAAATAAGAACAAAGTATCCTAGGTCCATAACCTTCTAGGTTCGGACTTCATAGGATTTATAGGTTAGAAATCTTTAAACTTTCCAATCTCTTAGACTTAGCATCCAAATATCTTATGGAGCTCAAGTCCATGATCATTTTGGAAAACAATGGAAACTTAAACATTCCAATCTCTTAGACTTAGCATCCAAATATCTTATGGAGCTCAAGTCCATGATCATCTTGGAAAAATGAAAGTAATACATCCTAGCTTTAATAACATAGAATAAACAAGTTATAAATCCTTAAACTTTCCAATCTCTTATACTTAGCATTCAAATATGGTATGGAGCTCAAGTCCATGATCATTTTGGAAAACAATGGAAACTTAAACATTCCAATCTCTTAGACTTAGCATCCAAATATCTTACGGAGCTCAAATCCATGATCATCTTGGAAAACAATGGAAACTTAAACATTCCAATCTCTTAGACTTAGCATCCAAATATCTTATGGAGCTCAAATCCATGATCATCTTGGAAAATAATGGAAACTTAAACATTCCAATATCTTAGACTTAGCATCCAAGTATCTTATGGAGCTCAAGTCCATGATCATCTTGGAAAAATGAAAGTAATACATCCTATCTTTAATAACATAGAATAAACAAGTTAGAAATCCTTAAACTTTCTAATCTCTTAGACTTAGCATCCAAACATCTTATGGAGCTTAAGTCCATGATCATTTTGGAAAAATAAAAACTCACATATCCTAGCACCTAAACACTAAGTTTCGGCCATCATAGGATGATGAGGAAAATATTCTTTGTTTAATAATAACTCTTAGGTTTAGAATCACAAGGTATTAAGAGTTCTAAATCCATGATCATACTTGGAAAGTTGAAACATAGTATCCTAGGCTTACTTATTCATATTTTCAGTCATCATAGGAACAAGCTATCAAAACTTCCAAGATTTATAAATTTAAGATCAATGGATAGTTAGAAACTCAAACACATGATCATATTCCAAAAGTTGAAACAAAAACTTCCTAGGTCACAAATACAAGCATTTTGCCTTCATTGGAAGAGATAGGTAGAGATTTTTTTTTACACAACCTCTCAGAATGTGAAAATATAAGTTAATACAAGACCATAGAAAGTGGTTTCGACTCAAAAGGAGTTTTCTACCATTTTAGAGAGATTTTAGAAGTTTAAAGCATATAAAGAACACATAAAGTAAACTAAGAAATAAAAGATGAAAGTTGCAAAAAGATTCATATGAGACCATTACCCTTAGTATAAGGAAGAACTTTAATGAAGAACTTAAGTAGAAAAGATGAATAAAAACTAAAGATTTAAGAGCTTGAACTTTTAGAAGAAAGAAGAAGATGAAGGTTTAATGGAGGTTGAAGGAGGAAGATGATGAAGTGAAAATGAAAGGGGTATATAGAGAGAGGGGAGAGAGTGGCACGAAATTGAGGAGAGATGAATGAGCTTGGAGAGCAAGTTTTGACCTTGTGCCTTGTTTGGTTGAAGAGGAAAGAGAAAAATATGTTTTTAGAATATAATATGATATATTTCAAAAAGTCCATCATGACCACTTTTTAGGAGATAGCTTAGGCCATACCTCTAGTGAGTCACCTCACTCCCTCATCTCACCTCAAGCCTTTTATGTCTCCTATTCTGCTCCATTTCGTACCCGGTTACATTTCCGATCGTAATTCTTCCGACGTTTTCACCCGAATAAAATATTTTATTTTATTTTTGAACAAAAATTTACAAAATAACCAAAGTTGAAGGAAACATAATAAAAACACTAACTATCTCGTTCACGGGTCAAAATTAGGTTTTCTGCACAGTAAACTTGTACCGGCAGTGAAAACGCAGACCGGCTTTCGTCTGAATTTTCAACCGAAAATTTTACCGTAACCCTCTACCATAAAGTAGACTATGAATATGATTTTATTTTAATCAAAACACTTTCTAACTCTCAAATTTAAAATATAATTTAAGTATATTTTAACCGGTTGAACAACATCATTAAAATCAGGCTGTTACATTGGCTACCACAATGGATCGTGACACAATCTTGCGTTATCCCTAATTCACCAATCATCCCTTTTAGCCAAATGGCTTCCTTTACTCCTTCTGCAAGCGCAATGTGCTCGACTTGTGTGGTTGATAATGCTACCACAGGTTGCAATGTTGATTTCCAACTAATAGTTGTCCCAAACAAAGTAAACACATACCCGAATAATGACTTCCTAGTGTCCATATTCCCTACATTGTCCGAATCAACATACCCAACAAGAGCATCATCCCCTTGAGCTGTCTTCTTGTACCTCAAACCAGATTTCTGTGAACCATTCAAATACCTCAATACCCACTTCAAAGCCTCCCAATGAGCTTGACCCGGATTTGCTATGAACCGACTAACAATGCTAACCGCATGCGCCAAATATGGTCTACTGCAAACCATACCAATCATGACACTTCCTACTCCACTTGCATATGGAATAGAATTCATCTTGATCCTTTCCTCTTCGGTGCTAGGAGCTTGGGTAATTGAAAGCTGTGTGATGACCCAAAGGTGTGCTACCGGTTTGGATTGATGCATCCTAAATCGTTTCACAACCTTCCTCAAGTAGCCATTTTGAGATAAGAATAATTCCCCCTCTTTCCAGTTTCTTACAATATCCATCCCAAGTATCCTCTTTGCAATTCCAAGATCCTTCATCTCAAATTCAAAATTCAACCTCTCTTTGAGCATGCCAATCTCATCCTTTCTAGAGCTAGCTATAAGAATATCATCCACATATAGAAGCAAGAAAAGAACACAATCTTCTCCTCTTCTCAATATGTAAACACAACTGTCATAACTACTCCTTAGAAATCCATATCTCAATAGAAAATCATCAAATTTTTTATACCACTGTCTAGGACTTTGTTTTAAGCCATATAGTGATTTTCTCAAGAGAGATACCTTTGACTCATCCTCCGCGAACCCTTACGGCTGTTGTATGTAGATAGTCTCCTCTAGATTCCCATGTAGAAAAGCTGTCTTGACATCCAATTGTCCTAACTCAAGATCATATTGATTGACAATTGACATCAAAATTCTTATAGAACAATGTTTTACCACAGGTGAGAAGATCTCATTGTATTCAATCCCCTCCACTTGTGTAAAACCATTCGCCACAAGCCTTGCCTTGTACCTTGTCTTCTCAACTCCCGGAATACCTTCCTTTTTCTTGAAGATCCACTTGCATCCCACTGCCCTCTTATTCTTGGGTAGATCCACAAGTGTCCAAGTTTGATTCTTGTTCAAAGATTCCATTTCCTCATTGATTGCTTGCAACCAATGTTGACCTTCCTTGCTTTCCATAGCCTCTTTGAAGTTCCTTGGTTCTGAGTCATGAATCTCCTCAGCCGCATTAAGTGCATAACATATAAGGTCCGCATACCCGAATCTCCTAAGAGGTACAATATTTCTTCTAGTCCTATCTCTGGTCAACGGATAGTTAGATTCCTCCGGTGGTTGTTGATTTGTAACCTCTGCTGGTTGAGGACTCTCATCTCTAGTAGCACATGTAGGAGACTCCACCTCAAACTGAGTATTCTCCTTTGCCATATCTGAGTTGCTTTCCTCTAGGTTTCTGCACATCATAACCATTCTAGTCTCATCAAATGTGACATCTCTACTAATGAACCACCTTGATTCCCCAGGTTCCAACCTCCACGGCTTGTAGCCCTTCACACCCTCTGGATAGCCAATGAAAAAACATTCCACTGCACGAGCATCAAGTTTGTCTTGCCTAACATGAGCAAATGCTAGAGCCCCAAATATCCTCAAGTTAGAGTAGTCAGCCGGTTTACCACTCCACACTTCCATAGGTGTCTTGAAGTCTATTGCTAACGATAGACATCTGTTAATCAATACACTGCTGTACTTGCAGCTTCTCCCCATAAGCTCTTGGGCAGCCCAGCTCCCAAAAGCATGCATCTCACACGCTCCAGAATAGTCCTATTCATCCTTTCATCTAGTCCATTCTGCTGAGGTGTTCGTGCTACAGTTTTATGCCTTTTAATGCCCTGTTTCCTGCAAAACTCGTTAAACTGCTCTGAAACAAACTCCAGGCCATTGTCAGTCCTTAAAACTTTCAGTTTAGTTCCCAGTTGATTTTCTACAAGAGTGTGCCATTCCTTAGACTTTTCAAATGTTTCAGATTTATTTTTCAAAATATAAATCCACACTCTTCTAGAAAAGTCATCAATAATGGTGAGAAAATAGGAACCCCCTCCATGAGTTATCACTCTTGAATGACCCCAAAGATCCGAGTGAACATACTCAAAAGGCCTACTAGAAACATGCATACCCGAACCAAATTTCACTCTATGTGATTTACCTAGTATGCAATGATCACAAAATTTCAGCTTATCCAATTTATCACCATTTATCAAGTTTTGATTACATAGCTCAACTAAACCTTTTTCTCTAACATATCCTAGTCTCAAGTGTCATAACATATTTTTATCATGTAGAGTTTGGCTAGCAATAGATGCATGATCAATAACAGTTGAACCATCAAGAATATATAATCTGTTCCTCTTAGTTCCCTTATCAACTATTAATGAACCATTAGAAATATTTATCATGCCATGTTCAATTTTAGTTGAATATCCTAACACATCAAACATGCTTATAGATAACAGATTTCTCTTAAGTTCAGGAACATACCTCACGTCTTGCAAAAGGATTTCACGGTTGTCATACATTTTCAGCCGGATAGTACCCATACCTTGCACTTTGCACGATTTGTTGTTTCCTAGAACCACCACTCCTCATTCTTTGAGCTCCAAAGACTCGAAGTAGTCTTTCAAGGGACATATGTGATATGTACATCCAGAATCCATAACCCAATTCCTCTGCGTTTTCGAGGTAGATGCCACCAACACTCCCGCACTCTCACAGCCATCTGAAACAACCACTACATCCGCTGAGTCATGAGTCTTTCGTGGCTCCTTGCCCTTGTTGTTAGGACAATCCTTCCTACAATGATCGACCTTGCCACAATTGTGACATTTGGACTTCGACTTTGGTTGAAACCTTGACTTCACCTTGGACTTCTTCCCCTTCAATCATTTCTTCTCATTTCTGCCCTTTGAGACATTCAAACCCTCTCCATTATCTTCGGATCTAAGCTCCTGTTGTTTTTGAAGCTCCTTGGTTCTAACCGAAGTTTGAACCTTATCTAAAGTAATGGTTTGGTCCTTGCCATAAAGTATAGCATCTTTGAAATTCTCAAAAGACTTTGGTAGAGAATTGATTAAGAGCAAAGCCTTGTCCTCATCATCAAGTTTCACCTCAATGTTCTCCAAGTCATCAAGAATCTTGTTGCACTCAACGAGTTGCTCCGATGTCGTTCTTGATTCAACCATCTTGAAAGAATATAGTTGTTGCTTCTACAATAGCCTATTTGCTAGAGACTTAGTCATGTACAAGGACTCCAATTTGACCCACATTGCCGCAGTTGTCTTCTCCCTTGTAACCTCCCTTAGTGCCTTATCACCAAGACACAATATGATAGCACTTCTTGCCTTGTCTACCATATCATCCTTCTCCTTTTGAGAAAGCGTGGAGGGCATTCTCTCCACACCCTTCAAAGCGTCTGCACATCCCAGCTGTATCAAGATTGCTTCCATCTTGATTCTCCATAACCCGAAATCACTATTTCCAGAGAAATTTTCAATGTCGTATTTGGTACCCATGGTTCAGCCTCTTCGTTCTTCTTCCGATTTCCCACAGACGGCACCACTTGTTGGTCCTAACGACTCGGATTAAGACCACAAAGTCCCTGAACACAATACAAACACACAAAGAAAGCAACAACCACACAGGAAATACTACAAACACTTGGTAGGCAAAGTAAAATTTTGTAAATTAAACAAGAAAGGGATTGAAAAAAGCACACACAAGATTTACGTGGTTCGATCAATGTGATCGACATCCGCGGGAGAGAGCATCACCACTAAGAATCAATGAACACAGTTTACAATAGAGAACTCCTTGAATTTGTCACTCCCCTGTTTACAAGAATATGAACAAACCTCAAGCTTATCTCTCTATTTTCACACAAACCCAAGATCAATCTACTCTCACTTGATTTTCTCTCAATCTCTATGAATCAATTACAATGGATACACTCAATGTATCTGGACGAAAATCAGAGCTCCAAGAACCCTAGAATCTTGCACACAATCACTCAACTAATACATTTGCATGCTGTTGCAGAAACTGATCATAACAGCTTTTGTAGTCGCACCATAATCGATTATGTTAATGCCATAATCGATTATGCTTTCACTGAATGCACTTCCGCGTTTCTGGAATTTCCCATAATCGATTATGCTAATCGATTACACCTCCTCTGCCTGATTCTGGAAATCCCATAATCGATTATGCTAATCGATTACGCCTTCTCTGTTATTTCTGGAAAACCACATAATCGATTATGCTAATTGATTATGCTTTCTCTGCCCGAGTTCCATATTTCTGCAAACGTATGTAATCGATTATGCTAATTGATTACAAGTCTTCTGCTAGTCCCATAATCGATTATGCAAACACCATATATAATCGATTATCCTGCTGAAAACTCAACTTTGCTGATTTTGAGGCATCTTTCAACAGAATAAGGATATCATTTTTAATATTCGTGAAAATGTGAAGTATACTAACTACAATGATGCAAGGTTAAAGGCCTTTTGTGATGTTGAGCAAAAGCGCTTGAAAGATAGGACGCTTATTATTGATTGTCCACAAGATGGAATTCAATGTTTCTTATGTTGTCAATTGCTTTGAAATTTAAGACTGTCATCATAGCTTATAAGGTAAGAGAGCGGCATTATGATTATTCACCTTCACTTTATGACTGTAACAAAGTTAACAAAGTTTGTAGACTTCTAGAAGTTTGGATGGTGGATCAAGTAACTGATAATGCAAAAGAAGGTGCGAAACTCATTGGAAGAATTATATGATGAGTATGTGCATCTAAGTTTGCAAGAGTCATCTTCTACAAAAGGACATAATGGTGGCAACAATCCAACCTCTTCCACCAAGTCTAGATCTTCATTCATCACTCGATTTGACCAAATCATGAGCATTGTGAGTGAAAAGGAAGCAATTCCTCCAATAAGATCGGAATTACAAATTTATTTGGAAGGTGTTTATATTCTTGATAATGATAATAGCTCCTTTAGTGCTTTAGAGTGGTAAAGGAATAACAACTTAAAACATTAGATTTTTCAAAGTTGGTTGCTGATATACTAGCTATTCCAATTTCAACCGTGGCATCAGAGTCTACCTTCAGTGCTGGAGGTAGAGTTATTAACGAATATCGTTCTAAGTTGAATGAGCAATCTATTGAGGCACCCATTTGCGACGGGAACTGGCTTCGCCACAACTATAATTTGAAGAGAAGGTCAAGGGCTAAACTTTATATTTGTCATATTTGTTTCTTATATCTGTTAAGTACATTGTTATTTTTCAGTCTAAAGACAAATCTTTTTCTTTTTTTGAAGGTGGATAAAGGATACAAGGGATCACCTTCAAGATTTGATGCATTTTTGCTGCTTACTGATTTTGTTTATGTTGAATCTGTTAGCATTGTTTTTTATCATAAAGTGGAATTCAATTCAAAGTTCTTAAACTGTCATTGGAATTCAATTCAGTAAATTTAATGTTTATCGAGCCTATTTATTTTAGGATGAAACAATTCAGAACTTGTGGGATAGCTTTACTTTTCTAGCTATTGAAATTTGGGAGCTTATAGAAGTTTGGAAATTGGAATCTTGTTATCACTATCAACTTTATATGCGATTTCTAATTTCAAATATATGCATTTCTCTGTTATTGCCTCTACAATAGGAAAAAATGACAGTGAAAACTGAAAACTGAGTATTGCATTGCCTTGAGACTTCATTGTAACATGATTTTGCACAAGGTACCCGAGCAATATTGGTGGATACGGATCAAGTTCTCTCTTTTCGCATGATTTTTATACTTCTATTCTGATAGACAAACTTTAATGTTAGTTGTTCGCTAAACCATGAAAGTATAGGTGCAATGGACATGTCTGCAAGAGAGGAGCAATGTCCTGCTATATTTTTATTAAAGAATGGGTATTTGGGTCTATTTGAATCTTTATTGCTGGTAAAGAAAAGCAGAATTCATTTGATATATGTACAATTATTATTAATTAATGTTCATTCATTTATGTAATACATTAGAATCTTGATGACTTTTCATGATTATAACTTCACTACTCATCCAAATAATGTTCTATGTTTGGAGAGTGTTGTCTGAATGATGTTATTCTGAGTTAGACTCTACAGTGGTTGTTGATATGATTCACTTTGGTTCTACTCATATTGCTTTCCTCCAACCTCTTGGACCCTCTCCTCCAAGAGGTCATTTCTATTCTCCACCTCCTGGATTGGAGAACTTTGGTTGTTCATACTTTCAAAGAAGCAAATCACTGCGTGAATTTATTGGCTAATGAGGGTCATTCATCCTCTTTTGATGGTGTTTTGCTTGAAGACAGCTTTCCCATGCTTGGTTTATTTTTGTTGCATGATGTGAGAGGCAGTTCTTGACCTCAGGTTGCTTAGTTTTTTCCTCCCCCGTTTGTTAACAAAAAATAAAAATGTTATTCAGTATTTCATGATATATCTCAATGTTTTTCTTAATTAGCCTGTACCCAAAAAGGTCGAAAAAGAAAAGGGGACATTATGTTTTGTATTAATAAGTAATTCACTTCTCTTAAATCAATTTAAGTGTTTCAATTTTTTTAACCGATAAATATTTTTTTTAATGGGCCAATTTTAAATAGGCGAGAACTTGAGCCTGATAGCCTCTTTAGAGATAGACTTAACCGCCTATTTGAAGGCCTTAATACAAATATGCTTTTAAAGGCTAACATACCAAACCAAACTTTTAAAAAGTGGGACAAAATTTAAAGGAGTAAATAGCCAATTTGGTCCCTTGAGAGTCAAGGCAAATAATAATTTCCAAAATTAATTATTAATATCTCTTTATTATTTTATGCTTTATTATACGTTTATTTGGCATAACCATATTACAATTTATTATAACTTTACAATTACACTAAAGGACTAAAAACCTATCTTCTTCCTTTTTGTCTTTATTAAATTCTTTTACATCAGACCTCACCATAAATTGCCCATACCAAACCCTTCTTGGGGTAAATTTTGTAAACCTCAAGTCGCTTCGGCCGCATTCTACAACATGAGAAAAGATATTTATTGAATTTATGGTAGTCTTCAGGAAACTTTAAATCTCCCACAAGGTATGTGAAACCCCATTTTCTCCGAACTAGTTACCTTTTCATCCCCAGTCCCGTAGATCTAACCAACTTATTCTCACTTCAAAAGGATTTGCAAATTAATTCATCAATCAAGGCATAATTCCTTGGCATTCATCATCATCGTATACCACCAAACTTGACCTTTCTTAAAGCTTCTCCCTGTTGATCTTTGTCAAATCATAAAACTCCGAATCCTGCCATATTTTCCAAGTTCCCTCCCTAAATCCCTCTCCTCCAAGTAGGTCCTTTCTTTTCTGGATTGGAGAACTTTGGTTGTTCATACTTTTCAAACTCCTCAATTCACCTCTAAACTTTTATTTTGGAACTCTCAAGACTCTCCCCTTGCTTGCTCTCTTCTCTTTTCCTCCTCCTTCTAATTTCCTTTATGTTCAACTCCATCTTCTTTTGCTTCACCTTTTGGATCACCTTTGTTGCAGAATGTCATTGTTTCCTCAGGTCTTATTCCTCAGGTTGACCTCTCACACCTCCCCAGGTATGCTCCTCTTCCTCAAACCCCTTTCTTAACCTCCCACCACATTCAAAAAACCTCCCTTCCCCCACTTCCCTGTTCATCACCTCCACCACCACTTTTTCCTACCTTTCCTTTCACCCCACTCATCAAATTCAACTTCCTAACCCCACCCATTTTCCTCCTCAACACAAACTCACCCAAAGCTCATCCCCATCCATCCCATCAAGCGCCACCTTGGAACCCAATTGCTCATTTGATTTAGACCCATTATTGTCAACAACTTCCACCTTGAAACTCTTTTAAAACACATTTAAGTGTCTCAAATTTTTAACACCGATACATCCTTCTCCTTCTCTTCTCCCGAATCCTCATCTCAAAGAGGCAACAGAAGGAACAAGACTGATAGCCAAGGAAGAAGAAGATAGACTCAACAGCCTATTTGAAGGCCTTAATACAAATATGCTTTTAAAGGCTAACATACCAAGCCAAACTTTTAAAAAGTCAGACCAAGCTTAAATAAAACCTTTAACAAGTGATGGACACACCTAGGCTTATAATTTTTTAAACAGACCAAAGCCCTATTCCCACCCCTGGCAGGTTCGAGTTTTAAAAAATTATTTCATTGCTTCAGGCACAACTCACAAGTACTGAAAGGAAATGAGTAAATCAATAAGTAACATATATTACAAAAGCTAATCAGCAAAGTTTAAATTTTTATAAACATTACAACCTAAAACACAAACACTCAAGATGAATGCAACTAGTGGCCCCAACCTGAAAGCACCGACACCCCAAATTACATTAGCCAATCCAACGTTACTCCCCAACACCAAATCAACACGAATAACCATTGTTCTCTCCCCTTGAATGTGGCTCAGCGTGCAGTCGAAATTGCAATATGTGCACTTCCTTGAAACTAATGAAGGACTACTTTCACAAGAACATAAAGGTAATCAAATGAATGCTTTGATGAAAGCAATAAATAACCAGCGCCACTTGCTCAGCCTCTTGTCTGTCGAGTGTTGTAGGATTTGCAGTGCAAGCATTTTTGTCCCACGAAATGGAACTGAACGTGAGAAAATTTGCCGCAATCATTGCACAGGATCCAAACCTGTTCAGCATAACACCATTTGTCCATCATAATCAGCAGGTAACTTACTACTAGATTCAAATTCAAATTGTAATAAAATCACAAATTCCCCAACCTCCCATATAACCTCTCTCCCATCCTTAACATTCATGGCAACAAAAAGACATGATATAAATCAATGGCATAGATACTGCTATTGTATGGTTACATTGAATCATCAAGAGGAAAAATGGAACTAACCATTTTTTGATATGGTGCAGGCATTGGTGTAGCAGCAATCTCCAAGTCAAACTTCTCCCAAACCTTTGTCATATCACAGACTGACTTTGAGCAGAGAGGGCATGCATATCTAATGAAGAATCAAATATGAGGGTCAGGACAATTTTTCAGATAGATATGGAGAGGTAAGGAGACAAGAGGAGCTCTGGGAAACTCACTGCAAATGTTCTCTCATTTCCTCCAGGCAGCTCTTATGGATTGTATGTCCACAGGGCATAACAATGACACCTTTTGTGGATTCAAACAAATACTGCAATCACAAATTTTGGTGCGCTCGAATCAGCCTTCAGTAATTCAAACAACTGGTGGAGGTAATCATGGCATTTAAATCATGAAAGTTGTAAAATGTTACCTCACAACAAATGGGGCAATCATGATGCATTGCTCGTTCCACGCAAGGGTGACTGTTTTTTAGCAGAATTGAGTAGCAACAACCTATGCAAAGAAATAATGGAAGTAATGATCAAACAGGTAATATATTTTAAAATAATCACATTGCTACTAAGTACTTACTAAAAAGCAAAGGAATGATGTACCAAGAAAAAAAGCAAGGGAATGAACAATAATTACCACACTTGTTGCAATGGAAAACATTATCACGTCCTCCAGTTCTGCATTAAAAAACATCAGAATGAATCGGTCAGAATTCGAGACGAAGCACAATCAATATAAGAAAGCAGAATACAAGACATACTTGGTACAAATGACATTTAAGTCATGCATAGAACAGATAAGGACACAACATTGCATTTCCATTTTTATTTTAGTTTTTTGTAAAATTCCCCAAAATCAGGTGGGGAACTAGACTACTTTGGTAGTTTAGTTATGGGCTAAAGGAGAAAATATTATTATTGGGGGGGGGCAAATTAAAATTTAATTTTACAATAAAATAATATTAAAAACAAATTCAAATGATGAAATTTAATTTTAAAATCTAAAGGAAAATTTCTTCCCACCACCACCCAGTTTCAAACACAATGTTGCGCTGCCCCTGCCTAAAAATGCAGAGGAGTCGGCATTTCAGACAAATAACCAGATTGGCAGTTCATACCTGCAAATTCCACAGCCACTGCAGTGGTACTGCTGCTTAGATATCTGCAGCACATACAAGAAATAAGAGTTAACACAATACCACATGCAAATCTTCCTTGTGTAAAAGTCCATATAATCAATTTATTCGATCACTAGTTTACATGCTACTGTGAGAGAATACTATCACCTCAGAGATAATCATACCAACCATCTTAATAAAAAATATAATAAATGTGAAAGAAACAATCCTCAGATCCAGGATTAGTTACTTACATCATCATCAAAGAGCTTGCATGTCTCACAGAAGTATTTGCCCATGCAAACACCACAATTGATACAGTTTTGCTGAACCTGGAAGTAATAGAAATCAGCACATGAGAAAACTTGGCTTCAAATGTTCAATGCAGATTGTAAATGATAAAATTTTAGCTTTTGTTACGGATGACTTGTTAAAATAATAAGATGGGACTAACTCAGCAGTTTCAAGTGGCATACTGCCTAGCCAAGATCTTAGATGAAAGTCACAATAAACTAAACATCTGGAAGAGCCTTCAAAAGGTAATAAGTTTTAAAATGCCCCTTGAGAAATGCACTTTTTTGTTCCTTTATGCTTGTGAGTATGAATATAGATTCAGATAACATGCATAGGGATTTCCTTTCTTATTTGATAGGTAATAAATATTTAACCTCATCTTCAAGTGGTACTTAGATAGTCCCTTATAATGAGTATACCACAACAAAAATGTAAACACAGATATTGAAGAAATTCTAAACTCACCTCTTGTTCGGTCCCACAAAGTGAACATATCACCTGAAAATGTCAAGATTATTTCATTAGCAACAAGGAATTCCATGAGCATGAAATAACTAAATAAAAAAGGTGCAAAGGATTGGGGATGTTCCGATTGGAGATGTCCAAATAAAAGACAATACCTGTTTGACTTGGTGACGGGGAATGTTGTGTCTATGCTTCTGATCAATGTTTATATCATTCTGTACACAAACATTAAAATAAAAGTAAGTTCCCAATACATAATGAAACCATTTCAAGCTACATTCTGCATCATAAGTGATTAGAGTCTAGCATGATAGGCACATAAATGAATGAACGAATTAATATTTGCTTTCCCCCCCATTTAGGAAACTAACTATATACTACTCCTCAAATTAGTTCAACGAAGAGAACACAACCTTGCCTCCTAGGGAGGGCAGTGAATGATAGGAAGGATACATAATGAGGCATGCCAAACAGAAGACAATTAAGATTGAAGTATGGTCCTATAAATATTGTCTAGAGTCTAAGACTAAAAGCAATCAAAGAATGATGATGCCAATTAGGGAAAGGGTTATCTAAGAAAATTAGCTACATATATGAAATAGATGTAACCATATCATTTATGGCAACAACCATAATAAAATATTTGAAACATACAACTACAGTCAAATGCTAGAAACCAGAATTTACTCACTTTTGCCTCATTGTGACAATGGTGGCAATAAAAAATCTCATTGCAACAGGGGGCCCTGATATAGCATCTTCTTCGGTAATGCTGGCATCTGCAGAAAAAGCCTATTGTTTTAACAAAAAAAGAGGAGACACAACAATTTAAATAGTGAAAAAAAAAAAGTAAATGAACAAGAAATTACCCATACTCCATGTATCCTTTCTCTTGCAAGTCATTGATCTTATTGTCATGTGTTGATTGATCTGATTCTTCTCCAGGCATGTGCTCTACATTTGATTTTGGAGTATGCACGTCTTTCTCAGTCATATGATTCACGCCATGGCACTCCAAATGCAGAGGCTCAGAGTGCATTACTGCCACCTCTCCCATGATGCTAGCTATCCTCACAAAAGATTACCAACTATCTAGAAGCAGGTAGTAAGTTTAGGAACCTGCATGTAGGAACAAATTTAGAAATAATCCTAAAACTTCTAAAGGCATATCTAGTCACCCCATCAAGCCAGGTAAACACCGAAGAATTGGGTTCTTCTATACTGCCGCAGACCAATTGAAATCAGCAACAACAAAATTGAATTATGCAGCTCCAATCAGCACTACTCCAAGAGGGGAACACATCAAAATAAGTGTGTATATACTAGAATTCCACACATTACTACAAGGACTTGACAGCCTCCAGCAGTAATTAGAAACCAATAGCATGGAATGATCACTTGATTCCTTGAAGAACTTCCAGAACCAAATCCAACTATACTGGAGCCAACCAATAGGCACTCCAACCTATGTTGAAAGCAATAAACCACTCAATCAAATGCAACACCACAAATAATAAAAATATAGTAGATGTGTTGATTTTATTGTCCATGAAGGACAAAGCCTACCTTAATCGCCAGTCATGCTTTGGTCATCCTTCAAGAACTGAAACTTACCAAAAGCAAATACTTAAAAACTTCATATCCTCTGCACCTTGGTATGTTCCTTTTTGGTCAAATCAGAATATTTGTCCTTCATTTTCTAGGTAACGTGACAGTGAACAATGCATTCACTGCCAAAAACGAAAATTCACTCTACTTCAGGGGTTACCCATATTCAATAACAAAGTCCTTATCCATGTTAGGATTGATCTAGGAATGCAGCAGGGCTGTCTTTTTCTACCAGCATTTACAAGATGAAGGCTGGAAGGCTGGAAGAAGGGGAAATTGGCACCGATATCAGCGGGTCAAGTAATCAAATGTGAGACCGAACAATGGGTATAGAAGCATTAAGCTATTCTCTTCACTGTTCATAAAAGGGGCAAAGAAACAAACGAGTAGTTTCTAAGATTTATGCAAAATGGTATCTTCATAGTAGACGATGCTGAAGGGTAGTATAGACAAAAGAAGGACACGGGGTTCAATTCAAAGATGTACTTGTTTTGCCACTCCACTCTTCCCTTCAAAATAATTCTTCCTTGCAGCGTTAGCTTTCTTCAACTGAGGGGTCAACTTCGGATGCAAATTGTATTTTCCTGCAAAACATTTCTATGTAGAAGCTATCTAATCCACCTTGAGCCTCCTCCAAAAAATTCAACTCACAAATTCATATACATTATTCCTAGCCATTCCTAATTCCAATTATCTCATTCCTTCAAACATATAAACTGCCTAAAGGGTCTTAAATTGCGGGGTGATTCATCCTTCACCTAAAAAAACCGCAACTGCAACTGCAAGCATTTTAAACCACGCTTTAACCTTTATAACGCTCCCTTTTCAAACGCGAATGCCTAATCCAAGCGCCAATGGTGATTGCCTATACAACCTTCTTATATATATATATATATATATGAAAGTCATAAAATTCTAAAATCCATAATCCTATATTCATAATGAGTAGGATAAACTACAATTTAAGAGTTATATCTCAGCAAATCGTTTTAAGTCCATACCGTAACATAACATAATAGAAATCAAGAGTTATCGCACAACAATCACACAAACAAACAGGTTAAAATCGAAATAACACAGAAATTCACAAAAAAATAAAGATTATCTTCGCATCCAAAAACGGCAAGGAATTAAATTTAAAATAGAATAATGGCTACTTTACCTAACAAGAAAAAGGAATCCAAAGATTAAGCTCACAAAAAACACGAATATGTTATATCATTCAATCACAAAACGCAAGCGACAGAAAACAGAAAGCAAAAATTAAGAAACGGCACTAAAGCAACGACGAACTTTCGACTTCGAAAGAGGGGAAGATAACGGCGATGTGATCGGCGATCGATGTTTTATATTTTTCAGAGCTCCGATTCGAACCTTCACTGAAACGATTTTTTTATGTGTATTAAAATGAAATGCGAATCAGAGTGGAAATTATAGGTCCCTCGAAATGCGAGAAATTCTGAATTTCGAGAGCCTTCGAAATTGACATACTTTGCAAGAAAACAAAAATTGAAAGCGAAAGAAACTACACATTATTGCTGGTGGCAGCTCTCATTATGTCATTCCATTTTTACCCTTCAAAATATCTCGGTCTGGGAATTGTCAGGGTGGCGTGTCACAATAAGTTCCCTCGATATACGTGTTAATATCTTATCAGACGTTATTTTGGAATATTCTTGTAAAAAAAAAAAAAATTGGACTTTCTCCTGTACTTGAATCCTTTGTTTAGATAAGATAAGAAGTAGAGATGAAACGAGTAGAGGAGAAAGTGACCGAGACAAGAGAAAATTAATCGACTTTTAGATTGTTTGGATCGGAGAAAATGGAGAGAAGTAGAAGATAAAAAAAAGTTGAGTTTTTTCTTCATTCATTTGGTTGGATAGAAGGATGGATAGAAAGAAAATGAGTTTTTTTTTTAAAAACATATTTGCCCCTAATAATATATATATAATTTTTTATTTTTGAATAAATAAATATATATATATATAATGCTATATAATATAAAAATAAAGAAATACATATTTATGTTTTTTAAAAAATAAAGTTTTTGTCGATAGTAAAAAACTACTCCAGTCTTACTTTTTTTTGTGCTACTGCTAGTTGTATATGCAACTATGGTCTAGTTAATGGTGACAACTTTCAAACTACAAAATAAAATAGTTCATTCTTCAGTAACTTTCAAAATTGGAAACAATAAATATATCCAAAAAAAATATTGGAAACAATATCATGGGATTATCAAGATGTTGTTGGTCCAAGTGGTAGGGATTTGGATACCTTAAATAAGTAGTCAGGGGTTCGAATCATGTCTCTTGTGTATGAAGAAAATCTGATTGGGAGGGGAGAACCCACCTTTTGTGCCCCTCGGGTTCCCCAACGGAAATTAATTACTGTTAAAAATGGTGGATACTTCGTACCTATGTCATGGTTATAAAAAAAAACTAGAGAACCATAGGAGAGATAGACATACACGAGAGAACCACATGAGAGACACATTGACATTAGAGGGTCGTAGAGGTAATTTTATACCAAATACTCTCTTCTTTTCCACTTTTCTCTCCCTTGGATGAGAGATTTTGTTTTTGGTAGGGGTGAGCATAGGTAGGGTCACTCGTCGGAGGTTTATGACTTAGCTTATTTAAGGTCTAACTCAGCTTAGGCTATTTAGTAAAAAGGATATGTCATGACTTTCTAAAAAGCCTATATAATTAAACAGGTCAGTCTTAAGGCTTTAAAAAGAGTCTACTATGCCTATCAGGCCAGCCTATTTAACACACACACGTATGTATATGTATGATATAATATATCATAATACTATAATATCTTATTTATATTATCTATCATATTTGAAAGTAAAGGCTTATTGACACATTTAAATGTAATGACCTACTTGCCTATTTATTCGTGAAGGTTTAGTGACCTATTTATCAATATAGGTTTACTGACCTCTTTGTCATTAGGCGCCTAGAGCCTATTTACAAGTGAATACCTATGACCAATTTAGAGGTGAAGATATATTTAAAGCTCGTGTTGATAAGTATATTTTTAAATAAGCTTTCATGTCAGGTCTGGTGAGGCTTTGATGTAGGCCAGACTCGGGCTTTAAAAATTGGCCTATATCAAACTAATAAGCTAGGCACAAACCTCGATATTGAAACACGGGTCAAGCCCAGGCTGGTCAAGGCCTAGCTCATCCTAATCTATTCTCACCCCTATCTCCTATAATAGTCACTTAAGGATTATATAAAGCTAAGTAATCATATTTCAAATAATTATATTATTGGAATGAGCTTAGATGGATATGAGTTGTTTGTATGAGTTATGAGTTATTTTTATAAGTAATTGATTTTTATATAAGAACTATAATAATAAAAAAGGAAAGAGAATATAGATAATTGTATTGGTTATCTTTGCCCAAAAATTAAAATAACAATGAATGTAAATAAAGATGTAGGTAACTTATAGGACTCATTTAATAAACTTTTTAGAATTGTATCATTGGAGTGAAAAGTTATTTAAAGTAGTATAAAATAAAAAGTTGTGATGTAACACGGTAGATGCTTTTCACATGTATTTAAATTTTAAATTTAAATATTAAAAATATGAAATTGAGAATAACACTTGTCATTTGATAAATGAGGGTAGCTTATGTTTTTGTTTTGTTTGTGAAAGAAAATGGAAAAAAGAAAAGAAAAAAAATTGGGATGAAAGAAAATGGTGAGAAAAAAAAAGTAGATTTTAAGAGTTGTTTGATACTAGAGAAAGATGTAAGAAATGAAGAGAAATAAATGTGAAATTCTCTTTCCGCGTGTTTGGTAGCATTGAAAGTGGGGAGAAAGAAAACAAGTTATTTTAGAAGAATGTCAACCAGTGCCCCAAGAGCACTGATAAAGTTTGATTTCGTTGATTCCTCAACCAATTGGGTAAGGGCACTGATTAGCAAGACACTTTTTTTATAAACAACTTTGCCCTATTATATTTTTATTATATTTTCTGTTATTTTTTGGTGGAGGAAAAATTTAGGATGATAAGTCAGGGAAAACCTCCATGCTCTATAGGACTTACAAAAGGATTTATACTTACCTACCCCAAGGAGACTAGTGGGAACTCGAACCCGTGACCACTCAGATATGTGACACCCTCTACCCGCATGTATTTATAAAGCGATAACATATAAGGAAATATTTAATTTTTCAAAATAAGATAAACACATGCTTGTTTTTTCATAAAATAAAACCAACGAGTAAAGGATACCACATTGTAACAAGGCCTCGTCGCGAAAAATAAAACATGTTTAAGAAGAAAGATATAACGTAAACATAAACATAAACGAAAGATATAAACGAACCCAACCCTGATGTCACATTACAGAGCTGGTATAACCAATCCGATAAACAAGTCGGACAAACAACTAAACTAAACATAAACTAAACTATGAGTAGCGGCTCCTCGGAGTCACTCCTCAGCAAGCTGCTCACCGTCCTCTATATAACAAAAAGATACATGCAAAGCAAGCAACGAAAGACGCAGAGTAAGAACCATATATATATAAACATAACGGCAACAGGATAGTTGGCAAGATGAACATACAACGCATAGCAACCATAACATAGTCATCATACCAACACAACAAGCATATCACAATATAACATCAATCATACAATGCAATGCGAAACACTACTCCGAATGCATGCGAATCCATCTACACCAGGCGTACGACTCCAGAGTTACATCTCCATATTGGCCAATAAGCACCAACACCGGGGCAGTTCACCTTACCATGGGTGGACCCCTAGGATAGCCGACGCACCTTATTCACAGATGCGCGACCACGGGTGTACATGATCCCCTTAGTCTTGGATGAAACACTGTGGATGGCCAGATCGTCTCACACGCGGACGAACTCCCCTTAACTATCGTACCTCCCCGTAAAACTCCATGCATGATGCATGCACACAACAAACAACTGTTATCCACCACCTCCATCAACACCTTTTATTATGGCTTAACCTCTTTGGTCAACAAGAACCAAAGGTAACATCATCTTTATTCTTTAACTTTAAATGTTAAACAACACTCTGGCCAAAAAGCACCAGAGCTCAACACCTTGACCATTAAGCATCAAGGCCCCCTTGGCCACTAGGCTACCAAGGTACAACATCAACAACACCTTGACCATTAAGCATCAAGGCTCAACATCATCTTTTCACTTGTCTTTGGTCTTCACGTTTCGTTGGTATCTTATAAAGTCTTTTAAGCATTTGGGGTGAAAACTCCTATTTCAGTATTTCCGGTTTTGTTCTGGTCAGGAGCGCATGGGCGTGCTCACCCTCAGCACGGGCGTGCTGGACCTGCAGGCAAGCACGGTCGTGCTGCCTGGTAAAAGACGGGCGTGCGTTAAAGCGCGCCCTTCTTTGGATTTCAAACTGGAACACGGGCGTGCTCCCTGTTAAGCACGGTCGTGCTCAATGGAGCGTGGCCGTACTAATCTGGGCAGAAAATGTCAGAAACCCATTCCCAAATCCTTGGGACAATTCACAGATTCAACCTATTGGCTTCTACTAATCCATTGAACATCAGCTTCATTAATCTTAACTGTTCTTTATTAATATTGATGTCTCATCATCATAGGGAATTAATCCTTTAATTGTAGCTTCATTATTAATGTCCCTAGAACACTCACTAATCAATCCTAGGGTCTTTAACTAAGCCCTATGAACATAACCTTACATCTCATACTATATTCATGTCTTATGGACAACTGGGAGAAACATCCCTTAATTCTCATTATTATCATTAACGCATTTTAACGTCTTAACATCATTGTTTGCATTAACATCCTCAACAATTAACACTCATTAAGAGCACAACATCATCATCATCATAACAGCATCATCATTACAACAACATCATCATCATCATGATCATTCATTCATAACGTCATCAATCCAAACATAATCATGGCATAAACATCATTATCAATTATAACAACAATAGGCATACCAATCATCAATTAAGCATATATCATCATGAACATTATAGAAAACAAATAGACAAACAACATACGACATGATCATGGGTAAACACTTCATCTTACGCTACCCCATAGCCTACATGTTTATACTAGCCCTTCTCCCCATACCTGGTATGAAGATTCCCAAAACGATAACGTTGGCAAACTAGACATGTTCCCTCGAGCGGCTCAACGAGTTCCTCAAGTCTTGGATAAACAAGAAGGGAAGAGAATAACCAATTAATCCCCAATTCAAAAGAAAGGGAAAAGGAGATTAAGGAGGGATAACTACGTTATCTTAAACGATGCTAACACGTGTAACTTCTCTCCCAAACAGACTCACAACTACAAGAAACTTCAAGGGGTTCAAGGGAAAACTGAGAAAGATGAAGAGAGGCAGCTATTCTGAGGTTAACGATGTGAGAAATGTAACATCCCGATTTTCGGATACGCTGTATTAACGGTAAAGATATATTTATTTGTATTTTTATCTGAGACCTAGGAAATAATTTTGGAGGAAACAAACTCATATCTAGAACCTACTCTATGGTAGGAAGCTTTGGTTAAAATTTGGGTTTAAAACTCAGACGGAAACCAGTCTGCGTTTTTAACTGACAGTATAATTTTATACAAACAGAACCAAATTTGACCCGAAACTGAAATTTATAGATTTTTTTATATTTTATCCGTGAGGAATTCTATTTTACAAATTTCGGATCAGAAATAAATATTATGTTTATTCGGACGAATTTTGGTGAAAGTTCAAACGGAAGACGGTCGGTGTTTTCACTGACAGTAAGATTTTAATGATCAGAAAACCTAATTTTAACTAGTGAACGAAATGGTTTATGTTTAAATCATATTTTCAACGAGTTTGGTTGTTTTGAAAATTTTCAACCGAAAACGAAATATTATGCTTTTATTCGGGCGTAAATCCCTAATCGGGAAACCGACAGAGTCGAGAAGGGAGATGCAGAGACAAAACCGGACACCGAAGGAGATGAGTCATGGGGTGAGTCACAACCATGATTCACCAAGGATTTATGAAGCATTAAATGTAAATTTAGGTGAAATGACCAAAATACCCCTAAGCTTAACCTAACCGGCGTTGAGTTAAATTTCAACCATAGTTAAGGAACCAAGGTTAGTTCTTGTGGCCAAGAATCAGCCACACCCTCCACTAAATGTGAGCCACATGTTTATTAACCATAGTTAGCAAAGTAACCTTAGTTAAGTTAATTATTAATCATAGTTAACTATTATATTATTTAATATTCACAAAACCCACTAATTCAATTCCTAAAAACCAAACAAAGCCTAAGATATACCCTATAAATACCCCAAGACCTCAGCCCCCCTCCTTATCTTCACTCTTAATCTCTTTCATTTCTTTTCTTCACAAAAAACACACAAAACTCCATTTTCTTCTTCAAAAGCTTTAAGTGTTTCCATTGAAGAACTTGCCAAGATCATTGTCATTTCTTCATTTCCTTCATACACTTAAGGTAACATGATCATCCATGATCGTCTCCTCTCTTATTGAATTCATTTTCTTCCTATTTCATGGGTTTTCCATTTCTAGATCTAGAACTTTAAATAATTCTAGAAAATTGTAGAAAAATCATAAAAATGTAAAACTAATTTCTATGATCTAGTTATGATCTCTACTTTCATTATCCAAGAGCATGTAATCAAAAAAAATTTCCTTCCCTATTATATATTGATGGTCGAAACCCTCTAAAAATGATTTTGATGATTTTGTTCAATTTTTAAAGTGTAATTCTTGATTAAAGCTCACTAGTACTTGTATGATTTAAATCCAAGATCTCAAGTCCAACTAAATTTTATAACCTATTTTTGTATTTAAGGTCGAAACCTACCCTAAGTAGTTGGATGATTTTTATTCCATATTTTCAACTTACAGTAATTTATCCTAGCTATCTAAGAACTAAGCAGTTAGTACCTAAAAGATTAGAATGAGAAAATGATCCTAGCCTTAATTTGAATTGAATGGTCGAATCTAGCATAAAGTGGGTATAGTTGGGTTTGTTTGATTAATTATAGTTATGTTGTTTTGGTTCAAGGTGAAACTATTAAGCTGTGGTGCGATAGCGAGGAACGTCGAGTTTGGGATTTCGGTGCTAACTCAAGTGGGGGAAAGGATCACTCTGTCGTCGGAATCGATAAGTAGTATATTATATAATAATTGTGTTGGGCGACCTAAACCCTACTAGTAGTCGAGTAATCGACAAGACGAAAATCACATTGGAAACCTTTTCTGTGAAACCAATGGTGATTCAGGGATTGTAGGTTTATCCACATTAAGGTTGATTTTATGATGTTGAGGATGGGACACCCTTCTACCCCGCATGTTATGGAGCATAAAAGATAAAGATAAAACATAAAACATGCGTCCTTTAATAAAAGGTTCATGGATAGAAAAGTCCCACATGAACGAGTTCATAAAAATGCTGAAAATATAAAATCAAGTTAGAATAACGATAAACCTAAAACATAAACAACCCAACCACGATGTCATAATTCAGAGCTAGTACAACCGTTCCGAAAATATCCTCGGAATACAAGTGAACAAAACTAACTAGACAAAAGGTAAAATCCCTAACTATGAGTGGTGGCTCCTCAGAGTCACTCTTCTCCGGACTGCTCGCCATCCTCTACAATAAGTCAATCAGGCCAAACAAACAAACGGAAAGAGGGGAGTAAGAATCATGTAAACATATACGGCATGGAGATAGGAAGCAAGGTAAAACAAACAGCATAGCATCATCATAACATACATCAACATATATATATATATATATATATATATATATATATATATATATATATATATATCAACATCAAGTATGCTATGCAGTGCAATGCAACGCTACTCCACTACTCCAACTATGCATGTGGATCCAACTAACTCAGGATGAAAAACTTCAGAGTTAAATATCCGTATTGGCCATAAATGTTGGTGTAAGCCCTAGAGACCAGTGTATTTCTTAGACTTACATTTGTATCTTGCTATTATATATATATATGATATGAGGCATTCCAGTTTATTGTGTTACTTGTTTAAACATAATAAAGTCCTTAGAATAGAAATTTCAATTTAATAGAATATCAAGTATATGACTTGATCGTGAGACACTATTGAACAATGAAATCCTATTCTTAAATATCCGTAGTCAAGTATTTTGTTAATAAGGACAATAATAATACATTGAGACTATTATGTGTGCAGACTGATGACCATATCTCATGGGTCATGGATATGAGATATCGAGTCGCCACATAGGTACACATTAGAGTAATGATGTACTGGATTGACCCACCATGAGAACACTACATGGAGCGTTATGTGAGTGTCATAAGTAGTTCTCATAGTGACAATGGTGTATGCAATCCTTCGACCTGAAATCGCTACGATCCCTACATGAGGAGGCGTGTGCTTTAATATCGTCAAACGTCATCTATAATAGGATGATTATAAAGACGATCATTGGGCATACCACGAGTCATGCAGAGGGATGTGAGTGACCTAGATGGAATTTGCCCCTCCTACATAACAGGAGTAATATTTGTGGGCCCCCTGATAGAGTGAGACTGTAAAATGCATGGCCGTGCTGAAATGAGTCAATATGAGATATTGACCTCATTTGTTGTTAAGTCTACTCGGGTATCAGGGAACATGATATTGAACCATACAAGGGTGACACATTCTACGTCTTGTGTTCAATATAGATATATGGACAAAGGGATAATAATGCACATGAATATTTGTCACAGAAAAGTTTCGTCAAATCACTGACTTTCTCACTACTTAGGTGGCAGTGATGTATTGCTAGATACCGCTCACTGTTTGTAATATTAAATGGGATTTAATATTACTACTAACGTTTTGGGAACCTATAGGGTCACACACATAAGAGCAGATCAAAAGAAGCATTAAAAGGAGAGTTGGACTCTTCTATTGGGCCTAGCGCATAGTACATGGGGCTTAGGTCAAACGTTGCTCACTAACTCACTTAAGGAGGTGCTACTATAAGTTGACCACTTAAGCTATTGTGCCTACACGGTTTTTACCCTAGCCGCACATAGAGAGTGACAGTGAGCAGCAGGTCTCGGTTTTCGAAGCTAGCACTATGAGGCAGAGACGCTTCGTGTTCGTGACGTTGGACGTTCACGGGATCTGCTCGTGTGGATACCTTAGAGACATCGCTCGTGCGGTGTTCGTGATAGACGATTTCAATCAATTGTCATCGCTTCAAGAGGTAAATCTTCTAACCATGAATCATGACCATTCGCAAGGATCCTTCGACGGGAATTTTTTTTCCGCTGCGTTATTTTGTTTTATACGCAAATTCCCAACAGTGGTATCAGAGCCGCTTGCGAAACCATGATTCTGTTACGTGGTTTACCTGTTATGTATGATAACATGTTTATAATGTGAATCGTTTTTCTGAAAATTGTTTTCTGAAAATCGTTTGCATCCGTTTTTGCGAAACCTTGTTTTTGTAATTTTCGTATGTATATGATATATGCGTCTATAGCATGTTTATGTATATATGCAATATGTACATTGGTTCTGGAATCCTTATTATGTTCTGCGATGGCGTCAAGTGTTGATGTTAAACATGATCGGTTTCAGTTCTCTGTTGGCGGCGTTAAGGGGTTTCAGACATGAAGAGTTCATGTTCTTGCGGGCCTTGCGGTTTTAGGGTTGAGAGGTTGAAGCCCTAGCCGCCAAGGAAGCGGGAACCCCGTGCTACCTCTGCGTAGTGTTTTATTTCGAAATTCAATTGTTGAAATCTTTTATGTCACCATTTAATAATAACATCAATTACAATAAATGTGATTTATAGTAACATCAATTACAATAAATGTGATTTATAGTAACATCAATTACAATAAATGTGATTTATTGTATATATATGTTATGTTTTCAAAATTCAGATTTTGAAATCTCTAATTAATAAAAAATAATAATAATAATTGTGTATTATTATTGGTTGATTATTTATTTGGTAATGTATGGTGAATGGTTATGGCCTTAGTCCTTTAATCTTTTGGTTTATATTTTGAAATACGGCCTGCGTTCCGTGCCTTTCTCTTATATTCCATATGTATATTCTTTTCTCGTCTCACTCCCCTCATATGTAAAATGAGGTTTCTGTTTATGTAATGTAATGATGGAGACAAGAAGACGTTATCCTGTGGGAGATCATGCTTGGAGAAGCCTGGACGCTCCTAGGTTTCAGTTTAGATTCTCTCATTGGCTTGGGAGAATCAATGCGTTAGGGGCCATAACCATATCACATATTTGCCTTATATATGTATGAGATGCGTGTACGTAAACAGTAAGTTAAAGAGTTTAACAAATGATGAGATCAAATTTTAATCAAATCCCTCAAAAGGAAATATTAAGTCACATTTAAAGGCCTTCCAATGCATGGCACTCGTCAAGACTAGGATCGATTAAGTGTGGGTCCGCCAAAGCGGGGTACCTTTATCTATACTAGTAAGACGCGATGGGACAAATGTAATGTTCAACTGCTATCCATTGGGTCTGACTTAACTAAGCCAACTTCAATAGGATTGAAAGGCTTAGAGGCTTATAAGTTGGGCTTTGGTCCATGTGATGGATTAGAATAAGAGTTATTCACCCAACTGTCCAAGAGTTGCATGAGATGCAATCGGAAAGTGTTTCCTACCTATATAACCGAATTTTGAGTGATCAGCCAAAGCTGACTTAAAGCTAGGTGAAATATGGATCTTGGCCCACTTTAAAATCTTCCAACGGGATTTTCCGAATCAATGATGAGGGTCATTGTTTTGAGTAAAATAGTGGGTGGCGTATTTAATTAAAGACCTTATTAAATAACTTCATGGCATGATACTTATATTTTGCATATTTATCTCTGTAGATTACCATGGCATCAAACACATCAAGTAACCTGTCATTGCGATCCGTCCTTGAGAAGGACAAACTATCTGGAACAAATTTTCTGGACTAGTACAACAACTTGAGGATTGTCCTCAAACATGAGAAAAAGCTGTATGTTCTTGAGGAGCCTATTCCTGAGGAGCCACCGGCTTCAAGTGCTCATAGGGCTGACAGGGATGCTTATAAGAAGCATCAGGATGACGCCTTAGACGTCGGTTGTCTTATGCTTGCTACCATGACCTCTGAGATGCAAAAGCAACATGAGACCATGGAGGCGTATGATATGATCGTGCACCTCAAGCTGCTCTACCAAGAGCAAGCAAGGCATGAGCGGTTCGAAGTTTCCAGAGCCCTTTTCCAGTGTAAATTGGCAGAAGGAAGCCCTGTGAGTCCTCATGTACTCCAGATGATCGGGTACATTGAGAATCTCGAGAGACTGGGATTTCCTTTAGGCCAAGAGTTGGCCACCGACTTAGTTCTGCAATCGTTGCCTGAGAGCTATAGTCAGTTTGTCATGAACTATAATATGAATGATCTTGACAAACCTTTGCCAGAATTGTTGAGCATGTTGAGAACTGCTGAACAAAATATTAACAAAGAAAAGGGGAAGGCCATTTTGATGGTCCAGACTGGAAATAGCAAGAAGCAGCCCAAGAAGCCCACGCACAAACAAAAGGGCAAGGGCAAGGGCAAGGCCATCAACAAGATCAAGCCCAGTGCTTCTGGCTTGAAGCCTGTGGGTGGTGTGGCTAAGGAAGGCAATTGCTTCCATTGTGGTCGGACCGGACATTGGAAGAGGAACTGCCCAAAATACCTGGAAGAAATCAAGAAGAAGAAGGGAAGTGAGACTTCCACTTCAGGTGTGTTTGTTATAGAAGTCAATTTATCTACTTCTGCATCATGGGTATTAGATACTGGATGTGGTTCTCACATTTGTACAAATGTGCAGGATCTAAACAGGAGTAGACCATTGGCAAAGGGCGAAGTCGACCTACGAGTTGGAAATGGAGCAAAGGTTGCTGCTTTAGTTGTAGGGACTTTTGTATTGACTTTGCCCACTGGGCTTACTGTTCAGTTAGAGAAATGTTATTTTGTGCCTGCAATTAGCAGAAATATCATTTCCGTTTCTTGTTTGGACAAGATTGGTTTTTCTTTTATAATAAAGAACAAAAGTTGTTCTATTTATTTGGATGATATTTTCTATGCTAGTGCACACATGAGTAATGGGCTTTATGTCCTTGATCTTGAAATGCCCATCTATAACATAAATATTAAGAGGTTCAAACCAAATGAGTTGAACCCGTCTTATCTTTGGCATTGTCGTTTAGGCCATATAAATGAGAAGCGCATTTCGAAGTTCCATAAAGATGGACTCTTGGACTCATTTGATTATGAATCATATGAGATATGTGAGTCTTGTTTATTGGGAAAGTTGACTAAAGCTCCATTCACCGGAAAAGGTGAAAGAGCTAACGATCTTTTGGGTCTTATACATAGCGATGTATGCAGACCCCTAAACACATTAGCTAGAGGTGGTTCTCAGTACTTCATCACATTCACTGATGATTTCAGTAGATATGGATTTGTGTATCTTATGAAACATAAATCGGAATCCTTTGAAAAGTTCAAGGAATTCAAGAATGAGGTACAAAACCAACTTGGTAAAAATGTTAAAACTCTTCGATCAGATCGAGGTGGTGAATATTTGAGCCTAGAGTTTGATGATCATCTGAGAGAGTGTGGAATTTTATCTCAACTCACTCCACCTGGAACACCACAATGGAATGGTGTTTCTGAGAGGAGAAATCGAACCTTGTTGGACATGGTTCGGTCTATGATGAGTCGTGCAAACCTTCCAAACTCTTTCTGGGGACATGCTCTATTAACAGCAGCTTTTACACTTAACCGTGTTCCATCCAAAGCAGTAGAAAAGACACCATATGAGATATGGACTGGTAGACGACCCAGCATGTCTTTTATGAAGATTTGGGGTTGTGAAGCATACGTAAAATGTCAAGTTTCTAATAAGCTTGATCCCAAATCTGATAAATGCTTCTTTGTGGGGTATCCCAAAGAAACCAAGGGGTACTATTTCTATAATCCTTCTGAAGGCAAAGTGTTTGTCGCACGGACTGGTGTATTCCTAGAAAAGGAGTTTATCTCCATAGGAACCAGTGGGAGGAAGATAGAACTTGAAGAAATTCAAGAATCACAGACTAGTGACCTACCATTGGTGGAACATGAGCAACCTTCACAAAATGCTGTGGAGGAACAACCTGCTCCAGTAGCACAAGACCAGTGTAGGTCTAACAGGATACGTCACCAGCCTGAGAGATATGGATTTCTCATGACTCCACAAGGTGATGTATTGCTTATGGATCAAGATGAGCCTGTGACTTACCAGGAGGCCATCACTGGCCCAGAATCTGAGAAGTGGCTTGAGGCCATGAAATCTGAGATGGATTCCATGTACACCAACCAGGTATGGACCTTGGTAGAGCCACCTGAAGGGGTGAAACCCATAGGGTGCAAGTGGGTTTTCAAAAGGAAAACTGACATGGATGGTAAGTTTCACACCTTTAAGGCGTGATTGGTGGCTAAGGGTTTCAAGCAAATTCATGGTGTCAACTATGATGAGACCTTTTCGCCTGTTACGATGCTTAAATCCGTCCAGATCTTACTTGCCATCGCTGCATACCATGATTATGAGATATGGCAGATGGATGTCAAAACTGCTTTCCCTAATGGAAAGCTTCTTGAGGATGTGTACATGACACAACCTGAAGGCTTTGACATTTCAGAGGATGCCGGAAAGGTATGTAAATTGCAGCGATCAATCTATGGATTGAAGCAAGCTTCCAGAAGTTGGAACCTTCGTTTTGATGATCTTTGTAAGACGATGACGGATTCATCAAAAATGAAGATGAACCTTGTGTCTACAAGAAGGTTAGTGGGAGCATTATTGTTTTTCTGGTGTTATATGTAGATGACATATTACTCATTGGAAATGATATCCCTACACTACAAAATGTAAAGACATGGTTAGGGAATTGCTTCTCTATGAAAGATTTGGGGGAAGCTACCTATGTATTGGGAATCAGGATCTATAGGGATAGATCGTTGAAATTGCTTGGCCTAAGTCAGAGTACATACATAGACAAAGTGTTGAGACGCTTTAACATGCATGAATCCAAGAAAGGACTCTTGCCTATGTCACATGGTATATGCCTATCAAAGGCACAATCCCCTTCCACTCAAGAAGAAAGGGATCGCATGAGTAAGATTCCATATGCATCCGCAATTGGATCTATCATGTATGCCATGTTATGTACTCAACCAGATGTATCGTATGCTTTAAGCATAACGAGCAGTGTACCGATCGATCCCGGTGAAAGTCACCGGTCTGCTATCAAGAACATCCTTAAGTACTTGAGAAGAACTAAGGATTCGTTCTTGGTATATGGAGGCGAGGAAGAGCTTGCTGTAATAGGTTACACCGATGCTAGCTTCCAAACTGATAAGGATGATTCCAGATCGCAATCTGGTTATGTGTTCTGCCTGAATGGCGGGGCTGTGAGCTGGAAGAGTTCAAAGCAGGAGACAGTTGCCGATTCTACTACAGAGGCTGAGTATATTGTCGCCTCCAATGCAGCAAAGGAGGCTGTTTGGATCAGGAAGTTCATTGCTGAGCTTGGTACAGTTCCTAGTATTGTGGACCCCATTGATCTCTATTGTGATAACAATGGGGCCATTGCACAAGCTAAGGAACCTAGATCTCATCAGCGATCCAAACATATACTTAGGCGCTTCCATCTCATTCGAGAGATTATCGATAGAGGAGGTGTGAAAATATGCAGAGTAACAACACTTGATAACGTTGCTGACCCACTTACGAAACCTCTTGCTCAACAGAAGCATGAAGGTCACACTAGATCGATGGGAATTAGGTTTATGCCTGGTTGGCTCTAGTGCTAGTGGGATATTGTTGGTGTAAGCCCTAGAGATCAGTGTATTTCTTAGACTTACATTTGTTTCTTGCTATTATATATATATGATATGAGGCATTCCAGTTTATTGTGTTACTTGTTTAAACATAATAAAGTCCTTAGAATAGAAATTTCAATTTAATAGAATATCAAGTATATGACTTGATCGTGAGACACTATTGAACAATGAAATCCTATTCTTAAATATCCGTAGTCAAGTATTTTGTTAATAAGGACAATAATAATACATTGAGACTATTATGTGTGCAGACTGATGACCATATCTCACCGGTCATGGATATGAGATATCGAGTAGCCACTGATAAGCCTCTGGCTTATCTAGTTTTATGACTAGATGAACTAGGGTTTATGTGCCAATTTATTCGAGTTCACTCTCGTTTTCGCCCAAATTTGCCTTGTTTTGTTCCTAAGTTGGACTTTGACTCGTTTTGCGTCTTTTGTGTAGTTTTTAGCTTCTTTTGGATAGAATTACGCTTGTGGTTGCTTGTGTTGTTTTCAGGTCCATAAGTGAAGCTCTAAGAATTAAGGAAAGTCAAGAAATAGTGGAGATTGCTATTCTGGAGATTCTCGCCCCGCGAGAGGAAGCTCGCCCCGCGAGAGTTTGAAGACCTGGGAAGACAGAGACCATCACGGCCTAGCCGTGATTCACATCACGGGGCGTGAAAGGAAGGTTCGCGTCGCGAGACGTCCTTCGCGTCGCGAGTGTGTGAATTCCAGAAAAGTACCAGAGTCAGAGACCATCACGGCCTAGCCGTGATTATTATCACGGCCGTGACCTAAAAGCCACACAAGTCAGAGACCATCACGGCCTAGCCGTGATATGTATCACGGCCGTGACCCAAGATCCACACAAGGCAGAGAACATCACGGCCTGGCCGTGATTCACATCACGGGCCGTGAAAGGCGGGCTCGCGTCGCGAGACATCATTCGCGTCGCGAGAGTTCGAATTCCAGAAGTGCGCCAGAAACAGAAACCGTCACGGCCTGGCCGTGATGGCCATCACGGCCGTGACGCGTGGCCTCCTTATAAATAGAGCAGATCAGAACAGAAAAGAGGACTTTTTGGATCAGAATTTTCAGAGATTTTTTGTAATCCTTATTCTGGGGTTTCTTCTCCTCTTCTCCTCTCTTAATTCTTAGGCTTAGGATGAATTCCGATTGTACGTGCGTTGTTGTTACGGACATGAGGAACTAATCCTCTTGTTTAGGGGATCGATGAAGCCACCCATGGCGGCATAGTGTTCATGTAATGTAACTCTCTCTCCTTTAATTCAATTATGGTTTTCCAATTCTGTTTTCATTGTGTCGATTATATGCTAGCGTGATCGACTAGTTAAACGTGTTGAGGCCTAGCGGCGATTCGCGTTTTAGAACTTGAATTGGGAACATCGGTCGAGTATTGCACGAGAGTGAATAGGAGATCGATGCAACCTATAGGGAACAAGAATTAATAGAATTCGAGATTAGGGTTAAGAGACCTAGCAAGTAATTAACTCAAATCATCAAATACGTCCTAATGAGCACGGAAGTGGATTTAGGAGAATTTAGGGGTCCCGGTTGACATTAAAATTGAACCTAGGGAGGAGAGCAATATCACTTGGGTACTTTGCATGATTGGGTAGGTGGATTCGAAACCTTAGATGCTTTTATTTCTGAATTTAATCACCGTAGCGTTATTTGATTTGATTCTTGAAATTGCGATCTCAATCTCTTTCTCTCAACCACCTTCTATTGCTTAACCAACGTATCGGATTTCTTGACAATTTAGTCGAATTGGTAACCCAATCCTTGTGTTCGACCTCGGTAGAATCTTACCGTGTTTTTATTACTTGCGACGACCCGGTACACTTGCCGGAGTCACAACAAGTTTTTGGCGCCGTTGCCGGGGATTGGCACAGCCAATTTTCCTAATTTTTAGGAAATTTGATTGATTGGTTAAGTTGATTTTTCATTTTATTTTTCTGTTATTTCTTTGTTATTATTTCTCTACTTCTTTGATTCCACTTGGTCTTGCCGTGTTTTTGTATGCGAGGTACCCTTCTACAAGAGGACTTGCTATTCGATTCAGAGATCACCAGGACCGAGAGGCAATTAAGAAAAGAGGCCAGAGAAAGGAAGAGGTTGGAAGCAATTAAAATAGAGGGCATGGCTGAAGAAAATCCTCCTCCTCCTCCTCCTCGTTACAAGCCTCTCTTTGAGTACGATCTACCAAGCTTGGGAGATTGTGACTCTTCTATTGTGAGGGGCAACCTGAACACAGACTCCTTCAGAGTTGAAGCATGTGTCACATTCCAGATCCGGGAGAATCAGTTTGATGGGAGTGGCAAACAGGACCCTCATAGACACATCACTCGCTTCCTTGAAGCTTGTGACTTGCAGAAGACCAGGGGAGTCTCTCAAGATGAGTTTCGCTTGCGGCTTTTCCCTCTTTCTCTTAGGGATGTCGCTCGCGATTGGGTTGATGATTTGGATAGGAACAAGATCGAACTTGGGAGCAGATGGCACAGAAGTTCCTAACCAAATATTTTTCTCCCCAGAAGGCGGCACAAGCAAGAATAGCCGTCACTTCATTCAGGCAGACGGAGGATGAAACTTATAATGAAGCTTGGGAGAGGTACAATGGCTTATTGAGAAGATGCCCTTCAGCGTTCTTTGACCCCGTTTCCAAAGTACAACACTTCTTTAATGGGTTGAGGGGACGCTATCAGATGAACTGTGATGCCGCAGCTGGCGGCTCTTTTTCCTACTTATCAGCTGAGGATGGATGGACATTGTTAGAGAAGATGTCATATAATGATTACAACCGTGGTAGGGAGACCTCGAGTGGAATCAGTTCTGGGACAATGGAAGCCATTTTAGAGCAAAACAGACTTTTGAAGATGCAGAATGAGGCTTTGTCCGGGAATAAGAGGGTTAATGCGATACACGAGGGAATGCCTCCGGGTTGTGCAAATTGTAATGGAGATCATGACACTCAGATTTGTCCGCTAAATTTCCCTCAGGAACATGTGGACTCTTGCCACAACTTTTATGACACTGTGCCCCAGAACAACTATCAGAGGAACAATCAGAATCAGAATAGGGGCTACATGAGAAGAGACCATCCGGGATTTGCTTGGAGTGATGTTAATGGTGGTCTAGCCGGTCAACAACACCCTCAACAGAATTGGCAACAACCTCAACAGGGTCTGAGACCGAACATTGGAATTCAGCAGGCTCTTCCTGGGCCTAATCAGTTGCAAATATCAGATGGTGGAAGACAACCGTGGGAGCTGGCATTTGAGAAGATGACCGCGACAGTTGAGAAGTTGTCAACCTATACATGCACAGCTTTAGAGAAAGTAAATGCGTCAGTTGACAAGTTGGCAACTCATACAGGGTCAGCAATTCACAATCTAGAGACACAGGTTGCTCAGCTCGCAAAGCAACTTAATGAGCGTCTCCCAGGCACTCTCCCAGGTGACACCGAGAACAACCCGAAGAACCAATGCAATGCCATCACAACTAGAAGCGGAAGGGTGTTGGAACCTAGCAGGGGTACCACTAGTTCTCAGGATGACAAGGGCCCGGAACAACTACCCGTTGAAGAAGAGCAACCAGAGAAAGAAGGGTTGGCAAGTGACAAGGCACCGGAGCAAGGGGGAAGGCTGAAACTTGTGGATGAAGAGTTCCGAAAGAAGAAGTGGGTTGAACCCCAAGACCTCCCGCCCTACATGAAGGTTCCGTATCCGGAAAGATTGAAGAAGCCTCAACAGGATAAACAGTTCAACAGATTCCTTGATGTCTTCCGCAAGCTTCAGATTAACATTCCATTTGCGGAAGCCTTGGAACAGATGCCATCATATGCCCGGTTTATGAAGGAGCTTCTCACCAAGAAGCGGAGGATAATGGATGAAGAAACGGTTGCTTTGACCGAGGAGTGTAGTGCCATTCTTCAGAGAAAACTACCTCCAAAGTTGAAGGATCCCGGTTCTTTTTCGATACCATGCACCATTGGGGGGATGACTGTAGGGAAGGCATTGTGTGATCTAGGGGAAAGCATCAACTTGATGCCCCTCTCTATGATGAAGAGGTTGGGGATCAAAGAATTCAAGGATACACGGATGTCTCTCCAACTAGCCGATCGCTCTATAAAATATCCTTATGGGGTGGTCGAAGACTTGTTAGTAAAAGTGGACAAGCTCATATTTCCGGCGGACTTTGTAGTGCTTGATATGGACGAAGACGCCGAGGTTCCTCTCATATTGGGTAGGCCCTTCTTGGCCACTGGGGGTGCCTTGATAGATGTGCGGCAAGGGAAACTCACTCTAAGGGTGCAAGATGATGAGGTAGTCTTCAATCTCTTTGAAGCAATGAAGCACCCTGCAGAGAGGTCGGAAGTGATCCCCTGCTTGATCTCGGGGTTAAGTCCAACCTCGAACTTGAAGCACTTGCAACGCTCATCCGCAGTATGCTGGTACGGAGTGTAATACCTCGCCAGTTCCTCAAACTTGGAAGTATAGTCACTAACTGACATAGATCCCTACCTCAAGGCTAAGAACTCCATCTCTTTCTTGTCCTTGATGTCCACTAGAAAGTATTTCTCTAGAAACCTCTGCCTGAACTCAACCCATGTAACTGATGTGCCCTCAACATCATCAACATCAAGTATGCAATGCAGTGCAATGCAATGCAATGCTACTCCACTACTCCAACTATGCATGTGGATCCAACTAACTCAGGATGAACGACTTCGGAGTTACATATCCGTATTGGCAATAAAAGCACCACACCGGTAGTTCACCAAACCTTGGGTGAACCCCATGGATAGCCAATGCATCAAACCGTGGATGCCTCATCACGGGGGGTCGCGGTCACCAAACCATCGGGTGACCTACCGTGGATGGCCAGATCACCGTACTCTCGGGCGATCTCCCCTATGTCGAACCTCCCCCATCAACCAAACACTCCAATGCTCTATGAAAATGGCACAACAACAAACAATCTCAACCACCTCCTTGCTCGGGCCATGAAGCTCCCAAGACTTCAACATCAACATCAACGTAACCTTAGACCCAAACCTTGGGGTTAAGGCTCCCTTGGCCAATAAGCACCAAGGTTCAACTCATCAACACCTTGACCAATAAGCATCAAGGTCACTTTGGCCAATAAGCACCAAACTTATCAACGTGCGATAATCCAACGGATACCGACTTAACCATCTCACCATCTTTAATTATCTCTGATAATCATTAACCAAGTTGTCTAATCTTTATCTTTGATTAGCTATATCAACTTATCATCATTGGGGAAGGTTGGGTTTAGGAACCCTTTTAAGTCCTTTATTTCCATCTCTGACTGTTAGGGGAGAACGGGAATGCTTATCCCCTACATGGTCATGCTGATCACATAAGTGAAGCACCGTCATCCTTCCATTCATGCACGGTCCTGCTCAGCAGCACGGTCGTGCTTCCTCTACTGCACGGTCGTGCTTAATGCGCGACCATTTTCTAGAATTCAAACTGGGAGCACGGGCGTGCTCCCTGTTCAGCACGGTCGTGCTCAATAGGCGATTGCACTGTTCTTGGAAGAAACAAAAACTAAAACCTTTTAACCATTTTTAGGGTTTTTAATCTTTTAAACTTAACACATTTTTAAACCTAATTAACCCATTAATATCTTATCAACATACTGATCATCACAGCCACAACACCAATCAACCAAAATCATGTTAATAACATTGGTTAACATATCATCATGCTTCTAAGGCAACCAATCATAAACATAAACATATCTTGAACACGAAGCATAAGAAATAATATACTAAAACAGCCAATAACATGTTATCACAATTGAGACACCCCGTTGCGACCTTTTGTGTCATTTAGTTTAAAACCTCATTATTTAATTACTTAATCGCACGCTTAACGTGAAAATTACGTAAAAATTGAAACTTAATTTCTTAAGTATATAGATTCATATAGAACAGAATATTCAAACATAAATATATTACACATACTTAAAGCATCAGAGTTATCCAAACACTGTTTCAAGGCATCCCATCAATAGGATCCCGAACTGGTGCATAGTTATACAAAACATAAGCGGAAAGATAAAGCTTCACGACACAGACGCACTGGCCATAACTAACTAGACCCTAATCACCATGGGTCACAGCTCGTCCTCCGGCATCCGGTTCGTAGGGAGTTCCATCCAACTCCTCCTGGTTACGTTCATCCACAGGGTCTTCTCGTACGGTTCCACAAGGAGACAAAATACAACATACAGAAATATACAGGGGATAAGAAACAGTTCTATCATCAAAAGCGGAAAAGAGTCATAGTAAACTATACAGTAATTATCACAGACACAACATCAGTCAAGTCATCCATCTTCCATAAAATTCTTATATCCATCCTACCCTCACTCCTACAACTAAAACTTGATACTGAAAATGGCTATGGTTTCCCTATCATAGTTATGGTTTCCCTATCATAGTTATGGTTATCGGTCAGTCGTCCAAGCGACACGTCCCATTCCCGGTGCACATCCTTAGTCATGGTGAGAATGCTCATGCAAAGCAATGACACTATAGCTGCACATTAAACCCGGTGCACACCCCAGACCGTGGGTGCTCATGCAAAGCAATGACACTATAGCTGCACGATTATCCCGGTGCACACCTTCACCATGGTAAGAACGCTCACACAAAGCGTGACACTACAACTGCACGATGATCCCGGTGCACACCTCGTTCACTCCCAAAGGTTCTCATGCAAAGCAATGACACTCGTAGCTGCACAAGTTAAGTTTACCCTTTGGACGGTCCCACAAGGACTTCGGGTCTTGTATGTGTCCCACATACGGTTATAGAAACAACACAACTTATGAACCTCGCAGACTCCTATGGTCATAACCTAGTGCCTTAACCTCTCATCAAGACCACAACACATGCTCTATGTCACAACACCTCTTTAACATATTTCATGTAGGTTAGGCACCTCTAAAAATCATCATGATCGTCACGCCCAAAACAACTCATCTCTTAGACTACATATCTATCTTCGCTTAATCCACTAAGCATAAAGTAAATACCACACAGATCATGCATAACATCAAGTCAATCAAAGATATTTCAAAACATCAACATAGCACTAAATCAGTTTAATAAAGGTAATAAAACTCAAATCAACCATCAACAGTATAAACATCAACCTAATATCGATCAACCTACAATCCCCGAATCACCACGGATGTTTTATAAAATCAATTTAAAGCGATTCTGGTCTTGTTGATTATTCGACTTCTAGTAGGGTTTAGGTCGCCCTACATAATTACTACATAATTTACTACTTATCGATTCCGACAATCGGTTGTTTCTTTCCCCCACCTGGGTTATCACCGAACTCCCGAACTCGAAGCTCCTCGTCGTCACACCACAAAGTATTAACTCCACCTTCTGTGAAGGTAAGGAGATTAAATACTCGAAGAGGTATACCACGAACATCCTCGTTTCCTCTGAGATGGAAATCTAAGGTTACAAAACATGAAATCATGAGTTAAAACTCAATCAAAGAACACTAACCACAAGGTATAGGTTCGGTTCATACAATAAACTAGGATTAGGGGTTTCCGAAATTTATGCGACTCTTGGATTTATGATCCTTAAGTGCTAGAAGTTTCCAAAACACATGCAACTTAGGGATTTATGATCCTTAAGTGCTAGGAGTTTAAAACAAGATTACTTTAAACAAAGTTGAACAAAAATCCCACCAAGTTACACTTGATGGAGATTCGGCCTTGACCAATAAGATAGGTTAGGAACATTTAAACTTTCCAATCTCATTGGTTTAGCATCCATTAATAGTAAGGAGCTCAAAACCATGATCACTTTGGAAAATGAAAAACGAAACAGCCTAGGTCCATAACCTTTAAGATTCGGTCATCCTTGGGTTTTCATGATAGAAATCTTTAAATTTTCCAATCTCTTAGACCTTTTAGCATCCAATAACTTATGGAGCTCAAGTCTATGATCATCTTGGAAGCAACATAGGACTTTAAATAACAAAGCTCATAAGCACATAAAGTAAGAACACCATAAGCCTATAAGTAATTAAAGCATAATGACATAAGTAAATGAATCATAAATGACATAAACATAAATGACATAAAAGTAAATGACATAATGTAAATGACATAAAGTAAATGGCATAAATATAGATGACATAAAATAAAAGACATGAATATAAAGAACATGGAAGTAAATGACATGAACAGAAACATAATGACATAAAAATAAATAAGCACAAGTAAGGAAAGCCATAAAGAAAGCACAATAAATAAATGAAGCAAGAATAAAGTAAAGCATCACAATGTATTAGGGTTCTAAGTTCATGATCACACTTGGATAAGTTGAAACAGAGTATCCTAGGCCACTAATACATAGTTTTGGCCATGATGGGAAAACAAGCTATCAAAACCTTCCAAGATTTATGGATTCAATGATCAAGGAACACTTAAAAAAAACTAACACATGATCATGTAAAAGAAGTTGAAACAAAACACTCCCTAGGCCATCATGAGTAGATTCGGCCTCCTCAAGAAATAGAGTATGGAGATTTTTGATTTATACAACCTATTAGTATGTTAAACTACAAGTAAATACAAGACCATAGAAATTGGTTTCAACTCAAAAGGAGTTTTCTACCATTTTTGAGAGATTTTTGAAGATTAAAGCTCATATATGACATAAAGAAGAAACTTTAGAAAAAGATAAAGTTTTTAAAGAAAAGAATACATGAGAGTATTACCCTAAGCAAGAGGAACAACTTTGGTGAAGAACACTTAGTGAAAAGAAGAAGAAAAACTAGAGCTTTGGAAGCTTGAAGTTAAGAAAAATATGAAAGCTTAAGAGTTTTAATGGAGTAGAAGGAGGGAAAGTGATGAAGTGAGGATGAAGAGTGGTATTTATAGAGGAAGGGGGAGGGGTGCACGGCCTAGAGGAGAGGGAGAAAGGCTTGGAGAGGAAGTTTTGGTTTAGGGCATTGTTTGGATCATTTAAGGAAGGTTTAATGGGTTTTTGGAATAAAATAGATTATAATTTGAAAACGTAATCATGATCACTTTAAAGTGTGTCGTAAGAATTTAATTAGGCATCCCAACAAGCCTTCTCTCATCCTTTAGGGTTCCTTTAACTGGTTAAATACGTAACCGGTTGCACATCCGATCGTATTTTCTGAAGGTTTCACCCGAATAAAATATTTTATTTTTTTTATTTTATTTTTGAACGAATATTTTCAAAATAACCAAAGTTGAAGGAAATATGATAAAAACATTAACCGTCTCGATCACGGGTCAAAATTAGGTTTTCTGCTCATTAAACTTATACTGGCAGTGAAAACGCAGACCGACTTTCGTCTTAATTTTCAACCGAAAATTTTACTGTGACTTCATATGATAAGGTGGATTAGGAATATGATTTTATTTTATTAAACAAAATATTTTCTACTTTCATATTAAAATATAATTACTTATATTTTAATTGATTAAACAGTATAATAAAAATCAGGTTGTTACAACAATTATTCAAACCAACACGTTAATCATATAATCATATATAAGAAACCAGGGTCATGGGAACCCCTTTACCTTACGCTACCCCCACTGCCTAATTATTACACTACCCTTCTCCCCATACCTGGATTGAAGGTAGCTCTAACAATGGTCCTAACAGCAACTAGTTCCTTCCCTTCGAGCGGCTCAAAACGAATCCAAGCCTTGGAATAACATAAACACAAACTATCAGTTTCCAATTCTAAATAAGAAAAGGAAACACGAAAGGGAAAGACTTTACCTCTATATATCAAGTACAGATGAAATAGGGAAGGTCTCCAATACTCAAGAAACTGAATGAGTTCGATGGAAATATGGAACGAAACAGTGTTAACCACAATAGGGTTAGCAGCCAACACAAATAGGGTTAAAAACGCAACCCTTGGTTTCTGTGCCAAAATATATAGACTGTGCACAAAGCACGGTCGTGCTCCTCCTGAGCACAGTCGTGCTGGATTTAGCATCAGCGAGATGCGGTCCGCACATTGAGCACGTGCGTGCTCAACTTAAAATCAGAAACACGTTTCTGACTTTAAGCACGGGCGTGATGGCTAATGAGCACGGTCGTGCTCATCTACCAGAAAGGGACTTTTAAGCTAAAATCCCACCTAGCCCTTAGCCAACAACTTAACTTAACAAAACCAACTTAAACAGCCAAACAAGCTTTAAAGAAAAGCACTTATGAAAAATAGGGTGTTAAAATTCCACCCCTCTTATAAAAACTTCATCCTCGAAATTTCTATGTACCTCAAACTAAAAGGTGCAGGTACGCTTCCACCATCTTGCTTTCCAGCTCCTAGGTAGCACTTTCCTCAGTAGCCCCACTCCAAACTACTTTGACCAAAGGAATCTCCTTACCTCTTAGTTGCTTCACCCGCCCATCCTCAACTCGAAGGGGTAACACTTCAAACGTCAAGTTCTCTTTCAACTGTATTGCGTCAGGTACTCTCACGTGACTAGGATCACGGATATACTTTGATTTGAGACACATGAAAAAATTATGGAGATTGGACAACAACGGAGGTAAGGCTATCTGGTAGGCGACTTCACCGACCCTTTTGAGGATTTGGTAAGGACCAATGAATCTCGGAGTAAGTTTCCTCACCTTCATCACTCTAACAAACCCATTCGTCGAGGTAACTCTCAAGAATACATGATCGCCTTCCTGGAATTCGAGCGCCTTCCTCATTTTATCATGGTAGCTCTTTTTCCTACTCTGCAACTCTCATTTTTCCTGAACCATCCTGATCTTTTCTGTTGTTTCCTGGACTATCTCTAGCCCTAGCATCACATTATCACTAGGTTCATTCCAACACAAGGGTGTCCTACATCTCCTCCCATAAAAAGCCTCATAAGGTGCCATCCCAATACTAGAATGGAAGCTGTTGCTGTAGGTGAACTTTATCAGGGGCAAAAACTTGTCCCAACTACCAGATTGTTCTAACACACAAGCCCTCAACAAGTCCTCTAAGGACAGGATGGTCCTTTCAGACTGCTCATCAGTCTGTGGGTGGTAAGTTGAACTAAGCCTAAGCTTTGTCCCTAAAGCATGCTGCAAACTCTCCCAGAACTTGGAGGTAAACCTCGGGTCTCTATCTGATACTATGCTAGATGTAACACCCGGGTGCCGACGAGGGCGGTGAGTGGTCGCTGGTGCAAGAAGGCACGGACAATGAGCGGCTCCTGGCAGGCTTCTAGGCGGAGGGACACATGAATGAACCGATTACACACCCGAATGAAAGGGATCCTGAGACTGTGTAGGTATGGGACTATGCCATTAAGGATGGCTTATATGAATTGATTGGTACTACATATACCAACATGATGCATCTTATTTTCGAAAGCCCATCACTTAAGAACTCCACAGTTAAGCGTGCTTAGCTTGGAGTAATTTTGGGATGGGTGACCTCCTGGGAAGTCTTCACAGGAATCGTGTGAGTGAGGACAAAGTACGCTGAAAAGACCTGTGTTGGTTTGTGGGGACAGTCGTCAATCCATAGAGCAGCCAGGGATGTTACAAATGGTATTAGAGCGGCAACTCTCCCAATACGGTGTGGTTCGGGGACGAACCAAGCAGAAGCTGGTGGGCATGTAACACCCGGGTGCCGACGAGGGCGGGGAGTGGTTGCCGATGCAAGAAGGCACCAACAAGGAGCGGCTCCTGGCAGGCTTCTAGGCGGAGGGACACATGAATGGATCGATTACACACCCAAATGAGAGGGATCCTGAGACTGTGTAGGTATGAGACTGTGCGATTAAGGATGGCTTATATGAATTGATTGGTACTACCTATACCAACAAGATGCATCTTCTTTTCGGAAGTCCATCACTTAAGAACTCAACAGTTAAATGTTCTTGGCTTGGAGCAATTTTGGGATGGGTTCCCTTCTGGGAAGTTTTCCCAGGAAGAGTGTGAGTGAGGACAAAGCACGCTGAAAAGACCTGTGTTGGGCTGTGGGGACAATCGTCAATCCGTAGAGCAGCCAGGGATGTTACACTAGAGGGTACACCATGAAGCCTAACTATCTCCTTGATGTACAACTTAGCCAACTTCTCTAAAGGATACTCCATGTTCATAGGGATGAAATGGGCATACTTAGTCAATCCATCCACAACAACCCATATAGCCTCAAAACCAGCTGGAGTAACTAGGCACGCATACACAAACAAGGCCACATCCTTGTTCATCCTAGGCCACCAAAACATCTTCTTAAGATCCTGATACATCTTGATGGCACCTGGGTGCACACTCAATGCACTCTTATGTCCTTCCTCAAGGATCAACTTTCTAAGCTTAGGAACATCCGGTATGCACACTCTATCTTTAAACCTTAAGACACCATCACTGCCATCCTTAAAACTAAGGTCTCTACCCCGAGCAAGCAACTCTCGCTGGTCTAAAAGAAACTTGTCTAACTTCTGACCATCTCTAATCTGATCCATGAAGCTGTTGGTAACCTTCAAGGTACCAAGCCTAATACTCTTATGGGTAAACTCACAAGCTAGACTAAGATCTCTAAACTCCTCAATCAGATCCATCTCCCTAACCATCAAAGTGGAGATATGCAAGGTTTTCCTACTCAAGGCATCAACCACCACATTGGTCTTTCCTGGGTGATAGGTCATGTCGAAGTCATCATCCTTTAAGAACTCCATCCACCTACGCTGCCTCATATTCAACTCCTTTTTATCAAAGAGATACCTCAACTCTTATGATCACTAAAGACTTCAAACCTTGCTCCATAAAGGTAATGCCTCCAAATCTTTAAGGCCAATACCACAGCTCCTAACTCTAGGTCATGGGTAGGGTAGTTCACCTCATGAGTTTTCAACTGTCTAGAAGCATAAGCAACTACCTTACCATTCTGCATCAACACACCACCTAACCCTTGCTTAGAAGCATCGCAATAAACTACGAAGGGTTCATTAGGATCTGGCAAAACTAAAACTGGTGCTGATGTCAACCTATCCTTAAGGGTTTGGAAACTCTTTTCACACTTAGAGTCCCACACAAACAATTGTCCATTCTTGGTGAGGCTGGTCAAAGGTTAATCTATCTTAGAGAAACCTTCTATGAACCGCCTATAATACCCGGCTAACCCCAAGAAACTCCTAATCTCGGTTACAGACTTTGTCGCTTCCCACTGGAGCACCGTCTCTACCTTCGCTGGGTCCACTGCTATGTGATAAGCCTCTGGCTTATCTAGTTTTATGACTAGATGAACTAGGGTTTATGTGCCAATTTATTCGAGTTCATTCTCGTTTTCGCCCAAATTTGCCTTGTTTTGTTCCTAAGTTGGACTTTGACTCATTTTGCGTCTTTTGTGTAGTTTTTAGCTTATTTTGGATAGAATTATGCTTTTGGTTGCTTTTTGTGTTTCAGGTTAAATAAGTGAAGCTCCGGGAGGCAAGGAAAGTCGAAAAGCAGAGGAAATTGCAAGTCTGGAGACACTCGCCTCGCGAGTGTATGCTCGCCCCGCGAGACTGAAAGTCAACAAAGCAGCAAAAGTCATCACTTCAGTCTCGCCACACGAGAGGTGTCTCGCCTCGCGAGATCATGAAGACCTGCAAGACAGAGACCATCACGTCCAAGCCGTGATAAAGACCACGCCCGTGGCAGTTTAAGATCTGAAATCTCGCCCCGCGAGAGTTTGAAGACCCTGGAAGTCAGAGGCCATCACGGCCCAGCCGTGATGAAGGTCACAGCCTGAAATTGAAGACTCGCCCCGCGAACACACTTTCGCCTCGCGAGAGTTCAAATTGAAAGCGCGCCAATTTTAATTCTCGCCTCGCGAGAGGCTGCTCGCCTCGCGAACGAGCGCAGATCAGGAATCCTATTTAAAGGCTGTTGCAGATCAGATTGGGAACCCATCCAACTGGAGGAGGCTGTAGGGCTTTTGGAGGGCCGCGAATCCTAGTAGTTTTCCACTGTTTAGAGTAGCGTTTAGGGTAATTTCTTTTATCTTTGGAGCTGCGTCTCCCTTTTTCTTATGGAGATTATGTCCGCTTGTTTGTCTATGAGCATGAGGAACTAATCCCCTCGTCCGAGGGAACGATGAAGCCACCCATGGCGATGTAAATCCGATATGATGTATGTCTTTCTCCTTTAATTCAATTCTTGTTTTCCGATTCTGATTTGAATGTTTGATCATATGTATTGCGTGATTAATCAGTTAAACGTGTTTGAGGCCGAACGGGCGATCGCGTTTTTAGAACTTGAATTGGGATCATCGGTCGAGTATTGCACGAGAGTGAATAGGAGATCGGTGCAACCTTATAGGGAACAAGAATTAATCAAATTCGAGATTAGGATTATGAGACCTAGTAAGTAATTAATCCAATCGTCGAATACGTCCTAATGAGCACGAGAGTGGATTTAGGAGAATTTAGGGGTCCCGGTTGACATTGTAATTGAACTTAGGGAGGAATTCATCATCACTTGGGTGTACATATTGGGTAGGTGGATTTGTGACCTTGGACATTTTAATTTCTGATTTTTAGTTAATTAGTTTATTTAGACTTGTTAATTGAATTTAGATATTAATCTCTCTCTCAACCACCTTCTGTAACTTGACCGAACGTATCGGATTTCCCGCGGATTAGTCGAATTGGTAGCCCAATCCCTGAGTTCGACCTCGGTAATTACTTACCGTGTTTATTTTATTACTTGCGACGACCCGGTACACTTGCCGGCGTAACAACAAGTTTTTGGCGCCGTTGCCGGGGATTGGCACAACCAATTTTTCTGATTTTAGGGAAGTTTGATTATTTGGTTAAGTTATTTTTGTTCTTATTTTTTATTTTTATTTTTATTATTTTCTTTTTATTTTCTACTATCTTTGATTCCACTTGGTCTTGCCTTGTTTTGTATGCGAGGTACACGAAGGAATGCTTCCGGGTTGCGAATATTGTGATGGGAACCATGACACTTGGAGTTGTCCGTTCTACTTCCCTCAAGTATATGTGGAACCATGGCATAATGACAGCGTGCCCCAGAACAACTATCAGAGTCAGAATCAGTATTGGGGTGATATGAGTAGAGACCATCCGGATTTTGCTTGGAGTAATGCTGACGATGGTCTAGCCTGGCAACCACAACCTCAACAAAATTGGCAACAGCAACCTCAACAGAATTGGCAACCACAACCTTGGGAGATGGCTCTTGAGAAGTTGTCAACTTTTACAGCCACATCTTTTGAGAAGATGAATGCGACAATTGATAAGTTGGCAACTCAGACAGGGATGGCACTTCAGAATCTAGATATGCAGATTGCCCAGCTCACAAAGCAACTAAATGAGTGTCCCCCAGAGACTCTCCCAGTTGATACCGAGAACGACCCTAAGAACCAATGCAATGCCACAACAACTAGAAGCAGTGGGGTGTTGGGATATGACTGGGATGTAACTAGTTCTCAGGGAGTTGAGGAAGAACTACCACATGTTGAGGAAGAACAACCGGAGGAAAAGGAATTGACAAGCGACAAGGCCCAGGAACAGCCACATGTTGAGGAAGAGCAACCTAAGGAAGAGGAGTTGGCAAAGGACAAGGCAATGGAGCAAGGGGGTAGAGATCAAAATGAAGATAAAGTGGTAGAGGACTTCACCATGCTTGCCAAGCAACCTGATTTTGATGCGTTAAATAAATATGTTGGCTTGCATGCATGTGTGAACATTGGTAAGTTAGACCCGCCCACTTGTCTAGCACACTTCCTCGTGAAAACACAGTTTGACCCGAGAGGAAGTGAGTTCATCATTGCGGAGGTCAAAGAAGTTTTCACACTCAGACTAGAAGGAAGTATGGATAGAGTCATATTGCTCCTACGAGGGCCACTTCATAAACCATGGGATCCGGGTGGAGGATCTCACATGATGAGCATCTCTTGGCCTTTGTATCACAGACTATGGGATCCAGGTGGATGCTTCTTAATAAGTCAAGCTCGGGACGTTAAACAAGCGCTTCTTGGGAGGCAACCAAAGCTAGGTATCCCTCTCTTTTCCTAACTTTTGTTTTGTTTTTGTGTTTGCTTTTTGTGTTCTGTTTTTGTTTGTCGCTCTTGAATAATTTGAGAAGATCAAGAGTTGTTGTACGAATGTCGTGTCGGCAATCATGTTGGTTTCTAATTAAATTGAGCACAGATTGCATGAATTATTTTGATCATTGATGATTTCCCCCTAGGTTCTGAAAGTAGAAAAGTTGATCTATGATTGCTTGATTTATGATAAGTTTGGGGTGAGGGGGGTGCACACACTAGGAATCGTATCTCGGTCAAACAATTTGCAAAATGTCCAGGTGAGGATTTGAGCCTTCAACTCTGTTTTTGAATGTGTGAATCACTGTTAAGTTGCACTTTCCCGAATTTGCTTGAATCTCTTTATGGTTTGCATGTTTATGTGTTGCATCAAATGATTTAGGCAATTTTCTTTGAATAACTACTTGGCCTGAAAAGAACCATCCCTAATGCATGTTCCCTAGTTAGCCAAATTGAGCCCAATCGACCTAGTGTTTCTTGATGACCCTACATTACGAGCCAAAATCTGAAAAACCATGTTGACCCAATCTTAGGATTAGGAGAGCATGGAAGCGTAGCAAGAGAATGGTTGTGAGGAACTAAGTTTGGGGTGGCTACAAGGAGATATGTCATTTGGGGTGAGAAAAAGAAAAATAAAGGTTGAAACCCAAGGCAATAAAATATATATATATATATATATATATATATATATATATATATATATATATATATTCAAAATAAATTGCCAAAAGAAAAGGGCCAAATCAAGAGATTAGCAAGGAAAAAGGCTGTAGTCACCCGAGACAAAAAGAAAAATGAAAAAAAGGAATTTGAGTGGAATACGTGTAAAAAGGTTCATGCTCTCTTAGTTCCTAGGGACTTAAGCCTAAATATCCTTCATTATCCTACCCTCAGCCAGGCCCCATTACAACCTTTAAAAGACCTTCTGATGTTGCATACATGTTTACGTGGGGACCATTTTTGAGATGAAAATCAAATTCATGGGAAGTGCTCTTGATAACTGAAATTGAGTGAAAAAGTTGAAAGCCTAGACGAATTTGAGCGAATGAGTGAAATTTTACATACCCTTGTGAGGAAGGCAGTTGTTTGAAATTGGTGATCTTCCTTTTGTGTGTGACCCTGATCCTCAACTTAGATTAATGATTACATGAATGATGAAGTTCTCAATTGTTTAAAGTAAATGAATGTGGGGATTACATTAATGTAGGGGGGGAGATCATTGGAGAAAAACTGTTTTGATTGCATGAAATTTGTGCGAAATCGATTGGTTCCCTTAAGCTTGCCAAGTCTTGAGTCGTTTTTGAGTTTTAAGCTTGCTTGGGGACAAGCAAGGTTTAAGTTTGGGGTATTTTGATAAGCCTCTGGCTTATCTAGTTTTATGACTAGATGAACTAGGGTTTATGTGCCAATTTATTCGAGTTCACCCTCGTTTTCGCCCAAATTTGCCTTGTTTTGTTCCTAAGTTGGACTTTGACTCATTTTGCGTCTTTTGTGTAGTTTTTAGCTTATTTTGGATAGAATTATGCTTTTGGTTGCTTTTTGTGTTTCAGGTTAAATAAGTGAAGCTCCGGGAGGCAAGGAAAGTCGAAAAGCAGTGGAAATTGCAAGTCTGGAGACACTCGCCTCGCGAGTGTATGCTCGCCCCGCGAGACTGAAAGTCAACAAAGCATCAAAAGTCATCACTTCAGTCTCGCCACGCGAGAGGTCTCTCGCCTCGCGAGATCATGAAGACCTGCAAGACAGAGACCATCGCGTCCAAGCCGTGATAAAGACCACGCCCGTGGCAGTTTAAGATCTGAAGTCTCGCCCCGCGAGAAGAATCTCTCCCCGCGAGAGTTTGAAGACCCTGGAAGTCAGAGGCCATCACGGCCCAGCCGTGATGAAGGTCACAGCCTGAAATTGAAGACTCGCCCCGCGAACACACTTTCGCCTCGCGAGAGTTCAAATTGAAAGCGCGCCAATTTTAATTCTCGCCTCGCGAGAGGCTGCTCGCCTCGCGAACGAGCGCAGATCAGGAATCCTATTTAAAGGCTGTTGCAGATCAGATTGGGAACCCATCCAACTGGAGGAGGCTGTAGGGCTTTTGGAGGGCCGCGAATCCTAGTAGTTTTGCACTGTTTAGAGTAGCGTTTAGGGTAATTTCTTTTCTCTTTGGAGCTGCGTCTCCCTTTTTCTTATGGAGATTATGTCCGCTTGTTTGTCTATGAGCATGAGGAACTAATCCCCTCGTCCGAGGGAACGATGAAGCCACCCATGGCGATGTAAATCCGATATGATGTATGTCTTTCTCCTTTAATTCAATTCTTGTTTTCCGATTCTGATTTGAATGTTTGATCATATGTATTGCGTGATTAATCAGTTAAACGTGTTTGAGGCCGAACGGCGATTCGCGTTTTAGAACTTGAATTGGGATCATCGGTCGAGTATTGCACGAGAGTGAATAGGAGATCGGTGCAACCTTATAGGGAACAAGAATTAATCAAATTCGAGATTAGGATTATGATACCTAGTAAGTAATTAATCCAATCGTCGAATACGTCCTAATGAGCACGAGAGTGGATTTAGGAGAATTTAGGGGTCCCGGTTGACATTGTAATTGAACTTAGGGAGGAATTCATCATCACTTGGGTGTACATATTGGGTAGGTGGATTTGTGACCTTGGACATTTTAATTTCTGATTTTTAGTTAATTAGTTTATTTAGACTTGTTAATTGAATTTAGATATTAATCTCTCTCTCAACCACCTTCTGTAACTTGACCGAACGTATCGGATTTCCCGCGGATTAGTCGAATTGGTAGCCCAATCCCTCAGTTCGACCTCGGTAATTACTTACCGTGTTTATTTTATTACTTGCGACGACCCGGTACACTTGCCGGCGTAACAACACTATGCCACCCTTAGAGATGACATGTCCTAAGAAGCTCATTTCCTTTAACCAGAACTCACACTTCGACAACTTAGCGTACAACTGCTTTTCCTTAAAGGTCTGCAAGACAACCCTCATGTGCTCCTCATGTTCCTCCTTGTCCTTGGAGTACATTAAGATGTCATCTATAAACACCACCACAAACATATCCAAGTAAGGGTGAAAGGTCTTGTTCATGTAGTCCATGAACACCGTAGGAGCATTGGTCACACCAAAGGGCATAACCAAGTACTCATAGTGACCATATCGTATTCTAAACGCTGTCTTCGGGATGTCCTTAGACTTAACCCGAATCTGATGGTACCTTGACCTCAAATCTATCTTAGAAAAGACGCAAGTGCCCATCACCTGGTCCATGAGATCATCAATCCTGGGGAGGGGATACCGATTCTTTATGGTCACCTTGTTGAGCTGCCGATAGTCGACACACAACCTCATACTACCATCATTCTTTTCCACCAACAACACAGGTGCTCCCCACAGAGACACACTCGGCCTAATGAACTGCTTCTTCATCAGGTCCTCCAACTGTTCTTTAACTTAGCTAGCTCTAGAGGAGACATTCTATAGGGTGCTATAGAGATTAGCCCGGTGCCAGGTACTAAGTCTATGGTGAATTCAACTTCTCTCTCAGGGGTTAAGTTATAAACATCCCCCGGGAACACTTTAGGAAAGTCCCGCACAACAGGCAAGCTAGCAATATCAGGAGGGCTGCTCTCTACTTCCAGAGAAGCTATCATAATGTACACTTGGGCTTCGTCTTTCATCGAAGCTTGGACTTGACTGGCAAAGAGAAGGTCTGGATTCTTAGACTCCGTTGGAGTTCCAAAAATCAGGGTTTTATCAAAACATTTTAGAAGGACGTGGTTAGAATATAACCAGTCCATGCCAAGAATAATATCAAGGTCTTTCAAAGGTAGACATACAAGATCAACAATGAAGGTTTTATCATTTATGACAATATGACAGTTCTTGCATGCATAAGAAATGGAAACAGGTTTCTTTGTGGGTGTAGACACAAGCAAATCAAACTCAAGAAAGGTAACAGGCAATGTAAGACTCTTGACCCTATCATGCGATATAAACGAGTGAGTAGCACCCGAATCATACAATACGGTCAATTGAGTTCCATCAATAAAACATGTACCTTGAATCAAGTCATCGGACTCAGAGGCTTCAGCTCCACTAAGACTAAAGATTCTCCTGGTGGTCTTCAGTCGATTGGCCTGAGACTTCTGACTCTTGCTAGCGCTGGGAGGCTCTGCCTTGGCTCCCTCACACTCAAGGCTGATGTGACCTGACTAGCCATAGCTGAAGCAAATCACAGCTGATTCCTTGCACTGAGAAGAATAGTGATCCGGTGCGCCGCACTTGCCACACCTCATGGGTCTAGAGGTATTAGAGAACCTGCCCCTAAACCTATCCTATTGAAACTGTGGCTTCTTGCCACTCTGCTTGAAGTCCCTGCCGAATGGAGCATAACGTTGTTTAACTTTATCTCTCTGATTAGTCCTCTTGCCGCTCTGACTATCCGATCCTCTAGAACTGGCAACCTTGAACAGACTAGCATCCTCATAAATCTTGCACCTGTTGACCAGAACTGGGAAGACTCTGATCTCCTGGTATCTGATCGCCTGATTGATCTCGGGGTTAAATCATGCACCCAATTACCTTACACTACCCCCACTGCCTAATGATTACACTACCCTTCTCCCCATACCTGGATTGAAGGTAGCTCTAACAATGGTCCTAACAGCAACTAGTTCCTTCCCATCGAGCGGCTCAAAACGAATCCAAGCCTTGGAATAACATAAACACAAACTATCAGTTTCCAATTCTAAACAAGAAAAGGAAACATGAAAGGGAAAGACTTTACCTCTATAAATCAAGTACGGATGAAACAGGGCTTCCCAAAGGTCTCGAATACTCAAGAAACTGAATGAGTTCGATGGAAATATGGAACGAAACAGTGTTAGTCACAATAGGGTTAGAAGCCAACACAGATAGGGTTAAAAACGCAACCCTCGATTTCTGTACCAAAATATATAGACTGTGCACGAAGCATGGTCGTGCTCCTTCTGAGCATAGTTGTGTTGGACTTAACGTCAGCGAGACGCGGTCCACACATTGAGCATGGGTGTGCTCAACTTAAAATCAAAAACACGTTTCTGACTTTAAGTACGGGCGTGCTGGCTAATGAGCACGATCGTGCTCATCTACCAGAAAGGGACTTTTAAGCTAAAATCCCACCTAGCCCTTAGCCAACAACTTAACTTAACAAAACCAACTTAAACAGCCAAACAAGCTTTAAAGAAAAGCACTTACGAAAAACAGGGTGTTACAGAGGATGTTTAGCTTTATTACTTATTTGATTTGATTGTGATATGCTGGTTGTGATAATTTGCTTTATGTGATATTTTATGAGGTTTGAATATTTTGTTGATATTATGTTATGCATGATCTGCCTGGTTTTAATATTGTATTTAGAAGATTTTAAGCAAAGATATGTGTTGTTCGGAAGATGTTTGTTTGGGAGAGGATGGGTGTGATTTAGAGGGCCTAGCTTAATTAAGTTGTTTTATAGATAAGATTTTGAGATATCATAATTTGAGGATTTATACGAGTTTCTAGTGAGAGGTTGATGCACTAGGTTATGATCCGTAAGAGTCGGTGAGGTTTATATAAGTGTATGTATAGCAATTGAGCTATTAGGGATATAATTGTATGTATAGCAATTGGGCTATTAGAGATATAATTGTAGAGATATATTTATGTGTAGCAACTGGGCTACTGTAAATATAATTTTATGTGCAGCAACTGGACTACTTTAGATATAATTTTATGTGTAGCAATTGGGCTACCGAAGATATAATTTGTTAGAGGGGAGTGCTCGCTCGGATGAAGGACTGCCATCCCTATTTGGGTGGAGATGGTGTGGAAGAATTGTAGTGGTCACGTTAGCATAAATGTTTAGTTGTATGAGAGTAAGGGTAGAGGATGATTATTAGTTATGTGTGATGTGTGTCTTTGACTGTTGTTATATTATATGCTATAGCTCTTTCCCGCTTTTGATGATAGAAATGTTTCTTATCCCCTATATCTTTCTGTGTTGTATTTTATCTTTTATGGGATCATACGAGAAGACCCTGTGGCTGAGCTTGATGCTGAGACGTTGAATGGAACTCAGTATGAACCGGATGCGAGAGGACGAGATGTGGTTTTCAGCATTGTAGTTTAGTATCTATAGCCAATGAGTCTTATAAGACATTTTGTTTTTCCGCTATTAACTCTGGTGCAAGATATATGTGTGAATGCATAACATAAATATGGTGTGTTGATTTTAATTATCCGAAGTTATATGCTCATTAACTTAAGTTTTTTAATTTTTATGTGTTTCGGAATACACGTTTAACGTTAAGAGCGCGATTAAATAATTAATTAATAAGATTTTAATTTAATGGTACAAAGGGGTACAACAGGATGTCTCAAGAAATAGGGTTTAGGTCGAGTCTTATGGTATAAATACAAGTTAGGGCATAACAGGTTCCTATTTCAACCCAAACTGTATACAGGTCGGTATTTTGACCATAACTTGAGCTACAAGTTTCCGATTGAGGCGTTCTTTGTGTCGTTATAAAGTTAAGAGAAATATCTACAAATTAATGTCTAATGATTGAATCCTAAATCGGACTCTAAGATGGTCAAAATTCGATGGAAATTTGACGACATATTTGGTAGTTATTCCTTGATAAGGATCCTTAGGAGATTATGATAAGATCTTAATGGGTAATCAAAAAGAGGATTATCCTATATTAATAAGGACTCAAATCTGATTAATTGAGGGACTAAAACCTAGGAGATACACTATCTCTATTTAACTACTAAATCACACGATATCTCATAATATCTTTCTTAATCACTTATTATTAATAAAAACACATATTATTTATTAACATATTAAATCACATACAAAATCATATATCCATATAAGATCACACATTAAGGGACACAATCTCATATATATTAATTCAAATACTCATATATTAGAATACATATTATCATATTTAATAATATATATATATATATATATATATATATATATTTGTATAAAAAAAAATACTACAACACTAATCAATTACATTATAAATTATATAAATAACAATACTAACTTCATTAATAACAACAACAACGACAACAACAACAACACCTAGGCATCCATAGTAACATAATCCTTTATATAAAAATCGGGGTGTTACAAGATACAAGACCCTCTCACGCTTCACTATTATTATATTTTATATACTATCCATTTCCTCCTATATTTTCCATCTTCTTTTTATGATAAAAAATTATCTCAGTGAATATGTTCAATGAGAGGTAATCTTGGGTCGGGTTGGAAGTTGACACATGAAATCACAAGAAGGGTGGTTGAATTGTGTTTCTTAACAGTTTTTTGAAAAAGCCTTTTCTTAAACCTTTTTGCAAGCAAGACAAGATAAATACACACAAACAAAAAATACTTTCTGAAGAATTAACAAACTCAAATCCAAATCCCCTCATTTAGCATAAGCAAAGATTGTAAAAGATAAGGATGGAAGATTCACACAGTTGATTTATCCTGGTTCACTCTCTTCCAACCAAGAACTACGTCCAGTCCCTTCTACTTGAAGGTTTTTCTCCACTATAATCCAATAGCTTTACAAGTATTCAACACCTCTTCAGGCTTACAAGTATGTTTTTTCTACCAAGCCTCTTCAGGCTCTAACACTAACAAAGAGATTTACAGAATGATCTTACAAGCTCACTATGTACGAGAGTATGAAAGTTTAAGATCAGTTATGATTACAGATAAATTTGTTCAAGAGAACTTTCAGCATAGTTTAGGCACTTTGAATATCAGAGCTTTGATTTCTTTTACTGGGGTTCGTCCAGTATTTATAGATGAAATGCTTCTCTGCCTTGATCTTCTTCCACGGTCTTCAATTTGTATCTGTTAAGACATAGCATTAAATGCTAGGATCCTTTGAGTCTAATAACTTGATATGCTTTTTGGAGAAGTGCTCTTGGTTATCAGAAGAATGCTCAAAGTAGTGTTGTCATTTCCCAGTTGAACCGAAGGTTGCTTTCTGACTTTCCTTCTTTGTACTTGGTTTAACTTTACAGCCATATAAGTGTCAGAGTTCAAAAGTTTGTGTTCTCGATGATACTATGTTTCTAATCTCAAACAAAGATTTAAACATTTGAAGAAACACGAGAAATAGACACAAATTCCTTCGTATTAAATAAACAATCATTTGAAATAAATTTACTTTGACTAGATGGGTTCAGTTTTAGTGACCAGTGGACGTGCATGTCTTTGGACGCACGATTTTAACTAAGTAAGAGAGCATGGTCGTCTATTGATGTTGCGTCTAGTTAATTTCTCATCTAGAGTCAAGTCTTTGGACTTGTTTTCCTGAGAGATATTAATTGGTTCGTCTACTACTTATTTTACACATAGATTTAGACACCCGTCTAGTGTTATTTAACTTAGCCAATTTTAATACCTCGTCTAGTGATAACTTTATAGACTCAAATTTTATCATGGTTTTGAAGGCTCGTCTAGCGAGTGAAAACTTAAACCTGATACTGTTACTTAGAAAGACTTAGAAGCTAAATATAGGTTTCCTCATATAGCCAGACTCTAACAAACCTGCAATCTAGAATAAACAAGTTAGATCTTTGGCACAACTTTGCCATACAAATTTAACCTTTTTGTTAATATCAAAACTTAAGAGATTTAATTAGCCAAAACCACTTTGGTTCTAACGATCTCCCCCTTTTTGATGATGACAAAAACCAATTAAATTTGAGTAAGCAAAGTTTAAGAAAGTTATAGAGCTCCCTCTAAGACAAAGAATACATAAACTTCAAGAATTGTTACATCAGGCGAATAAGCTTAGAGAGCTAAGTATTAAAACACGGTGCAATTTATCAACTAGTATCAGAGTATAGTCAAAGCATATGTTAAACAGAAAATCACATATTAGAACAAAACATAGACTCAGACATCATATCAAATAAAGAGCAATTATAAACATATATGCACATAATACTGAGAGCAAACAACTGATTTTATAAATTTAATTTCTCTTTCTATCATTTCTCCCCCCTTTTTTGTCATCAGACAAAAAGGTAAAAGGAGTGGATCATCATTGTCAGTGATAAAACAAGGAGAAAAAGAGAATAAAGAAAATAGAGACTAAGGATTAGAAGGTGGAGGAGGAGGAGGAGGTAGGTTTTGATTTTGAGGAGGTGGAGGAGGTGGAGCATGTCGACCTTGAGTCTGTTGGAAGTTGGAGAGCAACTGGAGCATCTGATTGAGAAGAACATTGGTAGGCTTCAGTGACTTCTCTACTTGTTCTTCAACCTTTATTATGATTATCTCATCCAGATCAGGTGGTAAGGAGGTTCTGGAGATTTCAGCAGTGGCATTTATATTTCCTTGTCCTTGCAAAATGCTCAGAGCCTGAGAGTGTTGAGGTTGATCATGTGGATGCACAACTGCCAGAGCTAGAGGTTGTGAAGAATGCTTGCCAGAAGTGCCTTGTCTGCTTGCAAATTCAACAACTTCTTCATTCATGACCTTAGTCTGAACAGCTTCCTTGTTCATGTCAGGACCTTTAACAACTATCTCTTCAATTTTCTCAGAGGATGCTGCAGATTCTTGTAATGAAGGTTCAAGAGTAGGAAAATCTAGAGCCCAATGAATCTCATCTTCCTCATAGACTGGATTGATTAAAGGCACACTACTGGTGTCCTCATGAAATATAGTATATGACATGGGAAAGACCAAACTTTCCTCTTACAGTTGGAGTGGTTCTCTTGTCATCTTCACTGAGTCCAGAGGAAGAAGTTTCTCTGGTGCATATCTTAATGTGGCATCCCAAATGCCTCTTGTGTCATGATTAGCCCTCTTCTCTTCATCTTCCGACAGCAAAAACTCCATCATTTGCTTATCAGCCCAAGGGTCATGGCTGTCTTCCAGCATACAGGAACTGTCAGAAGGTATCTTTTCCTTTTTCCTTCTCTTATTTTCATCATTGTCTTTATTCAGATCAAGCATTGGTAATCTAGGACAAGTTCTGGGAGGTTGCATACTAAGCTTTGTGTCTTTGTTTGAATGAAACAACCAGGTTGGAGGGACAAAGTTGGCAGCTCTGATGTATCTTGGCAGTTCAAACTCTGCCTTGAAATGTGCATACATGATGTTATCACACACATCAATAACACTTCCATACTCCCTAGGATGCATAAACTGCAACCATTTGACATTCATGTCCAGAATGAACTTGAGACGGCCATAAGTTCTGGATCTTTGGCATTCAACATATTGTGAGGCAACTTTGTAGGGAATGGTCCACCATACTGGAATTATGTGTCTGTCTACACCATCTGTGTGGGGCTTGAAGGGTGGGAATTTGATAAGGTTGGGGTAGATTTTCTTTGGTGGGAATTTTTGCTGTGGCAAGTGAGTGGGAAGGGGTCCATGGGCATTATACATGGCAGATGGAAGGAGACCATCTCCTTCATATGGTATAGGCAGATGTCATGGGCAGTATGTGGGTTCAGGTTCATACTCATACTCAAGTAGGGGATAGAAGGGTCTGGTTTATTTTGGTTCAGGTTGGTGAGTATTGTAGAGGATTCTCCAATACCTTTTAACTTTGGCTAAGCTTTCAGCTTTGCCATCAAATAGGATTGAGGGGTCAGTGTAAGGAAAGGTGACTTTGGGAATTTTGGGAAAGGGTGCACCAGGATTGATCCCTACATCATCTGGTTGATTGAACCAGGGATCATCAGATGGTATTATACGTTGAAATTGAGGTCTGATTGGGGATGTTTGGACAGGTGAGTGGACAGGTGAGTATGGTGGTGAGGCTGTGTGTTGGGGTGAGGGTTGTGGTTCATTTATAGGACGTGGTGGAAGGGTTTGGATTTGTATTTCAGGTTGGGATGATAATTGTGATGGAGCAGATGTGTTGACAGGAACACTAAAGCTTTCTGCCAAAGCATCTACTACTAATTGAACAGGATCATCAGCAGGGATGTTTATCTTAGAGGTTACAGAGGACTTTGTTTTCCTATAAGGTTGTTTCCTTGACCTTGTTGGAACAACAATGGATTTTTTAGCAGCTTTCTTCTGTTTCTATAGAACTAATCCAATTGGTAGGTTGTTCTCATCATCATCCTCATTATGAGACAAGATGATCTTCCTTGTCCTCTTTTGTCTTGGGACAACTTATGGTTCATCAGCCCCTAATTCCCTGATGACCACTCCAGTACAGGCTTCTTAGCAGTAGCTAGACGAGTTGTTTTGGCTCGTCGTCCAACTGTTTTCTTCTTCATGCTAAGGGTCTCAGCTTCATTGAGCTCTATTAGTTCTTCTTTGATCTTTAGCATCTCCTCTTGCTTGGCGAGTTCTACCTGAGCAACTGAGCTGAGCTTCATGTTTGTCAGGTTCATTTTGCCAAACACAACAGGAGACATACCCTTTTCCTTGAGGATTGCAGCTTGTTCCTCAGAGGTCATGGCTTCAAGTTTTGTATAAAATCCTTGAGCCTTAAAGATTTTGGAGAAAAAATGGCAGAAGGGAATAGCAGATGCCTTCTCCCTGTGAACCACATAATCTCTTAATCTTCCAAAGAGAATGTGAGGCAGGTTGGCTTTTGTCTCAGCTACCAAATGGCAGAGACAAAATTTGTGCAGGGCGAAGAGATTGTCCTTGGACCCAGTTTTGTGCAGAACAGTCTTGTTTAGAATTTGATGAAGGATACGAACTTCATCCTTCATTTCCACAGTCTTCCAAGAGTGATTCCTCATTGTATTAGGCCTCATTAGGAAGGCAACAATGACTTCAAGTCCTCCCAATTCTTGTTCCCATTTCTCATTAATCATAAGCCCTTCCCGAGCACAATGAATCGCGCGATTGTTGCTTCGGACACAACCACCTTGATTCCCAGCACTGTAGTATAAATTTTAGACTTAGTAACCTCGTGTTTCTTCCAAAAAGCCCTAATCAGGTCAGGAAATACAGAAATCTTCTCAATGAACAGTCTTCCCCAACCAGGAGGGTTGATGTAGTGACTAACGTCAACATTATATTCTTTCAGTATGCCAAACTCGAAATGATGTTCTATTCCAATCTCAAGAGTGTTGACATTTTAGGTAAAAACAGCAGAAGAAGACGCCATTGTTGAGGGTTTGAAAGGTTAGGGATTTGAGAAACAGAGAGTTTTTTCGCAACAAGTTTTCAGGTTCAGAGAGAGTGAAAGGTTTTTCAGAGGGAAAAGACACACTTAAAAAGGTTTCGAAATATGAAGAGTTTCTCTCTGAAAAATAATTCTAAAATAAAATTAAATGAGGGACGTGTGATAGGACATGCAATAAATGCTGACACGGCGCAGGTTTTTGAAACTGTAAAAAGCAGGTTAAAGAAATGATGGATATAAATGACTCAGCAAAGAGAGAATTTTTTATTAAATATGTCTTAGACATAATAAATGCAAATAATAACAAATAGCATAGTCGAGTCAGATAAGAGTATGCAAACAGGTAATATACGCAATAAGCGTTGGACACACTTTTATCATACAATAGACGGCAATAACTGGACGACATATTAATCCACACATATCATGTTAAGATGCTTTCTAATAAAAATAAATATGTCCTTAGCTAGAGGTTTAGTAAAGATGTCTTCCCATTGATGGTCAGTATCTACAAATTGTATATCAATCACACTTTTTTGCACATAATCTCTAATTAAATGATGTTTAATCTCTATGTGCTTAGCTCTAGAATGCAAGATTGGATTTTTAGATAGATTGATTGCAGCATTGTAATCACGCATTGTGAGCACCAGCTTGCTGCTGTTATGTACTCAGCTTCTGCAATTGATAGGGCAATGGTACTTTATCTTTTTCTTGACCATGAGACTAGATTAGTTCCAATGAAGTGACATCCTCCACTGGTACTCTTTCTTTCTATTCTATCTCCAGCATAGTTAGGATCACAAAAACCAACTAATCTGTAATCATCATTTTTCTGAAAGCACAAACACAGATTAGTATTACCTTTCAAATATCTAAATATTCTTTTAACTGCTGATAAGTGAGATTCTCTAGGATCATATTGAAATCGAGCACATAAGCAAACACTGAACAAAATATCAGGTTTGGATGCAGTAAGATATAAGAGAGATCCTATCATACCTCTATGTACATTTTGGTCTACCTTTTTATCTTTGTCATCTTTGTTCAATATGGACGTAGGATGCATGGGTGTGTTCATTGGTTTGCAGTCATCCATTTTGAACTTCTTTAAGATTTCTTTAGTATACTTGGTTTGATGGATGTACACCTCGTCCACTGTTTGTTTAACTTGAAGTCCAAAAAAGAACTTGAGTTCTCTTATCATGCTCATTTCAAACTCTTTCTACATTAGCTTAGAAAATTCTTTGCACAGAGATTCATTAGTAGCACCAAAGATTATGTCATCAACATATATTTGAATAATAATAAAACTGGACTTGTTGGATTTTTTAAACAAGGTTGTATCAACCTTTCCTCTACTAAATCCATTGTCCGTTAAGAATGAACTTAGCCTTTCATACCAAGCTTTAGGAGCTTGCTTTAGGCCATATAAATCCTTCTTTGGCTTATATACATGTTCAGGTTGGGTTTCACTTTCAAAACCCTGAGGTTGCATAACATATACTTCCTCATTTATAAAGCCATTTAAAAATGCACTTTTCATATCCATTTGATATAACATGATATTATGATGTGCAACAAAGGATAATAATATGCGAATTGCATCTAATCTAGAAACTGGAGCAAAAGTCTCAGTATAGTTTATACATTCTTCCTGAGAGTAACCTTGAGTAATAAGTCTTGCTTTATTTTTTACAACTTTACCATTTTCATCAAGCTTGTTTCTGTAGACCCATTTGGTCCCAATCACTGATTTGTTCTTTGGTAAGGGCATGAGAGTCCAAACTTCACTTCTTTCACACTGGTTCAGTTCCTCTTGCATTGCCAGAATCCAACCCTCGTCCAGTAGAGTCTCATCTACTATCATTGGTTCTAACTCAGACTAAAGCAGAGTCATCTTGCTCTCTGAAGGTTGAGCTAGTTCTTAGCCTATCACTGGGACTACCAATGATTTGATCTTGAGGATGGTAATTTTTGGAGTACCATGATATTTGCACATTTTCTTGTTATGAAGTTTTTGACTCAAGTTGTTGTTGATTGTCTACTTGATCATCAGGCTTGATGTTTACTGGATTTTCAGAATCTTTTATATTCAAATCTGCAAAAGCTTCATCAATCTTTGATAATTTCTTATCAGGATGCTTGTCGTCAAATTTAACATGTATACATTCTTCAACTACTAAAGTTCTAGAATTGTAAACCCTAAATCCTTGAGATGATTCAGAAAATCCTAATAGAACTCCATTATCTACTTTAGCATAAAATTTACCAACTTAATCTTTAGTATTTAGTATAAAGCATTTACAACCAAAAGGATGAAAGTAAGATATGTTGGGTTTTTGTCCTTTCCACAATTCATAAGGAGTCTTATTCAGAATTGGTCTTATGTATATTATGTTCTGAATGTAACATGCAGTATTAACAGCTTCAGCCCAGAAGTGTATAGGGACAGAGTTGCCATTGAGTATTGTTCTAGCCATCTCTTGAAGAGATCCGTTCTTTTTCTCTACCACACCATTTTGCTGTGGAGTTCTAGGTATTGAGAAGTTGTGAGGAATACCACTTTCCTTACAGAACCTTTCAAATTGCTCATTTTCAAACTCTCCCCCATGGTCACTTCTGATTGAAGTGATACACATGTCTTTTTCATTCTGTACACGTTTGCAGAATACAGAGAAGACCCTGAATGACTCATCCTTGTGAGCTAAGAACATAACCCATGTCCATATAGTGTAGTCGTCTACTCTGACTAGACCATATTTCTTGGGTACTGACAACATTCTTAGATTCAAAATAACCTTTGACTTATTTTCCCTTTTGACATTCAAGCTTGCATGACCTAGCCTTTTGTGCCAAATCCATCGCTCATCTTCAATGAACACTAGACATGAGACACTTTGATTTGAGAGATCCTCCAAGTCAATCTTATACATATTGTTTTACCTCTTAGCAGTGAACAAGAGTGATCCATCAGGTTTCTTGACATTACCCATGTTCTTACCAAAAGAAACATCAAACCCACTATCACATAATTGACTTATGCTCAGCAGATTGTGTTTTAAACCATCAACTAAAAGAACATTATCAATGGAGGGAAAATGATGTTTACCAATTTTACCTACTCCAATGATATTTTCTTTCTGATTACCTCCAAAGGTAACCTATCCACCATCTTTGTGTCTAAGGTCTTGGAACATACACATTTCTCCCGTCATGTGACATAAGCAACAATTGTCCAAGTACTAAGATGCGTGTTTCTTTCATGTTGTTAAGCAAATCTGCAACAGGTATAATCTTATCTTTAGGTACCCAGATTACTTGGGTCCTTTCTTGTTAGTAGTCACTGGACGATCATGTTTGATATTCTTGTGATGTATGCATCTAGATGTTATATGACCACTTTTTCCACACACCTTACAGTAGCTGTTGGACGAGCTTGATGTTGTTCTTGAGTTTTAGACACTCTATGGTGTGCATGAGGTTTTGATACTTTGTGAGATGCTTCATGCTTCTCTTTGTCGTAGCCTAAGCCAGACTTATCATGAGGTGACCTAGAGTACCTCAGTATCAAGCTCAACGTTTTTGAGCCACCCTACAAATTTAGATAGAGTGTCTGTCAGATATGTCACATCTTACTTCAGTTTTGAAACTTCACAAGAGACGCATGCTCAACCTTGAGTTTGTCAGTTAGACTGACATTCTCTGACTCGAGCTTATTGTTTTTATTTACAAGAGCTTGTTTTTCGATGCAGATTTTATCATTCTCCTATGTCAACTTAGAAAATTTCTTTTTGAGATTTTTATATTCATGAGACGGAATGGACGATTTGTGTAGTGACTCATCAAAAGCTTCTTGTAAGGAGAATGAGTCGGATTCTTCAGCATCAGTGTATTCACTTTCTGAAGAAGTGCCAGTCATGAGACAGATATTTGCCTCTTCCTCAGCTTCATCATCTTCTTCTTCAGATGATGATGATAGATCCATATCCTCCCAAGTAGCCATTAGACCTTTCTTCTTTTTGAAGAACTTCCTTTTTGTCCTTCAGTTCTGGGCAGTCAGCTTTGAAATGACCATGCTTTTTGCACCCGAAGCACAAAAGTGGACCTTTTTCCTTGGAGTCTGATTTTTCTTTGGGAAACTTTTTGTTGAACTGCTTCCTTCTGAAACCATATTTCTTTCTCCACATATGTTGAATCTTTATGGAGATTAAAGACAGTTCAGCCTCATCAGATCCTTCATCACTATCAGAAGGGCCTGCTTCATCCGAGGATACCTTAGGTTTGAGAGCTTTGGATCAGCTAGTCTTCTTTGCCCTTAGGGAAATAGACTTTCCTTTTCTGGTACTCTGTTCTTCATTGAGTTCAAACTCATGAACTTTGAGAGATCCAAGAAGCTCTTCTAGAGTGAGAGTATTGAGGTTCTTTACCTCCTGAATAGCAGTGACCTTAGTTCTCCGCTGTTTGTGTAGGCTCCTCAAGATTTTTCTGACATGATCTCTATTCTCATAGGTCTTTCCAAGAGATCTAAGATTGTTAGTGATGGTTTGGAATCTTCAAAACATTTGATCTATGGTTTCATGTTCAGCCATTTTGAATAACTCATATTGATAAACCAGCATGCTTATCTTTGACTCCTTGACTTGGGATGACCCTTCATGAGATAGGGCTAGACTATCCTATATTTCCTTAGCAGTGTTACAACTATGGACTTTATCATGCTCAGATATGGTGATAGCACACATCAGGTAGTGCTTAGCTTTCAGATTGAGTTGGTGTTAAGTCTTCTGCTCTGGAGTCCATTGAGCTCTAGGAATAGCAACTCCAGCATCACCTCTTGGCTCAATATAGCCAGCTTCAATCAGCTCCCAGATATCCACATTTTGTGCATCAAGAAAAGCCATCATTCCTTTTTTCCAGTAGTCATAATATCTACCATCAAAGAGTGGAGGTCTGTTGATTGCTTGTCCTTTTGTATCCATGCTTACTGGATCGTACTTCCTCAGCACTTGTTAGATGGTCAACCCTTTCGAGGCTGAGCTCTGATACCAGCTGAAGTTTATGCAGGGAAACACAAGAATGGGGGTTGAATTGTGTTTCTTAACAGTTTTTCAAAAAAGCCTTTTCTTAAACCTTTTTGCAAGCAAGACAAGATAAATACACACAGGCAAAAAAAAACTTTCTAAAGAGTTAACAAACTCAGATCCAAATCCCTCAGTTAGTATAAGCAAATACTGTAAAAGATAAAGATAGAAGATTCACACAGTTGATTTATCCTGGTCCACTCTCTTCCAACCAAGAGCTACGTCCAGTCCCTTATACCTGAAGGTTTTTCTCCACTATAATCCAATAGCTTTACAAGTATTCAACACCTCTTCAGGCTTACAAGTATTTTTTCTCTACCAAGTCTCTTCAGACTCTAACTCTAACAAAGAGATTTACAGAATGATCTTACAAGCTCACTATGTGTGAGAGTATGAAAGTTTAATATCAGTTATTATTACAAATGAATTTGTTGAAGAGAACTTTCAGCAGAGTTTAGGCACTTTGAATATCAGAGCTTTGATTTCTTTTACTGGGGTTCGTCCAGTATTTATAAATGAAATGCTTCACTGCCTTGATCTTCTTCAATGGTCTTCAATTTGTATCCGTTTAGACATAGCATTAAATGCTAGGATCACTTGAGTCTGATAACATGATATGCTTTCTGGAGAATTGCTCTTGGTTATCAGAAGAATGCTCAAAGTAGTGTTGTCATTTCCCTGTTGTACCGAAGGTTGCTTTCTGACTTTCCTTCTTTGTACTTGGTTTAACTTTACAGCCATATAAGTGTTAGAGTTCAAAGGTTTGTGTTCTCGATGGTACTATGTTTCTAATCTCAAGAAACAAAGATTTAAACATTTGAAGCAACATGGGAAATTGTCACAAATTCCTTCATATTAAAAAAACAATCATTTGAAATAAATTCACTTTGACTAGACGGGTTCAGTGACCAGTGGACACGCATGTCATTGGACGCGCTATTTAACTAAGAGAGTAGGGTCGTCTACTGATGTTGCATCTAGTTAACTTCTCCTCTAGAGTCAAGTCTTTGGACTTGCTGTTTTCCTGAGATATATTAATTGGCTCGTCTACTACTTATTTTATACATATATTTAGACACTCGTCTAGTGTTATTTAACTTGGCTAATTTTAATACCTCATCTAGCGATAACTTTATAGACTCAAATTTTACCATGTTTTGAAGGCTCGTCTAGCGAGTGAAAACTTAAACCCGATACTGTTACTTAGCAATACTAAGAAGCTAAATATAGGTTTCCTCATCTAGTCATACTTTAACAAACCTGCAATCTAGAATAAACAAGTTAGATCTTTGACACAATGTTGCCATACAAATTTAACATTTTTGTTAACATCAAAACTTAAGAGATTTAATTAGCCAAAACCACTTTGGTTCTAACAGGGTTCGGGCCCAAAACACCCAACCTGTCAAAACTCAATGCAAAAAAATGTGGCATATTCCATCCATTTTGTCTAGTGGGTTAGTGTGGCGGGTGGATTGGTATAAGTGTGGGTTAATATTGGACCGGGTTAGTGTTTTGCATATGATCAATTTTTTTAACAATTTTTTTTTATTTATGATCATTTTTTTAAGCTAGGCTTAATTCATGCTGGGCCACAACTATGGAAAAAACCAACCAAAAAAACCAAAGGAAAAAATCATAACTAAACTATTAAAAATATATATTAAAATAACAAAATGTCAAACCTTAAATGCTTCTACTTGCCTACATCCAAATCTTACCAAATATAGATATAACTAAATCCAAAACTTAAATGCTTATGCTTGACATCTCTAATTTTGATGAATCCAAATAAAGAATAATTTTAATTGAACCATTTGAAATATGCTAATATGTGTATTAAGCGTGCAGATCATAAAGCAAAATCATTTTGGTAAAACAACAAATCTCAAGATGCGTCTGTGTTTTAACTAACACTATATGTCTAAAGGAAGACTCAGTACCTACAAAGCTATGGAAATGTGTCTGACCCTACAACTTGACTAGAAGTTTTTCACCCCACTCCTATTCGAAAGACAAGAATATTCCCTTGCATTTTCAAATCAATAAAATCGATTTTAGAAGCTTAAAGCATCGATCCGTGTTTGAAATTCCTTCTGTTACAATAAGCAAAGTAACCTTTACGCGGTCACACACCCGTGTTGCACAAATAAGGAAATTGGTGTTGCCCAAGTCTGAAATGTAACAGATATTGCTCTGAATTAAGCTGCACTCTGATAAAGTAATGCCAACAAATACGTTCAACTTGTCTTGAAGCTCTCCAACGATCATAAACATTAAATTAAAGCTCAGAACGACTCTTTGGCATTAATGGAAGAACAAAATATTTACTCATATGAAGAACTCGACTCAACGGATTTGTTACTGATGAGTATAAATAGAAGACTTTGAAGACTGCTGAAGATACACACCTGAACTTAATCATTCCAGCATTCAATACTCTCTTCGCATTCAAAGCTCTCTAAGTTCTTCTTAGAATACTTCTCTGCTCAATCATTTGTATTTATTGAGAAGTCATTATTGCGGCCATGCCAACCCAAAATAGTTATTCACTAATTGAGTGTTATTCGGTTGACTTGCAAAGTTGTAAATCATGAAGCTTCTGCTTCATTCAATTCTTACCTTGTGTAGAGCCTGAAGAGGCTTGTTGAAAGAATACTTGTTTGAGCCTGGAGTGGTTAGGTGTGCAAACAATATCTGTCTGTATCCTGATCGGCTATAAGGTTAATATTTGGTGAAACCAAGGACTAGACGTAACCACCCAAGGTTTGGGGTGAACCGGTATAAATCTCTTTGTCAAATCTTTTCCTTTGTCTGTTTAAGTTAGCTTTACATTTATTGTGCTAACTCGGTTGAAAGTGTTAAGTTTTCATTAAACCTGTTTTATATCAACAGATCTGTGTCTGATTCTTTCTTTGGAGAAAACTTTCTCATTTGCGAAAAAGTTAACTAAAACACAATTCAACCCCCTTCTCGTCTTTTTAATATGGTTATTCCAGTTGGTACCGGAGCTTAACCTTTAGGTTGAGCACTTAATAGCATTGAGGAAAGATCCTGTTAAACAGAAACCATGACGACTAGAGCTAGCACAAGCGGAAGCAACTCAGTGATGGAAGGAGCATCCATGACCAGACCCCCTTCTTCGATGGAAAAAATTACATCTATTGGAAAGAAATATTCAAATGGTTCATCATTCCAACAACTTCAGATCTATGGCAAATCATCACTGATGGTCCCTATACTCCAAAGAATCCTGATAATACTGACAAACCTAAAGTTGAGTGGATTGCTGCAGAAAAAACCAAATGGAAGTTGAATCATAAAGCAAGGTATTCCTTGATGTGTACCCTAAGTCGGGAAGAATTTGAAAAGGTCCATGCATGTGGATATGCTAAAGAGATATGGGATACTTTAGAAGTAACTCAAGAAGGATCAACAAAGGTGAAAGAAACAAAGATAAATATGCTTGTACGAAAGTATGAGTTGTTCACCATGGAAGATGGAGAAAGCATTGCTCAAATGATAGGAAGATTTCAGACCATTACAAATAATCTGAAATCTCTGGGAAAAACCTACACTAATGCTGAGAAAGTAAGCAAAATTATGAGTAGTTTGCCTAAACAATGGAGACCTCTGGTTACAACAATAACTCAAGCCAAAGATCTCTCAACTCTTCAGATGAGTGATCTTCTTGGAACACTACAAGGTCATGAGCAAGAGCTTAATGAGGATAGCTCTTCAAAGAAAGGAAAATCCAATGCTCTCAAAGCTGAGAAGACTCCTCAAAGGCTCTAAAAGTTGAGGAATCAGATTCAGAATCAGACGTATCTGAAGAAGATTCTGACAGTTATGATGAAATGTCACTGTTGACTAGAAAAATGAGGAAGTTAATGGAAAAATAAGAATTTCATAAATGATAGACCGCCTTTCAAGAAGGTTAACAAAGAAAAGTTCTTCAAAGAAAGTAACAGTTCAGATAAAAGTCCTATAGTGTGTTTTGAATGCAAGAAACTAGGACACATTAAATCTGAATGTCCTGTTGAAGAAGCAACCCTTCAAGAAATTTTACAAGAATAAAAATAAAGGGATGATGGCATGCAGGAAGATTTAGATGGCAGCTCATCAGAGGAAGATGCAAAAAATGAAGAAGCAAATATGTGTCTCATGGCAGATATTGATTCCGACTCCGAGGTGTGGCTGCTACACTTAACTCTAACTCTTAAACAAATTAAAAGTGTAACCTCACTATTTAAACAAAAACAATAAAATGACTAATAACTTAAAGGAGTTACTTGAGGCATGTAAGTCAAAAGATTCCTCCCAACAAAGCTACCAAACTCTTGTAAAAATGAAAACAATATTTTCACCATGATAGAAGCCGAATCTGGTCAAGAGGCTTGAAATACGATTTGTAGATGATTTCCTTAGCTTTCCAATGCACTAAAGAACGTATCAATCGGAGATTTGTAGCTAAAGATACAGCCAAATCAAGAATACGGGTTTATCATAAATGAAAATAAAATTTTCATCAAAAACAAATTTGGTCTTAAATTGGACATCATTCTTGGTTTGCATCATTCCCTCCCTCTTGAAAAAATTTCGACCTCGAATTTATTGCCTTTGGGAATCGTCTTCATCCTCTAGGTTCAAACACAACTCTTTTGAATCCATGGGGCACCTTTCTTGGAATTACTTCTTCAACTTCCTTGAAAATAGAATCATCTCCTCTAGGAAAAGATAGGAACATCACCTTGATTTCTTTTATAAAGAGACTCTCAATTATGCTTTCAACCTTTGCCTAACTCTTTTTCTGTTGCTCTTTGCTTTTTGTGGTTTGGCCTTCATTGTTCTTTTCTTCGAGACCTAAGGGAGAAATTTTAGAGAAAGTAGAAGAATCCCAACATTCGATTCCACAAACTAATCTAGAAGAAGGTATTAGAGTAAAAGATGGTCATGAATTCCCAACTGAATTTGAAGAGTTATTCTGGGCTTTAGGGGTAGGCAACCTAGTAGTCTTCATCTCTTTATCCTCCTCTTGAAATTCAACTCCAATTGATGCTTTGCAATCTTCCTTTGGAACTTCATCCTTGATTTCATTGATTGTCTTGCAAGCTTCTTTTGTTATCACATCTTCAATTTTATTGAATGTCTTTCAAGCTTCCTTTGGAGGAAAACCCTTCTCCAAGCGTCTTAGATATCTTTGCATTTCAATGGATAGTGTGGCCATGATAGGTGGTGGGAAGAAGAAATTTTCGGGGAGAAAAAAAATGGAAGAACAAGATAAAAAATCACTCAAGGAAAGATGACTCTAGATACCAAATGATATGATCATAATAAGGAACATATAGAAATTCAGATCTATCCTTGAGTGACCAAGCAAAATTCAAGAAGAAGAAGAAGATAAGCAAATGGATGAAGGTAAGAGATGAATATGGCGCCACAAACCAAGGGGTTTGATAAGACAATGTGAAGTTTGCCACAAGAATCTTGGATTCTTGATAAGAACAAGGGTGGTTCAACCAAGAACCAAAGGGAGACAATTTCCTCACAAATGGATTCAATCCAAAATGAACTCAAAGCTATCATTCATCATGTTTGGGTGTGTTACATATAGTATTTGTGGCTTCCAACTTTTGGCTTCCAAAAAGATACCATAACCCCTTTATTAACTCACTTAACTAAGCCACTAAATGGTGTATTAAAATGTTCTCTCTCCACCATTATGTGGCTGCTACACTTAACTTTAACTCTTAAACAAATTAAAAGTGCATCCCCACTATTTAAACAAAAACAATAAAATGACTAATAACTTAAAGAAGTTACTTGAGGCATGCAAGCCAAAAGATTCCTCCCAACTAAGCTACCAAACTCATGTAAAACTGAAAACAATATTTTCACCATGATAGAAGCCGAATCCCGTCAAGAGGCTTGCAATACGATTTGTATATGATTTCCTTAGCTTTCCAATGCACTAAAGAACGTATCAATCGGAGATCTATAGCTCAAGATACAGCCAAATCAAGAATACGGGTTCATCACAAATGAAAAAAAAATTCATCAAAAATTAATTTGGCCTTAAATTGAAAGTGATTCTTGGTTTGCATGATTATGTTAAACCATTTACTATTTATGGACGTTGGTAGATTTTTTTCTAAAGAGCGTACTACTTTGTGTATTTTATCATAGAACAGCAGTCAGATCAGGTGCAGACATACATTTTTGATCTTGAGCAGCTTGACCTCCTTGTTGTGTGCAAATGTGTCAGAGTTAAAGGTCTTTCGTGTTGCCTACAAAAGGATATCAGATAAACAAACTTCTTGCAAAGTATATTCCCCATATACTTATTTTTTCTCCAAGTCAGAGGTGTCTCCGCATATTTGCATTTTGTTTTAGAGTAGATGCTTGATTTTGTGTGATTGAATTTGCTTCAAGTAGACGCTAGATCTTTAATTTGTTGGTTTCACAAATTTCAAATAGATGTTTGACCCAGCCACCATCTTTGGGTCTAAGGTCCTGGAACATACACCTTTCTCCTATCATGTGTCGTGAGCACCCACTATCCAAGTACCAGGACTTCTGTTTCTTTCCTGTTGTTAAGCAGATCTGCAACATGGATTATCTTATCTTTAGATACCCAAATTGACTTGGGTCCTTTCTTGTTAGTGATCATAGGTCGTGAATGCTTTGCATGCTTGTTATGTATGCATCTAGATGACACATGCCCACTTTTTCCACATTCTTTGCAGTAAGTATTGGAAGGGCTTGGTTTTGACTTAGTGTGCTGTGGATGGACTTTAGAAGCCTTATATTATGTATGAATCTTTGGTTTATTCAGAGATGCATCTTGCTTCTCTTTATCATAACCAATGTCAGATTTGTCACGTGGCGATCTAGAATACCTTAAAATAAGGTTTAATTTATCTAAGCTACTAACCAGTTTTGACAGAGAGTCTGTCAAGTATGTCACGTCTTGTTTCAGTTGTTCAACTTCACAAGAGCTATTAGACTTACACTTCGTCCTGTCAGCCAGACTGACATTGATTGATTTTAATGTTTCATTTTCATCCTAAGGTTTTGATTCACTGTGCAGACCTTATCATAGTCTCTAGAGAATTTAATAAACTTATTTTTGAGACTCTTATACTCTTTAGACAGTATGCATGATTCATGCAGTAATTCATCAAAAACAGTTTGAAGAGTAGATGGATCAGAGTCCATTGCCTCAACATCAGTGAATTAACTTTCTGATGCAGTGTCAGTCATGAAGCAAATGTTTGCTTCTTCTCCTGTTTCATCTTCTTCATCTGAAGAAAACAGGTCAAGATCCTCCCATGTAGCCATCGAGCCTTTCTTCTTTTTGAAGAATTTCTTTTTCTCCTTCAGCTCTGGGCAGTCAGCTTTGAAGTGTCCTGGTTTCTTACATTCAAAGCACAGGGGTGGGCCTTTCTCCTTGGAATCTGACTTCTCCTTGGAGAATTTTTTGTTGAACTGCTTCCTTCTAAATCCACCTTTCTTTCTCCACATGTGTTGGATTTTTCTGGAGATGAAAGATAGTTCATCCTCATCTGAGTCACCTTCACTATTTGATGAATCAGCTTCATCCGAAGACTCGGTAACTTTAAGCACCTTTGAGGAACTAGCTTTCTTGGCCTTTAAGGCAATGGATTTTCCTTTTCTGGAGTTTTCCTCTTCATTAAGTTCAAGTTCATGAACTTTTAATGACCCCAGAAGCTCTTCCAGAGAAAGAGTATTCAGATTCTTTGCTTTCTGGATAGCAGTTACCTTAGGTCTCCAATGCTTTGAGAGAATTATCAAAAAATTTCTCACATGATCTCTATTCTCATAGACCTTTCCAAGAGACCTGAGACTGTTGGTGATTGTTTGGAATCTTCCAAACATCTGGTCTATAGTTTCATGATCAGCCATCTTGAATAGCTCATACTGGTGAACCAGCATGCTAATCTTTGATTCCTTAACTTGTGAAGAACCCTCATGAGCTAGGGCAAGAGTATCCCAGATTTCTTTAGCAGTATTGCAGCTGTGAACTTTGTCATGTTCAGATCTGGTAATGGCACACATGAGATAGTGCTTGGCTTTTAGGTTAAGCTGATGTTGATTTTTCTACTCTTGAGTCCATTAAGCTCTAGGAACAGTAGCCCTATCTTCATTTCTGGGCTCAGTATAACCAGTTTCTATGAGCTCCCAGATGTCTAGATTTGTGCATCCAAGAAGGCCATCATCCTCTTCTTCAAGTAATCATAATAAGTTCCATCAAAGAGAGGAGGTCTGTTGATAGCTTGTCCTTCTGCATCCATGATAGTAGGATCGTACTGCCTTAGCACTTGTTAGATGCTCAACCCTATCAAGGCTGAGCTCTGATACCAACTGAAGTTGGCACAAGCAAACACAAGAAGGGGGGTTGAATTGTGTTTGTTAATTATTTTCGCAAAAACCCTTTTTGAGAAACCTTTTCACAAGCAGAAGATAAAAAGTTTAAGCACACAAGAAATCCTTTTTAAAAGATTAACAAAACCAAAATCAAATCCCACAGTTAGTATAAATAAATAAAACTGTAAAAGATAAGGGATAGAAAATTCACTCAGGTATTTTATCCTGGTTCACTCTCTTCCAACCAAGAGTTACGTCCAATCCCTTCTACTTGAAGGATTTTCTCCACTATTTCCAAACAGTTTCTACAACAAGTACTCTACACCTTTCCAAGATACAAGTATTGCTTTCTTGTCAAGCCTCTTCATGCTCTAATTCAATCATAGATTTTTCAAAGATCTTTCTAACTCACTATATGTGAGGGTATGAAGGTTTAAGATCTACTGAATATTTTTACAAATATTCAATCTTAAGAATTGCAGACTTTTGCTTTACAAAGGGAATATGAGCTTTGAATATCTTGCAAATGTTCAAATGGCAAAAGTTATTCTTCAGTGTTTGAGACCTTCTATAAATAGTAGTCTTCAACTTCTCTTGCAAATTTTCAACGGTTATTTTTAATCATCCCATTTAGATATAGCATTAAATACATGATATCCGTTGAGACTGATAGCTTGATTTTGGCCGTGTTGAAAAGCACCCTTGGTTATCAGAAAAGTACAAAATGGAGGCTCACTGTCCTGAGCAATCGTCCCTTAAAAACTTTCTTTCATCCTTTGTGTATAACCCATCTTTTGTCCAGCAATAAAGTTGTCATCGTACAGATCGTTTTGCAATTCCAATTGTACTATTTATTTTTTGTATTTCTTTGATAGTACTATGAATTTTCTCACAAAGGAACAAGGCATTAACCAGATTAAACAATTATAAAGAACATATATTCCATTGAAATAAATATCAATCATTTGAAATAAATTCAATGTGGTCCAGATTGCATTTAATCACATTCAAGGTAGTAAAGATATAAAAGATGTAGAACCGTCTACAGGCACTCAGTTTTAGAACGCGTCTACACAAGGTTTTATTCTGCTCGTCCACTGATGTGGTAGAAGCGCTCGTCCACACAAGTCTTTGGACTTGCTAAGTCTTTAGAGAAACTCTGTCCAATGATGTGGCACTATGGACGTCTACTGAATTTTAGTTAGGCACTATGGATGTCTACTTGAGTTTTAAGAAGAGCACTCGTCTGCTGACGTGGCTACTATTGACGTCTACAGAGATATAATTAGCCATCTATTTAACGATTAAAATATAAACAGTTTAAATAACCTTTAGACGTATAACTCTTTGCAAGAGTCCAAGCATTGTATACCTTTTATTATTTCAGATATTCTTGCATAAACTGAAATCACTTGTTAGATCTCAACTAACACTTTGCCAAGAAAATTTAATCCTTTTGTTAACATCAAAACCTAGAGATTAAATAAACCAGAACCACTTTGGTTCCAACAAAGCTGAATCATAAAGCAAGGTATTCCTTGATGTGTGCCCTAAGTTGGGAAGAATTTGAAAAGGTCCATGCATGTGGATCTGCTAAAGAGATATGGGTGGTCGCGCTGTCGCCACGCGCCAAAAAGAACGAGCGTTTACAAAATAATGTAGATAGGGAAGCGACAACTCGAGTATCGTCTCACAAGGACTCTTAGTTTGCTATTATTAACAGAAAATCAGTTTTGGGGGGTTTGGAGTGAATGCAAATAAGAAACGAAACAAAACAGAACAATGAAAACAAGGCAGTTCAAAGAGATTAACTAATAGCTAAAGACGATCAACCTACTGTTCTCGGTTTCCCACTATCATTGGTTAATATAATCACAAGCCCTAAGCAGATTCTAATCCCCTTTCAGTTGTAGCAACAATTAACAAACGAAATCGCTACTACGGATATATGTTCCTATTCCCGAATTAAACAAACGGGGTTAAGCCCTCATGAACTAAACGAACATGAATGAACACACGCGAATTAAACAAACGCGATTAAGTATAGGAACATAACATCACCGAAATGAATTAACACAACACTATACACTCCTGAAATAACAAACAGAAATGTATAATATGGTATTAAAAAGGGAAAAGCAATTAAAATAGGAATTACAAAACCTCAAGTGTGGTAATGGAAACCAATCACAGTAGATTAATCTAGGAGACTAGTTCTCCATTACAGACTTAAGCACAAAAGAAAAGAAAAGAAAATAAACTACTGAACTACAACTACTGACTAACTAGCTAGCCTTCATTTCTGCCTTCAAACAGGCTTATATACAACTTCTGGAATTCGCTGACTCGCAAGGCGAACACTGTCTCGCGACGCGAATTTCTGCATCGTTTGGTCTTCTCGCGAGGCGAAGTACGGATCGCGAGGCGAGGAATGGAAAAGTCGTGGCTTCTGGTCTTCACTCTCGCGAGGTGAGTAATTTATTCGCGGGGCGAGACAGAGAGTTTTGCAAATTCTGGAACAGTCACGCTTCAGGTTCGCGAGGCGAATGCTCTTCTCGCGGGGCGAATGCTCCAGATTTATTTCTTTTTATTAACCTGAAAATAGAAAATAGCATAAGTGCTTTATTTGACTCAAAACTGGCTAAATTAACCTAAAAATACTTTACAGACTCAAAATGCTACTTAAAGACAATCAAGTCTAATTTGGGCGAAAATGATATAAAATTAGCACAAAACCACGGTCATACTAGCTATAAAACTAGATGAGCCAGCGGCTGATCAAAATACCCCAAACTTAAACTTTGCTTGTCCCCAAGCAAACTAAAACTCAAACAAGACTCAGACATGGCAAGCTTAAGGATTTAATCAACTTTGCACAAATTTCAAGCAGTTTCATCAAAACAGTTTTCTTCAATGTCCCCCCTTTCAAGCAAAGCAATCCCCATAATCATTTATTCTAAACAATTGAGAATTTCATCATTCAAACAATCATTAATCTAAGCAGGGGATCCAGGTTACACACAAGAGGGAGATCACCAAATTCAAACAACTGCCTTCCTCACAAGGGCATTTAGTGTTCACTCAATAGCTCAGTTTGTGTCAGGCTAACAACATTTCACTCAATTTCACTTTTAAGAGTACTTCCCATAAATTTGATTTTCATCTCCAAATGATTCCCACAGAAAACATGCAAGCAACATCAAAAGGTCTTTTATGGGTTGTAATGGGGCCTGGCTAAGGGTAGGATATACAAAGGTACTAGCTGAAGACCCTAGGAACTAAGAGAGCATGAACAATTTGATACTTTGAATTTCCACTCAGATTCCTTTTTTCATTTTTCTTTATGCTTTGGGTGACTACAGCCATTTCTTCTAATACTTTTATTTTTATCATTTTTACACTTTTCTTTTTTTTCTCTTTTTTTTTTCTTTTTTTTTCTCTTTTTTTTTCTGCTTTTCTTTTATTTTATTTTTTTTCTTTTTCCCAATCCCAAACAACACATCACACCTTGTAGCCACCCCAAACTTAGTTTCTTGCAACCATTCTCTTGCTAAGATTCCATGCTCTCCTAATCCTAAGATTGGGTTAACATGGTTTTTCCAGATTTTAGGCTCATAACATCAGGTCATCAAGAATTAGCAGGCTAATTAGGCTCAAAGGGGCTAACTAAGGAATATGCATTAGGAATTGGTTATTTTTAGGCTAAGTAGTTATTTACAAAGAAATTGCCTAAATCATCTGAAGCAAACACATAAACATGCAAACCAAAAAGAGATTCAAGCAAATTCAGGAAAGTGCAACTTGAAAGTGATTTCACACAGTTTAAAATATGTTGGAGGCTCAAAACCTCACCTGGACAATTTTTGCAAATTGTTTGACAGAGATTCTATCCCTAGTGTGTGCTTCCTATCACCCCAAACTTATCATAAATCATGCCATCACAACAAAATATCTCAAAGTTCAATTTTCAATCACATGGGGATCACTTTTCAAAAAAATTTCAAATCCTAGGGGGAACAGTCAACAAATAACATGCAATCAATCTATGCAAATTCAATCAAATCCAGCAAACTTGCCAACACAAGACTCAACACAACTCCTGAGCTTCTCAAATTATTCAGGAGCTTTATTGAAAACAAAACAGAAATAAAGCAAGGAAAAGAAAATTAAAAAGGAGCAAGGTTCAGAAAAACTCATTGAAGGGCGGTTCCACCAGGATCCCATTGCTTGTAACATAAGGCCCAAGTGATAGCCAAAGGGTGGGAGTTCATTCCATGCTTCCATAACTTGCAGCCTTGATATGGGAGTGAGTGCTTGACAATTACGGTGACTCCTTCCAGTGCGGCAGACTTCTCACTCCCTCTTGGGTCAAAGATGACCGCTTTCTCAACAAAATCCTCCCAATAAAATTGGGGTTCAACCCCTTGGACTGGCCATGGTGCAAGATCCAGTGGCTTGAACTCCATTACCGGTTGTTCCACAGTGGGAGGTGGTAAACAAGTAGCTGGGGTTACTGGTGTTGCTTCATTTTCTGCACGTTCTTCATTCACTGCACTAACAAATTCATCACCTGCTAAACCTGCAGAAATCTCAGCACACACCACACAAAGGTTAGTGTTAGTAGAGTCAATACATATATCACAATGAACTGAATCAGTAAAAGCCTGAATGTCTGGAAATTCAGCAATTAGTTCATCCATCCCATCACTCTCAACACATGCATATGAGTTAATTGAATCATCTACTTCCAAAGGTTCTTCATCATCCTCAAGCACGGTGAAGCAGATGTCCTCCTGATCCTCCTGATCCTCATTTTCTATGTTTCCTGAAAAGAATGAACTTTCAAAACATGCTATGCACAAAGCAGTGTCAGTACAATCAGCACATGAATTATAATATATAGAATCAGGGGATTCAACACACAGTTCATCAACAGAAACATTATCAAAATTATCATCAGAAGAATCTTCAAGAATAACTATCTGTGAATCTGATCAATGGGATGTGAAGTTTGCAATGCAGCCGAGGTGGAGACAATCTGATCAATTTGAATGGCCATCTTCTGAAATTCAGCTTCTATCCTCTGTTGGGATTCGAGATTTTGTTTTGCCATCCGTTGGTTGTTCTCTGCCATTTGTTGTATCATTTCTTCCAGACTGAGTTGGGCTAGTGTAGGGTCAGGCTGATATTATAGCTCGGATGTTGTTTGATTCACCAAAGATGCTATCTCATCCAAGATGCCCTGTCCTCCACTATATTGGCTAGAATACTCATTCATTCCAAACATGCCAAAATCACTGCTAAACTAATAACCTCCAACAAAATTAGGATAATTTATGCATGGTGGTGGTATACTAAAATCAGGATAATACATGCATGGTTGCTCATAATAAACATTAGGCACATAATTTTGCACATAATTATCCATGGAGCAAAATAAAATTCACAACCAGACAAAGCAGACAAAACTGATTCAACCAAGAGATTTTTTTTTTATTTTCTGCTAATAACACAACAAGAGTCCCCGGCAACGGCGCCAATTTTTGGTCGCGCTGTCGCCACGCGCCAAAAAGAACGAGCGTTTACAAAATAATGTAGATAGGGAAGCGACAACTCGAGTATCGTCTCACAAGGACTCTTAGGTTGCTATTATTAACAGAAAATCAGTTTTGGGGGGTTTGGAGTGAATGCAAATAAGAAACGAAACAAAACAGAACAATGAAAACAAGGCAGTTCAAAGAGATTAACTAATAGCTAAAGACGATCAACCTACTGTTCTCGGTTTCCCACTATCATTGGTTAATATAATCCCAAGCCCTAAGCAGATTCTAATCCCCTTTCAGTTGTAGCAACAATTAACAAACGAAATCGCTACTACAGATATATGTTCCTATTCCCGAATTAAACAAACGGGGTTAAGCCCTCATGAACTAAACGAACATGAATGAACACACGCGAATTAAACAAACGTGATTAAGTATAGGAACATAACATCACCGAAATGAATTAACACAACACTATACACTCCTGAAATAACAAACAGAAATGTATAATATGGTATTAAAAAGGGAAAAGCAATTAAAATAGGAATTACAAAACCTCAAGTGTGGTAATGGAAACCAATCACAGTAGATTAATCTAGGAGACTAGTTCTCCATTACAGACTTAAGCACAAAAGAAAAGAAAAGAAAATAAACTACTGAACTACAACTACTAACTAACTAGCTAGCCTTCATTTCTGCCTTCAAACAGGCTTATATACAACTTCTGGAATTTGCTGACTCGCGAGGCGAACACTGTCTCGCGACGCGAATTTCTGCATCGTTTGGTCTTCTCGCGAGGCGAAGTACGGATCGCGAGGCGAGGAATGGAAAAGTCATGGCTTCTGGTCTTCACTCTCGCGAGGCGAGTAATTTATTCGCGGGGCGAGACAGAGAGTTTTGCAAATTCTGGAACAGTCACGCTTCAGGTTCGCGAGGCGAATGCTCTTCTCGCGGGGCGAATGCTCCAGATTTATTTCTTTTTATTAACCTGAAAACAGAAAATAGCATAAGTGCTTTATTTGACTCAAAACTGGCTAAATTAACCTAAAAATACTTTACAGACTCAAAATGCTACTTAAAGACAATCAAGTCTAATTTGGGCGAAAATGATATAAAATTAGCACAAAACCACGGTCTTACTAGCTATAAAACTAGATGAGCCAGTGGTTGATCAATGGGATACTCTAGAAGTAACTCAAGAAGGATCAACAAAGGTGAAAGAAACAAAGATAAATATGCTTGTACGAAAGTATGAGTTGTTCACCATGGAAGATGGAGAAAGCATTACTCAAATGATAGGAAGATTTTAGACCATTACAAATAATCTAAAATCTCTGGGAAAAACCTACACCAATGTTGAGAAAGTAAGCAAAATTATGAGAAGGTTGCCAAAATAATGGAGACATCTGGTTACAGCAATAACTCAAGCCAAAGATCTCTCAACTCTTCAAATGAGTGATCTTCATGGAACACTACAAGTTCATGAGCAAGAGCTTAATGAGGATAGCTCTGCAAAGAAAGGAAAATCCAATGCTCTCAAAGCTGAGAAGACTCCTCAAAGGCTCTAAAAGTTGAGGAATCAGATTCAGAATCAAACGTATCTGAAGAAGATTCTGACAGTTATGATGAAATGTAACTATTGACTAGAAAAATGAGGAAGTTATGGAAAAAGAAAATTTTCATACAGGATAGACCGCCTTTCAAGAAGTTTAACAAAGAAAAGTTCTTCAAAGAAAGTAACAATTCAGATAAAAGTCCTATAGTGTGTTTTGAATGCAAGAAACTAGGACACATTAAATCTGAATGTCCTCAATTGAAGAAGCAACCCTTCAAGAAATTTTACAAGAATAAAAAGAAAGGGATGATGGCCATGCAGGAAGATTTAGATGGCAACTCATCAAAGGAAGATACAAAAAATGAAGCAAATCTGTGTCTCATGGCAGATATTGATTCCGACTCCAAGGTAATTTTTGATCTTAAGGAATTGTAAGATTCCTATGATGAATTGATTAAAGAATCTAATTGTTTAACTAAGGCTTTCAGATCACTTAAGAGACAATATGTGAAACTCTCAAAAGAGCATGAATATAAGACTCAAGAGTGTGATAAGCTGTCTCAGGAAAACAGTATGATAAAGGTTGAAAAGCCTAAGGCTGAGATCATAGTTGAGACGCTACAGTCTGAAGAAGTTGTCTTGCTTCAACAGAAAGTAGAAGGGCTCACCTCTGATCTTGCTCGTTTTGTCGATGGCTGAGATAATCTGACTAAACTTTTAGGAAGTCAGAAACTTTCTCTTGATAAAACTAGCATAGGATTCATTGACCAGACGAATCATAAAGTATCTAACAAAATCTTAGGACAAAAGCCTAAATCACTTTATGATAAGGTCAATTCATACTCTAACAAAGACAGTTGCAAAATCTGTGGAAAAGCTGGACATATCACGTCTAAGTGTATCCACACAAGAAAGAAGTTGTCACAAACTTCAAGAACTAACAAGAAAGGACCCAAGAAAATATGGGTACCTAAAGCTTTGATTATTCTTGTTGCAGATATCCTTAATAGGACAAAGAGCACACCTATCATGGTACCTAGACAGTGGCTGCTCACAACACATGACAGGAGAAAAGTCTATGTTCCTAGACCTCCAACCTAAAGAAGGAGGACATGTCAATTTCGGAGGGAACCAGAAAGGAAAGGTTATTGGGATAGATAAAATTGGTGGAAGATCACCTTTACCATCTATCTTTAATGTTCTTTTAGTTGAAGGATTAAGACATAATATGCTTAGTGATAGTGTGATTTTACATCATGTTTTCTGTACATATTTGCATGCATTTTTCATATAGATTAGGCATTCTTTAGTTGATTTTAGTTAGATTTTCCCTTGGAACGGGTGAAGCGGTTTCTTGGTGTTGTTTTGCAGGAATTCAATGTAAAAATGATCAAAATCAGCCATGGTGGAGCTTGGATGAAATAGAGCTTGAAAAGTGAAGAATATGAGCCAAACAGAGCCCATCACGGCCTGGCCGTGATGACCATCACGCCGTGATCAGCGGAGCGAAGGCAAAAGTCGAGATCGTCACGGCCTGCCCGTAATAGACATCACTACGTGACCAGCCAGAAAATTAACTTTCGCGTCGCGAATGTAGGGCTCGCCTCGCGAGAACCCATTTTGTGAAAATACGCCTTGGACAGAACGCGTCACGGCCAGCCCGTGATGGCCATCACGGCCGTGACGCGCAGCAGACCTATAAATAAGAGCGCAGCAGACAGAACAGATGGAGTTTTTAGGGTCCATTAGAAGGCATTTGGAGGCTGCAGCTGGGCTAGGGTTTCAACCCTAGAAGGGAGCCAAGAGGGGTTGCTTTGAAGAAGAAGGAAAGCTCACATGGAGCCTCTCCTCTCCTCTTCCTTCCTATTTCTCTGGTTTGGTTTTCTTTGTTTTATGAGTAGTTAAATCCCTGTGTTGGGATTAGATGTAATCAAACTTATGTTTATGTATTTATCTTGACTGATTAATCTATGTTCATGTCTTCGTATTAGTGGTTATTTTTCTGTGCTTAATGCTTGTTGTGGCTAGCACCCCCATGACTTGATTTGTGTTTTGGTATGCAATGGGAACGTTCGTATCATAACCGGAATTGAATTTAATCACCTAGTAAGCCTTGTATCTAGGAATGGAACTAGGTTTATTAGTAATCGTGTAATCCCTAATCTTAATGCAAATTCATTAATCTAGGCCACCTAAGGAATTAGGGTCTATTAGTGGATTTAGGCTCTTGCCATCCGAGGAATCGGGGTTTGAGTAGTTTAGTGGATTGATTTTAATATCGAAGCATGAATGGGAGGTATCTAGTCCCGATAGTGCATGAGTTAGAGGTTTGGTGAAGTCTAGTCCCAACATATCCTTTTCGCACGTCAAGTGTTTGTCAAAAGTCCCCAAAAAGACAAAAAGATTTTATTTCTTTTCTTTTCTTTATTTTACTTTCTCTTGATCAATAGTTTAGTCTAGATAGTTGCCGAGTTTGAGAATTGGTACTTGACATCCAATCCCCGTGGATACGATAAACCGGTCTTACCACAGTATTACTTGCACGACTGGGTATACTTGCCCAGATTCGTCAACAAGTTTTTGGCGCCGTTGCCGGGGATTGGTTTTGCCAATATCATTAGTAACAAAGGAGGCAACTAATTTAGACATTTTTATTCTTTTTTTTTATTTTTCTGTATATATTTGATCTTTTTGTTTTGAGTTTTGTTTGTGCAAGGTGGACTGAAAATCATGGAGACTTATTACTTTCCCACCTTGGACGGTGTTACAAAATACCACTTTGGGCCCAATGTAGTCTTGGGAGACTGCGGGCTCTGGGGACGTCACTGCCCTCATGCACAAGCTTATAGTGTGATAATGAAGCATGAGGAGGAATGGGAATGGAAGGAGCAAATACAGTTGAAAGCTGCTCTAGAACAGTATTCCCAAGAGCTATCCGCCTCTGAGGCCAAGGCAAGAGCAAATTGTGAGAGTATCGAAGCTGTGAAGCAGAACTTCAAAACGCACGTTGAGGAGATTTGCCAACAGTTAGTACAAGAGTCACATGAAGCCCAATTTGAGGAAAATCTGGTTTGGGGGATAGTTCAAGATGAAGACGAAGTGGTAGGGGATTCCACCATGCTTGCTGAGCAGTTTGATTTTTCTGCATTGGACAAATATGTCGGCTTGCATGCATGTGTGGACATTGGTAAACTAGTCCCTTCCCCATGTTTTTCAAACTTCCCGGTGAAAATGCCATTTGACCCGCTAGGAAGTAAGTGCATTATTATGGTTGCAAAGGTCAATGGATATTTCACCCAATGGCTGGGTGCAATTGAGAATAAAGTTATATTACTGTTGCAATCACCACCCCAATTTCCATTTGATCCGGGTGGAGGATCCAGGTAGATGCTTTTTAATAAGTCAAGCTAGTGACATTAAAGAAGCGCTCATTGGGAGGCAACCCAATTTTTTCTTTTCCTTTTCCTTTTTCCTTTTTGTTTAGTTAGATTTTATTTTTGATTTTTAAACTCTTGAATAATTTGAGAAGATCAAGAGTTTTCTTTTACTAATAAAATTGCCAAGTGATTCCAGTGTAAGAAGGAAGGAGGGAAGAGCAAGAAGATAAGAAAAAGCAACCCAACTTTCAAGCAGTTTCGATGAAATGAAAGCCAACACCCGCTACCGCCTCGGTAAGCCGTTCCAATTTTTTATTTTGCTTTATTTTATTTTTCTTTCCTTTCTCCAACTTGATTGTTTACATTGGGGACAATGTAAATTCTTAAGCTTGGGGTAGGGGTATTTTGCATTTGCATGTTGCATTCATATAGTTTTGCATTATAGTTTGCATGATCATACAATTAGATTGCCCTTGCTTAGATTTTGTACCCGATTGTGAGAACTAAGTGCCCAATAATTTGAGATAGTGGATTGTTGAACCCAATTTGTTATTCTTGTGATATGGCTGCAAATGAAAATGTTTGAGATAATCTTGGATAGTTGATAATTAGCATATGGTTCTGTGGATTTGTGTTTTTCATTGATTCTGAACTAAAATGTGAGATTTTGAGCAAAAGGGGTACTCACTAAAATTTTACCCCATTCTTTGTGTTAGAGTGTTATTCCTCTTGGATGATTTTCTCTAGAACTTGACTTGAAACCATTTCAAAACTTAAAATTTTTTGAAAACATTTTTGAAAATGATTGAGGCAATAGGTATTTTTCTGGCCTTCTGAGCTTTGAATGATGAAATGTTACCCCTTAGTTGCCCAATTTTGAGCCTGAAAGAATAGAAATACTTTTCTTGGTACCTTGAAATTTATTGATAAATAATGTTTGATAGGACCTTCTAAAGTATTACAAAAGGGTAAAAAGGGTAGTTGAAAATTTGGGATGAAAGAATCAGAAAAAAAAAATTTCTCTTGAGTTGTAAAATCTCCCCTTCTCCAAAAAAAAGAAAAAAAAGAAAAATAAATAGAGAAGGGGATGACAAAAAGAAAAGTGAGAAATAAAAAGAAAAAGAAAGCAAAGAAAGGTGGAAAGTGAATTGAAAACCCAAGAAGGTATTTTAGAAGGTCATGTTTGCAAAGCTTGATGTTTATGTAACCTTTTGAAATGTCCTTTTCTTGTTATCCCCACCTAACGATTAATCCCATGGCCACGTTACAACCAAGTGAAAGACCTCTTGATTCTAAATTGTTTGCATTAATAAAGTAAAGATTTGGTTGATAGTCAAGCCTATGGTAGGATTCATTCCTTGAGGAAAATTGAGCGAAATGTCTTATCCCCTAAACACTAGAGTGAGGTGAGAAAAGAAAGCCAAGCAAATGAACAAGCTTGGGGTGACCTTCATGTGAGAAAGAGTGCCCAAATCAGTGAGAGCATGAGTCTAAGGAACCTAAGCCTCTAATTGGACTTGAATTGATTGTCTCTTACTGAATTGTTTGAATTGCCTATTGCTTGGATTATATGCTCGGGTTCTTGGTTCACTATCAATGTTCTGTTTATTCTTTCTGGCCTTAGTGATTGCTTGAGGACAAGCAATTGAATAAGCTTGGGGTGATTTGATAGTGTGATTTTACATCATGTTTTCTGTACATATTTGCATGCATTTTTCATATAGATTAGGCATTCTTTAGTTGATTTTAGTTAGATTTTCCCTTGGAACGGGTGAAGCGGTTTCTTGGTGTTGTTTTGCAGGAATTCAATGTAAAAATGATCAAAATCAGCCATGGTGGAGCTTGGATGAAATAGAGCTTGAAAAGTGAAGAATATGAGCCAAACAGAGCCCATCACGGCCTGGCCGTGATGACCATCACTACCGTGATCAAGCGGAGCGAAGGCAAAAGTCGAGATCGTCACGGCCTGCCCGTAATAGACATCACGGCCGTGACCAGCCAGAAAATTAACTTTCGCGTCGCGAATGTAGGGCTCGCCTCGCGAGAACCCATTTTGTGAAAAATACGCCTTGGGCCGACGCAGCGTCACGGCCAGCCCGTGATGGCCATCACGGCCGTGACGCGCAGCAGAACCTATAAATAAGAGCGCAGCAGATGCAATGCAGATGGAGTTTTTAGGGTCCATTTGAAGGCATTTGGAGGCTGCAGCTGGGCTAGGGTTTCAACCCTAGAAGGGAGCCAAGAGGGGTTGCTTTGAAGAAGAAGGAAAGCTCACATGGAGCCTCTCCTCTCCTCTTCCTTCCTATTTCTCTGGTTTGGTTTTCTTTGTTTTATGAGTAGTTAAATCCCTGTGTTGGGATTAGATGTAATCAAACTTATGTTTATGTATTTATCTTGACTGATTAATCTATGTTCATGTCTTCGTATTAGTGGTTATTTTTCCGTGCTTAATGCTTGTTGTGGCTAGCACCCCCATGACTTGATTTGTGTTTTGGTATGCAATGGGAACGTTCAGTATCATAACCGGAATTGAATTTAATCACCTAGTAAGCCTTGTATCTAGGAATGGAACTAGGTTTATTAGTAATCGTGTAATCCCTAATCTTAATGCAAATTCATTAATCTAGGCCACCTAAGGAATTAGGGTCTATTAGTGGATTTAGGCTCTTGCCATCCGAGGAATCGGGGTTTGAGTAGTTTAGTGGATTGATTTTAATATCTGAAGCATGAATGGGAGGTATCTAGTCCTGATAGTGCATGAGTTAGAGGTTTGGTGAAGTCTAGTCCCAACATATCCTTTCTGCACGTCAAGTGTTTGTCAAAAGTCCCCAAAAAGACAAAAAGATTTTATTTCTTTTCTTTTCTTTATTTTACTTTCTCTTGATCAATAGTTTAGTCTAGATAGTTGCCGAGTTTGAGAATTGGTACTTGACATCCAATCCCCGTGGATACGATAAACCGGTCTTACCACCGTATTACTTGCACGACTGGGTATACTTGCCCAGATTCGTCAACAAGTTTTTGGCGCCGTTGCCGGGGATTGGTTTTGCCAATATCATTAGTAACAAAGGAGGCAACTAATTTAGACATTTTTATTCTTTTTTTTTATTTTTCTGTATATATTTGATCTTTTTGTTTTGAGTTTTGTTTGTGCAAGGTGGACTGAAAATCATGGAGACTTATTACTTTCCCACCTTGGACGGTGTTACAAAATACCACTTTGGGCCCAATGTAGTCTTGGGAGACTGCGGGCTCTGGGGACGTCACTGCCCTCATGCACAAGCTTATAGTGTGATAATGAAGCATGAGGAGGAATGGGAATGGAAGGAGCAAATACAGTTGAAAGCTGCTCTAGAACAGTATTCCCAAGAGCTATCCGCCTCTGAGGCCAAGGCAAGAGCAAATTGTGAGAGTATCGAAGCTGTGAAGCAGAACTTCAAAACGCACGTTGAGGAGATTTGCCAACAGTTAGTACAAGAGTCACATGAAGCCCAATTTGAGGAAAATCTGGTTTGGGGGATAGTTCAAGATGAAGACGAAGTGGTAGGGGATTCCACCATGCTTGCTTGAGCAGTTTGATTTTTCTGCATTGGACAAATATGTCGGCTTGCATGCATGTGTGGACATTGGTAAACTAGTCCCTTCCCCATGTTTTTCAAACTTCCCGGTGAAAATGCCATTTGACCCGCTAGGAAGTAAGTGCATTATTATGGTTGCAAAGGTCAATGGATATTTCACCCAATGGCTGGGTGCAATTGAGAATAAAGTTATATTACTGTTGCAATCACCACCCCAATTTCCATTTGATCCGGGTGGAGGATCCAGGTAGATGCTTTTTAATAAGTCAAGCTAGTGACATTAAAGAAGCGCTCATTGGGAGGCAACCCAATTTTTTCTTTTCCTTTTCCTTTTTCCTTTTTGTTTAGTTAGATTTTATTTTTGATTTTTAAACTCTTGAATAATTTGAGAAGATCAAGAGTTTTCTTTTACTAATAAAATTGCCAAGTGATTCCAGTGTAAGAAGGAATGAGGGAAGAGCAAGAAGATAAGAAAAAGCAACCCAACTTTCAAGCAGTTTCGACTGAAATGAAAGCCAACACCCGCTACCGCCTCGGTAAGCCGTTCCAATTTTTTATTTTGCTTTATTTTATTTTTCTTTACTTTCTCCAACTTGATTGTTTACATTGGGGACAATGTAAATTCTTAAGCTTCGGGTAGGGGTATTTTGCATTTGCATGTTGAATTCATATAGTTTTGCATTATAGTTTGCATGATCATACAATTAGATTGCCCTTGCTTAGATTTTGTACCCGATTGTGAGAACTAAGTGCCCAATAATTTGAGATAGTGGATTGTTGAACCCAATTTGTTATTCTTGTGATATGGCTGCAAATGAAAATGTTTGAGATAATCTTGGATAGTTGATAATTAGCATATGGTTCCGTGGATTTGTGTTTTTCATTGATTCTCGAACTAAAATGTGAGATTTTGAGCAAAAGGGGTACTCACTAAAATTTTACCCCATTCTTTGTGTTAGAGTGTTATTCCTCTTGGATGATTTTCTCTAGAACTTGACTTGAAACCATTTCAAAACTTAAAAATTTTTGAAAACATTTTTGAAAATGATTGAGGCAATAGGTATTTTTTCTGGCCTTCGAGCTTTGAATGATGAAATGTTACCCCTTAGTTGCCCAATTTTGAGCCTGAAAGAATAGAAATACTTTTCTTGGTACCTTGAAATTTATTGATAAATAATGTTTGATAGGACCTTCTAAAGTATTACAAAAGGGTAAAAAGGGAGTTGAAAAAGTTTGGGAAAAGAATCAGAAAAAATAATTCTCTTGAGTTGAAAAATGTCTCCTTCTCCAAATAAAAAAAAATAGAGAAGGGGATGACAAAAAGAAAAGTGAGAAATAAAAAGAAAAGGAAAGCAAAGAAAGGTGGAAAATGAATTGAAAACCCAAGAAGGTATTTTAGAAGGTCATGTTTGCAAAGCTTGATGTTTATGTAACCTTTTGAAATGTCCTTTTCTTGTTATCCCCACCTAACGATTAATCCCATGGCCACGTTACAACCAAGTGAAAGACCTCTTGATTCTAAATTGTTTGCATTAATAAAGTAAAGATTTGGTTGATAGTCAAGCCTATGGTAGGATTCATTCCTTGAGGAAAATTGAGCGAAATGTCTTATCCCCTAAACACTAGAGTGAGGTGGAAAAGAAAGCCAAGCAAATGAACAAGCTTGGGGTGACCTTCATGTGAGAAAGAGTGCCCAAATCAGTGAGAGCATGAGTCTAAGGAACCTAAGCCTCTAATTGGACTTGAATTGATTGTCTCTTACTGAATTGTTTGAATTGCCTATTGCTTGGATTATATGCTCGGGTTCTTGGTTCACTATCAATGTTCTGTTTATTCTTCTGGCCTTAGTGATTGCTTGAGGACAAGCAATTGAATAAGCTTGGGGTGATTTGATAGTGTGATTTTACATCATGTTTTCTGTACATATTTGCATGCATTTTTCATATAGATTAGGCATTCTTTAGTTGATTTTAGTTAGATTTTCCCTTGGAACGGGTGAAGCGGTTTCTTGGTGTTGTTTTGCAGGAATTCAATGTAAAAATGATCAAAATCAGCCATGGTGGAGCTTGGATGAAATAGAGCTTGAAAAGTGAAGAATATGAGCCAAACAGAGCCCATCACGGCCTGGCCGTGATGACCATCACGGCCGTGATCAAGCGGCAGAAGGCAAGTCAAGAGTCGAGATCACGGCCTGCCCGTAATAGACATCACGGCCGTGACCAGCCAGAAAATTAACTTTCGCGTCGCGAATGTAGGGCTCGCCTCGCGAGAACCCATTTTGTGAAAATACGCCTTGGACAGAACGCGTCACGGCCAGCCCGTGATGGCCATCACGGCCGTGACGCGCAGCAGACCTATAAATAAGAGCGCAGCAGACAGAACAGATGGAGTTTTTAGGGTCCATTTGAAGGCATTTGGAGGCTGCAGCTGGGCTAGGGTTTCAACCCTAGAAGGGAGCCAAGAGGGGTTGCTTTGAAGAAGAAGGAAAGCTCACATGGAGCCTCTCCTCTCCTCTTCCTTCCTATTTCTCTGGTTTGGTTTTCTTTGTTTTATGAGTAGTTAAATCCCTGTGTTGGGATTAGATGTAATCAAACTTATGTTTATGTATTTATCTTGACTGATTAATCTATGTTCATGTCTTCGTATTAGTGGTTATTTTTCTGTGCTTAATGCTTGTTGTGGCTAGCACCCCCATGACTTGATTTGTGTTTTGGTATGCAATGGGAACGTTCAGTATCATAACCGGAATTGAATTTAATCACCTAGTAAGCCTTGTATCTAGGAATGGAACTAGGTTTATTAGTAATCGTGTAATCCCTAATCTTAATGCAAATTCATTAATCTAGGCCACCTAAGGAATTAGGGTCTATTAGTGGATTTAGGCTCTTGCCATCCGAGGAATCGGGGTTTGAGTAGTTTAGTGGATTGATTTTAATATCTGAAGCATGAATGGGAGGTATCTAGTCCCGATAGTGCATGAGTTAGAGGTTTGGTGAAGTCTAGTCCCAACATATCCTTTCTGCACGTCAAGTGTTTGTCAAAAGTCCCCAAAAAGACAAAAAGATTTTATTTCTTTTCTTTTCTTTATTTTACTTTCTCTTGATCAATAGTTTAGTCTAGATAGTTGCCGAGTTTGAGAATTGGTACTTGACATCCAATCCCCGTGGATACGATAAACCGGTCTTACCACCGTATTACTTGCACGACTGGGTATACTTGCCCAGATTCGTCAACAAGTTTTTGGCGCCGTTGCCGGGGATTGGTTTTGCCAATATCATTAGTAACAAAGGAGGCAACTAATTTAGACATTTTTATTCTTTTTTTTATTTTTCTCGTATATATTTGATCTTTTTGTTTTGAGTTTTGTTTGTGCAAGGTGGACTGAAAATCATGGAGACTTATTACTTTCCCACCTTGGACGGTGTTACAAAATACCACTTTGGGCCCAATGTAGTCTTGGGAGACTGCGGGCTCTGGGGACGTCACTGCCCTCATGCACAAGCTTATAGTGTGATAATGAAGCATGAGGAGGAATGGGAATGGAAGGAGCAAATACAGTTGAAAGCTGCTCTAGAACAGTATTCCCAAGAGCTATCCGCCTCTGAGGCCAAGGCAAGAGCAAATTGTGAGAGTATCGAAGCTGTGAAGCAGAACTTCAAAACGCACGTTGAGGAGATTTGCCAACAGTTAGTACAAGAGTCACATGAAGCCCAATTTGAGGAAAATCTGGTTTTGGGGATAGTTCAAGATGAAGACGAAGTGGTAGGGGATTCCACCATGCTTGCCGAGCAGTTTGATTTTTTCTGCATTGGACAAATATGTCGGCTTGCATGCATGTGTGGACATTGGTAAACTAGTCCCTTCCCCATGTTTTTCAAACTTCCGGTGAAAATGCCATTTGACCCGCTAGGAAGTAAGTGCATTATTATGGTTGCAAAGGTCAATGGATATTTCACCCAATGGCTGGGTGCAATTGAGAATAAAGTTATATTACTGTTGCAATCACCACCCCAATTTCCATTTGATCCGGGTGGAGGATCCAGGTAGATGCTTTTTAATAAGTCAAGCTAGTGACATTAAAGAAGCGCTCATTGGGAGGCAACCCAATTTTTTCTTTTCCTTTTCCTTTTTCCTTTTTGTTTAGTTAGATTTTATTTTTGATTTTTAAACTCTTGAATAATTTGAGAAGATCAAGAGTTTTCTTTTACTAATAAAATTGCCAAGTGATTCCAGTGTAAGAAGGAATGAGGGAAGAGCAAGAAGATAAGAAAAAGCAACCCAACTTTCAAGCAGTTTAAGTGAAATGAAAGCCAACACCCGCTACCGCCTCGGTAAGCCGTTCCAATTTTTTATTTTGCTTTATTTTATTTTTCTTTCCTTTCTCCAACTTGATTGTTTACATTGGGGACAATGTAAATTCTTAAGCTTGGGGTAGGGGTATTTTGCATTTGCATGTTGCATTCATATAGTTTTGCATTATAGTTTGCATGATCATACAATTAGATTGCCCTTGCTTAGATTTTGTACCCGATTGTGAGAACTAAGTGCCCAATAATTTGAGATAGTGGATTGTTGAACCCAATTTGTTATTCTTGTGATATGGCTGCAAATGAAAATGTTTGAGATAATCTTGGATAGTTGATAATTAGCATATGGTTCTGTGGATTTGTGTTTTTCATTGATTCTGAACTAAAATGTGAGATTTTGAGCAAAAGGGGTACTCACTAAAATTTTACCCCATTCTTTGTGTTAGAGTGTTATTCCTCTTGGATGATTTTCTCTAGAACTTGACTTGAAACCATTTCAAAACTTAAAAATTTTTGAAAACATTTTTGAAAATGATTGAGGCAATAGGTATTTTTCTGGCCTTCTGAGCTTTGAATGATGAAATGTTACCCCTTAGTTGCCCAATTTTGAGCCTGAAAGAATAGAAATACTTTTCTTGGTACCTTGAAATTTATTGATAAATAATGTTTGATAGGACCTTCTAAAGTATTACAAAAAGGGTAAAAAGGGTAGTTGAAAATTTGGGATGAAAGAATCGAAAAAAAAATTTCTCTTGAGTTGTAAAATCTCCCCTTCTCCAAAAAAAGAAAAAAAAGAAAAATAAATAGAGAAGGGGATGACAAAAAGAAAAGTGAGAAATAAAAAGAAAAAGAAAGCAAAGAAAGGTGGAAAGTGAATTGAAAACCCAAGAAGGTATTTTAGAAGGTCATGTTTGCAAAGCTTGATGTTTATGTAACCTTTTGAAATGTCCTTTTCTTGTTATCCCCACCTAACGATTAATCCCATGGCCACGTTACAACCAAGTGAAAGACCTCTTGATTCTAAATTGTTTGCATTAATAAAGTAAAGATTTGGTTGATAGTCAAGCCTATGGTAGGATTCATTCCTTGAGGAAAATTGAGCGAAATGTCTTATCCCCTAAACACTAGAGTGAGGTGAGAAAAGAAAGCCAAGCAAATGAACAAGCTTGGGGTGACCTTCATGTGAGAAAGAGTGCCCAAATCAGTGAGAGCATGAGTCTAAGGAACCTAAGCCTCTAATTGGACTTGAATTGATTGTCTCTTACTGAATTGTTTGAATTGCCTATTGCTTGGATTATATGCTCGGGTTCTTGGTTCACTATCAATGTTATGTTTATTCTTCTGGCCTTAGTGATTGCTTGAGGACAAGCAATTGAATAAGCTTGGGGTGATTTGATAGTGTGATTTTACATCATGTTTTCTGTACATATTTGCATGCATTTTTCATATAGATTAGGCATTCTTTAGTTGATTTTAGTTAGATTTTCCCTTGGAACGGGTGAAGCGGTTTCTTGGTGTTGTTTTGCAGGAATTCAATGTAAAAATGATCAAAATCAGCCATGGTGGAGCTTGGATGAAATAGAGCTTGAAAAGTGAAGAATATGAGCCAAACAGAGCCCATCACGGCCTGGCCGTGATGACCATCACGGCGTGATCAGCGGAAAGCGAAGGCAAAAGTCGAGATCTGTCACGGCCTGCACGTAATAGACATCACGGCCGTGACCATCCAGAAAAGTAAATTTAGAGTCGAGTATGTAGGGCTCGCCTCGCGAGAACCAATTTTGTGAAATTACGCCTTGGGCCGAAACGCGTCACGGCCAGCCCGTGATGGCCATCACGGCCGTGACGCGCAGTAGAACCTATAAATAAAGAGCGCGCAGCAGAACAGATGGAGTTTTTAGGGTCCATTTGAAGGCATTTGGAGGCTGCAGCTGGGCTAGGGTTTCAACCCTAGAAGGGAGCCAAGAGGGGTTGCTTTGAAGAAGAAGGAAAGCTCACATGGAGCCTCTCCTCTCCTCTTCCTTCCTATTTCTCTGGTTTGGTTTTCTTTGTTTTATGAGTAGTTAAATCCCTGTGTTGGGATTAGATGTAATCAAACTTATGTTTATGTATTTATCTTGACTGATTAATCTATGTTCATGTCTTCGTATTAGTGGTTATTTTTATTTGCTTAATGCTTGTTGTGGCTAGCACCCCATGACTTGATTTGTGTTTTGGTATGCAATGGGAACGTTCGTATCATAACCCGGAATTGAATTTAATCACCTAGTAAGCCTTGTATCTAGGAATGGAACTAGGTTTATTAGTAATCGTGTAATCCCTAATCTTAATGCAAATTCATTAATCTAGGCCACCTAAGGAATTAGGGTCTATTAGTGGATTTAGGCTCTTGCCATCCGAGGAATCGGGGTTTGAGTAGTTTAGTGGATTGATTTTAATATCTGAAGCATGAATGGGAGGTATCTAGTCCTGATAGTGCATGAGTTAGAGGTTTGGTGAAGTCTAGTCCCAACATATCCTTTCTGCACGTCAAGTGTTTGTCAAAAGTCCCCAAAAAGACAAAAAGATTTTATTTCTTTTCTTTTCTTTATTTTACTTTCTCTTGATCAATAGTTTAGTCTAGATAGTTGCCGAGTTTGAGAATTGGTACTTGACATCCAATCCCCGTGGATACGATAAACCGTTCTTACCACCGTATTACTTGCACGACTGGGTATACTTGCCCAGATTCGTCAACAAGTTTTTGGCGCCGTTGCCGGGGATTGGTTTTGCCAATATCATTAGTAACAAAGGAGGCAACTAATTTAGACATTTTTATTCTTTTTTTTTATTTTTCTGTATATATTTGATCTTTTTGTTTTGAGTTTTGTTTGTGCAAGGTGGACTGAAAATCATGGAGACTTATTACTTTCCCACCTTGGACGGTGTTACAAAATACCACTTTGGGCCCAATGTAGTCTTGGGAGACTGCGGGCTCTGGGACATCACTTGCCCTCATGCACAAGCTTATAGTGTGATAATGAAGCATGAGGAGGAATGGGAATGGAAGGAGCAAATACAGTTGAAAGCTGCTCTAGAACAGTATTCCCAAGAGCTATCCGCCTCTGAGGCCAAGGCAAGAGCAAATTGTGAGAGTATCGAAGCTGTGAAGCAGAACTTCAAAACGCACGTTGAGGAGATTTGCCAACAGTTAGTACAAGAGTCACATGAAGCCCAATTTGAGGAAAATCTGGTTTGGGGGATAGTTCAAGATGAAGACGAAGTGGTAGGGGATTCCACCATGCTTGCTTGAGCGGTTTGATTTTTCTGCATTGGACAAATATGTCGGCTTGCATGCATGTGTGGACATTGGTAAACTAGTCCCTTCCCCATGTTTTTCAAACTTCCCGGTGAAAATGCCATTTGACCCGCTAGGAAGTAAGTGCATTATTATGGTTGCAAAGGTCAATGGATATTTCACCCAATGGCTGGGTGCAATTGAGAATAAAGTTATATTACTGTTGCAATCACCACCCCAATTTCCATTTGATCCGGGTGGAGGATCCAGGTAGATGCTTTTTAATAAGTCAAGCTAGTGACATTAAAGAAGCGCTCATTGGGAGGCAACCCAATTTTTTCTTTTCCTTTTCCTTTTTCCTTTTTGTTTAGTTAGATTTTATTTTTGATTTTTAAACTCTTGAATAATTTGAGAAGATCAAGAGTTTTCTTTTACTAATAAAATTGCCAAGTGATTCCAGTGTAAGAAGGAATGAGGGAAGAGCAAGAAGATAAGAAAAAGCAACCCAACTTTCAAGCAGTTTCTGACTGAAATGAAAGCCAACACCCGCTACCGCCTCGGTAAGCCGTTCCAATTTTTTATTTTGCTTTATTTTATTTTTCTTTCCTTTCTCCAACTTGATTGTTTACATTGGGGACAATGTAAATTCTTAAGCTTGGGGTAGGGGTATTTTGCATTTGCATGTTGCATTCATATAGTTTTGCATTATAGTTTGCATGATCATACAATTAGATTGCCCTTGCTTAGATTTTGTACCCGATTGTGAGAACTAAGTGCCCAATAATTTGAGATAGTGGATTGTTGAACCCAATTTGTTATTCTTGTGATATGGCTGCAAATGAAAATGTTTGAGATAATCTTGGATAGTTGATAATTAGCATATGGTTCTGTGGATTTGTGTTTTTCATTGATTCTGAACTAAAATGTGAGATTTTGAGCAAAAGGGGTACTCACTAAAATTTTACCCCATTCTTTGTGTTAGAGTGTTATTCCTCTTGGATGATTTTCTCTAGAACTTGACTTGAAACCATTTCAAAACTTAAAAATTTTTGAAAACATTTTTGAAAATGATTGAGGCAATAGGTATTTTTCTGGCCTTCTGAGCTTTGAATGATGAAATGTTACCCCTTAGTTGCCCAATTTTGAGCCTGAAAGAATAGAAATACTTTTCTTGGTACCTTGAAATTTATTGATAAATAATGTTTGATAGGACCTTCTAAAGTATTACAAAAGGGTAAAAAGGGTAGTTGAAAATTTGGGATGAAAGAATCAGAAAAAAAAAATTTCTCTTGAGTTGTAAAATCTCCCCTTCTCCAAAAAAAAGAAAAAAAAGAAAAATAAATAGAGAAGGGGATGACAAAAAGAAAAGTGAGAAATAAAAAGAAAAAGAAAGCAAAGAAAGGTGGAAAGTGAATTGAAAACCCAAGAAGGTATTTTAGAAGGTCATGTTTGCAAAGCTTGATGTTTATGTAACCTTTTGAAATGTCCTTTTCTTGTTATCCCCACCTAACGATTAATCCCATGGCCACGTTACAACCAAGTGAAAGACCTCTTGATTCTAAATTGTTTGCATTAATAAAGTAAAGATTTGGTTGATAGTCAAGCCTATGGTAGGATTCATTCCTTGAGGAAAATTGAGCGAAATGTCTTATCCCCTAAACACTAGAGTGAGGTGAGAAAAGAAAGCCAAGCAAATGAACAAGCTTGGGGTGACCTTCATGTGAGAAAGAGTGCCCAAATCAGTGAGAGCATGAGTCTAAGGAACCTAAGCCTCTAATTGGACTTGAATTGATTGTCTCTTTACTGAATTGTTTGAATTGCCTATTGCTTGGATTATATGCTCGGGTTCTTGGTTCACTATCAATGTTCTGTTTATTCTTCTGGCCTTAGTGATTGCTTGAGGACAAGCAATTGAATAAGCTTGGGGTGATTTGATAGTGTGATTTTACATCATGTTTTCTGTACATATTTGCATGCATTTTTCATATAGATTAGGCATTCTTTAGTTGATTTTAGTTAGATTTTCCCTTGGAACGGGTGAAGCGGTTTCTTGGTGTTGTTTTGCAGGAATTCAATGTAAAAATGATCAAAATCAGCCATGGTGGAGCTTGGATGAAATAGAGCTTGAAAAGTGAAGAATATGAGCCAAACAGAGCCCATCACGGCCTGGCCGTGATGACCATCACGGCCGTGATCAAGCGGAAGCGAGAAGGCAAAAGTCGAGAGCTGTCACGGCCTGCCCGTAATAGACATCACGGCCGTGACGAGCCAGAATTTTTACTTTCGCGTAGCGAATGTAGGGCTCGCCTCGCGAGAACCCATTTTGTGAAAATACGCCTTGGGCGAACGCAGCGTCACGGCCAGCCCGTGATGGCCATCACGGCCGTGACGCCAGCAGAGACCTATAAATAAGAGCGCGTGACGAGCAGCAGATGGAGTTTTTAGGGTCCATTTGAAGGCATTTGGAGGCTGCAGCTGGGCTAGGTCAACCCGAGAAGGGAGCCAAGAGGGGTTGCTTTTTAGAAGAAGGAAAGCTCACATGGAGCCTCTTTTCTTTGTTTTATGAGTAGTTAAATCCCTGTGTTGGGATTAGATGTAATCAAACTTATGTTTATGTATTTATCTTGACTGATTAATCTATGTTTATGCTTCATATTAGTGGTTATTTTTACGTGCTTAATGCTTGTTGTGGCTAGCACCCCCATGACTTGATTTGTGTTTTGGTATGCAATGGGAACGTTCGTATCATAACCGGAATTGAATTTAATCACCTAGTAAGCCTTGTATCTAGGAATGGAACTAGGTTTATTAGTAATCGTGTAATCCCTAATCTTAATGCAAATTCATTAATCTAGGCCACCTAAGGAATTAGGGTCTATTAGTGGATTTAGGCTCTTGCCATCCGAGGAATCGGGGTTTGAGTAGTTTAGTGGATTGATTTTAATATCCGAAGCATGAATGGGAGGTATCTAGTCCCGATAGTGCATGAGTTAGAGGTTTGGTGAAGTCTAGTCCCAACATATCCTTTCGCACGTCAAGTGTTTGTCAAAAGTCCCCAAAAAGACAAAAAGATTTTATTTCTTTTCTTTTCTTTATTTTACTTTCTCTTGATCAATAGTTTAGTCTAGATAGTTGCCGAGTTTGAGAATTGGTACTTGACATCCAATCCCCGTGGATACGATAAACCGGTCTTACCACCGTATTACTTGCACGACTGGGTATACTTGCCCAGATTCGTCAACAAGTTTTTGGCGCCGTTGCCGGGGATTGGTTTTGCCAATATCATTAGTAACAAAGGAGGCAACTAATTTAGACATTTTTATTCTTTTTTTTATTTTTCTGTATATATTTGATCTTTTTGTTTTGAGTTTTGTTTGTGCAAGGTGGACTGAAAATCATGGAGACTTATTACTTTCCCACCTTGGACGGTGTTACAAAATACCACTTTGGGCCCAATGTAGTCTTGGGAGACTGCGGGCTCTGGGGACGTCACTGCCCTCATGCACAAGCTTATAGTGTGATAATGAAGCATGAGGAGGAATGGGAATGGAAGGAGCAAATACAGTTGAAAAGCTGCTCTAGAACAAGTATTCCCAAGAGCTATCCGCCTCTCGAGGCCAAGGCAAGAGCAAATTGTGAGAGTATCGAAGGCGTGGAAGGAACTTCAAAACGCACGTTGAGGAGATTTGCCAACAGTTAGTACAAGAGTCACATGAAGCCCAATTTGAGGAAAATCTGGTTTGGGGGATAGTTCAAGATGAAGACGAAGTGGTAGGGGATTCCACCATGCTTGCTTTGAGCAGTTTGATTTTTCTGCATTGGACAAATATGTCGGCTTGCATGCATGTGTGGACATTGGTAAACTAGTCCCTTCCCCATGTTTTTCAAACTTCCGGTGAAAATGCCATTTGACCCGCTAGGAAGTAAGTGCATTATTATGGTTGCAAAGGTCAATGGATATTTCACCCAATGGTGGGTGCAATTGAGAATAAAGTTATATTCTTGTTGCAATCACCACCCCAATTTCCATTTGATCGGGTGGAGGATCCAGGTAGATGCTTTTTAATAAGTCAAGCTAGTGACATTAAAGAAGCGCTCATTGGGAGGTAACCCAATTTTTCTTTTCCTTTTCCTTTTTCCTTTTTGTTTAGTTAGATTTTATTTTTGATTTTTAAACTCTTGAATAATTTGAGAAGATCAAGAGTTTTCTTTTACTAATAAATTTGCCAAGTGATTCCAGTGTAAGAAGGAATGAGGGAAGAGCAAGAAGATAAGAAAAGCAACCCAACTTTCAAGCAGTTTCGAAGTGAAATGAAAGCCAACACCCGCTACCGCCTCGGTAAGCCGTTCCAATTTTTATTTTGCTTTATTTTATTTTTCTTTCCTTTCTCCAACTTGATTGTTTACATTGGGGACAATGTAAATTCTTAAGCTTGGGGTAGGGGTATTTTGCATTTGCATGTTGCATTCATATAGTTTTGCATTATAGTTTGCATGATCATACAATTAGATTGCCCTTGCTTAGATTTTGTACCCGATTGTGAGAACTAAGTGCCCAATAATTTGAGATAGTGGATTGTTGAACCCAATTTGTTATTCTTGTGATATGGCTGCAAATGAAAATGTTTGAGATAATCTTGGATAGTTGATAATTAGCATATGGTTCCGTGGATTTGTGTTTTTCATTGATTCTCGAACTAAAATGTGAGATTTTGAGCAAAAGGGGTACTCACTAAAATTTTACCCCATTCTTTGTGTTAGAGTGTTATTCCTCTTGGATGATTTTCTCTAGAACTTGACTTGAAACCATTTCAAAACTTAAAAATTTTTGAAAACATTTTTGAAAATGATTGAGGCAATAGGTATTTTTACGGCCTTCTCCGAGCTTTGAATGATGAAATGTTACCCCTTAGTTGCCCAATTTTGAGCCTGAAAGAATAGAAATACTTTTCTTGGTACCTTGAAATTTATTGATAAATAATGTTTGATAGGACCTTCTAAAGTATTACAAAAGGGTAAAAAGGGTAGTTGAAAATTTGGGATGAAAGAATCAGAAAAAAAAATTTCTCTTGAGTTGTAAAATCTCCCCTTCTCCAAAAAAAAAGAAAAAAAGAAAAATAAATAGAGAAGGGGATGACAAAAAGAAAAGTGAGAAATAAAAAGAAAAAGAAAGCAAAGAAAGGTGGAAAGTGAATTGAAAACCCAAGAAGGTATTTTAGAAGGTCATGTTTGCAAAGCTTGATGTTTATGTAACCTTTTGAAATGTCCTTTTCTTGTTATCCCCACCTAACGATTAATCCCATGGCCACGTTACAACCAAGTGAAAGACCTCTTGATTCTAAATTGTTTGCATTAATAAAGTAAAGATTTGGTTGATAGTCAAGCCTATGGTAGGATTCATTCCTTGAGGAAAATTGAGCGAAATGTCTTATCCCCTAAACACTAGAGTGAGGTGAGAAAAGAAAGCCAAGCAAATGAACAAGCTTGGGGTGACCTTCATGTGAGAAAGAGTGCCCAAATCAGTGAGAGCATGAGTCTAAGGAACCTAAGCCTCTAATTGGACTTGAATTGATTGTCTCTTACTGAATTGTTTGAATTGCCTATTGCTTGGATTATATGCTCGGGTTCTTGGTTCACTATCAATGTTCTGTTTATTCTTCTGGCCTTAGTGATTGCTTGAGGACAAGCAATTGAATAAGCTTGGGGTGATTTGATAGTGTGATTTTACATCATGTTTTCTGTACATATTTGCATGCATTTTTCATATAGATTAGGCATTCTTTAGTTGATTTTAGTTAGATTTTCCCTTGGAACGGGTGAAGCGGTTTCTTGGTGTTGTTTTGCAGGAATTCAATGTAAAAATGATCAAAATCAGCCATGGTGGAGCTTGGATGAAATAGAGCTTGAAAAGTGAAGAATATGAGCCAAACAGAGCCCATCACGGCCTGGCCGTGATGACCATCACGGCCGTGATCAAGCAGAGCAGAAGGCAAAAGTCAGAGACTGTCACGGCCTGCCCGTAATAGACATCACGGCCGTGACCAGCCAGAAAATTAACTTTCGCGTCGCGAATGTAGGGCTCGCCTCGCGAGAACCCATTTTGTGAAAATACGCCTTGGACAGAACGCGTCACGGCCAGCCCGTGATGGCCATCACGGCCGTGACGCGCAGCAGACCTATAAATAAGAGCGCAGCAGACAGAACAGATGGAGTTTTTAGGGTCCATTTGAAGGCATTTGGAGGCTGCAGCTGGGCTAGGGTTTCAACCCTAGAAGGGAGCCAAGAGGGGTTGCTTTGAAGAAGAAGGAAAGCTCACATGGAGCCTCTCCTCTCCTCTTCCTTCCTATTTCTCTGGTTTGGTTTTCTTTGTTTTATGAGTAGTTAAATCCCTGTGTTGGGATTAGATGTAATCAAACTTATGTTTATGTATTTATCTTGACTGATTAATCTATGTTCATGTCTTCGTATTAGTGGTTATTTTTCTGTGCTTAATGCTTGTTGTGGCTAGCACCCCCATGACTTGATTTGTGTTTTGGTATGCAATGGGAACGTTCGTATCATAACCGGAATTGAATTTAATCACCTAGTAAGCCTTGTATCTAGGAATGGAACTAGGTTTATTAGTAATCGTGTAATCCCTAATCTTAATGCAAATTCATTAATCTAGGCCACCTAAGGAATTAGGGTCTATTAGTGGATTTAGGCTCTTGCCATCCGAGGAATCGGGGTTTGAGTAGTTTAGTGGATTGATTTTAATATCTGAAGCATGAATGGGAGGTATCTAGTCCTGATAGTGCATGAGTTAGAGGTTTGGTGAAGTCTAGTCCCAACATATCCTTTCTGCACGTCAAGTGTTTGTCAAAAGTCCCCAAAAAGACAAAAAGATTTTATTTCTTTTCTTTTCTTTATTTTACTTTCTCTTGATCAATAGTTTAGTCTAGATAGTTGCCGAGTTTGAGAATTGGTACTTGACATCCAATCCCCGTGGATACGATAAACCGGTCTTACCACCGTATTACTTGCACGGTGGGTATACTTGCCCAGAATCGTCAACAAGTTTTTGGCGCCGTTGCTGGGGATTGGTTTTGCCAATATCATTAGTAACAAAGGAGGCAACTAATTTAGAAATTTTTATTCTTTTTTTTTTATTTTTCTGTATATATTTGATCTTTTTGTTTTGAGTTTTGTTTGTGCAAGGTGGACTGAAAATCATGGAGACTTATTACTTTCCCACCTTGGACGGTGTTACAAAATACCACTTTGGGCCCAATGTAGTCTTGGGAGACTGCGGGCTCCTGGGGACGTCACTTGCCCTCATGCACAAGCTTATAGTGTGATAATGAAGCATGAGGAGGAATGGGAATGGAAGGAGCAAATACAGTTGAAAGCTGCTCTAGAACAAGTATTCCCAAGAGCTATCCGCCTCCGAGGCCAAGGCAAGAGCAAATTGTGAGAGTATCGAAGCTGTGAAGCGAGAACTTCAAAACGCACGTTGAGGAGATTTGCCAACAGTTAGTACAAGAGTCACATGAAGCCCAATTTGAGGAAAATCTGGTTTTGGGGATAGTTCAAGATGAAGACGAAGTGGTAGGGGATTCCACCATGCTTCTTTGAGCGGTTTGATTTTTCTGCATTGGACAAATATGTCGGCTTGCATGCATGTGTGGACATTGGTAAACTAGTCCCTTCCCCATGTTTTTCAAACTTCCGGTGAAAATGCCATTTGACCCGCTAGGAAGTAAGTGCATTATTATGGTTGCAAAGGTCAATGGATATTTCACCCAATGGCTGGGTGCAATTGAGAATAAAGTTATATTACTGTTGCAATCGCCACCCCAATTTCCATTTGATCCTGGTGGAGGATCCAGGTAGATGCTTTTTAATAAGTCAAGCTAGTGACATTAAAGAAGCGCTCATTGGGAGGCAACCCAATTTTTCTTTTCCTTTTCCTTTTTCCTTTTTGTTTAGTTAGATTTTATTTTTGATTTTTAAACTCTTGAATAATTTGAGAAGATCAAGAGTTTTCTTTTACTAATAAAATTGCCAAGTGATTCCAGTGTAAGAAGGAATGAGGGAAGAGCAAGAAGATAAGAAAAAGCAACCCAACTTTCAAGCAGTTTCGAGTGAAATGAAAGCCAACACCGCTACCGCCTCGGTAAGCCGTTCCAATTTTTTATTTTGCTTTATTTTATTTTTCTTTCCTTTCTCCAACTTGATTGTTTACATTGGGGACAATGTAAATTCTTAAGCTTGGGGTAGGGGTATTTTGCATTTGCATGTTGCATTCATATAGTTTTGCATTATAGTTTGCATGATCATACAATTAGATTGCCCTTGCTTAGATTTTGTACCCGATTGTGAGAACTAAGTGCCCAATAATTTGAGATAGTGGATTGTTGAACCCAATTTGTTATTCTTGTGATATGGCTGCAAATGAAAATGTTTGAGATAATCTTGGATAGTTGATAATTAGCATATGGTTCCGTGGATTTGTGTTTTTCATTGATTCTGAACTAAAATGTGAGATTTTGAGCAAAAGGGGTACTCACTAAAATTTTACCCCATTCTTTGTGTTAGAGTGTTATTCCTCTTGGATGATTTTCTCTAGAACTTGACTTGAAACCATTTCAAAACTTAAAAATTTTTGAAAACATTTTTGAAAATGATTGAGGCAATAGGTATTTTTTACGGCCTTCGAGCTTTGAATGATGAAATGTTACCCCTTAGTTGCCCAATTTTGAGCCTGAAAGAATAGAAATACTTTTCTTGGTACCTTGAAATTTATTGATAAATAATGTTTGATAGGACCTTCTAAAGTATTACAAAAGGGTAAAAAGGGTAGTTGAAAATTTGGGATGAAAGAATCAGAAAAAAAAAATTTCTCTTGAGTTGTAAAATCTCCCCTTCTCCAAAAAAAAGAAAAAAAAGAAAAATAAATAGAGAAGGGGATGACAAAAAGAAAAGTGAGAAATAAAAAGAAAAAGAAAGCAAAGAAAGGTGGAAAGTGAATTGAAAACCCAAGAAGGTATTTTAGAAGGTCATGTTTGCAAAGCTTGATGTTTATGTAACCTTTTGAAATGTCCTTTTCTTGTTATCCCCACCTAACGATTAATCCCATGGCCACGTTACAACCAAGTGAAAGACCTCTTGATTCTAAATTGTTTGCATTAATAAAGTAAAGATTTGGTTGATAGTCAAGCCTATGGTAGGATTCATTCCTTGAGGAAAATTGAGCGAAATGTCTTATCCCCTAAACACTAGAGTGAGGTGAGAAAAGAAAGCCAAGCAAATGAACAAGCTTGGGGTGACCTTCATGTGAGAAAGAGTGCCCAAATCAGTGAGAGCATGAGTCTAAGGAACCTAAGCCTCTAATTGGACTTGAATTGATTGTCTCTTACTGAATTGTTTGAATTGCCTATTGCTTGGATTATATGCTCGGGTTCTTGGTTCACTATCAATGTTCTTGTTTATTCTTCTGGCCTTAGTGATTGCTTGAGGACAAGCAATTGAATAAGCTTGGGGTGATTTGATAGTGTGATTTTACATCATGTTTTCTGTACATATTTGCATGCATTTTTCATATAGATTAGGCATTCTTTAGTTGATTTTAGTTAGATTTTCCCTTGGAACGGGTGAAGCGGTTTCTTGGTGTTGTTTTGCGAGGAATTCAATGTAAAAATGATCAAAATCAGCCATGGTGGAGCTTGGATGAAATAGAGCTTGAAAAGTGAAGAATATGAGCCAAACAGAGCCCATCACGGCCTGGCCGTGATGACCATCACTGGCCGTGATCAAGCGGAAGCGAAGGCAAAAGTCGAGGCCCTGTCACGGCCTGCCCGTAATAGACATCACGGCCGTGACCAGCCAGAAAATTAACTTTCGCGTCGCGAATGTAGGGCTCGCCTCGCGAGAACCCATTTTGTGAAAATACGCCTTGGGCCGAGCAGCGTCCACGGCCCGGCCCGTGATGGCCATCACGGCCGTGACGCGCAAAGAGACCTATAAATAAGAGCGCGTGACAGAAAGCAGATGGAGTTTTTAGGGTCCATTTGAAGGCATTTGGAGGCTGCGGCTGGGCTAGGGTTTCAACCCTAGAAGGGAGCCAAGAGGGGTTGCTTTGAAGAAGAAGGAAAGCTCACATGGAGCCTCTCCTCTCCTCTTCCTTCCTATTTCTCTGGTTTGGTTTTCTTTGTTTTATGAGTAGTTAAATCCCTGTGTTGGGATTAGATGTAATCAAACTTATGTTTATGTATTTATCTTGAGTGATTAATCTATGTTCATGTCTTCGTATTAGTGGTTATTTTTCCGTGCTTAATGCTTGTTGTGGCTAGCACCCCATGACTTGATTTGTGTTTTGGTATGCAATGGGAACGTTCGTATCATAACCGGAATTGAATTTAATCACCTAGTAAGCCTTGTATCTAGGAATGGAACTAGGTTTATTAGTAATCGTGTAATCCCTAATCTTAATGCAAATTCATTAATCTAGGCCACCTAAGGAATTAGGGTCTATTAGTGGATTTAGGCTCTTGCCATCCGAGGAATCGGGGTTTGAGTAGTTTAGTGGATTGATTTTAATATCTCGAAGCATGAATGGGAGGTATCTAGTCCCGATAGTGCATGAGTTAGAGGTTTGGTGAAGTCTAGTCCCAACATATCCTTTCGCACGTCAAGTGTTTGTCAAAAGTCCCCAAAAAGACAAAAAGATTTTATTTCTTTTCTTTTCTTTATTTTACTTTCTCTTGATCAATAGTTTAGTCTAGATAGTTGCCGAGTTTGAGAATTGGTACTTGACATCCAATCCCCGTGGATACGATAAACCGGTCTTACCACCGTATTACTTGCACGATCGGGTATACTTGCCCGGATTCGTCAACAAGTTTTTGGCGCCGGTCTTCGGGATTGGTTTTGCCAATATCATTAGTAACAAAGGAGGCAACTAATTTAGACATTTTTATTTTTTTTTTTATTTTTCTGTATATATTTGATCTTTTTGTTTTGAGTTTTGTTTGTGCAAGGTGGACTGAAAATCATGGAGACTTATTACTTTCCCACCTTGGACGGTGTTACAAAATACCACTTTGGGCCCAATGTAGTCTTGGGAGACTGCGGGCTCCAGGGGACGTCACTGCCCTCATGCACAAGCTTATAGTGTGATAATGAAGCATGAGGAGGAATGGGAATGGAAGGAGCAAATACAGTTGAAAGCTGCTCTAGAACAGTATTCCCAAGAGCTATCCGCCTCTGAGGCCAAGGCAAGAGCAAATTGTGAGAGTATCGAAGCTGTGAAGCAGAACTTCAAAACGCACGTTGAGGAGATTTGCCAACAGTTAGTACAAGAGTCACATGAAGCCCAATTTGAGGAAAATCTGGTTTGGGGGATAGTTCAAGATGAAGACGAAGTGGTAGGGGATTCCACCATGCTTGCTGAGCAGTTTGATTTTTCTGCATTGGACAAATATGTCGGCTTGCATGCATGTGTGGACATTGGTAAACTAGTCCCTTCCCCATGTTTTTCAAACTTCCTGGTGAAAATGCCATTTGACCCGCTAGGAAGTAAGTGCATTATTATGGTTGCAAAGGTCAATGGATATTTCACCCAATGGCTGGGTGGAATTGAGAATAAAGTTATATTACTGTTGCAATCACCACCCCAATTTCCATTTGATCCGGGTGGAGGATCCAGGTAGATGCTTTTTAATAAGTCAAGCTAGTGACATTAAAGAAGCGCTCATTGGGAGGCAACCCAATTTTTTCTTTTCCTTTTCCTTTTTCCTTTTTGTTTAGTTAGATTTTATTTTTGATTTTTAAACTCTTGAATAATTTGAGAAGATCAAGAGTTTTCTTTTACTAATAAAATTGCCAAGTGATTCCAGTGTAAGAAGGAATGAGGGAAGAGCAAGAAGATAAGAAAAAGCAACCCAACTTTCAAGCAGTTTCATTGAAATGAAAGCCAACACCCGCTACCGCCTCGGTAAGCCGTTCCAATTTTTTATTTTGCTTTATTTTATTTTTCTTTCCTTTCTCCAACTTGATTGTTTACATTGGGGACAATGTAAATTCTTAAGCTTGGGGTAGGGGTATTTTGCATTTGCATGTTGCATTCATATAGTTTTGCATTATAGTTTGCATGATCATACAATTAGATTGCCCTTGCTTAGATTTTGTACCCGATTGTGAGAACTAAGTGCCCAATAATTTGAGATAGTGGATTGTTGAACCCAATTTGTTATTCTTGTGATATGGCTGCAAATGAAAATGTTTGAGATAATCTTGGATAGTTGATAATTAGCATATGGTTCTGTGGATTTGTGTTTTTCATTGATTCTGAACTAAAATGTGAGATTTTGAGCAAAAGGGGTACTCACTAAAATTTTACCCCATTCTTTGTGTTAGAGTGTTATTCCTCTTGGATGATTTTCTCTAGAACTTGACTTGAAACCATTTCAAAACTTAAAAATTTTTGAAAACATTTTTGAAAATGATTGAGGCAATAGGTATTTTTCCGGCCTTCCGAGCTTTGAATGATGAAATGTTACCCCTTAGTTGCCCAATTTTGAGCCTGAAAGAATAGAAATACTTTTCTTGGTACCTTGAAATTTATTGATAAATAATGTTTGATAGGACCTTCTAAAGTATTACAAAAGGGTAAAAAGGGTAGTTGAAAATTTGGGATGAAAGAATCGAAAAAAAAATTTCTCTTGAGTTGTAAAATCTCCCCTTCTCCAAAAAAAAAAAAAAAAGAAAAATAAATAGAGAAGGGGATGACAAAAGAAAAGTGAGAAATAAAAAGAAAAAGAAAGCAAAGAAAGGTGGAAAGTGAATTGAAAACCCAAGAAGGTATTTTAGAAGGTCATGTTTGCAAAGCTTGATGTTTATGTAACCTTTTGAAATGTCCTTTTCTTGTTATCCCCACCTAACGATTAATCCCATGGCCACGTTACAACCAAGTGAAAGACCTCTTGATTCTAAATTGTTTGCATTAATAAAGTAAAGATTTGGTTGATAGTCAAGCCTATGGTAGGATTCATTCCTTGAGGAAAATTGAGCGAAATGTCTTATCCCCTAAACACTAGAGTGAGGTGAGAAAAGAAAGCCAAGCAAATGAACAAGCTTGGGGTGACCTTCATGTGAGAAAGAGTGCCCAAATCAGTGAGAGCATGAGTCTAAGGAACCTAAGCCTCTAATTGGACTTGAATTGATTGTCTCTTACTGAATTGTTTGAATTGCCTATTGCTTGGATTATATGCTCGGGTTCTTGGTTCACTATCAATGTTCTGTTTATTCTTCTGGCCTTAGTGATTGCTTGAGGACAAGCAATTGAATAAGCTTGATTTTACATCATGTTTTCTGTACATATTTGCATGCATTTTTCATATAGATTAGGCATTCTTTAGTTGATTTTAGTTAGATTTTCCCTTGGAACGGGTGAAGCGGTTTCTTGGTGTTGTTTTTGCAGGAATTCAATGTAAAAATGATCAAAATCAGCCATGGTGGAGCTTGGATGAAATAGAGCTTGAAAAGTGAAGAATATGAGCCAAACAGAGCCCATCACGGCTGGCGTGATGACCATCACGGCCGTGATCAAGCGAGCAGAAGGCAAAAGTCGAGATCGTCACGGCCTGCCGTAATAGACATCACGGCCGTGACCAGCCAGAAAATTAACTTTCGCGTCGCGAATGTAGGGCTCGCCTCGCGAGAACCCATTTTGTGAAAATACGCCTTGGGCCGGAACGCGCGTCACGGCCAGCCCGTGATGGCCATCACGGCCGTGACGCGCAGCAGACCTATAAATAAGAGCGCAGTGACGAAGCAGATGGAGTTTTTAGGGTCCATTTGAAGGCATTTGGAGGCTGCCAGTGGGCTAGTGTTTCAACCCTAGAAGGGAGCCAAGAGGGGTTGCTTTGAAGAAGAAGGAAAGCTCACATGGAGCCTCTCCTCTCCTCTTCCTTCCTATTTCTCTGGTTTGGTTTTCTTTGTTTTATGAGTAGTTAAATCCCTGTGTTGGGATTAGATGTAATCAAACTTATGTTTATGTATTTATCTTGACTGATTAATCTATGTTCATGTCTTCGTATTAGTGGTTATTTTTTCCGTGCTTAATGCTTGTTGTGGCTAGCACCCCCATGACTTGATTTGTGTTTTGGTATGCAATGGGAACGTTCGTATCATAACCGGAATTGAATTTAATCACCTAGTAAGCCTTGTATCTAGGAATGGAACTAGGTTTATTAGTAATCGTGTAATCCCTAATCTTAATGCAAATTCATTAATCTAGGCCACCTAAGGAATTAGGGTCTATTAGTGGATTTAGGCTCTTGCCATCCGAGGAATCGGGGTTTGAGTAGTTTAGTGGATTGATTTTAATATCTGAAGCATGAATGGGAGGTATCTAGTCCTGATAGTGCATGAGTTAGAGGTTTGGTGAAGTCTAGTCCCAACATATCCTTTCTGCACGTCAAGTGTTTGTCAAAAGTCCCCAAAAAGACAAAAAGATTTTATTTCTTTTCTTTTCTTTATTTTACTTTCTCTTGATCAATAGTTTAGTCTAGATAGTTGCCGAGTTTGAGAATTGGTACTTGACATCCAATCCCCGTGGATACGATAAACCGGTCTTACCACCGTATTACTTGCACGACTGGGTATACTTGCCCAGATTCGTCAACAAGTTTTTGGCGCCGTTGCCGGGGATTGGTTTTGCCAATATCATTAGTAACAAAGGAGGCAACTAATTTAGACATTTTTATTCTTTTTTTTTATTTTTCTGTATATATTTGATCTTTTTGTTTTGAGTTTTGTTTGTGCAAGGTGGACTGAAAATCATGGAGACTTATTACTTTCCCACCTTGGACGGTGTTACAAAATACCACTTTGGGCCCAATGTAGTCTTGGGAGACTGCGGGCTCTGGGGACGTCACTGCCCTCATGCACAAGCTTATAGTGTGATAATGAAGCATGAGGAGGAATGGGAATGGAAGGAGCAAATACAGTTGAAAGCTGCTCTAGAACAGTATTCCCAAGAGCTATCCGCCTCTGAGGCCAAGGCAAGAGCAAATTGTGAGAGTATCGAAGCTGTGAAGCAGAACTTCAAAACGCACGTTGAGGAGATTTGCCAACAGTTAGTACAAGAGTCACATGAAGCCCAATTTGAGGAAAATCTGGTTTGGGGGATAGTTCAAGATGAAGACGAAGTGGTAGGGGATTCCACCATGCTTGCTTGAGCAGTTTGATTTTTCTGCATTGGACAAATATGTCGGCTTGCATGCATGTGTGGACATTGGTAAACTAGTCCCTTCCCCATGTTTTTCAAACTTCCTGGTGAAAATGCCATTTGACCCGCTAGGAAGTAAGTGCATTATTATGGTTGCAAAGGTCAATGGATATTTCACCCAATGGCTGGGTGGAATTGAGAATAAAGTTATATTACTGTTGCAATCACCACCCCAATTTCCATTTGATCCGGTGGAGGATCCAGGTAGATGCTTTTTAATAAGTCAAGCTAGTGACATTAAAGAAGCGCTCATTGGGAGGCAACCCAATTTTTTCTTTTCCTTTTCCTTTTTCCTTTTTGTTTAGTTAGATTTTATTTTTGATTTTTAAACTCTTGAATAATTTGAGAAGATCAAGAGTTTTCTTTTACTAATAAAATTGCCAAGTGATTCCCAAGTGTAAGAAGGAAGGAGGGAAGAGCAAGAAGATAAGAAAAAGCAACCCAACTTTCAAGCGAGTTTCGACTGAAATGAAAGCCAACACCCGCTACCGCCTCGGTAAGCCGTTCCAATTTTTTAAAATGCTTTATTTTAAATTTCTAACCTTTCTCCAAATTGAATGTTTACATTGGGGACAAACTAAATTCTAAAGCAAGGCGTAGGGGTAATTTGCATATGCATGTTGCATTCATATAGTTTTGCATTATAGTTTGCATGATCATACAATTAGATTGCCCTTGCTTAGATTTTGTACCCGATTGTGAGAACTAAGTGCCCAATAATTTGAGATAGTGGATTGTTGAACCCAATTTGTTATTCTTGTGATATGGCTGCAAATGAAAATGTTTGAGATAATCTTGGATAGTTGATAATTAGCATATGGTTCCGTGGATTTGTGTTTTTCATTGATTCGAACTAAAATGTGAGATTTTGAGCAAAAGGGGTACTCACTAAAATTTTACCCCATTCTTTGTGTTAGAGTGTTATTCCTCTTGGATGATTTTCTCTAGAACTTGACTTGAAACCATTTCAAAACTTAAAAATTTTTGAAAACATTTTTGAAAATGATTGAGGCAATAGGTATTTTTCCGGCCTTTCGAGCTTTGAATGATGAAATGTTACCCCTTAGTTGCCCAATTTTGAGCCTGAAAGAATAGAAATACTTTTCTTGGTACCTTGAAATTTATTGATAAATAATGTTTGATAGGACCTTCTAAAGTATTACAAAAGGGTAAAAAGGGTAGTTGAAAATTTGGGATGAAAGAATCAGAAAAAAAAATTTCTCTTGAGTTGTAAAATCTCCCCTTCTCCAAAAGAAAAAAAAAAAGAAAAATAAATAGAGAAGGGGATGACAAAAAGAAAAGTGAGAAATAAAAAGAAAAAGAAAGCAAAGAAAGGTGGAAAGTGAATTGAAAACCCAAGAAGGTATTTTAGAAGGTCATGTTTGCAAAGCTTGATGTTTATGTAACCTTTTGAAATGTCCTTTTCTTGTTATCCCCACCTAACGATTAATCCCATGGCCACGTTACAACCAAGTGAAAGACCTCTTGATTCTAAATTGTTTGCATTAATAAAGTAAAGATTTGGTTGATAGTCAAGCCTATGGTAGGATTCATTCCTTGAGGAAAATTGAGCGAAATGTCTTATCCCCTAAACACTAGAGTGAGGTGAGAAAAGAAAGCCAAGCAAATGAACAAGCTTGGGGTGACCTTCATGTGAGAAAGAGTGCCCAAATCAGTGAGAGCATGAGTCTAAGGAACCTAAGCCTCTAATTGGACTTGAATTGATTGTCTCTTACTGAATTGTTTGAATTGCCTATTGCTTGGATTATATGCTCGGGTTCTTGGTTCACTATCAATGTTCTGTTTATTCTTCTGGCCTTAGTGATTGCTTGAGGACAAGCAATTGAATAAGATTGGGGTGATTTGATAGTGTGATTTTACATCATGTTTTCTGTACATATTTGCATGCATTTTTCATATAGATTAGGCATTCTTTAGTTGATTTTAGTTAGATTTTCCCTTGGAACGGGTGAAGCGGTTTCTTGGTGTTGTTTTGCAGGAATTCAATGTAAAAATGATCAAAATCAGCCATGGTGGAGCTTGGATGAAATAGAGCTTGAAAAGTGAAGAATATGAGCCAAACAGAGCCCATCACGGCCTGGCCGTGATGACCATCACGGCCGTGATCAAGCAGAGCGAAGGCAAAAGTCGAGATCGTCACGGCCTGCCCGTAATAGACATCACGGCCGTGACCAGCCAGAAAATTAACTTTCGCGTCGCGAATGTAGGGCTCGCCTCGCGAGAACCCATTTTGTGAAAATACGCCTTGGACAGAACGCGTCACGGCCAGCCCGTGATGGCCATCACGGCCGTGACGCGCAGCAGACCTATAAATAAGAGCGCAGCAGACAGAACAGATGGAGTTTTTAGGGTCCATTTGAAGGCATTTGGAGGCTGCAGCTGGGCTAGGGTTTCAACCCTAGAAGGGAGCCAAGAGGGGTTGCTTTGAAGAAGAAGGAAAGCTCACATGGAGCCTCTCCTCTCCTCTTCCTTCCTATTTCTTTGGTTTGGTTTTCTTTGTTTTATGAGTAGTTAAATCCCTGTGTTGGGATTAGATGTAATCAAACTTATGTTTATATATTTATCTTGACTGATTAATCTATGTTCATGTCTTCGTATTAGTGGTTATTTTTCTGTGCTTAATGCTTGTTGTGGCTAGCACCCCCATGACTTGATTTGTGTTTTGGTATGCAATGGGAACGTTCGTATCATAACCGGAATTGAATTTAATCACCTAGTAAGCCTTGTATCTAGGAATGGAACTAGGTTTATTAGTAATCGCGTAATCCCTAATCTTAATGCAAATTCATTAATCTAGGCCACCTAAGGAATTAGGGTCTATTAGTGGATTTAGGCTCTTGCCATCCGAGGAATCGGGGTTTGAGTAGTTTAGTGGATTGATTTTAATATCTGAAGCATGAATGGGAGGTATCTAGTCCTGATAGTGCATGAGTTAGAGGTTTGGTGAAGTCTAGTCCCAACATATCCTTTCTGCACGTCAAGTATTTGTCAAAAGTCCCCAAAAAGACAAAAAGATTTTATTTCTTTTCTTTTCTTTATTTTACTTTCTCTTGATCAATAGTTTAGTCTAGATAGTTGCCGAGTTTGAGAATTGGTACTTGACATCCAATCCCCGTGGATACGATAAACCGGTCTTACCACCGTATTACTTGCACGACTGGGTATACTTGCCCAGATTCGTCAACACTTAGCATAAGTCAATTATATGATAATAGATACAATGTTTCCTTCACTAAGAATGCATGTATAGTCAAAGACACAAATGACAAAGTTCAGTTTTCAGCAAACAGGCAACAAAATCTTTACAAGATTGATCTAACTGAACTATCTGATCAAAGTGTGACCTGTTTTGTGTCAAGGGGAGATGAAAGATGGATATGGCATAAGAAGCTGGGACATGCAAGTATGAAACTGATAACCAAGCTTCAGAAATATGGGCTTGTGAAAGGTCTACTTGATATCAATTTCAGAAATGATGTCCTATGTGATTCTTGTCAATGTGGAAACCAAGTTAAGTCTAGCATAAAACCCAAGAATATAGTATCTTCTTCTAGACCACTACAGTTGTTACATGTGGATCTATTTGGTCCAGTAAGTGTTGCAAGTATGGAAGGAAAGAAATATGGTTTTTCTTAGTTGATGACTATTCTAGATATGCATGAGTGCTCTTCTTGACCCACAAGGATGAGTCATTTAAAATGTTTTCCATATTCTATAAGAAAGTACAAAATGAGCAAGGATTCTGCATCTCAGCTATCAGAAGTCACCATGGGAGAGAGTTTGAAAATGAGCACTTCAATACATTCTGTGAAGAAAATGGAATTTCTCACAATTTCTATGCTCCTAGAACTCCTCGGCAGAATGGAGTAGTAGAGAAGAAGAACATATCTCTAAAAGAGATGGCTCGTATGATGCTCAATGAAAGCAAACTCCCAAAGTACTTCTGGGCTAAGGCAGTAAATACTACTTTTTATGTGCAGAACAGAATTTTGGTAAGACCATTCTTAAACAAAACTCCTTATGAATTGTAGAAAGATAGAAAACCTTATATTTCTTACTTTCATGCTTTTGGATCTGAATGCTTTATTCTAAATAGAAAGGATCAACTTGGAAAGTTTGACTACAAAGCAGATAAAGCTATATTCCTTGGTTACTCATACACTTCTAAAGCTTTTAGAGTTTATAACTCCAGAACTGAAGTAATTGAAGAATCTATTCGTGTAAAATTTAATGATAGTTTAAAGACTGATAGGAGACTATCAGATCTTGAAGAAGATCTGGCAGGTTTATATCTTGGAAAACAAGATGCTCAGATTGAGGAAAACTTAAATATTGAAAATGCAGAAGCATCTACTCAAGCGTCTGAACCACCTACCCAACAAACGTCTGATACTGAACCCAGTCGAGATTGGAAATTCAAAACACATTATCCTAGAAAATTGATTATTGGAAATCCCTCTCAAGGAGATAGAACTAGATCAATATTCAGAGACTCAAACAATGTGGCGTTTTTATCTGAAATAGAACCCAAAAATATTGGAGAGGCTCTTGAAGATGAAAGTTGGATCTTAGCCACACAATAAGAACTAAATCAGTTCAAAATAAATGATGTATGGTCACTAGTTCCAAAAATAAAAGGAAAATCAGTTATTGGAACAAGGTGGGTCTTCAGAAACAAACTTGATGAAGATGGCAAAGTTGTCAGAAACAAAGCAAGGTTCGTAGCTCAAGGCCATAACCAACAAGAAGGTATTGAATACACTGAAACTTTTGCACCAGTAGCTAGGATAGAAGCTATTCGCATACTCATGTCATATGCTGCACAACATCAAATCACTTTATTTCAAATGGATGTGAAAAGTGTTTTTCTAAATCGAATAATTGAAGAAGCAGTGTATGTTAAACAACCACCTGGTTTTGAAGATACTAATGAACCAGATCATGTCTATAAACTTAAAAAGGCTCTACATGGATTAAAGCAAGCACCTAGAGCATGACATGATAGACTTAGTTCGTTTTTCATGAAAAATGATTTCATTAGAGGATTTATTATTGACGAGTATAAGTAGAAGACTTTGAAGACTATTGAAGATACACACCTGAACTTAATCACTCAAGCATTTAATACTATCTTCGCAGTCAAAGCTCTCTAAGTTCTTCTTCTTAGAATACTTCTCTGCTCAATCATTTGTATTTATTGAGCAGTCATTATTGCGGTCATACCAACCTAAAATACTTATTCACTCATTGAGTGTTATTCGATTGGATTGAAAAGTTGTAAACCGTAAAGCTGCTGCTTCATTCAATTCTTACTTCACGTAGAACCTGAAGAGGTTTGTTGAAAGAATACTTGTTTGAGCCTGAAGAGGCTATGCGTGCAAACAACACTTGTTAGTTGAGCCTGAGGAGGATGTGTGCAAATAATGTCTGTCTGTAACCTGATCGGTTATAGTTTTAATACTTGGTGAAACCAATGGCTGGACGTAGCCCAAGGTTTGGGGTGAACCAGTATAAATATCTGTGTCAACTCTCTTCCTTTATCTGTTTAAGTTTGATTTACATTTATTGTGCTAACTGGGTTGAAAGTGTTAAGTTTTCATTAAACATGTTTTATATCAGGCGGATCTTTGTGTCCGATTCTTTCTTTGGAGAAAACTTTCTCATTTGCGAAAAAGTTAACTAAAACACAATTCAACCCCTTCTCTTTTTTTAATATGTTCATTTCAGTTACATGATATCTACATCAAATCAATGTTAATATGCATTTTATCTTATGCAATGCAACTACTTATCTTTGTAAAAGAATGTTTTAATATATGATGCATTTTGTCTCTAAATATGAATATTGAAAAAGATGTATATCATTATAGTTTTTTCTGTTTGATTACTAAGTATTTTTTGCCCCTTCAATGAGTTTATTTAAGATTTATAACTATCAAGGATGATGGAGAAAAAAAAGATGATGACAATAGGTTGTGGAGTTGGTGCTCTTTATGTGCCTTTGATGATAGTTAGGATCATGGTTACAAGGATTCATGGTGGAATGCGTAAGCGGTAGCATAATGGAGTTTGGCTATGACGGAGAAATTTGCTTTTGGTTGGGCTGAGGGAATACCAGTCCAATGGCTTGGGTAGAGATGTCGTTTCACATCGCCTATTCTTTTCCTCTCCCATTTTCTTCGTTGAGGGGAGAAGAAAAATCTAGCATGGGTCCCACCTTTATATTTTTATCTCCTTCCAATTTGTATCAAGAAGCAAAGGAGGGAAAAGTGGTAAATGAAATAAGCAGATATAAACATGAGAAGGGGGTTCAATTGAGTTTACTTAAACTTTTTGAAAAATAGAAATATTTTCGCAAACAGAGGAAGCAGACGCTTCAAAAAACTCACAGACGCTTAGATGCATCTAAGGTTTTTTTTGAACTTGTCTGAGAGAAGTATTTCCCAAACACACAAGGAAAATATAACTTTGTTTAAGCACTACATATTTAACCCCAAGTAATTAGTTGCAAAGAGAAATAATCAAAGCAATAGTTAAAAAGGTTAAGGGGAACAAAATTTTTCTTGGTTTGCCCTTAACGTTAGGCTACGTCCAATCCTTGACTTCACCAATATTTTCACTATAACTGACTCACCTATAGACGAGCATTGTTTTCACATCTAGCTTTTGCAGACTCAACAATAATTATTCTTTTTGACTAGCCTCTTCAGGCTTTACAGTTTGTAAAAAGAGATGAAGTAAATGCTTCAGATAATAAATTGCAAGTCAACCGAATAGCACTCAAAGAGTGAATAGTAATGAAGGATGGTATGGCTGTGAAATAACTTCTCTTAATAAATACAAATGATTGGAGGAGAATTAATGAAGAGCTTTGAATGCAACGAGTTAATGCTACTTGATATCGTGCATGTGTAACTTCAAAAATGCTTCAAATGTCTTCAAAGTTTTCCTTTTATAGACTTCAAATAATAAAACCGTGAGAGACATTCTTCCTGATATTAATGTTTTTTCTTTCACCTATTAATGTCAAAAAATCGTTATGTGATATGATCCTAATAAGGAACATATAAAAATTCAGATCTATCCTTGAGTGACCAAGCAAAATTCAAGAAGAAGAAGAAGAAGATAAGCAAATGAATGAAGGTAAGAGATGAATATGGCGCGACAAACCAAGGGGTTTGATAAGCCAATGTGAAGTTCGCCACAATAATCTTGGATTCTTGATAAGAACAAGGGTGGTTCAACCAAGAACCAAAGAGAGACAATTCCCTCACAAATGGATTCAATCCAAAATGAACTCAAAGTTATCATTCATCATGCACTAGTACAATAAGTGCTTTTTACGTCAGTTAAAATTGATTTTATACGTCAGAATATTGTCTGGCGTAAATACAGCTGACATTAATAGTTAATATTTTAACGTCAGTTGTTTAAACAACTTACGTTAAAAATAAAACTATTAACGTCAGTTCTTTAACATAGCTGACGTTAATGTTGTTCAAACTAACGTCAGTTGTGTTAAAGAACTGACGTTAAAGGTTTTATTTTTAACGTCAGTTTCCTAATACAACTGGCGTTAATAGTGTACTGTATATTTTATAAAATACTATTAACGTCAGTTGTTTGAACAACTGACGTTAATAGATTTTTTTTAAAATTCAGTTTTAAAATATCACTCCCATCAGCTATCCCTGCATTCAGTAAATATCTCAGTAACACAGAATATCACACTCATTACAGAATTGCAAACACTACCCTTAAATTTCAATGTTAACAAAAAGAAAAGAAATATACAAAGGAACATTGGGGGGATTTAAAACCAAAACCCATGTATAGGAAAAACATAACTATCTACAAGTATATATATATAAATTTTAGTCTCTAATGTCTAAAAACAAAACTACCAATCTAAGTATATATATATACATGTTATTAATTAGTTTCTAAAGTCTAACAAAAAAACTATTCATCTAAGTATTGCGGAGGTATCTTGTCAATTTCTTTTTCAGCCGCATACTTGAAGAAGAATTCTGCTAAGCGCATCCTCAAGTCTCTAAACTCATCTTTTTGAAGAGGCGATTGGTCGTTAAATGCCTAACACGTTCAAATAATAAAAATAACATTAACGCAAGTCATCACCAAAACTATAATATATAATTTAACAAGTTGTTTAAATATTACCTTCTTCCATCCATCCGTAATAGATGCGGTGACTATGTTCAGCATATGAAGCATCACATAATAGCCGCACGACCACCCGTCAGGTTGAAATCGAGACTACAAACAAAATTAATTTCAATGTCAGTTAAATATACATATAAATTAGTAATTATAATATTAATTATTTGATAAGTAAACTACCAAACCTTGAGGATGATCCATTCATGATTTCCTTTAGTCTTAGAAGTCCTACTTCTCCCATTGGCACAACTTATGCTACTCGCCTTCAGCGCGCTATCATAAACAAATAATCATGTCAATTAACAAATTCATATATCATGCGTGTAATAAAATAAAAACAACTGATATTAAAACTTAAATTAAATTTAAGATTAGTTACTTACGTATTTACAGCTTCCACCACCTCCTGTGGCGGGTTTTGGTGGAGAGAGCATAAGAATATGACAAGATGCCTAGACGGGTGAAGTACGAACAACCGCCAATGGTTATTCATACAAGTAGGGAGCCAGATATAATTCTTTCCGATTGTCTCCCATCAAGTTCCCTATGTATTTACTAAATGCATCGCCAGCAAAGAATTGGGGCATAAGGATTGACGGATCTAAAAAGCCGTAAACTAATGCAACACCCTTATCAAGCTGAAGACGATGGAGATACCTAAGATATGAAAAGGTGTGGATGTTAATTACATAATATATATATATATATTGAAATTAAAATAAATTATTAAATGGAAAAATACCAAAAATAAATAAGTTATAAAATTAAAATTAACTTACGTGCACCAGAGACTCAAAACCGTGCTGGCCATCCACACGTTATCTCTGTAGGCGTGCCCGAGATCTTCACCACAGAAGGAAAATATCCTCTGTTGATTTGGGCATGCCACCCATCCATCGTGCTCCAATGGACATTCAAAAATATTAAACGCATAATCCTCACCAAGTGAGAACAAACGAGTGACAGGTGATAGCGACACCGACGTCGACTTGGCCTTCAATTTAGGAAAAATAAAATAGATAAGTTGTTGATAATTAAAAAAAACACAAGTAATTATTTGACTATTTGGACATTAATAATGAATACATACCTTTGTTAACATTTCAAGCTCACGTCGTTTGAAGTCCAACTCAAGCTCACGCCTTTTCATTTCCAACTCAAGCTCATGGCGTTGGACTTCCAACTCCCGCTCCCTAGCTGCCAACTCATCGTCCTCCACATGTGCCCTACTATAACTCTCTTTTGTGCTCACATTTGAAGGGTTGGCATGTCCTGTGGTGTCCTGGGATGAACCGACGGAGGAAAGCTCTCTAGAAAGCGCCTGCTTGAATTCTGGGTTGGATAGTAAGCTTTTCATCAGATGCGTTGTAATAGCAGGGTTGGAGATGAGCTACTGAGTCATGTCATCCAAAATTGATGCTTCATCGACCACCCGCTTTCGTGAAGCAGACTTGCCATAATATTCTTTGATGGTCACGTTCCCAGGAACACCGATAACCCGACCAGGATGGTCTTTCTTGCCTAGAGCAGTCATCAAGACGTCCCGTCGTCCAGAAGGGACGAATGAGCCCTGGGAGGGTTGTGCTTTAAGATCCATCTACAATGAAAAAATGAAAAAACGTGCAAGTGAAAAGTGTTAAAAATATATATACAAATATCAATTGAAATGAAGTTAATTGTTTACTTACAATCTTATCTGCCACTTCGTGAGTGGCATCAACTTTAAAAGATCCCGTCTTTGTCATGTGGCCGGCTAACCAGACATCCTCGCGGTCGATGTCCGACGGAGGACTTAATGGTGTGCCCTCAGGCACCTCTCCTCTTTCTATCCTAGCTGAGTGCTCTTCCTGCTTCACCCTCAGTCTATCCGCCATCATCTCCTCGATTTGAGTCTCGTACCCACCCTGAGACATGGTGTGGCGGTGGACGTTCTTCGCCTGATTCTGCCAACCCTTCTCTGCCTTAGTCTATTCAAACAAAAACACATAATTAAATACAGTTAAATGATCTATAAGAAGCATACAAAATTAACTTAATCAACCAACCTGAAATTCTTCATCCTGTCGACTCCTGGCAAACATATCCCAAGTATCCTGATCAATCCAGGGATAATCCGAGAATATCTTATCAAGCCGCTTCTTCCCAGATACATAGTACCTGGTAAGATCATGCTTGAACCCATTCCAACGCTTTGATGCCATTTTCAGACATTTCGTACGATGATCCTCGTGATTCGGCACGGTCCAAGCTACCTACACATTAAATACATAACAACTGGATGGATTGTAACTCGGATAATTATCTAATAATGTAAATCAAAAGAATGTAAAGGTAAAATACCGTGATAGCCTCCCAAATCTGATCCTTAACGTTCTGTGGAACGTCATTCCAATGGTTGTAGTTGATGCTAACGTGTTGTTTCGCTTGTAGAAACACCCACTTTTAAAATTCTTTAGCATGGGATCCCTGGGGATTTAGATTAGCATCGAAGGACACCTCAAGCTTCTGTCCACTTTTCCTGGCCTTCTCTAGTTTCTTCAAAGTCGTGGCTCCTCTACCCCATTTCCTATGAGCCTGTGATGTCTGTATGGACAAAAAAAATGATAAAATAGAGGGTTGTAACATTATAAACTTACATGAAAAAGAAGGACTAAAGATATTATATAACATGTAAACTTACACTAGAATCAGGCGTAGGCGCGATCGGGTCCTGCGTAGGCCCCACAGTGTCCTCCCGTGCATGTGGGCCATCTGACTGATCCATATGTATGCCTGTTCAGAAACAATATATATTTATTAACATAGGTTATAACTAAAAATAAATACAAAAGTATAAATAAAAATAAATGTATACTAAGTTTAAACTACCTATATCAATATCCCTTCGTGATGATCATCACGAGTGGCATGTACATCGTCCACCTGTGTCTCCTCGATTATAGTAGGCATGTTTGTTGAAAAAGAAGGAGTCTCAGGAATATCAAGATTTGAATCTTGATTTTCATCACTACCATTATACATGCTTTTTCCTTGGAGAACCACGGACAACCTTTTGTTAGAAGGATCAGTGATGTAGAACACTTGTTTTTCTTGGGAAGCCATTATGAAAGGCTCATTTATATGACCTAACTTGTTGAGGTCTACCAATGTGAACCCCAATTCGTCGGTTTGTACACCACTATTACTATCAACCCACTTACATTTAAAAACAGGCACCATAAGCTTAGTGTAATCGAGCACCCAAATATCTTCAATATATCCAAAGTAAGGTGTCGCTGCTTTAACGGGTTTTGTGTCCTTTGCACTAGAGAAGTGCATTGCTTCGGCCACGATCATAACCCCACTATTTTGCATGGTACTCTTGTTATCTTGTTCCTTTGTATAAAAGGAAAAGTTATTGATGTCGTATCCGCTCCAACATATGACGTTGAAGCTAGGCCAACGTGCTAGCCATCTTACGTCATCAGAAGCAGTACTACCATCCTTAAGCATTTCTTCCTTGAACCATGGTAAGAAAGTCTTGTTATGCTTGTTCAACAACCACCTTTCGCTCATTCGAGGGTTTTCTTGATTGACTTTTCTTTTATGTTCAAATAAGAAAGGTTGAACAGAATCGATGTTGTTCAATACATACAAATGTGCTTGAAGCACACTTCCTCCCGACCCTTGCTATTGATTTTTAAGCCATCTGTACCCTTACCTTGACATCTTATCTCATCATGCCGAGGCTTAGGAACCCCTATAGGATCCGTGTTATGAAGGTAGTCCAAACAAAACTCAATAGCTTCTTCTGCAACATACCTTTGAACAATAGATGCTTCCAGACGATGAGGATTCTTCACGTACCCTTTCAAGATCTTCATGTAGCGCTCAACTGGGTACATCCATCTCAGAAAAACCGGCCCACATAATCTAATATCCCTCACCAAATGAACAATTAAGTGAACCATTATGTCGAAAAAGGAAGGAGGAAAATACATTTCCAATTGGCACAAGATTGTAGCAGCCTCAACTTCCAAGTCATCCAACATACGGGGGTCAACGACTTTGCTACATATAGAATTGAAGAATGAGCACAACCGAGTAATGGCATGTCTCACATTTTTTGGAGCAATACCACGAATAGCAACGGGCAGAAGTTGTTGCATCAAGATGTGACAATCATGAGACTTTAAGCCAACTAATTTAAGATCACTAGAGACAAGCCTCTTCATATTTGAAGAGTAACCATGTGGAACTTTGATGCCCTGAAGACACCCGCAAAAACTTTGTCTCTCTTTTTTTGACAAAGTATGACATGCTGGCGGCAAATAAGTCCGCTTACCATCCTCAACAACTGGAGCTAACTGCTCTCGTATACCCATAGCAACGAGGTCGAGACGAGCATTCACACCATCCTTTGTCTTGCCCTGAATGTTGAGAAGCGTCACGATCACACTATCACACACATTTTTCTCCACATGCATCACATCAATGCAGTGTCTGACATCAAGCTTGCGCCAATATGGAAGATCAAAGAATATCGACCTCTTCTTCTATATGTTTTTCTCAGCAGCTTTACCTTTCTTTTTGGACTTGTCGAATATAACATCGATGCCCTTTACCCTCTGATAAACCTGCTCTCCAATTAAGGCCGCCGAAGCTTCTTCTGTCACTTGGCATCCATTAAAAGTTTTTTTCATCTTACGATATGGGTGATCACGTCTAAGAAATATCCGATGCCCAAGGTAAACCGTCTTCTTTCCATGATGCAACTGAGTGTAGCATGTGCCTTCTTCACATATAGGGCATGCTTTATGCCCCTTGACACTGTACCCGGACAAGTTACCGTGTGCTGGAAACTCGTTGATGGTGCAAAATAACATGGCACGAAGCTTGAAAGTCTCATGAGAATGCCCATCAACTACATCAACACCTTCCACCCACAGTGTTTTCAAGTCTTCAATCAAGGGACTTAGATAAACATATAAGTCATTTCCCGGTTGCTTTGGGCCCAAAATCATCATATACAACATCATGTATTTGCGCTTCATGCACAACCAAGGGGGCAGGTTGTAAATTATCAACAGAACAGGCCATGAACTATGAATACTACTCATGTTACCATAAGGATTCATTCCATCCGTAGCAAGTCCAAGCCTTAGGTTTCTTGGCTCATCGGCGAAATCCGGAAACATAGTATCAATATTCTTCCATTGCATAAAATCAGCAGGATGACGAACCTTTCCATCACGTTTCCTCTCATCATTATGCCATCTAAGATTCTTCGCATCTTTCGCATTGGCAAACAATCGCTTGAACCTTGGAATTATTGGAAGATACCACAACACCTTCGCAGGAGGACCCTTTTTTCTCACATCATCAAGATCATCATCATCATCACCACCCTTCACTTTGTATCGTGATAACCCACATTTGGGGCAATCGTGATTGTATCTTCTTATACTCCATACCCATCGGACACAATACCTTCTTGGCCTCATAATTACGGTCAGGCAATGTGTTGTCCTCCGGAAGCAAGTCTTTCAACACTTCAAGCAATTCCGTGAAGCTTTTATCGGTCCAACCATTTCTCGCCTTCACACAAACCAATTTTAGCACCACCGACAACCGTGTATGAGTAGTACACCCTGGATATAAAGGCTTATCCGCATCACCGCACAACGTATCATACATATGATCTCGATGAAAAGATTCTTGTCCAATATCACGAATCATGTCCTATACTCGATCATCCTCCATATCTACGTCAACGTCCTCACTTTGGGAGACATTTGCTGTACTACTCAACAACACATCACCATGTCATATCCATCTTGTATAACTCAAGCAAATCCCTTCACAAATCAAATGAGTACGTATATCCTTCACCGTACATTTCCTCGTATTCAAACACTTGACACAAGGACAATAGAACATTCCATTACTATTAGGAACATTCCTTTGAGTAAATTCTATAAATTCTCCCACCCCCTTCAAATACTCAGCACTAGTGCGCTTACAAACCATCCAACTACGATCCATAACTAGATAGGTTCTGTAGATATACAAAACATATATCCAATATAAGGACAATACGGGAGATTGAAAACTAGTTTTTGAAATCCTAATTGAAAACTAGTTTTTGAAATCCCGTCAGCCATGTATATCTTATTTGACTAACTGCCTAAAACAAAATTTCCACGGTAATCTCACATCATTCTTCTCATCAAGCAGGTAACAACACATATTAGGACTATTGCTATATCTAGTACTATAACCACTCAGCCATATGAATCGATCAAGAGAGCATGATATATACAAGCAAGGCGTTTAAAAATTATTTCAAATTTACACCATTTTCAGGTTGAGCAATGAGCAATATATTGTTGATGTCACATGCTACAAGCAACTCTAAATTTCTTCCCATTTTGAAATAGGTCATGATAGCAGAAGAAAAACAAGAGAAAACACAAAACCCACGACCAAAAAATAGAGACATTCCAAACAACTCAAACTCACAGTTTCAAGTTTCAACTACAGAGACTACAGTTTCAACATACACTCAAAACCAAAAATAAAAAAATGTGCCCTAAAGACTCACCAGAAATAGGTGCTCGCGTGGTGGTGGGGAGGGGAGCTCGAGTGGTGGCTGACATTTGATGTGGTTACTGAGAGCAGAGGGACAAGGAGAGTTAGTGTGCGGGAAAGGGAAAGAGAGATGTCAAGTTATTGCAAAGAATGAGCGGGAAAGATAGAGTTAGGGTTAAGAGCGTACCTCACGGTGGTGGCGAAGAAGCCCTCGCGGTGGTTGCGGTGGACAGGTGCTCGCGATTAGGGCAGAGTGAGAGTGAGAGTGAGCTTGATGAAAAGAGAAGAACAGAGACGTACAGAGCGAAGTGAAGAAGGCGAGCGGGTGTAAACGTTATAATCAAAACTATCTTTAAAAAAACATTTTACGTCAGTTGTTTGTAACAACTGACGTTAAAAGTAAATAACACTATTAACGTCAGTTGTTGAATACAGCTGACGTTAAAAGTGTATAAGTTTCTGCAAAAACATTCATTCCTATGACTACTGTGCTACTTACCCATGCACCTTGTAACATAATCCTCTTAATGAGCATTAAGTTTATAGATCAGTTTTCAAGAAAATCAGGTAGTCTCTCTTCTCTATATAAAGTACCATTCTTTCAGACGTCCATAATCTGACCCTCTTCTTTTCCTCTATATTTCGTGCGTTTTCTATTCCTTCACACTATGGCTCTATCATATTTGAGACTTTTGTTATTTCTTCCTATACCTAGACTTAAAGGTCTCTGTCTTAATGGTCAAAAAACTTCTGAGGTTGAGTAAATCACGTAACATGGATGGTAAGGTTGGGTGAATCATGTAATGTGATTCCCTCACTTTATTTCATCCCCTTCACTCTGCTTTGGCATCAAGTGATTGTGGATTCAGATGGAGCATCAAGGAATTCAAGTGAGGGGGGAGATGCATCCATTTGAGTTTCTGAGGACACAGGACTGAGAAGAAAATGACGTTGAAGCAGAAACTTTTTTATATTTTAGGGCTATGTTGCAGAAATTTTTTATCTTTTAATCATGTAATTGTAACTTATGAATAGCTTCAATGAGATACGATTTGATTATACATATAACTTGTTTTATGTTAAGTGTTTATTTATTTTAATTTGCACAAGAATTTGTTTACTAATTCAAGCTAATTAATTAAGATTAAAAATAAACTTGTTTAAAAAAAGTTTAGAAATAAACTGCACTATATGGAGTGATCTGCGTTAAGAGTGACAACAGGGAGATGACAACGAAAGAAAGATAGGAATGAGTTTCAGATAGGGATATAGGATTATATACTTCAGTTATTTATTTAACTGAAGTAAAAAATCACACTTTTAACGTCAGTCGTATAAACAACTGACGTTAAAAGTGTTAATAATTCTTGCAAATCACTTTTAACGTCAGTTCATTACACAGCTGACGCAAATAGTGATTTAATATTTACAAAACTGCCACCGCCTTATTTTTAACGTCAAACATATGGTCAACTGACATAAAACGTTCCCGTATATTACATTATTTCCACTAGTGATGTTTGGGTGTGTTACATATAGTATTTGTGGCTGCCAACTTTTGGCTTCCCAAAAGATACCATAACCCCCTTTATTAACTCACTTAACTAAACCACTAAATGGTGTATTAAAATGTTATCTCTCCACCATTATGTGTCTGCTACACTTAATTCTAACTCTTAAACAAATTAAAAGCGTAACCCCACTATTTAAACAAAAACAATAAAATGACTAATAACTTAAAGGAGTTACTTAAGGCATGCAAGCCAAAAGATTCCTCCCAACTAAGCTACCAAACTTGTGTAAAAATGAAAACAAGTATAAGAGATTAACCATTCTTAAGAGAGTAAAGTTAAATTTAATATATACTAGCAAGTATCATGTGTATTGAACGAAAGAGAATCTAAAAGGTATAAATCGAAAGAAAAAATATCTTGATTTTAAAAAAGATATGCATGATTATTCTGAAATTTAAAATTTAATATTTAATATTTTTTTTGACTAAAAGTAAAAATTTAATATTTAAACAAGGGAAATTAAGAATGACATATTTTATTCTATAAACGAGATTAGTCTAAGAGATTTAACCACTCTTAAGAAAGTATATTATAATTTAATATGTATAGTATTTTTTTATTATTTAAGAAGCCTTTGTCTTGAAAAAAAGAATTCAATGAAAATAAATTGATGATCCACATATTTGATAGTAATAAATATTGTCGCGACCGTCCCGTCCGAGAGGTGCGAAAAGGGTGGATAAAAACAGAGGAGTCGCCACTAAAATTTTTATTGGGAAAATCTTAGAAAACCCAATTATTTAAAGGTTAACTGGTCTTTTAAAAAGAGAGATAAGTCCGGGATTCGGTTACGAGTGGGGAAGGTATTAGCACCCCACATCGCCCGTTTAAAAACGGTACCTCAAGTTAATTGTGCAAAAAACATTTTAACAACCTTTTAAATATTTATTTTACCCCAAAAATTATCTACAAGAAAGTGTTATTTTTAATTTTAAATATTTTAGATTTTTATTAGTTTTTATATTTTTAACTTTATGGTTTATAAAAACTAAATGAGATTGAATATGGCACATGAGTCCACAGGGCAACCTCAAATCTAAGGGATTAAACATGGCACCGTGTCCATAGAGCATCCCTGGAAAGAGAAAAGTTTAATTATTTTGATTAATTATTTTAACATAAAAAGAGACACAAAAAAAAGGAAAATTTAGTTTTGGCCCGACAAGATGATTTATCTTGCTCCTACATATTCCCGGGTGCGATGGGAAACTCAAAGCCACGTAGTTCTCTTGAAAATTTTGATTGGTTGGTTTTAATTTTTGATAAAAAAGATTTGATTTTGTTTTGATTTTATTTTAAAAGGTTTTTATGTATTTTGTTTTTTATTTATTTAATATTTTTTTATGTCAAAAACTCCTAAACGAGGTAGAACATGGCAAATACGTCCACAGAGCTATCTCGCACCTAAGGAATTGAGTGTGAAACCTCTCACAAAGCAATCCCACAATTATTTTTCGATTTAGATTGTTGCGTGAATTAAAAAGATATTTTTATTTTTTTATTTTTGAATAAAATTTTGATAGAAAGGAGTAAATTGAAAGCATTTATTATTTTATACAAAAAAGAATTAACATTTGCACAGGATTAAAGATAGCGGAGCTATACGATGAACCCTTACAATTCATACGACACTTGAGGATGAGAAATCATACATCAACACCGTAGATTGTTGCGTGAATTAAAACAAGCCAATTTAGTTTCAAAATATTTTTAGGAGATTTTTATTTGGAACAAGGAATCAACAACAAAAACACATTTTAAGCCCAAAGCACATATCATATAAAATAAAATTTAGATTCAGGCCTGACAGAAAAGAAATCCAAAAACGTTTTTTTTTTTTAGACAGAGGCTCCTCCCCATTTTTAAAGTTGGGTCCAATAGGTAAAAAATGAAAAGACTCAAAAACTAAGCCCACAAATAACAAAAAAAAAACCAAACAGCCCATTTAGAAACCCCAAACAAAACCCACGTAGCTGGCATATGATGACAAAAGATGAAGAATAAATAAGAAAAAAAAAAAGACAAAGCAAGTATCAAAGAGAGAGAGGTTTCTAACTTCTCCATTTACCAACAAATGGAAGGGAAGGCCAACAGGGATCTGGGCGTGAGAGGGGGAGATGATGGCCGGTGACGGCATGGAGGACGGCGAGCGCAGAGGCCAAACGGGCCAAGCGAGAGAGGAGGCTGAGAGGAGACTGAATCTGCACCTGTTTCGTCCAAGCTCGGCCGGAAATGGAGGTCTTGCGACGGAGGATGGCGTTCGCATGGTGGAGGGTGGTGTCCGCGTGATGGAGGACGAACCAGAAAAACCGGATCTGCAACTCCCCAGCGGTGGAGGTCGCGGATCTGCAACTCCCCGGTGGCGGAGGTCGTGGTGGTCGCAGCACGGGGAAGGGGACAGCTTCGCGCAGTGACGGCGGTTGGGGCGCCGGAGCCGCGTTGTGGTGGCGGGATTGAGGAGATGGCAGAGCTGTTGGATGTGAGTGAGGGACTGGTTTGTTGAGTATGAGTGAGGGGGTGGCTTGTAGGAGGAGTGAGGGAAAGAAGGAGGAAGGTGAAGTGAAGAAGGAGAGTGGTGGCTGTGGAGGGACGCTGGTTCAGGTCTGTTTCTTTCTTAATTTTTTGTGGTTTCTGTTATGAAAGTAGTGATGGGTTGTGGGTGATAGGTGGTTTTTTTTTTCTTGGCTGAAGGGGTATGTTTAATGGGATGGAGTGGATGGTGTTGAAGATGGAATGTGGTTGATGATGTTTATAGATGAGTGGAATATGTTGCCACTGTTATTGATGGAGGTTAGGGAAAGGTTCTGTAAATTTTATTCTGATCTTCCTCCTCTTTATCACGCTCCCCCCCTTTTTCCTTCTAATCTGTTCTCCAACTTATAGGAGAACCAGTGAATAAAAATGACAAAATCTTTCAGGCCAGCTGGGGATGAAAGGGACTATTGATGGGGTGGTATGGAGTGTTGCAGAGATTGAACCATGCTCCAGTCATCTCTCCATTTCCATTTTTAGTGTTCCACTCCTCTGATCTAGGAAAAATACCCTTCCCCATGTTCTGAAAACTACCCAGAAATGGGAACCTGTGCTTGAGCCTGTGCATTGGAAAGAGCTACGATGGAGATAACACACTGGGCACAATATTTCACATTCAGAACATTATTTCTTTTTTTCTTTTTGTTATTTTTTATTTTTTATATACATATATTTTTTACTTGGGCTTGGATTCAAGACAACTTGTAACAAAAACAAGTTGGGCTAATAACATAAACACATTTTTTTATTATTTTTGTATTTTCTATTTTTATTTTGTAAATATTAATTAAAAGGATAGAATACCCGGACAAAATTAGGTGTTCACAGCTGCCCCTCTTTACTTGTTTCTTATTAGATAATTGGTGTAACTATAGTTAACCTATTATCGTTATAAGAAACGAGTAAAGACATGAACTCCAATTTTGTTCGGGATATACTGACAAGCAAAAGGACACGTGACTACAAACCAAATTCCTTGTAAAGAACCAGCGGGTTGGATTACCCAACGAGGTTTACACATAAAAGCTTGCCGGGTGGATCGTCCACCGAGCTTAAACAGAAAGAGAAAAGAGCTTACGGGGTGGATCGCTCATCAGAAACTAGAGCATAAAGATAAAAGAGCTTACGGGTTGGATTGCCCGTCTGAAGCTCGAGCATAAAGATAAAAGAGCTTACGGGTTGGATTTCCCGTCTGAAGCTCGAACTGAAAGATAAAAGAGCTCACGGGGTGGATTGCCCGTTAGAAGCTCGAACAGAAAGATAAAAGAGCTTACGAGGTGGATTGCCCGTCAGAAGCTTGAACTGAAGATAAAAGAGCCTACGGGGTGGATTGCCCGTCAGAAGCTCGAACTGAAAGATAAAAGAGCTTACGGGGTGGATTGCCCGTTAGAAGCTCGAACTGAAAGATAAAAGAGCCTACGGGGTAGATTTCTCGTTAGAAGCTCGAACTGAAAGATAAAAGAGCTTACGGGGTGGATTGCCCGTCAGAAGCTTGAACTGAAAGATAAAAGAGCCTATGGGGTGGATTGCCCGTTAGAAGCTCGAACTGAAATATAAAAGAGCTTACGGGGTGGATTGCCCGTCAGAAGCTCGAACTGAAGATAAAAGAGCCTACGGGGTGGATTGCCCGTCAGAAGCTCGAACTGAAAGATAAAAGAGCTTACGGGGTGGATTGCCCGTTAGAAGCTCGAACTGAAAGATAAAAGAGCCTACGGGGTGGATTGCCCGTCAATCCACCGTCAGAAGCTCGAACTGAAAGATAAAAGAGCCTACGGGGTGGATTGCCCGTCAGAAGCTCGAACTGAAAGATAAAAGAGCTTACGGGGTGGATTGCCCGTCAGAAGCTCAAACAGAGATAAAAGAGCTTACGGGGTGGATTGCCCGTCAGAAACTCAAACTGAAAGATAAATGAGCTCACGGGGTGGATTGCCCGTCTGAAGCTCAAACTGAAAGATAAAAGAGCCTACGGGGTGGATTGCCCGTCAGAAGCTCGAACTGAAAGATAAAAAGCTTGTGTGGTCTTATGCCTATAGGAGCCAATAAAGGTATAGCTTATGAGCCCTCTGCCCGCTAAAGCTAAACGAAACGAAGCTTACGAGGCCCTATGCCTGCTAAAGCTAACAAGACATGACTTTTGGGGCCCTGTGCCAGGTAAAGCCAAACTACAACAAAACAAAACTTAAGAGGCCCTATGCCTGCTAAAGCTGACAAGACATGACTTTTGGGGCCCTGTGCCCACTAAAGTCAAACTACAACAAAACAAAACTTAAGAGGCCCTATGCCTGCTATAGCTGACAAGACATGACTTTTGGGGCCCTGTGCCCACTAAAGCCAAACTACAACAAAACAAAACTTAAGAGGCCCTATGCCTGCTAAAGCTAACAAGACATGACTTTTGGGGCCCTGTGCCTGGTGAAGCCAAACTACAACAAAACAAAACTTAAGAGGCCCTATGCTTGCTAAAGCTGACAAGACATGACTTTTGGGGCCCTGTGCCCACTAAAGTCAAACTACAACAAAACAAAACTTAAGAGGCCATATGCCTGCTAAAGCTGACAAGACATGACTTTTGGGGCCCTGTGCCCACTAAAGTCAAACTACAACAAAACAAAACTTAAGAGGCCCTATGCCTGCTAAAGCTGACAAGACATGACTTTTGGGGCCGTGTGCCCACTAAAGCCAAACTACAACAAAACAAAACTTAAGAAGCCCTATGCCTGCTAAAGCTAACAAGACATGACTTTTGGGGCCCTGTGCCCGGTAAAGCCAAACTACAACAAAACAAAACTTAAGAGGCCCTATGCCTGCTAAATCTAACAAGACATGACTTTTGGGACCCTGTGCCCGGTAAAGCCAAAATACAACAAAACAAAACTTAAGAGGTCCTATGCCTGCTAAAGCTGACAAGACATGACTTTTGGGGCCCTGTGCCCGCTAAAGCCAAACTACAACAAAACAAAACTTAAGAGGCCATATGCCTGCTAAAGTTGACAAGACATGACTTTTGGGGCCCTGTGCCCGGTAAAGCCAAAATACAACCAAACAAAACTTAAGAGGCCCTATGCCTGCTAAAGCTAACAAGACATGACTTTTGGGGCCCTGTGCCCGGTAAAGTCAAACTACAACAAAACAAAACTTAAGAGGCCCTATGCCTGCTAAAGCTAACAAGACATGACTTTTGGGACCCTGTGCCCGGTAAAGCCAAAATACAACAAAACAAAACTTAAGAGGCCCTATGCCTGCTAAAGCTGACGAGACATGACTTTTGGGGCCCTGTGCCCGCTAAAGCCAAACTACAACAAAACAAAACTTAAGAGGCCATATGCCTGCTAAAGCTGACAAGACATGACTTTTGGGGCCCTGTGCCCGGTAAAGCCAAAATACAACAAAACAAAACTTAAGAGGCCCTATGCCTGCTAAAGCTAACAAGACATGACTTTTGGGGCCCTATGCCTGCTAAAGCTGACAAGACATGACTTTTGGGGCCCTGTGCCCGCTAAAGCCAAACTACAACAAAACAAAACTTAAGAGGCCATATGCCTGCTAAAGCTGACAAGACGTGACTTTTGGGGCCCTGTGCCCGGTAAAGCCAAAATACAACAAAACAAAACTTAAGAGGCCCTATGCCTGCTAAAGCTGACTAGACATGACTTTTGGGGCCCTGTGCCCGCTAAAGCCAAACTACAACAAAACAAAACTTAAGAGGCCATATGCCTGCTAAAGCTGCAAGACATGACTTTTGGGGCCCTGTGCCCGCTAAAGTCGAACAAATGCAGGAAGTGATGTTGACTTTGTTGATGCATGAAATGATGAGACAATGCATGATATGAGATGACTTTTTTATTTGGTTGGTGAAAATCCTGTTTTTTTCTGTTTGATGCGTGAGATGCTTTTGATGAGTGATGCAGACCTTGATTATAAATTTTTTATTTTATTTTATTTTTTATTTTTTTAATGTGTGATGCATGATATGCTTTTTATCAATGATGAAAAAACTCTGATTTTTATTTTTTTATTTTTTGAAAACACCTCTTTGATCCTTGACTCCTTAGATTTTTTATTGCAGCCGAGATTGAGGATGAGCTGGAGTGAGACTCCTTGATTTCGATTGTCACTTATTTGTTGAACTGATGTTTTACTTCTTGCCTGAGATATGCTTCTTTGTGATGATTATCCCAATTGGATGAGATTGCCTGGTCAATCTTTCAAGGATGTGACTTGCCCCAGCCTTCATGTGTTGGGAGCTTTTCATGGCTTGTCCTCTTAAACTACCCCGGTTTATCAGTTTGAGGAGACTTCTTGTACTTTGTTTGTATTTGACCCTAATTTTTGCGTAGGTCGCTCTTTGCGAGTTTTCAACCTACCGGGTCGCTCTAACTTTTGCCCGGACTGCCTTTTCAGGTTTTCAGTCTAGCGAGCCTTTTTTGTTTACTTTTTATTTTCTTTTTCTTTTTGATTTTAATTTTTCCCTTTTTTTTTGACGTGAACAGTTTTGTCACCTTTATTTGTGAAGATCAAAGCTCTTGCTTGAATTGCCAACTGAGGATGCCACTTTCTCCTTGTATCAAGAATTCTTCCGGCCAGAGTTGGTCATCAAAGAATTACCATAAATGGTTAAATTGTATCATTGAACTCATGTTTACCTTACCTGAAGCATCATGCAACAAACATGCGTGGATTCAAAAGTATGATAGGAAATGACATTATTGCCTGAACAGCCTCTCGATTGGTATTAGAAGTTTGACAACTCAAATAGTATTCAAAAGAACAGAAATGAAGCAAGATGCACAAGAGGTGATATGAAGATCAGAAGGGCCTTGCCCCGGTTTGGATTGATTTGATCATGGCGATTGTCCCGATATTCATAAGAACAAAATTGCCCCAGAGTAGTTTCCTTGAGGATGAAGTGCCCCAATGTAGGGTTCCCAGAATGAAACTGCCCCAATGTAGGGCACTTGATATGGAAAACTTGAGAATGATGTTGCCCCAATGTAGGGCATCCAATAATGGAGATGCTCTAGAATAAGGCCCTTGAAAACAAAGTTTTGCCCCATGTAGATCCTGCCCAAGCTTTTGCCTAGACTGCCTATGAGGGTTTTCAGTCTAACAGGCTTTCTTTTTCTTTTTTCATTCTTTTTGGATTTTTTTTTAGAGGAGCAATCAATTAAAAACTAGAAGAGCACAAACTTTTTGTCTCAAAATGAAGTTGATGAAAAAGTAGCAATCATTCATTGATCAGAGTGGACTTTTGAGGCTTGTAACGTGGCTAATGGTTGGGGGTCATGAAAAAAAGGATATAAGGCTCAAACAAATATTTTAAGGTTGAATAGGACCAAGGATCCATGATCTTTTCGATTTCCAAGAACATTTGTTTTCCTCTAACTTTCCCTTTCTTTCTTTTTTTACATGAGGTTTTTTTTGGTTTTTTTTGTTTTTTTTAATCCTCTTTCTTTCTCTTCTTTTTATTCTTCTTCTTCTTCTTTTTTTTTTTTAATTCTTTTTTTCAATGTTATGCTTCATGATCACCATTTCCTTCTTGCTTGCCCCTTGTTTAGTGGTGATCCTTGTCCAAGGTTCTTTGAAGAAAAATTTCAGGCTCAAAAGGGGTAACAAGGGATAATGATGATATTTTGCTAAGGGTAGAGAAAAAATGGCCAATCTTCATTTCAAATCATGATTGTTTATTTTTTTTAAAAAAACTTTATTTTAGAGACAAAGAGATGGTGCTCACCAAGTTTTATTTATTTGCTCCTCTTTTATTCGTATTATTTTCCTTTTTTTCTTTTTTTTTCTTTTTTTTTTTGAAAAGGTATGGGCACATGTGGGCTTCATTGTTGTCCACAAAGAACTTTCAAGAAAGTGGGCCTTATTAACCAAACCAAAAAAGGTACTTGGGGAAGAAAAAAAGGGAATATGATATATGAGTATGACGAGAGAAACATTATGGTAGAGATGAAGATATAAAGAAAGGATGAGACAAGGTACGCATGCAAATCCATTACATTAATGCTTCAAGAAAGTGAACATGGTTCAATTATCTCATGATAGAATACAACATAACCATTGTGTCATGGTAAATCCCTGATAAACAAATCTTGCCTTGGTTACTTAGAAATTCTCAAGATGGGGATCACAAAGTATTGGCTCTTTTCAATCACTAGGATTGAATCTCTGATGATGTTAGCATTGCCTTCATCTTGAACTCTCCATAGTTGATTGGGACTGTCCTTATCATGATTTCTTTCTTCCTCGGTCAGGGCCTTATTATCCCGATTTTGCATGATTTTCCAAAGATCACTCCATAAGAGGGTGAATATGTGCTACCTGACTCCAGTAGGACTATATAAAATCCTTCACATTGACATCCAAACATCCATGATTAGGTAAAAAGTTGTGCCTACATTTTTCGGCCACTTGAGCAAATATTGTCTCCAGTTCCACCTCATGATCCAAGGTTTAGTTGACATTCTTTTTTTATTGGAAGTGCAGTGGTTTACTTTTCTCCAGGAAATGAGCACAATGCATGAAATGCATGGAATGAATTATTTTTAATAAATGTTCAACGTATGAAGAAATGAGTATATGAGATGCATAAAAAGATATTTTTTTTTTTTATTGAGCCAAGTACTAATGCGTGAGATGCATGAAATGAACTCTTTATGTTTTGTTTTTTTTTTTAAACTAGAGAATCGAATGAAAAAAGAGATTTTTTATTTATAACAATGGCAATACATGCGGTTTTTTTGAATGTATGAGATGAATGATTTGTTTTTATATTGACCCAAAGATGTATGAAATGCATGTAATGGTTTATTCTTTATCAAATTTTCTTGAGAGATGCATAAAAAAATGAGATGAATGAATTTTTATTTTTTATTTCTTTTTTTATCCAAGAGGTTAATGAAATTGATGCATAAGATGCATGAAGAAGATTGAGTTTTTTTATTTTTTATTTTTTCACCATATGCATGACATGATTTTTTTCTTTTAATTTTTTCTTCATGTGGTTGTCACAGAAAGTAATTGATGCATGCAATGCATGAAAAATGATTTTGTTTTTATTTCTTCATTTTGACTCAAAAATTAATTAATGCATGGGTCATTTTTTTATTCTTCTACAAAAAATATGAATGAATTACAAAAATATGAATGAGCTAAATATATAAATATATATATACACACACACAAGCCCATTTTTTTTATTTACAGAAATGCATGAGTTACAAAATATGAAGATTTTTTTGTTTTTGTTTTTGTTAAAAAACAAAGGACTCGTATAAATCAATTTTTATTTTAGAAAAAAAAATGTGGATTTTTTTTGACAAAAAGACATGAAGATAGGTAAAGAAAAAAATGCTCCCTTTGTGTCCTAAGGTTTAGGGTTGACACACCTAAAGTCCTGACTTTAACAGTCTGGCCCCTAAGTTTGTTTTATTAGTGAAAATTGGGTAGGGTCTAGACTTCTAAAATCCATGGTCCTCAGATTGCCCCTATCCCGAAAGATAAGGATCCGACTCATGAGTCTAGCCACAAGTAGGGATAAACCCTCTTAATATGACCATCCCATGATATCGGGTACAACCTAAGTGGTGAATCGACAAATATCAGGGGGGTACAAGACCTCTTCAATGATAATATCGACACACCGCCTAATTCTTAAGCTTCCACAAGCTCGGGTATAGAGCTACAAGTGTGTGAAATAAGTGTAAGTGATGTGTGTGCTGGGAGCATATAAACCTGCTCCAAACCTATCAAAATGAAAACTACATCACACATGCAAAAAGAACAGCCAACAACATAATAATTCTCTACCCTAGGGTTGCAAGAATATACACAGGCATATATTAAAGCATATAACAATTTACAAAACAAATAAAACAAAGAGGGGTAAAACTAATATTTTCAAAGTTATTAAAAGAAGTTGCACAACCAACTATGATAGGTCTGACTTTCTAAAGTCCCCAGTGGAGTCGCCAGCTGTCGCGACCGTCCCGTCCGGGAGGCGCGAAAAGGGTGGATAAAAACAGAGGAGTTGCCACTAAAATTTTTATTGGGAAAATCTTAGAAAACCCAATTATTTAAAGGTTAACTGGTCTTTTAAAAAGAGAGAGATAAGTCCGGGAGTCGGTTACGAGTGGGGAAGGTATTAGCACCCCACATCGCCCGTTTAAAAACGGTACCTCAAGTTAATTGTACAAAAAACATTTTAACAGCCTTTTAAATATTTATTTTACCCCAAAAATTATCTACAAGAAAGTGTTATTTTTAATTTTAAATATTTTAGATTTTTATTAGTTTTTATATTTTTAACTTTATGGTTTATAAAAACTAAATGAGATTGAACATGGCACATGAGTCCACAGGACAACCTCAAATCTAAGGGATTAAACATGGCACCGTGTCCATAGAGCATCCCTGGAAAGAGAAAAGTTGAATTATTTTGATTAATTATTTTAACATAAAAAGAGACAAAAAAAAAAGGAAAATTTAGTTTTGGCCCGACAAGATGATTTATCTTGCTCCTACGTATTCCCGGGTGCGATGGGAAACTCAAAGCCACGTAGTTCTCTTGAAAAATTTGATTGGTTGGTTTTAATTTTTGATAAAAAAGATTTGATTTTGTTTTGATTTTATTTTAAAAGGTTTTTATGTATTTTTGTTTTTTATTTATTTAATATTTTTTATGTCAAAAACTCCTAAACGAGGTAGAACATGGCAAATACGTCCACAGAGCTATCTCGCACCTAAGGAATTGAGTGTGAAACCTCTCACAAAGCAATCCCACAATTATTTTTCGATTTAGATTGTTGCGTGAATTAAAAAGAGATTTTTATTTTTTTATTTTTGAATAAAATTTTGATAGAAAGGAGTAAATTGAAATCATTTATTATTTTATACAAAAAAGAATTCACCTTTGCACAGGATTAAAGATAGCGGAGCTATACGATGAACCCTTACAATTCATACGACACTTGAGGATGAGAAATCATACATCAACACCGTAGATTGTTGCGTGAATTAAAACAAGCCAATTTAGTTTCAAAATATTTTTAGGAGATTTTTATTTGGAACAAGGAATCAACAACAAAAACACATTTTAAGCCCAAAGCACATATCATATAAAATAAAATTTAGATTCAGGCCTGACAGAAAAGAAATCCAAAAACGTTTTTTTTTTTTTTTAGACAGAGGCTCCTCCCCATTTTTAAAGCTGGATCCAATAGGTAAAAAATGAAAAGACTCAAAAACTAAGCCCACAAATAACAAAAAAAAAAACCAAACAGCCCATTTAGAAACCCCAAACAAAACCCACGTAGCTGGCATATGATGACAAAAGATGAAGAATAAATAAGAAAAAAAAAGCCAAAGCAAGTATCAGAGAGAGAGAGGTTTCTAACTTCTCCATTTACCAACAAATGGAAGGGAAGGCCAACAGGGATCTGGGCGTGAGAGGGGGAGATGATGGCCGGTGACGGCATGGAGGACGGCGAGCGCAGAGGCCAAACGGGCCAAGCGAGAGAGGAGGCTGAGAGGAGACTGAATCTGCACCTGTTTCTGTCAAGCTCGGCCGGAAATGGAGGTCTTGCGACGGAGGATGGCGTTCGCGTGGTGGAGGGTGGTGTCCGCGTGATGGAGGACGAACCAGAAAAATCGGATCTGCAACTCCCCAGCGGTGGAGGTCGCGGATCTGCAACTCCCCGGTGGCGGAGGTCGTGGTGGTCGCAGCACGGGGAAGGGGACGACTGCGCGCAATGATTGGCGGTTGGGGCGCCGGAGCCGCGTTGTGGTGGCGGGATTGAGGAGATGGCAGAGCTGTTGGATGTGAGTGAGGGACTGGTTTGTTGAGTATGAGTGAGGGGGTGGCTTGTAGGAGGAGTGAGGGAAAGAAGGAGGAAGGTGAAGTGAAGAAGGAGAGTGGTGGCTGTGGAGGGACGCTGGTTCAGGTCTGTTTCTTTCTTAATTTTTTGTGGTTTCTGTTATGAAAGTAGTGATGGGTTGTGGGTGATAGGTGGTTTTTTTTTCCTTGGCTGAAGGGGTGTGTTTAATGGGATGGAGTGGATGGTGTTGAAGATGGAATGTGGTTGATGATGTTTATGGATGAGTGGAATATGTTGCCACTGTTATTGATGGAGGTTAGGGAAAGGTTCTGTAAATTTTATTCTGATCTTCCTCCTCTTTATCACGCTCCCCCCTTTTTCCTTCTAATCTGTTCTCCAACTTATAGGAGAACCAGTGAATAAAAATGACAAAATCTTTCAGGCCAGCTGGGGATGAAAGGGACTATTGATGGGGTGGTGTGGAGTGTTGCAGAGATTGAACCACGCTCCAGTCATCTCTCCATTTCCATTTTTAGTGTTCCACTCCTCTGGTCTAGGAAAAATACCCTTCCCCATGTTCTGAAAACTACCCAGAAATGGGAACCTGTGCTTGAGCCTGTGCATTGGAAAGAGCTACGATGGAGATAACACACTGGGCACAATATTTCACATTCAGAACATTATTTCTTTTTTTCTTTTTGTTATTTTTTATTTTTTATATACATATTTTTTACTTGGGCTTGGATTCAAGACAACTTGTAACAAAAACAAGTTGGGCTAATAACATAAACACATTTTTTTATTATTTTTGTATTTTCTATTTTTATTTTGTAAATATTAATTAAAAGGATAGAATAGCCGGACAAAATTAGGTGTTCACAAATATAAGTTAGTAAATTTTAAAGGATATCCTTAAAAGGAAAAACAAAATGGAATTTAGTAAATGATTTTCATATTTGGTATTAATTAGAATATTTGTAAAAAAAAAAATTGTTTATTATAGGACACGCATGTTGCTCACCGAGAAGGAATGATCATGGAGAATGACACACATTGAACAACGAATATTTTAGTTTATTATATATGAGTTGATTATTAGTTAATAAATAGTAGAAATTAGTAATAAAAAAATCTGAATATTAGTATTAGACATTTTTTAATCATAAATAAAGTAATACTTTTTAAAAAGGAAAAAATTAAATGAAAATAAGTAAACAATATGTAGATTTGGTATTGTCAGTAGACTTGAAAATATATTAAAAAAAATTTAAAAATAAATAAGATTGCTTAATGTTGGTGACTTACCAAGGAGGAGAGATATTTTGAAAAATGACTTATATTCAAGAATGAGTATTCTAACTTAAAATATATGGGTTGATACTTGATAGGTATGGATATCTAGGGGTTGATTATTAGGAGACAGTTAGTTGTAAAAAATCCGAAAGTTTGTCTTAGATAATTAATATAAAATCCTGAAATTAGTATTATTAATTAGAAATATTAATTAAAAGAATTAAATGGAAAAATAAGTGACTGAGATTGATAATTATAAAAGTTACTTGACGAAATTGTAATAATTATTGTCATCAGAAACCTAAAAAAAAATTAAATGAAACAAAATAAGTAAGATGATTTGAAAATACTTATAAAAAATAATAACGTGGTGCATTGAGGAGGACATATGTGGTGGAGAATGATTCATGTTTTAAATTTATTTATTTTTTACTAAAAAGATATTCATTCATTCAAATGGATAAAATACGTCGAACATCACAAATCCAACATCGCTAAAAACTGAAAAGGATGAATCTGCGAACAAACTCACAGCACCCAGGTTAATAGTATAACACGGCAAAATCAAAATGCCTACAAAAGTGACAAAATCAAAGTTACCGGAATACCATGTCTCCGGATCTATAACATTGACGCCCAATTCTTGATCAAATCTGTGATGGATCGAAACAAATCTGTCAATCTGAACCAAACGAACACCGCACCAAGACGGGAAATCAAACAAACACCGCACCAAGACGGGAAATCAAACAACGCCTCACCAAGACAACGAACAACAATACTGCCGCCTACAGAAGACGAAAAACATGAAAAACACGGAAAAAAAAAAGACCAGATCTATGTGGAAAAACCTCTTATTTAGATAAAATTGGGAAAAAAACGAAGTAAAAGGGTGATTTCAAGTTAAAAAATGACTCAAAATCACCCCCTCTAATAATGGCACGTGACTGTGTACGGAAAGAGAAGGCTGAGGAGAGAGAGAAGAGCGATTCAATTTCTAAAAGAATGGCCCTAATTCAATATAGAAGGGTTGATGACAACCAGAATTATTTATTTTTGACAAGCTCAATCATTGACATTGAGATCAACTTAATGTGTTTATTTTAAACATTTTCATTTAAAAATTTATATAAATTACGAAAGTTAATAAATAACATTAATTATATTTGACTAAATTGTTTTCTAAGCTGTTCAGAATATTAATTTTTCTCTTAATATTTTTTTTTACAATTTTCCTCTTATTTTTTTTAATGAAAACTAAGAAATAAAATAAATTCAATAAATAACTAATTTTTTAAAAAAATAGATAAAATGAAACAAAAATTACTTTAGAGTAAGTTATTCTGATAATCTATAAGGATAGACCAATACTATGCACTTTAGAAGAGGGATGTTCGATGTGTTCGAACGGGCAATGGAGAGCGGCAGCGGCAGCGATGGCGATAGTGGTGATGGTGTTGCGGCGGTGAGCTTCCTTGAGGGCTCGTTTGGTGATCAGGATAAGAGAGATAAGATAGGACAAGCTATCATATCCTGTCTGAAACTGTTGTTTGGTGAGCCAGCAAGATAGGATAAGTTCATCCCGTCACTTATCCTATCCTGTCAATCTAGTTAAAATTCTATCCTGAGGGGAGGGCTGGGTTAAAACTCAACAGGATAGGATAAGATGATTTTTTTCCTGGTAACAAGTAGGATAGAGTGATTTAAAGTATAATAAAATATAAAAATATATAATATATAAAATAATTAAAGTATAATAAAATAATAATTTAAAGTATAATAAAATTTAACATGATTACCAAAAAATGGTATAATAAAATATAAATTATTTAAAATAATAAAAATATTAATAATCAATTTTAAAATTTATTTTTATTTTATCACAATGCTAAGTTTATTATTTTATATTATTTTTAAAAACTGTAAAATATAAAAAAATTATTCTAATAATTTAACTATATGTAAAGTGAAAACAAAAAATGAATATTTAAAAATATAAAAAATTAATTTTAGTTAGACAATATTTAAAAAATTTAAAACATCATATGTAATTTTATCATAAGGATGATTTTGTTTTTTTATACAAATTTAAATAATGAAAATTATAAAAAAAGTAAATCTAACAAAAAGATAAAAACATTTAGAATAAAAATGAAATTTTTTAAAATTCATACTTAAATTATAATGTTGTCCAGTTGGTTATCTGGTGGACACCAAACGTCGGATAGGATAACAGCTTATCTTGCTCATATCCTATCCTACTCCTATCATGTTCTCTTATCCTATCTATCATTATCATATCCTGACCACCAAACGAGCCCTGAGTTATTTTTTGTCTTTGATCATCACTTCGATTTTTGGTTGACGTCCTTCTCAACATTTTCTGAAGCTACAAATGTGAATAAGAATTAGAGGGGACGATGCCTAATCTAAAGCAAAGGTGTTTAGGGCTCGTTTGGTGGTCATGATAGAATAAGGACGGATAGATAATGGAGCAGGATAGGAGTAGGATAGGATATGAGTAGGATAAGTTGTTATCCTATCCGACGTTTGGTGTTCACCAGATAACCCACTAGATAGCATTGTAATTTTAGTATGAATTTTAAAATTTTCGTTTTTATTCTAAATGTTTTCATATTTTATTAGATTTTAGTTTTTTTTTATAATTTTCATTTGTTAAGATTATATAAAAAGACAAAATTGTCCTTGTGATAAAATTACATATAATATTTAATTTTTTTAAAATATTGTTTAACTTAAATTAATTTTTTTTAATTTTAAATATTCATTTTTAGTTTTTACTTTACATATAATTAAATTATTAGAATATTTTATTTATTTTTCAGTTTTTAAAAATAATATAAAATAACGAAATTAACCTTGTGAGAAGAAATAATAATTTTTAAAATTAATTATTAATATTTTTATTATTTTATGTTTTATTATACATTTTTCGGTAATCATATTATAATTTATTATACTTTAATTATTTTATGTATAAACTTTTTTAATAATTTATTATACTTTAAATCACTTTACCTTATCCTGTTGAATTCTAACCTAGCTCCCCCCTCAGGATAGAATTTTAACTAGATGGACAGGATATGATAGGAGACGCGATTGATTTATCCTATCATTTTCAAAAAATAATTTTTAATTTATAGTAATGCTGATAAATTTTTATACATTTTATAATTATCATATTATAAATTAAAATGATTTATAATAAGTTATTGAAATGTTTATATAATTTATAATAGTTATATATTGTTAATAAAATACAATTTATACTAATATAGATATAGATAACGTGAAGAGGGAATGGCTAACGGTTGGCATGAAGGAATTGGGTTAGGTATGGTATGTGCCGTGAAGAGGGAGTGGGGGTAGTGGGAGAGAGGAGGAGGAGATCTGAAGGTTAGTTTTGAGATTTTATTTGTATTGTTCGTGAGACAATTTTTTATCTCATGATTAAATGAGTCATAATTTTTTATCTTTTTGTGTTGTTTCTTCCCTCATTTTTTGTGTTGTCTCACAACTCACTTTAAAATCAAACATGAAATACATTATTTTGTGTTATGATGTCCCTCGTTGTTTAGCAAATCGAACGGACCCTTAAAAAATAGGACTTGTAATGAAACTTTTGCTACATTTGCATTGAATAAAATTTAAACCAAACATGTAGATACTCATCATTGATCATAATTTTAAGGACTAGACTCAGGTACAGTACCATATGTACAGTTGGTACTGTTCTAGACACAAAAATGTATTTATTTTCATTAAATAGGTGCATTTTTTGAGACACATTATAATAATTGTGTTATATTTTGTATGAGGAACAGTAAGAACAGGACCTAAAGAAGTATCTAAATTTTTTCCTAATTTTAAATGTCATTAACCGTTATCAAATTATTATCTTATTTTTTATTAAAAAAAAAGTTATTATCTTATTTAGATGTCCAAATAACATAACAAGTTTAGAAATACAAGTCTACTGGCTAGCTATACATACTGGGGTGAGGTAGGATGCCTGAAGTTTAACAATTTAAATATCATTACCCTTTGTAATTTCCATCTAAAATTAGTTTGTGAAAACTTATGTTTTTTTTATATTATATTAATAATTAGAAAAGGTCAATTTATTTTAATTTTGTTTCATAATTTTAAAATTTATATAAGAATTAGAGATAATAATAATAATTAGTTTAAAATTTTTTTATACAAATATTTAAAAATAGAAAACAAAATAAAATAATACCGAATTTTTATAATTTAAAAAAAATTAAAAGATATAAAACACTTTCCCAAATCAAATACATCCTTAGTTTTTATTGTAAAACAGCGTTTATTATTTATGTAAAAAAATTACATGTGTATAATTAGAAATTTACAGCTAGTAGCCAACGAAGGTTGATCCAATTAGTAAGAATACGACTCATCCTACAAGGATGTGAGTTCAAATCATACTGTCAATGTACCCACCTTATTGGTGAGTAATATGTAAGTACATGCGATTTGTCTATCAAATTATATGCACGGAACATAACATATAATTTTCAAATAAGAAAAATGTTAGTAATACATTTTCTAACAATATTTTTTCAAGACATCATCTTTTATTAGTTGAAATTTACGTAGAATCTATAAAATTTAAGTAGAACTCATGTGAATTAGTAGGACTCGATTGAATTTTAATCAATAAAAAAGAGTTTAATAAAAAAAAAAAGATGTTAGAAGAAGTGTTAACAATACCTCTCTCTGGGAGTTATAAAATGGTCAAAAATAATTTAAAATAGAGACATATTATTTAAAGTAATAAAAAGGTGTGAGTTCAATTTCTCTATGGAAAAAACTTAGATACAGTTCTTTAGGTCTTGTTCCTACTGTTCCTCACACAAAATATAGCACAATTATTATAATGTGTCTCAAAAAATGCACCTATTTAATGAAAATAAATACCTTTTTGTATCTAGAACAGTACCAACTGCACATATGGTACTGTACCTAAGTCTAGTCCTTTCTCTATTTAATATAACATATTAATTAATAATAATAATAATAATAATAATAAATAAAAAACACTCCACTTTCAAACAATTTCGTGCTTCAGTCTGAGAACAGATATGGTTGGTTAGGATCCGGATTCACTAATTTTTTAAAGGGAAAAGTTAGGTGAGTTTAAGTATTTGGAAAAAAAATTATGAGAGAAAAAATATGAGATAAGATAAAAGAAAATAAATATAAAAAAAATAAAAAAAAATCAGGTAACTTTTGATATAAAAAAAAATTAAAGGATTGAAATTCGGCCGGTTACCCAAGTTGATAAGTTTAGATTTTGCATTCAATGATTTCCAAAGTGACCTAAAGGAGCTATTTTGTTAGGCCTTTATCTTATTTTCCCCATGATGACTTTGACACGTGAATAGATGGTGATGTATAATGGTGATTGATGAGACTCTTTGGGATATTGGGATAAATAATAAATGAGATTTTACATTATATTGTGGGCTGCCGTGTCGAAGCAAAATTTACAATCATATCATCGTGTCATCGTATCATACTACTTTATTGACGTGTAAAATTCAAACTCGATGAATCTGAAGATCCAAAACCAAATCGATTAAATTGATTCGATTATTTTTGATGTTTGGATCCGAATCAAACCAAACTAAATCTGATGGTGATTGATTTGATTCTCAATTTTAAAGATTCTAGAACCGAATCGAACCAATTAATATATTTTAATATATATATTGATATGTAACATTTATTATATATTAATATTTATCTATATTTAAATAGTTTAATATTAATTATATTTAATTTTTATATATATTTTAATATTTTCTATATTTAATATTTACATATGTTTTGAAATTTAATAATATTTGGGTCTAAACCAAACCAAAGGGAACCAATCCGTTCTTGAATGATTTTGTATGGTTCGGATTTGGTAGAAAAAAAATCTTAAAATCGAACCAAATCATTTTGATTGATTCAAATTTTTTTACCGTATAAAACTGAATCAAACCAACCGTTACACCCTTGCTACTTTATATGGCTAAGCCTATTTTTACTGTAGCATTGATGCGGCAGCCTCTCAATTTTTGTTGGATTATTTTATTGCAAATTGTTTTAATTTTTTTTTAGCCATTATTTTTTGTTGGTTTACTTTTTTAAATTGGGGTTTTTTTAACATGAGTAATTTTACACATGTTAAGAATCTTAAAAAAGTAATTTTTTATAGAAATTTATATATTTTATACTTTCATTACTAAAATACTTAATTTTTTAATAAATAATTATTACTTTTGGATTTCTTCCTCCATACAAAATTACCCATGATAAAAAACTGTTTTTAATTTTATTATGCACCTTTCTTTATTTGTTGGTTGATCAGAAAGAGGTGCATTTATTTTATCAGGATTGGAAATTGGTCGGTTATTATTACTTCCCTTGAGTTACCTTTGCAGACAATCATTACTTTTATTTTTTAATTTTTTTCGTAAATTATATAAAAAGTGGGTCCAATTCTCAGTTTTCAGATCATAAAGCATTAAAGCATCTGTTTTAAAATTCATTCTCCACAACTTGGGTTGAGATTTTATGATGTTATGAGAAATATGTTTGTCTTGGATTTTTTGATTATGATGAGTTGTTGACAAAAGAAATATATTTGTCCAAGTATATCTATTTTGTTCTATTTCATTCTTGGGATCTCTCTCTTTTACATAACTTTGTACCAATCTTAGGTAGAAACCTACCCTGCTTCTATTCATTATTTCACGGTTGGATTTTAATTTAAATTTTTTTGGTCAATTGAATTTGTGCTTTCTATTTACTTTTAAATAATATTTGTTGCACATCGAGGTCTGCATTTTATGTGCATCTACTGTACTAAAAAAATTCTCCCCTGGGTTAACAGTATCTTAATTTATAAAGTAACTAAAAAATTCTCTTCTGAGTGAATATTAACATTATCTTAATTTATAAAGTATTGGAGAAAGTGATTTCATGCTTAAGAAGAGAACTTACTTACCTAGGTTGCTTTGCTTACTTACTTTTTTCTAATTCTTTTGTTTATTTTTATGCACATGTTTATTTTAATCTATATTTGGTGCATTTTAAAGATAATGCACATGTTTGTGTGTGTGAATTTTAAAGATAAAAGAATGTGAGAAATTAATGTAGAAATTTACATTAGAAGGTTGTAATGCTGCTCAAGGTGAGTATAGTAGTGCCTTTAAGTATAAAAGATAAAAATGACAGATATTATACTATTAGGCATGGAGATGAACATTTTTATGCATATTATTGTTGATGAACTAATTTGATTTCTTTTCAGTGACAGAACAAGTCTTTTATTATTAATTTCTTTCTTCTTTTTATTTTGTATTTTATTTTATTCGGTATATTATATCGTACATGTTCTGGTATTAGCATTTTGTTGAATGAGTTTCAACAATGGTATTTTATTTGGTATTTTATTCTTTTTATTTTAACATTGAGAGTTTTTGGTAATCCACTTTTTTTTTTCCATTTAAGTTAGGCGAAGTTCTCGTTCTTGCAACCGGCTAGCGTACATATTGAAAAAGGGTGCGATATAGAGGCCGGATCAAAATATATATATATATATCCGAAGTTCTCGAATGATGCAATAGGCAAGAGAGACTGCTTATGGCACCTGTCAACAGTGGGTGAGTCCCTATTTGTAAACTGAATTTACGATAATAAATTCTATGAAATGTTGCTTAGGATTTGCTAACTCAAAATTTTCTCCGGTGCACATTGGGTGTTGGTCGTTATCAACATCTATACTGTGAGTATTTATTATCTGGATCCGATGTCCGGTGGTGATCTACATAATCACACGATGTTGAGAAAAGAATTCGATGAATAAGGATATGTGTTTATTTTCCACATTAATATGTCTGTCATGATTCAAATTCCAAAATATTTAGTCTCATGAAATTCATTTGGTTTTGTTAGTAGTATTTTATTGTACTGTGTTAAAGCCATAGTAGGACGAACAAAAATAAATCTGCTACCATCAAGTGCAACAGATAAAGGTATTTGATCTACCTTCATATAATAGTTTAGGAAAAAATACATTAATTTAACTTTATGTTTTTGCTTTTATAGTGCCCCCCGCCAACCATGCAATAAAGAATGTGGCTACTATGTCATGAGGTTCATGAAGAAGATCATTCTGCAAAACCAAACTAGTATCCTTATGGAAGTATGTCATTTATCTAGCTAGTTAGTTTTGATTTACAATGCAAAGTTCTTAAATTTGACCATTCAAATGAAGTTCAATTCGCAGTTCATTTTATTCCGATTTTTATTTTGCAGTACTAAGTGGTGTGGGTATGTACTAAATTTGATGAAACAAAAGTACTGAGGTGCTTAGTAAATTTTAGTATTTTTTTTAACAGTCTATCTTGGAATTTATGTTTTCCAGTTTATTTTGTAAATAATTAAGTATACTTTCCTATGAATGCTTGCAATGAGAATGTCAAATTGCTAAAAAAAACTGTGTGACTTAAGACAACGTTTTTTATTTAAAGGAAGCACTATCTTAGTGCACATAAATAGATGGCATTTATTATGTACCGCTATGGCAAATTCAACACTTAGATAGCATCGCACTGTAAAAGCGTTATATTAGGTTCAAAACTAAGATAATGGTTCCAAGACGAAGTGCTATGTTCGATCACAAAATAAGACATCGTCTCTCTGAAAATACACTGTTTTAGTTTACTCTTTGATAGCGTTTCGAAAGCGCTATCTAAGATTGTCATCTTCTTCGATAACACCAACATAGATAGCACCCGAAAGAGCTATTAAATGCCAAAACTAAGTGCTATAAAATCCCCATTCTATTGTAGTGATAAAGGTCCTAAACTTCAAGTAAGCAATCTCCTCGGGATCACTCCTCAACAGGCTGCTCATCATCCCCTGCATAAACCAAGGTACATGCAAAGAAACAACAACAAATTGGGAGTAAGAAACTGTACATATAAACATAAACGTTAATGGAATAGGGAGCAAGATGTTCACACAGAAAGTAACACACTATAACAGTTTATAACATAACATCATTCATTACTGCATATCAATTAATTCAACTATGCAATGCAGTGATACTCCACTACTCCATATGCATGTGGATCCATAACTAACTCAGGAAGACAACTTTGGAGTTACATATCCACATTGGACAACAAGCACCAACGCCGGCAGTCCACCAATCCATGGGTGAACACCTTGGATAGCCGATTCACCTTACTCTTGAAGAATCACCATGGATGCGCTTGACCCACCTAACTCTCAGATGGATCACTGCGGATGACCAGTTCGCCATACTCTCGGGTGAACTCCCCTGTCATCGTAACATCCCCAACTAACAACTCCATGTATGAATGCATGTAATTCTAATTAACACACAATCAATCATGAACAACCACCTCCATCAACACCATCAACATTGGTTTAACAACTTTGACCAATAAGCATCAAAGTTCATCAACATAAACAATTTGACAAATAAGCATTAAAATTCATCAATCATTCTGTTGTAGTGATAAAGGTCCTAAACTACGTGGCTTTGAGTTTCCCATCGCACCTGGGAATACGTAGGAGCAGAATCAATCATTTTGTAAAGCCAAAATTTTGTTTTCTCTTTTTTGTGTTTATTTTCTTCTTCTTTTTTAGTTTAAAGTGGGGTAAAAATAAATATTTAAAGAGTTATTAAAATTTTTGTACAATTAACTTGAGGTGTCGTTTTTTAAACAGACAATGTAGGGTGCTAACACCTTCCCTACTCGTAACTGACTCCCAAACTCAAATCTCTATCTTTTTTTAAAATCAGTTTCCCTAAAATGAATGGGTTTTCCAGGGTTTTCCCACATAAAAATTTTTGGTTGTGCAAAATTTTAATAAATTTATATGTTTTTACCCATTTTTTACATTGTAAATTATCTTTTATTTCTTCCTCATATATACTTGTATTTGTATATATTTTTACAATTTTTCATGTTAACTCTAGGGTAGATGAAATCTCCTCCCTATGCGTGGCTCGATTTTGTAGGATAGGTCTCAACCTTTTGGGTTGTATAAGTTTGTGTTCTCCTTCCACACAATACAATTACACATTGAGCACACACTTATGAGTGAGGCCCTAAACCCGGGTCTTGGTAACCCAAACATTAAGAGAGAGGTTGTGTAGTGGTAGCCATTTTGGGATGTATGTCCTATCTGGGTATCATGAAAGTCTCAGCTAGAGTGTGACCTATTTGATGATATCCCATGTCTGGTAGATCACCTACTGTGGTGGTCAACATCATGAATTGGGATCTTAGCTCTAGCGACCAAAGAACTATTGGAATTATAGAGCCACCTTGATGGGTGCTCTCACGAATTAAATATCTATAAATCACTAGGATATAGTCCAATGAGGTAATCCGATTTAGGACACAAAGGGCATGTTTCTTCTTTGCCCATCTCTTTCATGTTCATACATCCAAATTTTCTTTTTCAAAATAAAAGAGGACTTTTTTTCTTTTCTCTAAAAAATGGTAAGAATTTATCACTCTCTCTTTTCTAAAAAATCTCATTTTCTTCAGGCATTTAACAACTTTTTGGGTCAATAACAAAAATCATTTTTGCATGCATTAAAACCCTGTTTAAAAAAAAAAAACAAATTTCATGCACATCATCTACTGATTTTCTTTATAAAGTTGATTTTTTTTCCATGCATGTCATGCATTTATATCATGGATAAAGAATTACAAAAAAAAAATCCATATCATGCATTCATTAAAAAAAGCATTCATCTCAAGCATTCAACAAAAAAAAATTCCTTCTTGCATCTCATGCATTTAAAAAAAAACTTCTTGGGTCAATATAAAACTAAACACAATCTTTATGATACATTTCATGCATCAATACATTTTTGGGTCAATATAAAAAAAATCATACATCTCATGCATTCATATAAAAAAAATCATTCATCTTAAGCATAAGAAGTTCATATCAAGCATTGACATTGGAAAGAGGAAATAAAATAAAAATATATTTTTTTTCATACATATTTTTAGTTAAAGAATAAAATAAAGAGTTCGTTCATGCATTTCATGCATTGTGCTCTTTTTTTTTTTGAGAAAATGGTATCATTGTGCTTCCATTAAAAATGAATCGAATCATAGATCATGAAATGAAACTGGAAACAACACTTGCTCGGATAGTTTGAAAATACGGATCACAACCTTGTACCTCATTACGGAGGTTTGAATGTCAAGGAAGTATATGGGCTGTCAAAGTCGTTTCTCAGAAGTTAAGCGGCGCGTGTCAATTTTGATACCTAGAACTCAGAGGAGCAGTACTCTACAAACCTAGACCGTTGATATAATAATTTATCAATTTGACGGTGTGGATTTCAGGTGCAATAACCGGCTAGGGAATCCCAAGATGTGACCGGCTACCCACGGAACTGGTCTTTTGAATGTGTTTGGTGCCTTTTGTTATCCTGGTTACTGTTACCAATAAAAGAAGTTGTTGGAATAGTAAATGTTCGTAGGAAAATACAAACGAGTGCCCTCGGAATACTTGTAAGTAATCAATAAAAGAAAGTCTTTATTAGGAATTGGTATATTTATTATTTGAAGAGTTTAATTAGTTGGTTTTCCAATAAAAAGCCATTTTTATTAATTCCTTAAAGAGTGCCTTAAAGAGATAAAATTGTGTTACAATCAATAAAGTTAACAATATTTGTATATAATTAAGTAGTTTAATATTTTCAATAATTATTTATTAATTTTAAAATATATTTTATTTGCACATATTTCAATATTTTCAGGCACAAATCAAATCCAACCGAAACAAAACTACGGTGTTCTTTAAAAAATTTAGGATCGTAAACCCGAACCAATAATTCGATAAACCTGAAAATCCAAACAAAACCGATTAAATTGGTTCATATTGTTTTGTGTTCGGGTACAAACCGAACCAAATGAAGCCAAAGGTCATTGATTCGATTATCAGGTTCAACTATTTTGGAACCAAATCAATTACTATATTTCAAATATATATATATATATATATATATATACAATATAACATTAATTATATGATATTATTAATACATAGTGATGAATTTATATATATAAATATAATATATTATCAGGTTCAATTATTTTGGAACCAAACCAATTACTATATTTCAATATATATATATATATGTATAACATTAATTATATGTTATTATTAATATATAGTTATGCATTTATTTATATATATATATATATATTATATTATTTATACATACTGTTATTTTTTGGTCCGAATCTGGACCAATTTTAATTGGTCTATTTTTTTTTATTTCATTGTTTACAAATTAAAGTTTATAATTGAATCTTGGTAGAGTAGGGAGTAGTTGAAATAGTAAATAGTATTATCACTCAATCCCACTTTTATTTTTAGTGTTATTCATTATCCCTATATGATATTCTACCTATCAAAAGGTTATTAGGTCCGTAAAATGTCCGATTTGTATTTACCTTTTGTGTTGATTAGAACCACACAGTAAAAGAATTAATTAAGCTTCAATTTAGTTGGTGACCTGTATATTTGTGTCCTGAAGTATTATATATTATTTTATCTTAACCCGACTGTTCACTTAGAAGACGACCAATGAATTGTTTTTGGGAGCAGATTGTCTAACTTTAAGAGTTAAAAGTTATGTGACTTTCAATCAATCTAAGTTGTTGGATTAATTCTACGGTGATAATTATTTTATCCATTGTTCTAATTTAGTACTTATGACTTTTATTAAATTTACTTTTCTATCATATTCTTTACAATCATAATATTCATAATGATATTTCATATGTTTATTGCATATATCAGTAGCTACAGCTTTTAATTCATGTATTAATTCTTTTAGTGTATCTTGATTAGTAAAGTCTATCATACTTAATTTGTGTACAAATTTTTCTATATTTTGAGAATCCATAATTCTTTTTAGTACTTAACTCTGATACCAAAATGGTACCACCTTCATACTTTTGCTATTTTTAATACTTTTGTTTATACTTTTATAGCGATTAGTATTTTTACTAATTTTCATTATTATTTTGGGCGGTTAGGAAAATGTCCCATAAATTTTCCATATTTAAATCTATTTCATGGAGTTCTCTAATTACTTGTGTACGTTCTTCCTCTTTACATGTTTGTTGTATTATTTAAATTATTTGTTATATATATATATTTGATTGTCAGCGTTGATATTTTAATTTATTAATTATTATTTGTTTACAATCTTTTAGTAAATTCATAGTTAATATAATTAATATTTCTTAATTCATTTAATCATATAATAAGTCATATTCTTCATATATATCAGATAATGATAATCTATCAAATTCATATATAATTTCATCTATACAATTCCATTCTATATCTAATGATATATGAAATAAATAATAATCTTCTTGTCTATATTGATTCTTTATTTTCTCGATAATTAGTCGTTTACGGTCAAAAGGTAAGTTCATCATTAAAACACTCATTATTTCTTTCTCTGTTTGGTCATCAAATTCTGAGTATATTTCCATTAATTAGTAGAGCTGGATGCATTACTTTCTTGTTTTATAGTTTTTCTAGTTTCCTCATAATTTTTCATATTTATCAATGCATTTTCTTTTTCTATTAGTCGTCTTTCAATCTATTTTCTAAATCTATTATTTGGGTCTTTTTCTAAATAATAATCTACTGCAAGGTTTCTTATTTCATTTTTGATTTCATCGTTTCTTGATTTAAAGTCAAACATCCAAAGTTTCTCTATATATCTCATATCCTATTTCTTAAATACTAAGCTAGGTCTCTTATTTGATTTGATAATTTATTAATATTTTCTTCTTCATCAGTTTTTTCTGGAAAGTAATTGGCTTTGGAATTAAATTTAATAATTTTGGCTTATTTATTGAGATTCCTACTTATGTTATTTCAATCCTTTTTGGATAATAAATTTTTACTATTTCTTCAAATAATCTTGATACATATATTCTGTCATTAGTTCTGAAGGTAATATTATGGTGAGAATTTGTTAATGCATAATTAATACAGTAAGTTATTGAGAAGATTTTATCTCCTGATGTCATTAAATTGCTTCTTAAAAATCTATGTTCTAGAGTTAATGATTGATCTAATCTTTGGGTATCTAATGGTATTTCAATATTTGCGTGGATCTCAAATTTCAATTTGACATAAGCTAAATTTCCTTCTATAACTCCTAATATTTTATCCTTTGGATCGATTATTCTATCATCTTTTAATATCAATTCTATAGGTGAATTTATTCCTTCCTGAAAGGTTGCTTTAATTAAAACCTGTATAGCTCCTATATGAATATATCCTATCTGTCTTCTATGTTCTTCCTTTTTTAAATTCCTTTTTAATTCTATTAATTTCTTTTTATTTAACAATTGTATACAAGTATTTCCTTGTGCTTCCGATATATCAATAGGTGTTTCATTAATTATCCTTCCATAATATATAATATTTTCTTTTTGATTAAATCTTTTCATTATTCCTCCAAGTTTTTTCATATTTGCATCTTTTGCTAAATTTATGTCTTCTTTTTCTATTTTTTTGAAATAATTTTGGATTTATTAAAATACTCCCTTCATAATTCTCATCTTCTTCAGTAATTTGTAGGTGTTCTATATCATTATTATCTTTTTTTTCTCTTTCGATTTTAGACATTATTATTAGCTAAAGTCTATCTTATAACAGCCTAATTGAAAGAGTTGATAAGTCACACCTGATTGGGATTCCTTGAAAACCAGATTTGAATTCTTCTGCCCACTGCTGCTTCCGCTTAGTCAAGTTGAATAAGATTCAATTCAGTAATTGGAGAATTTAGTAATAGGAAGTAGTATTTATTGATGATAAGTAGGTGAAAATACAAGAAAACATAATGGATCCACTCTCAAGAATCCGACCAACACTCTTAAGGAGGCTAGCAATATTCTCTTTCAAAGAGAACTCTCAGACACGTGAAGTTTTTCTAAATGGAAACTCTACCTTGCCTCAACATAAGAGGACTTATTTATACACACCCAAAGTTCTTACATTACATAAGTCTTTTTCATCAAACTCCTAATAATTTACATGATGACGTATGCGCTTACATCATTCATCAATAATCGCATCATCTGAGTCCTTATCTTCTTGCCGACAGTCATTATTGTCCTTTGATGGGTCCTTTCTTGTTGTGTACCCCTCACACTCATGATATCCATTTTGCTTTATCATTGAGCATAATTGATTGAGGACAGTTGGACGATAATTCATTGCTAGTCCATGGATAAATATTAATTTAATTTATGTTCAATGGAAATATAAATTGTCAATGCTAATTTGAAGGACCCACAAATATAGTGTACATCAGTATCGTTGATTTTTTTTTTAGTTTAACTTATTTATTTACTCTCTTAGTGTGTGTATTAAAAAAAATACTAAAAAAAATAATAATTAGTACTCGGTTGTTGGAATATTTGGTAATATATTAAGTGTTCTTCAATAAAATTATTACTTCAATTTATATATGTATTACTATAGTGTCTTTATGGTGAAAACAATTACCAATTTATTAGTACTGGGTTGTTGGAATGTGTATTGGGCCAAGATTTGATTGGATCGTTTGACATTTAAAATTTCCTGGGCCTAGACAAATTATTGAATGAGACCGGCCATCCAGCCCTTTCCCATGAGCACCGTGTTGCTGTTTGGGTTAGACCAGATTTGTCCGTTACCTAAGCTTAATCAAAGAAATTGCTTTTGGTTTTATCGACTTCTTATTATAAGTTTTTTTTATTTATTTATTAAAAGTGAGAAGTCGTAATGGCTTTTGTGACTTATCTTCATCTTTTAATATTCGTTGAATAATTTCTTATTAGGCAAAAGCAAGAATTAATATTTATTTTGATTATTTATGTTAGTTTAGGTAAGTATTGTGTTATTTAGGAAATGTAGATATTAATTTTTTAAATAAAATGTAATTTCGTAATATTAAGCCCATTTTGCAATATTAAACATTATTTAGATAGTTAGTTATAATATTTTTACATACTTAGTTGTATCTAGCAACTTAGTTTGTTAATTATTCAGATTTCAAATATTATATATTATGACTAAAGTGTGTAATCTGACTAAAGTGGAAACCCCCATTCGGTGTTATCTTAGGGCATTGATAGTAAAGGCCCACAATAATTTTACCTCCAGCTTGGAGTTTGGCATCGAGCATCTGTTTCAAATTCTGTAGACAAATGTCTGTATTGAAACCGATACGCCTTCGGTAATAGCAATGGAACCTGAGGCCCTTTGAACCGTTTGTTATTCGTCCATTGAAGTAATTGAAAGCAAGCTTGATATCAAAATAGGTTTCAACATCCGCTTCCTGTGTAGGGTTGAATGCTACGATATGAACCTCCAATATTATGCGTCGGATATGAACGGACAAGAGGAAAGTGTTATTTAGGAGTACCTACTACAAATATTTTGTACGGCTATGGTCTTGCCGATAGTTATCAATGACCTAGAGTGTTCCACCATTTTATAATTATACCAATATAGTGTGACATAGTTGGTAGACAACTGAGCTCCTTAAGCAGGTGGTCAGGGGTTCGATTCATGACGTATGTGGTTGGAAGAACATCTGTAGGGATAGGCGAACCCCTTAAATGGATCTAAGTACCCGAGGGATTAGTCTATGAGTACCGGCTGGAGTGTACGCGGGTTTTAAACAAAGATTTATTATAAGAATATATACAAATTGTTTTTTATGTGGATGAAGAAGAAGATCTTCGAGACTCTTTTTTTTTTCTAGTTAATTTACAAAAATATAATTTCAAAACAAATTATTGTTAAAAAAGAAATCAGATATTATTAACTTATACAAATAACTTCATACCCATTTTCGTTATTTACTATGTAAAAGTGATTATTGTTACATTGCCCAGATGAAATAGATTATGTTAAATTGCTTAATTAAAATGTTTGAATCTGTATTTATCTTTTATTTGTAAAATTAAATTATTATGTACCTACCAAAAGAATCTGAATGAAGCGTAAAAATTGTAAAAATAAACATAAATTAATACTTAAATTCTTAACAGATGGCTATTTTTGGTTTTCAAAATCTCCTTGAATTGTTTGTGTGCAAACGGTCTAAATATAATTGGCGTCAGTTATATTTTTTATTTATTGTATTCATCATCATCCTGAGTTCCTAACAATGCATCCACCTTTATTTTTGTATAGTCAACAGTTCCGACACAAGTGATTGGACCTGTTGGCTTCTTACCGGTTCTAACCGGTTATATAACTTGGAGAAATAAAGGAGAATATACCGGACACCCGCTGGGCCAGTTAAAAAAAGAGTGAGTACCGCTCCTCATCTAGCAAGTTGGAGCATTAAAGAATTCTCCCTCTGAGAAGGTTATTATCTAGTGGACTACTGAGAATTTAAGAAGAAGGCTACGTTGACATCACCAGAGATTCACAATCTAGTGGTTGAGAAGAGTCAATACTTTGTGATCCCCGTTTTGGGAATTTCTTAGCAACCGAGGCTAGATTTATTTATCAGGGGTTTACCATGAAACGATGGTTAATATTCTATCATATGATACTCGAGCTATGCTTACTTTCTTGAAGCTTTAATGTAATTGATTCACATGCATACCTTGTCTCATCCTTTCTTTACATATCCATCCACATCATAATGTTTCTCTTGCCATTCGCATGCATACCTTGTCTCATACCTTTTTAGTTAAAGAATAAAATAAAGAGTTCATTCATGCATTTCATGCATTGTGCTCCTTTCTTGGAGAAAATGAGATCATTGTGCTTCCATTGAAAATGAATCGAACCCTATATCATGAAGTGGAACTGGAAACAAGACTTGCTCAGGTGGTTTGTGTAACATCCGAAAAATTGACTACTAGTTAATTTGATAGGAATTAAATTATTAGAATTATTATATTTGAATTTTGAAGTGCTTAAAATCTCGTAAGTGGCTCAAAAATGGTTAAATAGATAGTCTGAGTGTTTTAGGCCCAATTTCGCATAATAGACTTCCTATGACTTGATACCTAACTTCAGATGGATATTTCGTAACCAAAGAGAACTTGTTTGAATTCGAGGTCTTAATAAGAAATGTAGCTCTGTCTCTTAGCTTTCCATAGACACAAAATTCGTCCAAATTGGATTCATGTAGCTCAAGTTATGACCACATTCGTACACACTATTCATGTTATAGTACCAGAGCCGTTTTTCTAACTTCTATCCCCGTTTTGATCATCTAAAATTCCGTTTCAGATTTTGTCATATTCATAAAAGCTGTAGATAATTATTTTAGCTTTCCAATGATATAAATTTAATAATTTTTGGATGTCTAGAACTCAAGATATACGCGAAATACAACATCATATGCAGAGTAAGTGGGCTTAGCACGTTTTTACACGTTTTGGGCTATTGGGGGCTCTATAAATAGAATCTTAACACTCTCAGGGTGCGTTTTTGAACCCTAATTACACATAGAAACTCAGAAACGGCTAATAAGAGAAGAAATTCAAGGATTAAGAAGAGAGATATGGAAGAGGGAGTCTATGAAGAGGAATACGAGGAGAACTCTTGGCAAACATTAGGATTCGCCGTAGGAAACGCTTAGAGCTATTTGGAGGTCTTCAGGAGGTGAGTAAAAACAACATTTTCTCAACCTTTCATGGTGCAAACGATTTGGGGCAATTTAGTTTTTAATTTAAATTATGATTTTTGGTGAGTTTTGAATGCAAGAACCAATAGTTGATCAAATCCTATTTTCTAAATTAGGGCTTTTGTATAAAAACGAAATTAATATTAAACTAAGTGATTATTACTATGAGTTATGTGATTATATATGAAATTGGTACGAGTTTATGGTTGATTGATATGTCTTTATATGTTATATGATGTTATTACGTTGTCGTGACATGTTTTATTATGTTATATGATGTGATAGTGTTGCCATGACATGCTCTGTTATGTTATATGATGTTATCGTGTTATTGTGACATGCTCTGTTGTGTTATATGATGTTATAGTGTTGCCGTGACATGCTCTTTTACAATATATGATGTTATAGTGTTGTCTGACATGCTCTGTTATGTTATATGATATCATAGTGTTGTTGTGACATTCTCTATTATGTTACGTGAAGTTATAATGTTACCTGGGCATGACATTATATCATTGTTAGTGATACATGAAGTCTGAGAACCCACTTAATGATCATATGGGATGACATATTGCATTATGCATGAGTTGGTCATTACCTTCCGCGAAGGGATGATGGTATATATTATATTCCGGGAATAGGATGAGAGATATCACCATCTGGGATGGGATATCAAATTATTGAAAATATCCACATCTGGGAAGGGATATGAGATACCTCCATCTGGGATGGAGAAGGCAGTGGGATGCCATTGCATGTATACGAGCTCATAGATCTTAGTGGATCTGGGATTCACACCGGTTCTAAAAACCAAAGAGTCAAGCCAAGTGATTCTGCGAATCACCGAGTCGTGTTCATGGAGTTGTATTACATATAGTATGCATGATTGACATGATTAAAAGCTCTAGATGTGAATGTTTTGACTGTCGAGTTATCCTTTTAATTATATGTGATTTGGAATAATTTTTACTTATTTTAAAGGGATTATTATGTATATAATTTTTGCGGGTACCATGGTTGATTTTCCGGTTACCACACCGACTGAGAACAACACTATTTTAAAAACCTTTTTATTAAATTGTTTTTATTCACTGGAATTATAAATCTCATTAAAAGCGTCGTTTTCAGAGCACGAGGACGTCATCAGTTAGATTGAAGAGACTTAAAGACTTCGTAGTTGAGTTTATCTACTTATTATATTTGGTTAGTATTATGTTCAATAAGGAGCCGTTTGTGGCTGAAACTATAATATTTTATTTTACGGTTTGGTTATTATTAGTAGATGCCCGGGTTTTGAGACAATTAAAATTATTTATGTAAGGATTATCTTACCAATGTTTATTTTTAAATTATTGAGGTATTTTCAGACATATATAATTTGTGGGAATTTTATTGGAGTTTTTATGCCTTATTAAATGTTTTAAAGGATTTTATTAAAATAATTTTTGTTGAGTCACTAATGTAACGAAGAGCGTTACATTTATGGTATAAGAGCAGTTCAATCCTTAATTGGACTGTGGTAGTAGGTTTTTTTTTCTAAAATCAAAACATGCCCGCATAGGACTGTTGTTAGAGTTATAAAAATTGAATGCTATTCTTTTGGATGTTGGGCTTGGTCAACCCAATATTCGATTGGTGGTGTACAGATTTATGGTGACTAACAGGCAAGAGTGTGGGTTTTATTAGAGACAAAAGGATTTTTAAATGTGCATTGTGTGAGAAACTTTGGAGTTGATTGGTGCTTGAATGTTTTTTTTTTGTTATTCTTGTAAAGGATAACCTTGTTGCCTCCACTACCTATTTAAATTGTTCTCTGCTGTATAAGACTTGTCATATATTGTTGATTTTGATTAATAATTGATTGTGATTGAAAACTTAATTGTTTATTGTTTTGGAACTTTATTTGTTGTCCATAATTCATCTCTCTATAATACATGTAAATCAAAATGGGGATTAGTATAATTTTTTATTTAGCATACACGTTAACTTCATATGTATGTGAGATATTGTGTACATTTGTTTTATTAATAAATGCGTAATAAATTCTTCTGTGCTTGATTGTAACATAGTTACTACACTTTGTCTTAAGTGTTTAGTTGAGGGGCACGAGGATATTTAATCTTATTGCTGGTTAAGATAGAAGCGAATGATATTTTGACAGTATGACCTCTAGAGCTAAGTGAACTTAAGGGATAATTTGATGAGTATAGGAATATGAACAACATGTGTTTCTTGTTGCTTTAGGCTTTGAATTGGACGAGTTAAAAATGGATGATAAATTCTTTTAGAGACTGTTTAAGAGATGGTAAATTTATATCAAGAGTTTCAATCATTGGGTTAAAGGAATTATACACTATCTGCTGGCAGTCTAGTGTTGTTAAGAGTATGACCATTGTTCATAAGGAGGGGAGTCTTAGAGAAAAGTCTTTAAGAGAGCACATAATGATAGGATTATCGTATAACTAGGGGTAACTAAGATGTATCAAGTTCACAATTAACCTTTATGTTTTTGGTATTAGATCCAGTGACTAGTTACTTATGTGTTCGTACTTGTACCTATTTTTTTGTGCTTCTTTGACTTTTGGTGGTGGTAACATGATATTGTGATGTGTGTTACATGTTATTCCATGACTAATTGACTTCTTGATGAGTGCCTTGACTTGTTGTGCCTTATGTTTCGTCCAATAATCATTGTTAAGTGTTTATAATCGATTGTAAGTGTTTATGTATGTATGCAAAGTATGAACCTCTTGAGCTTGATATGTGATTCTAGATTTCTATGACTGGTTGTATGTTAGTTTTGAATATATTCTAAGTTCCTCTTTAGGAAAATATACAAACAATGAAGCATTTAAAATTATAGAGTAATTTGGTGATTTTGAAGCATGCACTTTAAGAATAAGCTCGATAACAATATCATGTTTATTGTGATTGTACTGAAATCGAATCTGCTTGAAATTTTTAAAAAAGAAAATACCAACATGGGCTTTTAACATGACGCCCCTTTGGAATTGTTCATATATGTGTTAGGATATTAGATAACAAATATCAACATATTTCAATGAGTTTTGAGCTTTATAAGTCACTAATTACAATAAGTATTGCATGCTAAAATTTTATGAGCTGAGTTCAAAACTTACATGAAATTTTCTATACTAATTGACAATGATTTTTTTTATTAAAATAAAATATGGCAATACACTTATATATGTAAATGTTATGCCCATTTAATTTTGTAGCAGTCTGAATTCATTGGCATTGTTAGAAAAATCATGACTTTACATAGCAAAAAAAAAAAACGACACATTGTAAACTTTCTACAACTCCTTCAATTGTGATTATATATGAAAAAAAATATTTTTGAATTTGATTTTTTTTTGATGTATTGATATGTATATTGGTACTCTAAAATGTTTTCGGGGCTTTCTAAAAAATAGAAGTATAAAAAAATGAGGGAAGTTCACATTGTTTAAGCTTTATTCATGTTGTTAATATTTTCTTTAAAAAAAACTTGTTAAAAATGATCGTTGATCCTTGATGTGAGAAAATTTCCCTTAAATGACGTCGACAATTTGTTTGCTTTATGATTTTGAAATTTTAAATGATTTATGTAGTCGTTTTGATTTTGAATGATTGTTTTGGTATTTACATGTCATGATGACTTATTGTTGACGCGTCTAAAGAAATTTTAAGAGTTACAGTTTGCTAGTTGTATTGTGTGAATAGATAGCTCTGGTTCAATTTTATGAGAACTAACTCATAATTGAAATCCTTTCAATGTTGCACCTTACTCATTCTGGCACCTTTTAATGTGATTGCATTGGGTTTGATTTCGAGAAAAAAAAATTGTTACCAAAATGTGTTTTGCAATAATCCTCAAGAATGAACGTTTTTTTTATATGAATGATATGGTTATGATTGTGTATAAAAATACTATTTCCTTAGAGATTGAACATCTTTAGTTGGCAAGAATATGCACAAAATATACTAGGAAATAATATTAAAGTCAAACCAAAGGAATATGTTTGCTATATTGTGTTCACCGTTAGTGTATATGTAAAATTTCTCTATTTTATTTTGGTTGTTCAGATTTTAAAGGTTACCCATAATCTTGTATTTGGTGTTGTAATTGAATTATTTGCATGTCACATTTTACTTATTTGACTTTTATCTACTATCGTATTTTTGACTCTTGACTTGTGCATCCCTGTTTAAATCCATCATCATTATATATACGTTATCTTAGAGGTTGCGCTAGATAATTTCCAGTGTGGTTTGGGCATCACGTCAACGGTTAGGTTTATCGTATTTTTTTTAACAAGAAAATGTGTAAGCAAATTTCGAGGACGAAATTTCTTGAAGGAGGGAAGAAATGTAACATCACAAAAATTGACTACTAGTTAATTTGATAGGAATTAAATTATTAGAATTATTATATTTCAATTTTGAAGTGCTTAAAATCTCGTAAGGGACTCAAAAAAGGTTAAATAGATAGTTTGAGTGTTCTAGGCCCAATTTCGCATAATAGACTTCCTATGACTTGATACCTAAATTGAGATGTATATTCCGTAACCAAAGAGAACTTATTTGAATTTGAGGTCTTCATAATAAATGTAGCTCTGTCTCTTAGCTTTCCATAGACACAAAATTCGTCCAAATTGGATTCATGTAGCTCAAGTTATGACTAAATTCATACACACTATTCATGTTATAGCGCCAGAACCGTTTTTCTAACTTCTATCCCCGTTTTGACCATCTAAAAGTCCGTTTAAGATTTTGTCATATTCATAAAAGTTGTATATAGTTATTTTATCTTTTAAACGATATAAATTTAATAATTTTTGGATGTCTAGAACTCAAGATATACGCGAAATACAACACCATATGCAGAGTAAGTGGGCTTAGCGCGTTTTTACACGTTTTGGGCTATTAGGTGCTCTATAAATAGAATCATAACACTTTTAGGGTGCGTTTTGAACCCTAATTGCACCTAGAAACTCAGAAATGGCTTATAAGAGAAGAAATTCAAGGATTAAGAAGAGAGAGATGTGGAAGAGGGAGTCTATGAAGAGGAAGATGAGGAGAACTCTTGACAAACGTTAGGATTCGCCGTAGGAAACGCTTAGAGCTATTTGGAGGTCTTCAAGAGGTGAGTAAAGACAACCTTTTCTCAACCTTTCATGGTGCAAACGATTTGGGAAACTGAGTTTTTAATTTAAATTATGATTTTTGGAGACTTTTGAATGCAAGAACCAATAGTTGATCAAATCCTATTTTCTAAATTGGGGCTTTTGTATAAAAACGAAATAATATTAAATTAAGTGATTATCACTATGAGTTATGTAATTATATAGGAAATTGGTACGAGTTTATGGTTGATTGATATGTCTTTATATGTTATATGATGTTATAGTGTTGCCGTGACATGTTTTATTATGTTCTAAGATGTGATAGTGTTGCCGTGACATGTTCTGTTATGTTATATGATGTTATCGTGTTATTGTGACATGATCTGTTGTGTTATATGATGTTATAGTGTTGTCGTGACATGCTCTATTACAATATATGATGTTATAGTGTTGTCGTGACATGCTCTGTTATGTTATATGATATCATAGTGTTGCTGTGATATGCTCTATTATGTTATATGAAGTTATAATGTTGCCTCTTCATGACATTATATCATTGTTAATGATACATGAAGTCTGAGAACCCATTTAATGATCATCTGGGATGACATATTGCATTATGCATGAGTTAGACATTACCTTCCGGCAAGAGATGACGGTATATATTCCATTCTGGGAATAGGATGAGAAATATCACCATTTGGGATGAGATATCAAATTATTGAAAATATCCATATCTGGGATGGGATATGAGATACCTCCATCCGGGAAGCAAAAGGCAGTGGGATGACATTGCATGGATATGAGCTCATAGACCTTAGTGGATCTGGGATTCACATCGGTTCTAAAAACCAAAGAGTCAAGTCAAGTGATTCTGGGAATCACCGAGTCGTGTTCATGGAGTTGTATTACATATAGTATGCATGATTGACATGATTAAAAGCTCTAGATGTGAATGTTTTGACTGCTGAGTTATCCTTTTAATTATATGTGATTTGGAGCAATTTTTGCTTATTTTAAAGGAATTATTATGTATATAATTTTGTGCGGGTACCATGGTTGATTCTGGTTATCGCGTCGACTGAGAACAACACTATTTTGCAAACCTTTTTATTAAATTGTTTTTATTCACTGGAATTATAAATCTCATTAAAAGCGTCGTTTTCAGAGCACGAGGACGCGTGAGATTGAGGAGACTTAAAGACTTAGTAGTTGAGTTTATCTACTTATTATATTTGGTTAGTATTATATTCAATAAGGAGCCATTTGTGGCTGAAACTATACTATTTTATTTTACGGTTTGGTTATTATTAGTAGACGCCCGGGTTTTGAGACAATTAAAATTATTTATGTAAGGATTATCTTACCAATGTTTATTTTTAAATTATTGGGGTATTTTCAGACATATCTAATTTGTGGGAATTTTATTGGAGTTTTTATGCCTTATTAAATGTTTTAAAGGATTTTATTATATTTTTTTTGTTGAGTCACTAATGTAACGAAGGGCGTTACATTTATGGTATTAGAGCAGTTCAATCCTTAATTGGACTGTGGTAGTGGTTTTTTTTTCTAAAATCAAAACATGGGCGCATATGACTGCTGTTAGAGTTATAAAAATTGCATGTTATTCTTTTGGATGTTGGGCCTGGCCAACCCAATATTTGATTGGTGGTGCACAGATTTATGGTGACTAACTGGCAAGGGTGTGGGTTTTATTAGAGACAGAAGGATTTTTAAATTTGGTTTGTGTGAGAAACTTTGGAGTTGACTGGTGTTTGAATGTTTTTTTTTTGTTATTCTTGCAAAGGATAACCATGTCGCCTCCACTTCCTATTTAAATAGTTCTCTGCTGTATAAGACTTGTCATATGTTGTTGATTTTGATTAATAATTGATTATGATTGAAAACTTAATTGTTTATTATTCTGAAACTTTATTTGTTGTCTATAATTCATCTCTCTATAATACATGTAAATCAAAATGGGGATTAATATAATTTTCTATTTAGCAAACACGTTAACTTCATATGTATGTGAGATAGTGTACATTTGTTTTATTAATAAATACGTAATAAATTCTTCTGTGCTTGATTGTAACATAGTTACTACACTTTGTCTTAAGTGTTTAGTTGAGGGGCACGAGGATATTTGATCTTATTGCTGGTTAAGATAGAGGCGAATGATATTTTGACAGTATGACCTCTAGAGCTAAGTGAACTTAAGGGATAATTTGATAAGCATAGGAATATGAACAACATGCGTTTCTTGTTGCTTTAGGCTTTGAATTGGACGAGTTAAAAATTGATGATAAATTCTTTTAGAGACTGTTTAAGAGAGGGTAAATTTATATCAAGAGTTTCAATCATTGGGTTAAGGGAATTATACACTATCTGCCGGCAGTCTAGTGTTGTTAAGAGTATGACCATTGTTCCTAAGGAGGGGAGTCTTAGAGAGAAGTCTTTATATGATCACATAATGATAGGATTATCGTATAACTAGGGGTAACTAAGATGTATCAGGTTCACAATTAACCTTTTTGTTTTTGATATTAGATCCAGTGACTAGTTACTTATGTGTTCGTACTTGTACCTATCTTTTTGTTCTTCTTTGACTTTTGGTGGTGGTAACATGATATTGTGATGTGTGTTACATGTTATTCCATGACTAATTGACTTCTTGATGAGTGACTTGACTTGTTGTGCCTTATGTTTCGTCCAATAATCATTTTTAAGCGTTTATAATCCATTATAAGTGATGACAACCAAATGGAAGGTTGCCTTGTTGATGATCTATTTGGTTGAATTTTTAGACAAGAACTTAGTGTAACACTTTGTAACCAAAATCAAGTGAAGAAAGAAACAAAAAATGGAAGAAGATGAAAGATGGATGGTGCCACAAACATGTAGTTTGATAAGCCAAATGATGTTCGTCACAAGAATCTTGGATTCTTGATAAGAACTTAGTTTGATTCAACCAAGAACCAAATAGAAAAAAGTCTCACAAATATATTTCAATCCAAATTCAACATCCAAGTTGTTTATTCATGTGTTTAGGCATGTTACATATAGGGGTGTGGCTGCCAACATTTGGCTTCACACTTTGTCTTCCCAATGATTCCATAACTCCCACATAACTAGCCTATTCATGGCTTACTAAACTCACACTTAACTCAGCCACTTAATAGTGACTTATTACCCTATCTCCATCATTATGTAGCAGCCACACTTGTTTCTCAAATTAAAAGTGTAACTCCCACATAATTAACAAAACATAAAAAGTCTAATAAACTCGTGTAAAATTCGTTCATTACTGCCATCATTATTTTAATCATGATAGAAGCCGAATATGGTCAAGAGGCATGAAATACGTGTTGCAGGAAATTTCCTTAGCTTTCAAACGTACCAAAGAATGCATCAATCGGAGACCCGTAGCTCAAGATACAGCCAAAACAAGTCAGCTGGTTCACCACTAATGAAAATAATATTTTCATCAAAGTCCTTGAATGGCATCTTGATCCCTGATGGGTTCCATTGGGCTCATATATTCTTGTTGAAAAGTTGACTTGCCCCCCTTGGCACATATCACACCCTCCTTCTTTAAGAAAATTCGTCCTTGAATTTACGACTTCAATCCCTACATCAAATGAAAGACATAGATGCCACATTGAAGATAAGTCAATATCAAAGACATTTTCATTTATTTTCTCTACACCTTGCAATAGCCCATCTCTTCTAGGGTGGACCTTTGATTTCCTTTTATTTGGAAACCATTTATTCTGTTTATGTACACACACCCAACCTCCGGGATCAAATGGAAATTGATAGAAACCATAAAATGTAGCAAGTAGGTGTAACACATTCCCATCTTGTACAATCAACACCCCAACACATTCATAACCAAGGTAATGAATTATAAGAATAAGTAAAAAGTTATACCTCTTGTGAAAATCTACTTTCAAGTTTACCTTTCTTGGTTTGAACATGGTCATAAAAGACAAGGTACTTTCTAAAGGCTCCCAAGAAAGTTGAGCCTTATGGATACTCTCCTTATCACAAACAAGGGATGGTTCTTTTTGAAACAAGACAATCCTCTTAAACACATTTGGATCATCATATGAAAACTTAAAAGAATTTGCGATAATGGGTAGAGTAAGAAAGGGAATAGTAGTTATCCCATCCATTATTGTTACACACAAACCTTTAGAGCTCATAACAAATCTCAAAATGCTAACTTTATTTTGATCAAAAGAGTATGTGAGCAAATTAGCAAACAAACTTTCTCTAAGTAATCCAACACATTCCTCAAAATTGTTGTGATAAATCAAATGAACATTAGAAAGCACAACAACGCATTTATCAAGGAATTCATTCAAGTCTAGGTTCATAATTCTCAAATCAATCTTAGGAAGATGGCAAGAATCATGCAATTCATCAAGCAAGTTTTCATTCCTATCAAATGTAGAAGAATAACAAGACCCATGCAATTTACCAAGCATATTATCAAATCTTGTGTTAAGATATCCATACTTTTGGGAACCCATGCAAGTTCCCAAACCATGGGGTACTTCCCTTGGGATTAACTCTTCAATTACATCGGTTGTCTTGCAAGCTTCCATCGGAGAAACATCTTCTATTTTCTTCAAAAGAGAATAAACACAAGTAGGCAAAGAGTTAGGAAAAACATCAAAAAATCATTTACTTTTTCCTCTTCACTTTTTGTTTTGCTCTCATCTTTTTCTTGTCTCTCACTCTTTTCCATACTCTCATCTTTTTCACATTTTTTCTCTTGATTCTTTTTCACATTTTCATCACTCTTCTTTTCACTTTTTTTTCACTCTTTTTTTCATTTTCTCTCAACTTAGGAGAGACTTCCATAGGTTTCTTTCCATGGGCACTAGCCATGGCCTCCTTAGAAGTTGAAGTGTAGCCCTCCTTCTTTGATTTGTTATGAAGAACTCTATGGTATTGGTATGGAACAAATCTTCTCCTCATTAATTTTCTCATCTCAACCCAAGTGTCTATGGGCTTTCCTCCATGTCTCCTCCTTTCTTTTTGTAGTTGGTCCCACCACACAAGGGCATATTCTTTGAACTCAAGGGCGACTACTTTCACCCCCTTGCTTTCATTGTAAGAATTACAATCAAAGACTTGTTCTATTTTTAACTCCCAATCCAAGTAAGCCTCCGGACCATTCTTCCCAAGAAAGTTAGGAACTTTGATTTTGACCCCTTCAAGCCTATCATCACGCCTCCTTCCCCTATGTCCTCCTCCTTTATGTCTTACTCTTTCACTATCATAGTCACTTGAATCATCACGGTGTAGGTTAGCAAGTTGTTTATCATAATTGACTTGCATTTGCTCCAATTGTCTTTGAAGAGGTTGGACTTGATTGGCCATCCAAGCTTGAAGAGTGGCTGACCTTGGAGATAATGATGGACTATCCTCATTGTTGGCCATGATTTGAGTAGAAGAATTTATGTGTTTCCTCACTACACTCCCTCACTAGTTCACACAATGGATTTTTTTCCACTTTTTTGGCTTTTTCCACACAAAAATGTATTTTGGACACTCTTGACTTTTTCCTCTCAAATGTTCTCCTTTAGTTCTTACAAGAGTCAAACTCAAAAACCACACAAAAATCCTAAAAATTCAAGTATTAAAAATCACAAAACTTATCAAAAAACAAGGAAACAAAAAGAAAGGCTAGAAAAGCAAAGCTTTGGAAATAAGAAAAAGGAAGAAGGGAAATATTTTTTTTTTAAGAACACAAATTGCTCAAATAGACTTTTCTCTTCTCTTTTTCTCAAGATTTCATGCACAATTTTTTTTCTTATAATTTGCGCAATTTTTTTTTCAAACTTTGAAGAAGAGAATCACACTTGTAAACCTTTTTTTTTTCCGAGCAAGAACAACAACCACGAAATTTCCCTTCACAAATAGAATCAAAGTGTAATTTTTTTTTTGTGTGTTTTTGGGTTTAAAAGAAAAAAAGAAGAAAGGTAGAAGATGAAGAACAAAAACTCAGAAAATTCAACCAAAGTCTAAGCTCTGGTACCACTTGATGACAACCAAATGGAAGGTTGCCTTGTTGATGATCTATTTGGTTGAATTTTTAGACAAGAACTTAGTGTAACACTTTGTAACCAAAAATCAAGTGAAGAAAGAAACAAAAAACGGAAGAAGATGAGAGATGGATGGCACCACAAACATGTAGTTTGATAAGCCAAATGATGTTCGCCACAGAATCTTGGATTCTTGATAAGAACTTAGTTTGGTTCAACCAAGAACCAAAGAGAACAAAGTCTCGCAAATGGATTTCAATCAAAATTAAACATCCAAGTTGTTTATTCATGTGTTTAGGCATGTTACATATAGGGGTGTGACTACCAACATTTGGCTTCACACTTTGTCTTCCCAATGATTCCATAACTCCCACATAACTAGCCTATTCATGACTTACTAAACTCACACTTAACTCAGCCACTTAATAGTGACTTATTACCCTATCTCTATCATTATGTAGCAGCCACACTTATTTCTCAAATTAAAAGTGTAACTCCCACATAATTAACAAAACATAAAAAGTCTAATAAACTCGTGTAAAATTCGTTCATAACTGCCACCATTATTTTAATCATGATAGAAGCCGAATCTGGTCAAGAGGCATGAAATAAGTGTTGTAGGAAATTTCCTTAGCTTTCCAACGCACCAAAGAATGCATCAATCGGAGACCCGTAACTCAAGATACAGCCAAAACAAGTCAGCTAGTTCACCACTAATGAAAATAAGATTTTCATCAAAGTTCTTGAATGGCATCTTGATCCATGATGGGTTCCATTGGGCTCATATTATTCTTGTTGAAAATTTGCTTTGCTCACCTTGGCACATATCAATAAGTGTTTATGTATATATGTATGCAAAGTATGAACCTCTTGAGCTTGATGTGTGATTCTAGATTTCTATGACCGGTTGTATGTTAGTTTTGAATATATTCTAAGTTCCTCATTAGGAAAACATACAAATAATGAAGAATTTAAAATTATAGAGTAATTTGGTGATTTTGAAGCATGCACTTTAATGATATCATTGTTAGTGATACATGGAGTCTGAGAACCCATTTAATGATCATCTGGGATGACACGTTGCATTATGCATGAGTTGGTCATTACCTTCCGGGAAGGGATGACGGTATATATTCTATTCCGGGAATAGGATGAGATATATCACCATCTGGGATGGGATATCAAATTATTGAAAATATCCACAACTGGGATGGGATATGAGATACCTCCATCTGGGATGGGGAAGGCAGTGGGGCGCCATTGCATGGATATGAGCTCATAGACTTTAGTGGATCTGGGATTCACATTGGTTCTGGGAACCAAAGAGTCAATGGTCGCGCTGTCGCGCACGCGCCAAAAAGGACGAGCGGGTTTTAAAAATGTAGTTTATGGCGACAACTCGGATGTCGTTCTCAAGGACTCTTAAAGTGTTATTTTCCACAAAAATAAGTTTTTTTTTTTTTTTTGGGGGGGTGTTTGGATTGAGACGCAATCAAAGAAAACAGAAGAATAAAAACAGAGCAAATAAAAACAGGTAGTTCAAAGAGGTTATCAAATGGCCAAAAACAGATTAATCTATTGTTCTCAATTTCCTAACTATCATAGGTTCATGCAATTTCCAAGCCCTAAGCAAACTCTAATCCCCTCCCGGTTGTAGCAACAATTTACAAGCGAAACCACTACTACAGATACATGTCCCTATTCCCGAATTAAGCAAACGGGGTTAAGCCCTTCGTGAACTAAGCGAACACGAAATGTACACACGCAAATTAAGCAGATGCGATTAATTATAGGAACATGATATCACCGGAAATAAATCAACACAATACAATATACTCCTGAATTAAGCAAACAGAAATATAAAGCATGGCATTGAAGAGGGAAAAGCATACAAAACAGGGAAATACAAGAACCTCAAGTGTATGGAAATCAATTACAATAGATCAATCCTAGAAACTTAGTTCTCCATAACACAAACGAAATCACACAGAGAAAAATGTAAAAACAGAACAATGGAGAAGCAAAAAGTCCCTACAAACTGTTCAGAACATCAATTTATACTAGTCAGAAATTAAGCTTATTCGCGAGGCGAAGCCTCTCTCGCGACGCGATTCTTGTGAACAGTCTGCACCCTTTGGTATTCTCGCGAGGCGAACAATCCTTCGCGAGGCGAGGAACTGAAGAGTCTTCTTGTCACGCCCGTTATGAACATCAGGGGCCAACCGTGATGCTTTCTGACTTCCAGGCTCGCGAGGCGAGACTCTTCAACTTCAAAACTGCCACGGCCGTGACTTTCAACACGGGCAAGCCGTGATCGTCTCTGACTTTTCAGGGTTGCAAGACTCGCGGGGCGAGACCTTCTTCGCGGGGTGAACCAGAGACCTTGCATTTTCTTGGAACAGTCAGGCTTCGGGGTCGCGTGGCGAGTATAGCTTTCGCGGGGCGAATCCCCTGTTTCTTTATTCTCTTGCCTTCCAACTTATCCTGAAAACAAAGACACAACTATAAGTGTATTATTTGACTTAAAACTAGCTAAATTAACCTAAAACTACTATAGAGACTCAAAACCTTGCTTGAGGACAATCTAATCTAATTTGGGTGAAAATAGGATATAATTTGCACAAAACCCTGGTCATACTAGCCATAAAACTAGATGAGCCAGAGGCTTATCAAAATACCCCAAACTTAAACTTTGCTTGTCCCCAAGCAAACTAAGACTCAAAAAACAAAAAAACTCAAGACCTGGCAAGCTTAAAAGATTCAATCAACATTGCACAAATTCAAGCAACTTCATCAAAACAGTTTTCTTCATTGTTTCCCCCCTTTTCAAACAGAGCAATCCCCACATTCATTTATTCTAAACATTTGAGAATTTCATCAATCAAACAATCATTAATCTAAGAAGGGGATCTAAGTTACACACAAGAGGGAGATCACCAACTTCAAACAACTGCCTTCCTCACAAGGGCATTTAGTATATCACTCAATCACTCAGTTTGTGTCAGGCTATTAACATTGCACTCAGTTTCACTTTTCAAGAACACTTCCCATAAATTTGATTTTCATCTCAAAATGGTTCCCACAGAAAACATGCAAGCAACATCAAAAGGTCTTTTATGGGATGTAATGGGGCCTGGCTAAGGGTAGGATATACAAAGGTACTAGGCTGAAGACCCTAGGAACTAAGAGAGCATGAACTTTTTACACTTTGAAATTCACTCACGTTCCTTTCTTAATTTTTTTCTTTATGCTTCTGGGTGGCTACATCCTTTTTATTTCCAACAGCCTTTTTGGCATTTTTGTATATATATATTTTTTCTTTCTTCTTTTCTCTCTTTTTTTTTTTTAAATCCTAACAACACATATCACATCTTGCAGCCCCCCAAACTTAGTTTCTTGCACCCATTCTAAGATTACATGCTCTCCTAATCCTAAGATCGGTTAACATGGTTTTCCAGATTTTTGGGCTTATAACATTAGGTTATCAAGAATTAATCAGGCTAATAGGCTCAAAGGGGCTAACTAGGGAACATGCATTAGGAATTGTTTTATTCAGGCCAAGTAGCTATTTACAAAGAAAATGCCTAAATCATCTGAAGCAAACACATAATCATGCAAACCAAAAAGAGATTCAATCAAATTCAGGAAAGTGCAACTTGAAAGTGATTTTCACACAGTCAAAAACATGTTGGAGGCTCAAAACCTCACCTGGACATTCATGCAAATTGTTTGAAAGAGATTCTATCCCTAGTGTGTGCTTCCTATCACCCCAAACTTATCATAAATCATGCTATCACAACAAAATCTCAAAGTTCAGTTTTCAATCATATGGGAATCACTTTTCAAAAACAAAATTTTTTTTCAGCCTAGGGGGAATCATCACATATCAATCAAGCAAGCAATCTGTGCAACATCAATCAAAATCTAGCAAACTTGCCAACAAAAGACTCAACATACAAATACTCCTGAGCTTCTCAAATTATTCAGGAGCTTTATTCAAAGAAAAGGAAAAACTACAACTAGTTCCCTCCCCCACACTTAAAACATGCATTGTCCCCAATGAACAACAGAACTATACAATCAGAGTGAGGGAAAGGAAAAGAAACTCCCTGATTAAGTGTCAGCATAGGTTGGAGCTTCCAAGGAGAGCTCCTCAACATTAACTTCCACAGGAATACCAGCATCCACACCATGGAATGGCTTCAGCCTCTGCCCGTTAACCTTGAAGGTCTTGTTGGTACCTGTACTTTGAATCTCTACTGCACCATAAGGAAACACATTAGTCACAACAAAGGGGCCATCCCATTTGGACCTAAGTTTCCCATCCATCAATCTCAGGCGAGAGTTAAACAGTAAGACCTTCTGACCCACAAAAAATTCTTTCCTAAGAATCATTCTATCATGAAAAAGTTTTGTTCTCTCTTTATACATCCTGGAGCTTTCATAGGCTTCAAGCCTAAGCTCCTCAAGTTGCTGCAACTGCAGTTTTCTTTCAACACCCGATTTCTTCATGTCCATGTTACAACACTTTACTGCCCAATATGCCCTATGCTCAACTTCCACCGGGAGGTGACATGCCTTGCCAAATACAAGCCGGAAGGGGGACATTCCTATAGGTGTCTTAAAAGCAGTCCTCTGGGCCCCACGGTGCGTCTTCCAGACGGCGGCTCCATTCCCTTACGTTTCATTTGCACCATCTTCTCTAGAATTTGCTTGATCTCCTGTTTGATATTTCTGCTGGCCATTGGTTTGGGGATGGTAAGCAGTGGACACTCTATGTACAACCCCATATTTCTGAGTAAGGCCTCCATGGTTACTGTTGCAAAAGTGTGTGCCACAGTCACTTGATGATGGCCTTGGGTATGCCAAACCTGCAAAAAATGTTGGACCTAACAAATTTGGAAACAATCTGAGCATCGTTAGTCCTAGTGGGGATTGCTTCCACCCACTTTGAAACATAATCTACAGCCAAAAGAATATACAAATAACCAAAAGAAGGAGGGAAAGGACCCATGAAGTCCATCCCCCACACATCAAAGACCTCACAATAAAGCATGGGCTCTTTGAGGCATCTCACTCCTACGAGTGATTGCAGGGCCTGCAGTTTGACATTCTTTACAATTCTTGTATACCTCATAGGAATCTCTAAAAATTGTGGGCCAGTAAAACCCAGAATCCAGGACTTTTCTTGCCGTCCTCTGTGGTCCAAAATGTCCTCCAACTGGAGAGGCATGTGAGAAATGTAGAATGGACTCTGTCTCATGATCGGGGACACACCTCCGAATCACACAGTCCTTTGCAAAACTTCCACGGTGTAGGGATCATCCCACACATAATACTTTGCATCGCTCTTGAGCTTGTGGAACTTATGTCTACTTGTACTGCGGGGAACAACACCAGCAACTAGAAAATTGACTATGTCGACAAACCGGGGGTTACCCCATACGGATGTGAGTCTCTCATCGGGAAAATCATCTTGGATGGGAAAAGTATCCTCATCCCTTGCTATCCGGCTCAAATGATCTGCTACCAAATTTTCAGCTCCACTTTTATCCTTTATCTCCACATTGAATTCTTGGAGCAAAAGCATCCTAGGATCAGTCTTGGCTTAGCCTCGGCTTCTTCAATGAGATATTTCAAAGCTGCATGGTCGGTAAAAGCAGTCACCCTAGAACCTAGCAAATAAGACCTAAACTTATCAAGTGCAAATACAACGACTAGAAGTTCTTTCTCGGTGGTGGTGTAATTTGCACTGTGCGACATCTAAGGTCCTAGAAGCATAGTGAATTACATAGGCAACCTTGCCCACCCTTTGTGCAGAAGCTGCTCCCCGGTAAAATTGGAAGCATCACACATTAGTTCAAAGGGAGTGTCGGTCGAGGGGCTGGATGACGGGGGTAGAAGTCAACGCTTTCTTGAGATAGTCAAATGACTCCTTGCACTTTTCATCAAACTGGAACATGGCATCATTCTTGACGAGGTTTGACAATGGCGAGTGATCTTCTTTGAAGTCCTTTATAAAGCGCTTGTAGAAACCTGCATGTCCAAGAAAGAACGGATCTCGCGTACGCAAGATGGGTAAGGCAATGAAGAAATCACATTAATTTTTGCGGGATCTCTGAAATACCCTCTTTGGAAATTACATGACCCAAAACTATCCCCTGTTCTACCATGAAGTGACATTTCTCATAATTCAAAATCGGATCGGTATCAATGCATCTTTGTAGAACTAGACCTAGACTATGCGAGACAAGCATCAAATGAGGAGCCATATACGAGTAAAATCATCCATGAACACCTCTATGCAATTTTCAATAAAGTCGGAGAAAATGCTAAGCATGCATCTTTGAAAGGTGCCGGGAGCATTACGAGAGGCCAAATGACATCCTCCTATAAGCAAAGCGTCACAGAAGGGAGCACGTGAAGGTGGTCTTTCTCGATCCTCGGGGGCAATATGAATCTGGAAATACCGGAAAAGCCATCTAGAAAACAATAATGAGATTGACCAGCCAGTAGATCCAGCATCGATCTATGAGCGGCAAAGGAAAATGATCCTTTACGGTGGCCTGGTTTAGCTTCCTATAGTCTATACAAACTGCTTGGCTAATTCGGACTCTAGTAGACACAAGTTCATTATTTTCATTCCTAACTCTTTGTTAGACCAGGACTTCTTTGGTACAACTTTAGGACTTACCCAAGTACTATCGGAAATGGGGTAAATAATACCCGCCGTAGAAGCTTAGTCACCTCTTTCTTTACCACATCCAGAATCGAGTGGGTTAAGTCGCCTTTGGGCTGCTGTTTGGCTTAGCTCCATCCTCCAATAAAATTCTGTGCATGCATCGCGGAGGGCTAATTCCTGGAATATCGGCCAATGTCCATCCAATAGCCTTCTTGTATTTCTTTAGAACCTCTAAAAGCTTGGCTTCCTGGTGGGAGTTGAGGTTGGAGGAAATGATGGTGGCAATGTTGCATTCCTCCCCAAGTAGGCATACTTCGGGTTCTCGGGAAGTGGTTTGAGTTCCAAAGAAGGTGGGCTGCTCAGCAGATGGTGCATTGGGAGTAGCCATGGGGTCAAGGACCTGGCTTGAATAGACAGCTTCACTATCATTATCACTATCACTATCATCCTCACCCTGCAAGGTTAAATCCAAAAACTCAGAACAAACAGAACATGGGTTAGTATTAGTACAGTTAGTACAAGTATATACATCATCAAAACCAGAAATAAGAGGAAAATCAGAAATAAAGTCATCATGGGTGTCCTCAATAAGCTCTGAAAGCAACTCTAAGTGGAATACAGTGTGCTCCTCTACTGGGTGTTTCATAGCATCAAAGATCTTGAACTGGGCCACAATACCACCAAACTCCATAGACATAGTTCCATCATAAACATCAATCTTGGTCTTGGATGTCATCATGAATGGTCTGCCCAAGATTATAGGTGATCTCTTTGGGGTGAGTCTCTCTGCCATGTCTAGGATGTAGAAGTCCATGAGGGAATATCAAATCATCAACTTGCACTAGCACATCCTCTACCATTCCCATGGGTCAGACCTTTGGTCCTGTTAGCCAAGCTGGATGGTAAGACACATGTCTTGCAATGGCCCAAGATCAAGGTTGTTAAAGATGGAGGTAGGCATGACATTGATTGATGCTCCCAAGTCCAACATGCAGTTTTCAAACTTCCTGTCCCCGATAGTGCATGGAATGGTGAATGTGCCAGGATCCTTGCACTTTTGTGGCGATGCTGAGTAGGGGTTAAAGCAACAACTCTTTACGGCTTAGGATTGGATAAGCGCTGAGACATTCATTCCCAAGTCAACCCTCTCATTAGTCTTCATCTTCCTCTTGTTGGTGCATAGATCCTTCAAAAATTTGGCATATCTGGGCACTTGCTTGATCACATCTAGGAGAGGAATATTTACAGCCACTTTTCTGAAAACATCAAGAATCTCCTTCTCCTTATTTTCACCACCAATCTTCTTATTATTCTGCAATCTATGTGGGAATGGAATGGGTGGTCTATACACTTTCTCAGCTTCAACTTCAACCATAGGCTCAGGAGTAATCTCAACAGTAGGCTCAGGAGTTACCTCAATAGTTTCTTCATCCTTTCCAGAGGTGGCCTCAACAACTTTTCCCGATCTCAGAGATATGGCACTCACATTAGGGTTGGAGGCATTGGGATTTATCACTGGCTTTGCTGGTAGATGGGTTGTTCTTTGAGCTTGCTTTATGTTATTTATGTCTGTGGCCATCTGTCCAATATGTGTCCTCAAATCTTGAATGCTAGCACTTGTTTGCTGATCTTCATCCCATTCTTCTTTGGAAAAGTGTAGTCATTTGTGCATTCATCTGTGAAGTCAATTGTGAAGTCATTTGCTTGAACATGTCTTCCATTGAAGGTCGAGAAGGTGCGAAGTGGCCCTTTGGAGGAGGATTACGAGGTGCCATCGGTAGGTTTGTTGGGATGAGTTCCCATACCGCATGATTAGGATGATTACTCCATCGGGATGGTACCTATTTGTTGAGAGGCTGGAGTGCCGTGCCTGTTGCAGTTATTGCCACTGATTATACGGATGGACTGCAAAGGCTTGAGGTGATTCGATAAATGATCCTCCTTGCAAAATGGGGCATGCTTCATATGGGTGCTCGGGAGAAGCCGCACATGCCACACACACAACACATGGTGAACCCTATCCATTGCCAATTTCTCTACCAAAGAAGTGAGCCTATCAATTCTATCATCACGGTCATGGCTGGAAGAGGAAGTGCGGACCTCATGTACACCTCTAGTCTCACAGAATTTCTTACGGTAGTGAATTCTTTGAGAATTCGGTGACATGTTCTCAATGAGTTGCTTAGCGTGAGATGGAGTCTTGTCAACCAATGCTCCCCCACTAGCGACATCCAAAATATTCCTATCCATCGGCGGTAGCCCTTCATAAAGAAATCTTGGATGAGGAGCTGTTCAGAAATGCGATCTTTGGGGGCAGCTGGATGTCAAGCTGCTTGAACCTCTCCCAATATTGACTAGCGACTCATTTCCTTGCACGATGCCACATATCTCCTTCCTTATTGAAGCGGCTGCGGAGGCCGGAAAATATTTCTCTAGGAAGAGCTTCTTCAAGTCGTTCCATGTGGTAATGGAGTTCGGCTCAAGGTATAATAGCCAATCTTTTGCAGCTCCCTGGAGTGAGAACGGAAAAGCCTTCAACTTGATATGATCCTCAGTTACTCCTTCTGGCCTCAAAGTTGTGGAGAAGACAACCTGGAATTCCTTGAGATGCTTGTGTGGATCTTCACCTGCAAGACCATTAAATCTTGGCAACAAATGGATTAGCCCAGATTTTAATTCAAAAGGAGTGTCAGCACCAGGATATGCAATGCACAAACCATTGTAATTCACATCAGGGGCAGCAAGCTGCCTCAATGTCCTTTGGTCTCCCATGTTTTCAAAAACAGACTTGGAATTAGAATCACTACTAGAACTAGCCCGAAATCCTCTACGGAGTGTATGCAATGTTCTTTCTATCTCAGGATCAAATTCACACAGTTCAGGGCAGTTAGATCTAGTAGCCAGACTAATTCAAAACAAAAATAAAAAAGAAAGAAAACAGAAAATAAAATGCGAAAATAACAAAACAAGAGTCCCCGGCAATGGCGCCAATTTTTTAGTCGTGTTTGTCATGTCGCACGCGCAAAAAGGATGACGGGTTTTAAAAATGTAGTTTATGGCGACAACTCGGATGTCGTACACAAGGACACTTAAAGTGTTAATTTCCACAAAAATAAGATTTTTTATGGGGGGTTTGGATTGAGATGCAATCAGAGAAAACAGAATAATAAAAGCAGAGCAAATAAAAGCAGGGCGGTTCAAAGAGGTTATCAAATGGCCAAAAGCAGATTAATCTATTGTTCTCAATTTCCTAACTATCATAGGTTCATGCAATTTCCAAGCCCTAAGCGGACTCTAATCCCCTCCCGGTTGTAGCAACAATTTACAAGCGAAACCACTACTACGAGATACATGTCCCTATTCCGAATTAAGCAAGCGGGGTTAAGCCCTTCGTGAACTAAGCGAACACGAAATGTACACACGCAAATTAAGCGGATGCGATTAATTATAGGAACATGATATCACCGGAAATAAATCAACACAATACAATATACTCCTGAATTAAGCAAACGAGAAATATAAAGCATGGCATTGAAGAAGGGAAAAGCATACAAAGCAGGGAAATACAAGAACCTCAAGTGTATGGAAATCAATTACAATAGATCAATCCTAGAAACTTAGTTCTCCATAACACAAACGAAATCACCACAGAGAAAAATGTAAAAACAGAACAATGGAGAAGCAAAAGTCCCTACAAACTGTTGAACATCAATTTATACTAGTCAGAAATTAAGCTTATTCGCGAGGCGAAGCCTCTCTCGCGACGCGATTCTTGTGAACAGTCTGCACCCTTTGGTATTCTCGCGAGGCGAACAATCCTTCGCGAGGCGAGGAACTGAAGAGTCTTCTTGTCACGCCCGTTATGAACATCAGGGGCCAACCGTGATGCTTTCTGACTTCCAGGCTCGCGAGGCGAATGGATGCTCGCGAGGCGAGACTCTTCAACTTCAAAACTGCCACGGCCGTGACTTTCAACACGGGCAAGCCGTGATCGTCTCTGACTTTTCAGGGTTGCAAGACTCGCGGGGCGAGACCTTCTTCGCGGGGCGAACCAGAGACCTTGCATTTTCTTGGAACAGTCAGGCTTCGGGGTCGCGTGGCGAGTATAGCTTTCACGGGGCGAATCCCCTGTTTCTTTATTCTCTTGCCTTCCAACTTATCCAGAAAATAAAGACACAACTTCTTCTTCTTCTTCTTCTTCTTCTTCTTCTTCTTCTTCTTCTTCTTCTTCTTCTTCTTCTTCTTCTTCTTCCAGAGACCTTGCATTTTCTTGGAACAGTCAGGCTTCGGGGTCGCGTGGCGAGTATAGCTTTCGCGGGGCGAATCCCCTGTTTCTTTATTCTCTTGCCTTCCAACTTATCCTGAAAATAAAGACACAACTTCTCCTTCTTCTTCTCCTTCTTCTCCTTCTTCTTCTTCTTCTTCTCCTTCTTCTCCTTCTTCTTCTTCTACTTCTCCTTCTTCTCCTTCTTCTCCTTCTTCTTCTTCTTCTTCTCCTTCTTCTCCTTCTTCTTCTTCTACTTCTCCTTCTTCTCCTTCTTCTCCTTCTTCTTCTCCTTCTTCTCCTTCTCCTTCTACTTCTCCTTCTTCTCCTTCTTCTTATCCTTCTCCTTCTTCTGCTTCTCCTTCTCCTTCTTCTTCTTCTTCTTCTTCTTCTCCTTCTCCTTCTTCTTCTTCTCCTTCTTCTCCTCCTTCTTCTCCTTCTTCTTCTCCTTCTTCTTCTTCTTCTTCTTCTTCTCCTTCTTCTTCTGCTTCTCCTTCTCCTTCTCCTTCTCCTTCTCCTTCTCCTCCTTCTCCTTCTCCTTCTCCTTCTTCTTCTCCTTCTTCTTCTCCTTCTCCTCCTTCTCCTCCTTCTTCTTCTTCTTCTTCTCCTCCTCCTTCTCCTCCTCCTCCTCCTCCTCCTCCTTCTCCTTCTCTTCTTCTTCTTCTCCTTCTTCTCCTTCTTCTTCTTCTTCTTCTTCTTCTTCTTCTTCTTCTTCTTCTTCTTCTTCTTCTTCTTCTTCTTCTTCTTCTTCTCCTTCTCCTCCTCCTCCTCCTCCTCCTCCTCCTCCTCCTCCTCCTTCTTCTCCTTCTTCTCCTTCTTCTCCTTCTCCTCCTTC